>OY015311.1:22323859-22923859 GCA_955612985.1 Cheilosia scutellata
GAGAATTAATATTTTGTTGGTAATTTTTTTTTTTTTTTTTTTGTTTGTCGAATCGCCCATTTTGGTGCACAGGTGCATTGTGTATGTTCATTAATTATGACATGGACGCATTTTTTTGCGCATTATTTTGAAATATGACTCTAGGTGGTGGATTTGATTTCAAACATGCCGTCATATACACTATACTGCGCCTAACAATGCAGATAGGAAAGAGCAATTAATTCGACAGCGATATGGTGATTTTTAAATTAAATTTACTTTAAGCTGGTCCTAGATAAGCCAGTGCTGTCCCTGTGACGTATGAGCAGTGTGAGTAATGGCAGCGAAATAGATTCTTTAGGGGTTGTGCTCTTTTTTTGTGTCATACAGTAGTGTATATAACGATTTAGAAGTTTATTTTGGTGGAGACTGAGGTAGTTTCAACCTAACCTACTATATCAAGAAGAATGTGCGAGAATATCTATCTGATCGTTTCTCTCTATGGTCGGTGGGTTGATGTTCCTCCACGCTGCGAAGGTGTAGGGAGAAGCAACCTACGATTCAATGGGAGTAATTCAGCTCATACCTATCTATACGGATGGATCAAAGATGGAGATCGGCGTTGGCGCCGGGTTTCTACTTTGAACGTCCCGGACTATCCAGTATCCAGTTAAATCAGACTTAATGAATACAGCAGCGGATTCCAAGCTGATGCACTGGCAGTAACAACAGCTGCGAAACAGGTTGCAATGATGGCAATACCTCATGCAGATATTAGGTCCTTTCCTTTACTTTTAAATATTACGAATTTTTACTAATTCTTACGAGTTTTTACACGTTTTTACTCTATGTCTTTCCTTAAGTTAAAAATTCGTAAAAGAGAGCGGCTTCGAGAGATTCACCACTGAGAATCTTACTAGTTTTTACTTAACAAATTTCTTTGAGTAAGAATTGAAACAAATGTCAGTCGGAAATTTGACAGACAGGATTTTTACTCACATGCAATTTATTGATAAACAAAATGCATCTGTCATTTTTCATAGTTATTACAAAAGCGTTCCTTAACGTTTTCATAAGTTTTTGTCTTTGAGAGAGTATTTATCCCCACCACAGCCATTTTGACAGTCTTTTTCCATCTTTACTACAAGAAGCTTGTAAGTATAAGTAGCTGTCGCGAAGAACTACAGACTACAGATGTGTGTCTGGAAATGAAAAAGCTGACGAGCTGGCAAGAAAGGGGTCCTCTTTTGAACTAAATTAGGCCGACTTACTGTGGTAATGATTCCTCCCTGTAATCTCAGACAGACGATTGGGAACAAAATACTAATGGCGAGAATTGAAAGATGGGGCAAGCTCGATAACCAGAAAAATGTGGCCAATCTAAAACAAACAGAAAACTGAGAGAATTTTACAACTGAACAAGAAATCATTATCCTCGGTTGTGGGTATTATCACCGGACACAAAATGCTGATAGATCATACCAAGAAAATGAGAATCAGCACCGATGATGACCTGTGCAGAGGATGCGGTGATGAGGTGGTGCATGAGGATACGCCACACTTTCATTGCCACTGCCCAGTGCTCTGCCACATAAAAATAAAATCCTTGGTAGCTTTTTCGAGGACTTAGAAGAACTTTCCGATAGGTACATAAATGACCTAGGTACTTAAATTTGTAAATACTTCGAGATGGTTTACCAATCTGTAGGTTTTTGATAGGTTTCCAAAGTCTGGGAGTCACAAACCTAGGGAATCACAACGGATCTACATTGATCTATGTGTTACCTAACCTAACCTAATTCAGCTCAGCGTAAGCATTGTGGTAAGTGATTGACTGAACCCACGTGGATTTCCGCCCATTTTAACAATAGCTTAATCTTAATCTTGCGGTACGTTCGAGTCTCTAAGTCCGACAACCATCTGATTAATCATTCTTTTGAGGCCGTAGTCCACCCCGGACTGTGACCGTCAGGGGTGGACCATGGCCTCAACCAACAAGTCCCTCCAGCCAGCTCGCTCCCTAGTTAGCTGCCTCCAGTTACGCATACCAAGTTGGCTCTCTAATTTTGGTGCCACGTTAGGTGGAGTCTTAATGTGCTTCGTTGTACCTTAGGGATGGACTGAAAGACTCGTCGGGCTGGTGCTACTATTTTGAGCTTTTTAACAAAGTCAACGTCGCTTATAGCCAGTAAAGTTCGTCATTGAATCTCCTCCACCAGACTTCGTCAATACAAACTGGACCGAAAATTACTCGAAGAATCTTTCTTGCTTGGATCATCCATATCCGAGGCTTGTCGTCGTATCGTAACACGAGACGCACAACCTTGGAGGGTCCTTTACTGAACTCCTTAGACAAAACCTTGGAGGGTCCTTTACTGAACTCCTTAGACAAAAGGGGCCAGATATTCCGGTGTCTGTAACCCACATCGGGGATGTGAGAGCTACCGTTGGCCCATAAGGGGTTCAGCCGCCACCATCTCTTTTTCCGCACCCTGACTAGTACTGAAAAATCGTCACTGACCTCAGCTCCAAATATGTCGAAGTAACTCAAATAAGGTAACTCCCATTTTGACGGTTGACGACACCGTTGATTTAGCCCAGTAAATTCTTCCGCAGAAGGACCTCTTTCTCAGGGGCTCATGTTAAAACATGTTAAGAAGGTGCACTGAGACTCGGTCTTTCCAACAGAGCATTATAGTCTTGGTGTTTCCATCGTGTTCAACACTCGCCCTTATAAGTTTAGAAAGTCAGGTCCAGATGGGCAAGACCAGTTACCACGGGGAGTTAAAATAAGCATAATTGATATGTTGAAACAGCTGGGCACCGTCAAGTTGATGCCAATCAGCGGCTATCTTAGGTTGACGAATTTTCTTTCGTGTTTTGTGTCAATGTATCCGCAGCACAAGTTTTGCTTTAAAATTTGCTCTTCAAAGCCTTGAATTAGGATTTCGACGACATAATACTGAACATGTTCATACTAGGTTCTTGACAGAAACTTCAGTCCTGTTGATCTTCGACATGACAAAAAATCACGCTCATATTTTTGTACTTTACTGTGGATGAAATGTCTCTTTAAAATGTCCGACCAACTCGCAAATTATTTACCCGCTTCAATTGTCTTTAACGGTATAGACATGTAAATTCAGCATCCTTATATATTAACTTTCTCCTGATTGCATAGTTCATAATTTTAAAGAGTTTTCCAAAATTATTCATAGCTACTTTCGAAACGCACCCGAACCCGACCACAATGTTATTTGCGGATTTTTCGATTGAATTTTGTTGTTGGTTGTCGTCTTTATTTCCGCTCGGTTGGGTGACAGGATAATTTAATCGTAGCATTGTAAACAAATCTAGTAGTAAACATCAGCACAGGGTGTTGAAACCCAACGAGTAAAGAAGTACCACTAGAGTCGTATATTGAACAGCAACAACAACAACAAAAACAACGACGACGTCGCTGGCGGATGAAGAAACATTGCATCCTTTGAATATTCATGTAATAATTGTGTTCTTGTAAGGATATAGATATGTTTGTGTTCCGTTCGACGACAGCGTGAATATGTGTGTCTAGTCTATAACTCACGTTTGCCTTAGTATGTGGCTGT
The DNA here is from genome assembly GCA_955612985.1 of Cheilosia scutellata. NCBI lineage: Eukaryota > Metazoa > Arthropoda > Insecta > Diptera > Syrphidae > Cheilosia > Cheilosia scutellata. The sequence continues at coordinate 22,327,447 of OY015311.1, forward strand.
ATTTGTAAGATTTTGTTTGGTTACAGAGTATGTTGGGAATTTTGCAAAATCGGTTTGAATAATGGCTTATTCGCAAAAAGTTTTCACTCTAACCTAACACCACCCTGGGGCGAGGATTTGTCGACAACGATGACGACGACGACGACGACGACGATGAGTTCCATGTGCTCTGTGTCTGATGTTGTGCCACAGCATTTAGTTCGAAGACTAAAGAACGAAACGAGACCAAGGATTGTTGTTCTTGTTACTGTGGCTGTTGCTATTCCTGGTGAACGTGCTTAGGAGTTGCAACATAAAGTTTATCGGTTCAGTGTCTGTATATGTATTTTTTTTTTTTTTTTTAGCTGAGAATGGGGCAAGTGGGGGTGAAAATGGTGTACATTATGAAGTTTGAAAGTGATTTACGTGTGAGTTAAGTCCATATATGAAACTAGATGGATTTAGGACTTATTTTGGTTAGGATAAGTCTTGCTTTATTTTTCGAGGTTTTTTCTAATATAGATTTATTGTTGTGCTGTTTTTATTTTATGTTTTTGTTGTAGGTACGCTTAGCAATGGCAAATGGCTTAAAAGTTTGATGTTTTATACCTTAAATTAACTCAGTATGGATATTTTTTTTATGTTTCGCTAGTCTAAAAATCCTGAGAACAATAAAAATGAGGTTCAAATTATTGTTATCAAAAACAAAAGCCACCAACGTTATGATAGGCATGAAGGGCGAACCATAATTATGTATTATAATTGTAGGGGAGTAATCGAGATCAAACTCAAAATAAACTGCTCGAGCGAAACTAAATTTTTAGCGGCTCTCCAATTTTTCTCTCCAAACATTAACTAAAATCCTAGCTAAATTTTGACATGGAGTCATGGATTGCGTTGTGGATATAAGTGTCACAGAAAACAGACATTCGTTGTTTTTCCTTAATTTCCTTCAAAAATTCATCGACACGAAAAATGTTTTATTTTCGTTGCGCTTTCTTTTTTTGGCTGTTTGCAGCCGTCTATGAATAAAGTTGTGCCATTAAATTTACTTGAAGTTTGTGTAGTGCGTTTCTTTTCATTTATTAAATATTTGCCTGAACAGTGTCTGCTATTCTTTGATCTCAAATGCTTCACTTCCAAGGTATTCCTCGTCGATGTATTCATTGCAAAAATTAATTTTATTTACTTTTCCGCAACACATAAACACAACAGAAAAAAAGCAACACTATCTGTCAAAATTAGAGAAAGAGACCGCCAAAAACTTTGCACAAGCTCATCGTCAGCTCATCGGCAGAATCAAGTGCAGAGGACCAGTGGCAGCGCTGCCAGCGTACCATCATCGGTACCGCCACCGATCGATGTACCAGGTTTCGCTAGAAGACCACATTGAAACCCCTGGTTCGATGAAGAGTGCACGTGCAGCAAAGAACGAGGCCTATCAAGCAATGCTGCAGACGAGGATCAGAGCGGCGGAGAGTGCTGCTCGTGAGTCGCGAGCTCTACGGGCGAAGATGAAGGGAGGAACACCGACTTCTCAGAAAGAAAAAGAAAGAGCACGAGAAGCGGGAGGTCAAATCAATTGAGGGGTGCTACTGCAATGTTCGAAAGTTCTACCAGAGGGTAAAATGATCCACCCAAGGATACAGGACCCGTACAGAAGCCTGCACAGATGAACATGGGATCACAGTAGTAAACTCACAGTCGGTGCTGAGGATTTGGAAATAGGTAACACTTCTGCAGACTGTTAAACGGCAGAGACGATCGACAAACCGCTGTCAGGCAGAATGATCCATTCAGTCTGGACGATGATAGCCAACAGTTCTGTCCACCCGACCTATACGAAGTGAGTATAGCGATATCCAAACTAAAGTCTAACAAAGCTGCGGGGGCGGATGGCCTACCGGCCTAGCTTTTCAAAGCAGCGGGAGAGATGAGTTGATATAAGGAGCATGCCCCAACTCATCTGTAAAATTTGGTCGGACGAAAGCATGCCCGACGAATGGAACCTCAGCATCGTGTGCTCCATCCACAAAAAAGGAGGTGCTCTGAACTGCGCCAGTATGTCGGCTGTATTATGTGAACACCTAAAACCTTTCGCCAACAACCAGATCAATGAGATGAGCGTATCAGATTCATGATTTTTGAAAGAATATTGGCCTAAAATGATCACGAGAGCTGAGCACAATTTTTCAGTTGCTATCGAGATATGACTGATTAATTAATTAGTTCAGCTGACAATCAATTATTTCAAACTTACTTTATCCGCTACATTTATTAATGTATTGCTTAAGAGTTGCCTACACCATACCTGTCTGCTGTCACTGCCATATTGTCGTGTACGTGTACTATTCGCCTGTCATTACCTATGTCATTTATTCCAAGCGTACAACAAAGCTGCAAATGACGAAAACGTGCGTATGAAGCGCACCTTCGTGGACAGTAGGCCTTTGAGAGCAAATTGGAAGCAGTTTATAGGTAGAGCCAAAGAATAAGTCCATTTCAATAAACCTATGCAATTTCCCAAGGTTTAGTGTGCTAGACTACTGAGCGATGGGTTTCTGGTTCAACCCCCAAAAAAACAAAATTAGCATTTTAAGGCGATTCCTCTGCGCAACATCTCGCGAACGTCTGACAAATATCCGAGAGTAAATGTACTGATAAAGCTTCTAATTCAGCCTTTCGGATTCAGCATAAAATGGTAGGTCCTTCCATTCCTCCCAATATCTAATAAAAAAAATCTAACTCTATTGATCGGTTTTAGAAAGGTACGCCTATAGGGTCCTATATGAACCTACCTTTTGCGTCAACTATATTTGAGAGGCCGCTTGTTGAAATCACATCTCTGGCGTGGGATACCTCGTTCAGCTATTCATACAACGAACAAGTTTGGAATCACTGAGCGCGCATAATCGATTCCCATCGCAAAACTATTCAGACTCCAAAAATATAGAACATAACCTTCAATACAAACGAGCGTACATGACACTTTAGCAACCGCAATGATTTCACATTGAAAGTTATTCTTGCGATTGAAACGGCATGTGACATTTGTCTGTTTGTCTCAGTGTGTGTACCTAAGCATTCACTTGACTTGATTGTTGACTCTTGTAGTTCAATGTTTTCCTGTAATCACATGTAGGTCCCTCCAAATAAATCATTCACCATACTTAAGCCGGCGGCAAATCCCACAAGATATGTTAAACATATGGTTCAATGCGGTTACATTACGACGCGACACACATGCCAGATGAGCCCAACATACTTCCGATTAATCTCTTCGGCGCAAGCAAACATCATTAAGATGCCATTTAATAGTAATCAGGTTTCTAGAAATGGAAAGCCCATCCTCCTGAACGAGGTGCTCGTCGTCGTTCGTTCCCGCCCTATTAGTGTGCGCCATATTTGTCTCATCTAATTCCCTACTCAGTCAAATGTAACAACAATCGCCAATGGGACGAGCTCCCCTTTCCGTATTATTACCTAAATGCAGTTACCATGAAACCATTGCGCTCAAAACAGATCCTGCCGCTGGCATTGTTTTAGCTACATATTCATGGAAATCCGGATTTCCCGCCAATTTGATTAAAGACTATGGTGGTACAGGAAACTGCACAACCACACCTCCCCATCGCAGCATCGTATAGTCGTCGACGCTTCAAAATGTAATCCCGTTTGTTGTCGCAAATAAACAGAATGAAATCGAGAGGCACGAGTGCGGTACAAAAAAAAGTGCACATACCAATCCCAAGGACTCAAAGTTAATTTAACGTGTGAATTCGCTCAGGCGAAATTCGTTAGCAGCTCTGTAATTCAAACAAATTTGAGATAATCATTTCCGAAGACGCACCGCAGGAGCTGGTTACCCAAACAGAGAACACCCCATGCCATATGACCTCGTCGCTTCCGCCGCGCGCCGTTGTCGCCTTAACCTAAACCCCAAATACCCTTGAAGGTAAATGTTTATCTTTCAGCTCGTGATAAAAAAGTAAATTGAATTCGTTTCCCATCAAAGTTACAAACGAGGGTGGAATTAATTTGGATAGCGCCATACAGTGCCAACAAGTTCTCCTTTCCCGAGTCTCTTTGAAAGCGTCTTGTCGTTGCTACGGCCACTGTCGGTGCCGGTTGCGTCTTCGGTAGTTACTGTCGTCGCTCTTATACTCTATATACACACTGTGTTTGTCGTTGTCGTCTTTTGCTTGCCTGCGACCCTGCGAGTTCAGAAGGAGCATCAGGACTCCTTGGATCTGGTTGTTGCAATTGAGGCGCGTAATTGTTATGTCTTTGGCGTTTAAGTGTGCATCTCTAAATGTAAATACACGTTTATTTTTGCAATTAATGTTGCTCAGATATTCAGCTCAAAATATAATTGCAATGTTACTACTTGTCTTGGGAGACAGATATTTTAAATCCGTGTTATTGATGGCTTTGAGGAAAGGTGGCAAGGTGATTTGTTGTTTAAAGTTTTGAACAAAAAAATCTGTAATAATGGAAAACGACTCCAAAGGAAAAGTGACATTTTTCTTTCCTTGGCATGCACCAACTCATTTTCAGAATTTGGTCAGATGAATGCATGTCTGATGAATGGGATCTCAGCATCGTTTGCCCGGTCCCTTCAACTGCGTCAACTACAGATGTATCAGTCTCCTTAACATCGCTTACAAGATCGTATCTACCATATTGTGTGAACGCCTTAAAACCTTCGTAAATAACCTCATTGGTCCCTATTAGTGCGGTTTTAGGCCAGGAAAGTCCGCCGTCGATCAAATTTTCACTCTTACACACATCCTGGAAAAACCCCAAGAAGTCCACATCGATACCCACCATCTTTTGATCGATCTCAAAGCAGCGTATGACAGAATACAGAGCTATGTCTAGTTTTAACATTCCTGCAAAACTCGTTCGATTGTGTAGGATGACGATGGAGAAAACTCGCTGCTGCATCAAGCTCGGTAACGACCTTACCGAAACATTTGATGTCAAAAGAGGATTTAGACAAGGTAACGCGCTATCATGCGATTTCTTCAACATCATACTTGAAGAAATTGTCCGAAACTCACTGACCAACACACAAGGCACGATCTTTCAAAAGTCCGTTCAATTACTTGCATATTATGTCGATGATATTGACATAATTGGTAGAATACAGCGAGCTGTCACTGATACGTTTGCTAGTGTAGAAATGGAAACAAAATATATCCTGTCAACAAAAAGGGAAACTGTAGCGGACAATCGGACATGCACTTTAAAATTATATAAAAAACGAATTTCGAAATAAAATGCATTCGTGCTAGTAAATAAACATAAAGCGCTAACAAAGCAATTTCGCTACCTTTGCTTGAACACTATCATTATGAACGCACGCCAGTTCAGTGGCGACTCTTAAAATTCGCTTTGGCTATCTCGTTTCGCGCGCGCGTTATTTTATATCATTAGAAGCACAAACCACATAGAATAGAACGTCGACTCCTCCGACATAACGGACTTTGCCTACAAGCTGCCTGCGAGGCCAGGATTTTTCATGTATTGGTTCTGTACAAAATCAAAGCGCCATGTCTCTCCTTCTTTTAATTTTGTAACTAGTTTTAGTATTTATTTAATAAAGTATTAAGCATTTAAAATACGTGGTTTACTCAACATCGTAGTATCGGATGAAAGTTCGCGATCTATAACATCTATAACTTTTTCTCCTCGGCTCTGCTATACATTCTGACAACAAAATCTCAGAAGAAATTAAACGAAGAATAACTCTTGCTAACCGCTGTTTCTTTGGGCTAAGAAGGCAACTGAGTAGTAGAGCCCTATCCCGAAAAACTATGGATATTCTGTACATGGCCTTAATCATTCCAGTTCTGTTTTATGGCGCTGAAGCTTGGACTCTATCTAAAGCGGATGAAGATATCCTCGGTCGCTTCGACAGAAAGATTCTTCGTAAAATGGTCGCTCCCGTTTGCGTTGACGGGCTTTGGAGAAGGAAATTCAACGACGAACTGTAGAAGCTGTACAGCAACATCGACCTGGACAAAAAACTACGTGTAAGTCGTTTAAAATGGCTATGACATGTAAAGCGGATGGGAACAAATGCTCCGGTCCGTAGAGTCTTCGATTCCAACCCAGAGGGACAACGCAGTAGAGAAAGACCTCACCTTAAGTGGCACGCGCAAGTAGAAAGCTACCTTAACCCACTAGGAGTGCGCAACTGGAGGCAGTAAGCCAAAAATGGCACTAACTGGAGAGGCGTACTGATTGAGGCCCATGTCCACCCCGGACTATAGCGCCACCTAAGTAAGTAAGTACGGCCTTGCCGAGAAACACCAAGGAGACTCTATATAAGACCCTCATCATCCCAGTCCTGCTTTATGGCGCAGAATCATGGACGTTATCAAAGGCGGATTAAGATCTCCTTGGTCGCGTCGAACGCAAAATTCTTCGAGTGATTTTCGGACCCGTTTGCGTTGACGGGCTTTGGAGGAGGAGATTTAACGGCGAACTCTACGAGCTGTACAGCGACATCGACCTGGTCAGAAAAGAACGTATCAGTCGACTAAGATGGCTAGGACATGTAGATCGAATGGACACCAACGCTCCGGCCCGAAGAGTCTTCGATTCCAACCCGGAGGGACAACGCAGTAGAGGAAGACTTCGCCTTAGGTGGCGCGCACAAGTGGAAGGGACCTCAACCAACTTGGAGTGCGCAACTGGAGGCGCTTAGCCAAAGATCGTGCTAACTGGAGAGGCGTGTTGGTTGAGGCTCAGGTCCACCCCGGACTCTAGCGCCATCTAAGTAAGTAAATATAAAAAAGTAAATTACATATATTCGTAATCAAGTTAAAAGTGACATTTAGCGAGTGCAAGAACCTCATTTTCGATACTTTTTTTTATCTTCCCGCGAAACATCTTTCAAGAAATGAGTGTCCCAATTGTGCAATTAAATTTTTTGTCAATAATGGATTTATCGAGAACTTATGCTTTCTTTCCTGCGTTTGTTTTTTGCAATTCGTTGTACTGTCTCTAATGCAAGAACACAAGTTCCCTGGCAGCCACCGCATATGATCCAGGTTAAGAATGTTTGCCCCAGCGTCTTCCGCTTAAACTGCGTTGACAAAAATTTACGTACCTAAGTTCTGCCAAATGCCTCAAATGGGCCACTACCATACTAGATATTATGATTATACGGCACGCGATTTCAATATAACCGTATATTTCCTTAAGTCGGCGTATTGCCGTGTAGTCCCTTAAGCATGGCTATAGTAAAGACGTGGAACAAGAAATTAACTGCTGAGAGAACACATGGTGAATGGATAACTCTGCCATCTTCTGGCAGGGAATACCCCCATACCAGTACCTACAATTTCTTCATAGGTTATGATATGACACTTAAGCATATATAAAGCAACGAAATTATAAGTCTAACTTCTTAGGGCACATTAACTCGCATAAGAGATGTTTTATGGAACACTTTTCGAAACTATGGAGACTAAGGAGACTCTTCATCTTAATGTTCCATTGTAACAAGTTTCGAAATATTCCAAAGATAGAACGAGAGCACCTGAAATCCATTTGCCAGTTGTTGTTGCCATTGGCACTGCCACTGCCACCCAGAGTGAATCCTTTCGAGCGAAAACGCCATTCAAAATATCCTTCCCTTTCATATCTCCATCACATGTGGTATGTGTCTCTTCATTACGGATAAAGTTCTCCTAGAACAACCAAAATCGTCGTGAGTAAATCACCGTAACGCTATTCGCATACTATGGCATTAAGGAATAAGAAATTCCTTCCATTATGCTATGGTAACAATGTGCCGCTAACAAGGCATTCAAGGTGGAATTACCCTCGAGCGGAATACCTAATGCCGCCACCTTGAAGAATTCGCCACACCATCATACCATCACACCATCACACCAATGTCGCCATTCAGGTGTCGGCACATGTGAAATAATTAATATAATTATTGTTGTAACAAAATACACAGCCACTGATCCCACAGGACCCAATAACGAAGACGACAGCAACAACCCATGTCACATTCAGAAACCACACACAACTAATAACCACCCACATGCGGTGTCTTCTAAAATATTGCCCACCTACTGCAGGCGAACACTCATAGATTACTCCTTTCCTCCCAGATATGCTGTAGCTCTTGTATACCCACTCACAAGAGGGTGGGGAGCTTAGAATACGTAGAATCTCTGCAAAAAGGTGGGGAATGTGAGGCATGTCAGCGTTTACAACATACCGAACATCGTGCATGCTTTTTTTTTTTTTTTATCCTTCCTGTGATTCCTGAGCCAACACCATAAACAATAGTTGGGCTACGCAAGGAATGGCAAGGAATTTGCAGAGAAAAGAAAATACTGCTTGTCTGATCTGAATGGAGAATTAAGGGGGTGGCAATGGCAGGTAGTGAGGCGAAGTTTTTACGCAGCACAGTCGTCCTGAATGCCAAGGAGGCTTCATTTCGTATTCAGTTAGCAATGGCGAAAAGAATTCAATGATTTGAACTTCCTCCGTACACACCGTGGCGGACTGGAAATCCTTATTAAAACGTCAGTTTGGTTGCGTTTGTGTGGCGGCGTTTCCTTTTCGTTAAAAAAAAATAACTCTCTAGTTGGGCATCAGGGAGGAGATTTTTCTTGAGTGGCTTTAGCTGCCTGTATACTGACTGAATGGAATGCGGTTAGTGTTTGGTGGGCTATGTCCTGCGATCAGTCAAAGGGATTCCTCTCTGCTCCCGCTGTCGATTTCCGCACCAGTCTCACTTTGAAGTTACTTATTGTATATGTCCGCTTCCTTCGAAGGGTGAATTGAAATATATTCCAATTTGGCCATTGTTGGCCATTGAAGTGGGGTTGGGGTGAACCAAAGGTGAATGAGGTTGTTAAGTTCAAGAATTGCTTAACTTATGACCGAATGAATGGTGATTATATAGTCAGGAGGAAACGATTTATTTTATTCCAAAGGAAAGAAAGTATATCGAGATATTTTCGAAAATTTATGTAAGGATCTATGTAGTTGGAAGAGCTATTTGAGGAGAAGGCGCAATATTGGTTTTGGGTTCATCAGTTATTGTGTGTGGAATATGTCCACGAACGCTGGAGAATAATATCACTGGGTAGAGTATGTAAATTTAAGTCGATGAAAAGGTTGGTGGATGTTTTATACTTTCATTCATTCATTTTCAAATGTCCCGCCAATCCACTATAAGAGTTTGCGGGTGTTGGATGTTCGTGCTGCGATGCTGTGTTTATCATGTCTTCCAAGAAATTTAAAAGGTATACCTCTGCACCATGTCTCCAAGTTCTTATAGTTTATGCACAACGTATTTTTAATAAATTAGATATTTAAATGAAAATCAAAATTGAATTTAATTATAAATAAAAGTTTAAAAACTTAACGAATGTTGAAATGTGGCGCCTCTATGTTTGGGCCAGCCATATTTTATTTCCTCAAAAATATGTACGTAACATAGAAAAACATAGATTTATAGGTGATATTAGAGCTTAAAAATAAAATAAAATTTATTTCTTGTTATACACTCGCGCAGTCTTTTTTATTTATTTGTCCCTTTCGCTCGATCTTCCGCTTTACACATTACTTTAAACGGTAGAAGTAAGTAATGATTTTTGTAAGAGTTTTGTTTTTAAAATTGAAAAAAAAAAAAACAACGAAAATTTGCAAAATTGAGTGAAAATTTTATTAGAGTGGATACAGGGGCGTAGCGAGGGGGGGGCGTGGGGTAGTGTCACACCCCCCCCCCCCCCCCACGCTTTTCAATAGTCGGCAAATCAACGATCAATTTTCAAAAATTAGGTCTTAAGTTTGGATTTCTATTAGGTATAGGTTTTTAAACTTGTAAATGTATACAAAAGTCGGCATTTTCAAAGGTTCCAGATAAACTCCTTAAAGTCGGTGAATCGGTGAATTTGCCGACTGAAATCCTTAAAATTTAGCGAGTTTCCATTCGATTTTAAAAAGGACGGTCGGCATCGGTGATATTGCCGACTGAAATCCTTAAAATTTAGCGAGTTTAGATTCGATTTTAAAAAGGACGGTCGGCATCGGTGATATTGCCGACTGAAATCCTTAAAATTTAGCGAGTTTAGATTCGATTTTAACCCTTTCGGTACATCTTTTTTGTTCTAAGGTTAGAAAAATATTTTATTTCTTTTTGTTGCTACTTGACTCCTACTAAAAACATTGTAACATTATTTTTTGTAAATATTGGTTCTAAAGTGATTTTTGGGAACGTTGCCATATGGCATCAATTGTCTCAAGTGGTAGCAAAATAAATGACAAAATTAATATTTTTGTTTTAGTTTCTTATTTTTATATATTAATTTTTAAACAAAATTGAAAAGAAAAAAGTATAATTATTTTTTTTAATTAAAATGTATTTTAAAAAATAAGGATTTTTGAAAATATTAAAAAAAAAAACACATATTTTCATATATGTATAAAAATAAAAAACTATAAAATATAATAAATTGTTGCATTTATACTCGGTTTTCTTTGTTTACTTGAAACATTATAAGTACTACAAATTAAAAACTAAGCATATTCCAAGATAAACACGTGTATTTATATAAAAAAATAATTAAAAAATAAAAAATATGAAAAAAAAATTAAATATTCATAAAAATCTAAGTAATTTTTTTTTAATTCAAGCCAAATTAAAAAGTAATGATATTCAAGACTATTTATGCATAAAAATACTTTTATTTTTATACATATGTAGGAATATATATAATTTTATTTATAGAAATGATGCTTTAAAATGCACCTCTAGATAATATTGATGCCATATGGCAACACAGAAAAGGAAAATTGTGCCAAATTGAATAGACGGAACTTATATGTTTATTTAATTTTTTTAATTGTCCGCCTGATATTAGTCAATCAAATAAAATCGAAATTGATAATCTATTTGATAATTATCAATGTAAAAAGGAAAGAATAAAAATAGTCTTCCGACGAAAAAATTCGAACTCTATTGCAGACCGATCTTTCACGAGAGCTAAAAGCACAATGACGACAACTATCACCCAGTTTTTTTGCTTCTAATTATTAAGCAGATACTCTAAGAAGTTAATCAGAAAAAAGAATAGAAAAAATATACTCAGAGCGTGAGAATGGGTGTTATGAATATTCGTGTTGCCATATGGCATCAAAATACCGAAAGGGTTAAAAAGGACGGTCGGCATCGGTGATATTGCCGACTGAAATCCTTAAAATTTTGCGAGTTTAGATTCGATTTTAAAAAGGGCGGGTCGGTATCGGTGAATTTGCCGACTGTAATCCCTAAAATTTAACGAGTTTAGATTCGATTTTAAAAAGGACGGTTGGCATTTCTAATTTGAGGTTAAATTCGAAGGAATGTGTTATTCGCTAGTTCGCGGCTTATTGATGTGGAATGCGAACTATAACAATTCGCGGCAAACGTGTGTTTGGGCAAAGAGGAGGATAATTAATTATCCCATCAAAATGTATTAAGAAAATAAGTTTATAAACAGTTTAAATAACGAAATTTCGAATTCCAAACTTTTTGCCGCGAACGAAAACACCCGCACGAATTGTCAAAGTTTATTCGCAATCCACATCATTTAATACGCGTTCCACAAACTAGCGAATTAAACATTCGTTCGAACTTAACCTCAAACTAGACATTGTGGGTAGAAACTGATGGCTATAAGTGTTCATGTGAACGGACTGTCAAAGCTTGCGAATAGTCGTTCGATCGTAGGTAGTTGGTCGCTCTTATGTGAATGGTCTTTTAGGTATTAGCCCATGGGTGTTCCTGTTAAGATTGATCAAAATTGGACAAAGTGGCGTGGCGCCTCCCATACAAAAAACATCTTCTATGGAGTGTAACTCGTTGACGTTAGATATAACTCGATAACCACTGGGCCGATTTTCATGATTTCTATACAGTCGGCAAGTTCCTGAAATAATTCGGCATTTCAATGAAAGTCACCCCCCCCCCCCCCCCCATGGCTCAAACCCTCGCTACGCCCCTGGGTTGATTTATCCACCTTCTTGTCATTTACTTTTTGAATAGGATTTCGTCTAAATGTTGACCGCGACTACGCCTCAAATGATCCATCCGGAATGTCAAATTTTGGCCAATAACACGAGTTATGTTTTCTTCCAATAGTTGTTAGCTTATCCGTATAAACGAGAGACTTCACATATCTCCACAAAAAATAGTCCAGCGGCGTCAAATCGCACGATCTAGGCGGCCAAATTCACAGGGCAAAAACGTGAGATGAATTGCTGACCAAATTCGACTCGCAATTTATCCATGGAGTGCTGTGTGGCATGTCGCGCCGACCACACGCCGACCAAACCCAGCTCTTCCATTTTGGGCAAACAAAAGTCCGAAATCATCGAACGATAGCGACCACCATTGACCGTAACGTTGTTGCCATAATTATTTTTAAAAAAAATACGGTCCAATGATGCCACCATCGGCCCATAAACCATACCAAATGGTACATTTTCTGTGGATGCATTGGCAGTTCTTGCAATGCTTCTGGTTACTCAGCAGACCATAAACGTCAATTTTGATTATTAACGTTGCTCAGTAGGACGATTACGACGACCATAAAATGGACGAAGTGCTCTAAACACAATTTTTACTGAGCACGATTTTTTGTGATTCAAATTCAATCATTTGCAAACGTTGTTCGGGCGTACCTAAATCTATCCGTGGTGAAATGGCAATGCTAACTGAGCATTTTTTTACTTTGACACGTGTCACGAATCAGATTCACGTGTTAACCGTCAAAAAATTAGGCTGAAAAACCAAACACCAAAAAAATCACCCTTTGCATACTAAGAACAAACCTACCATTTTAACATTGAACCTTGTTATACTAATAGTAGGTAGTTTCAAGTTTGAAGTGCTTGGATCAATTGGTTCCGAAGTTAGAGATGAGTCGAAAACAGCCTGAGTTGGATCCTGTAAAATGCGTGCGGGCTTGGCTGGGGCACTACTATACCATGTCCTCTGATTTCAGGCAAATTTTTTGGTTTTGGGAACAGAACTAAATTAAATGTTGTTATCGATTCAGAACTTGGCTGCTGGAAACTGAGAAGGTTAGTCGCAAATCATAGAGAATAGACCGACAGCTTCGGGCATACTTTTATCGCAGAAATTGCTATTAAAGCTTAGTGTGCTGCTCGAGCTAAATTTTAGCTCTCATATACAAAATTCTCTTCAAAATTTTGTCGAGTGGTACTCAGCTTCAGCTAAAAAATTAAATTTTCATTTCAGATTATACTGCATGTATCTGTTAAAATTTAGCGCGCCCATTAATGGTTCGGCACATTTTCCTGAAATTTACCTTGAAAATGAATGAATGAATTTGAGATCCAAAAATAGCAGACAAGGAAAAAAGAAACCTTAACGGAAATAAATCGCATTTTAGCGTCCATAAATGTTTGAATACAATTATTTTGAAAGAACAGCTGTCTTTTGTCACACTTATCCACAATGTACTCTCTGTCAAAATTTAGCTATGATTTTAGCTAATATTTGTAGAGAAAAATTGGAGAGCAGCTAAAATGTTGTTTCGCTCAAGCTGCGTATTTGTAAGTTCGAAAGAATTTTTTTATTCCCTAGTTTGTAGAACGTGACTTAGGCTACATACAGTGTGAACGCGAGAAGTGGAGCGAAAGCTAAAGCTAAAGATTCTAAGCTATAAGCAAAGCGAATGGTGTCCATAATGAACGCTAACAGTAACGCTTCGGAAGTACATCAAAATTAACAACATCCTTGAATTATGGAAATGGATTCGTTAGAAGAATAGGACTTTCCATTGAATATTTTATTTTTCAGCCATTCATTTTTTGGAAAAAGACAGTCCGTATAGTAAAAATTACATAATAAATATGACGAATTTTATCATCTTTACAAAGATTTACGAAGACATCCGAAAACATCCCGACAAAAATTGCTAAATGCTTTTGAATGTCATTAAAAGTATTCGATTATATACCCAAATCTATTGACAGCTTCGTTTTAGCTTGAATTTCTTGCTAAAAAACTGAGCAGAAGAGTTTATTCGCTTTAAGCGCCACGTTTCGCTTAGCATGTATCTTAGCATCGAATCTACTATGGCCAGTGTAATTAAAATGTATGGGCGCAGTTTATTAGCTTTGACCTGTCAAACATTAGCTTTAGCTTTCGCTTAGCTTTTCGCATGCACTCTGTCCGTAGCCTTAAAGTTGTGGACTGTGAATAAACTTTGACAATTCGCGGCAAGGATGTTTTCGTTCGCGGCAAAAAGGTTGGAGCTCGAAATTTCCTTAATTAAAATTTCTGTAAACATTTTCTTGTAACATTTCGATGGAACTATTAACTAACCTACTCTTGAAATAAAAAAAAATTGGACATTTTACAATTTTCCGTTCATAAATGTATCCAAAGAGGTTTGTTCGCTTTTTTTCCATTCGTTCATTCGGTCTCAGCTATATTTTATTCAAATAAAAACTAACCAATTCAAAGCACCACACTACCATTAAACTACCTTACCGAAACAGTTTCATGTTCACTGGTGTAACCCTTAGCCATAAGCCGCTACAACTTTGCATCTTATAAGCCGGCTAGTACATCCGCTCCATCGCATCGCGTCGATGTCATTTGTGAAAAAATTCACCAAATATATTTGACGCCATTAATTCTCCGGCATAAATTTATCTGGGATTTCACATAAATATTTTGTTGTTGAGTTTTTAAATACATTTAAATTAGTTACATCTACGCAAACTATCAACAATCTGTTAAATATTTGACGTATTAATTTACCCAAAATGTAAGTTTTATTGAATTTTCCAAAAATAATAAAAAAAAAACCCTTTGAGACGGAACACAAAATGGAGCGACTTCGAGTACGAATTAAAATACATATCTTCCTTGTTTCTTTTAGATAAAAAATAAAACAATGGTTCGTGGTGGTCGAGGATACAGCAGCCGAGGTGGTGGCCGTGGTAGTTCATATCGATCTTCCGGCTCAACTTACAGTCGCATGGGCGGCTCATCGCGAAAATCAGATTTCCATGAAAGCAGTTCCAGCTATAGAGGTGGCGGTGGCAATTCCAGATACAATTCGGGCAGTTACAATAGCTATGATTCAAGGAATCGCGATAAGTTTCAATCACGCTATGAAAATCGTCATGAGGGCAAGAGGTCTTATCGGGTAAGTTGTAAAAGAATTTTCTCTACGAATTTCTATTCGAATTGAAATTGTTCTTTGTGGGAGTTTCTTTTTTTTTGTGGCTAGGTAAAAAGATACTCTTGCAATTTTAATTAAAAAGAAAAGTCTTTGTACGGCTTCCTGGTCATTTGGTATTAATTGTTTATTTTACCATAAAGTGTCGATTTACCTACTGATGGGTGGGGGACGCAGATATGCGCACTAATCCATTGAATACAGAGAATGTGTATTATGCAGCGAAAAAAAAAAAAACAATTCATGCACTCGGGCATACCCAAAAATGGCAAAACGAAATTGGAACTGTTCTTAGGAAGAACTGTCTTTAATTGAGGGGATGGCGTTCAGAGATTGCATCTCTAAGAAAAATAAATTGCTTGTCTCGACACTTTATTAACCTAAATTGGATGTTTGGGTGATGCGCAGGCCAAAAGGTTATGTCGCTTAATGATTATTTTCGAGAATGAGTGAATATGACGAACTGTTTGCATGACTTGTGCTTGATGGTGTAGGGATAATTTAGTTTTTGACATACATATTAGAATCTTTGGTCACAAAGTAAGGTCCTTTCGACAATCAGAGTTTCTAATGGATGGTGGCGGCAAGAAAATTTAGAACAGTGTATATACCGGCGAGTAATTAATTTCTTATGAAGTATGTACGTCAAAAACAAATTTCAGCGCAGAGATTCGCATCTTACTTAAACAAACTGAAGTCCAAAGACCTGACGGCCAAGCAATTTTTACAAGCACTCGTCCTTTTCCATATGAATTCTGTCTTGAGTGCTGATGCTTCATTATTTTTGTTCAGAACAGTTCCTAGATGAAATTGGGTCAATCGTCAGGAGATGGTCGTCAGTTAAATCATTTTTTTGTTAGCTTCCAAAGCAAAATTATTTTTCCAATGTATCGGCAAGAGGGAAGAATAGATTTTATGACTATCTGTAGTAGTCCGAAGTACATTATTCTAGGCACGAAATGGAGCTCTGTTTGTGTATATTCTCTTGATTCTCTTGCCCACAAGAACATTAAGTAATGTATATCCAACTAATAATAAATTTCCCTTTACCATTCCAGGACAACTCTCGCGACCGCTCCGATGATCGTAAGCGTCCACGTCAAGAGGTAAGCATTCACGTCCCTTATTTTAATCCATAATCCATAATTTGGTCTCCAACATAACCTAAACATTTTTTTTTAGCTCTATAAAGCATAAACAAATTTTTTAAAATAATTTTATTTTGATGTTTACACAATAGAATATAAAAAAAATATAATTAGAGAAAACAACTCTGAAAATGCTTTGATTGAGCAAAAAAGTGAAAAGGATCCTCGCGCATCCTTAACTTTATTGAGTTTTATCTAGCAAGAGTTTGTAATCAAAAATACTCGTAAGAATGTCAAAACAACATCAACTAATCAAATTGAGACAGACTGACAAACGCAAAAGGCATCAGTCCCAAAGTGTATAGAGCCAGGCCTTTTTCAAGTCATGTTTCTGTATATTGTAATTCCAAATGTATACTACTACTACTTCTTAGAACTGCTCAACAGCATTAACTCCGAACGAGCATGGCGGCAGCACGCTGTATGTGATATATAAAGCATCGCCTGCACACTTTACTAAGACAGTTTTTCCAAACACACATTTAGGAGTCGAATGCTCTCAATAGAAATAACTTGATTGGATGTGTGCACGCGCTTATAGCTCAAGCAATATAATATAAGCATCCTCTCTATTAGAAAAAAAAAATATCTATCTCTCTCATGAAACCAAGTGCGAAACTGAATGAAAACCAAAACAAACAAAAATTTCCTCCTCCCCTTTGTCACGCAGGACTCGAGGCTAAGCTCAAGCTATACATCAACATCATCGTATCGCAACCGCACCACAAGTCGCAATCGGATCAGTTCGCCCAACGGCAACTACCATCCGCGAGGATCATCCTCGTCGTATCGTCCAAGAGAGGACTCTGCCAGTAGACGGCATGCACCTGTAAACGATTCGATGGGACCCCCAAAACGACCCATACGCAGCAGCTATGTGGTGCGTCCACGCGGCAGTGGCACAATCAGCCGTGTACGTGGTGGCGGCAGCGGCGGCACAGGAACCGCACGCGGAGGTTTGCGAGGAGTTATACGCAAAGAATCAACCGACATGAGAATCATGCGAAGGAAACTGCTTCTGGCCCGGCAAAGAGATCGTGCGCGATTGATTAAAATCGCCCGACTAACGAGGTAAACATAACAAAAACAAAAAAATTTAACAAAAAACATTTCTAGACACACATGCGAAATCCCCAAAAAAAAAAACAAAACAAAAACAAACACTACTGACTGGAGCTGTTCAAATGATGCCGCCACGTCAGCAGTGCATCCAAGTTGTGTCGTCCTCTCAAAGGCATACATCTATCTCAATTGTCAGCTCGCCGTTGCTGGTGTGCGAAAGCCTTCCAGCTTTGAACACAACAAACATTTTTGAAAATAGTTTCGATTGTGTGTTTTTGTGTGTGCGTTGCGTGCGCGCGCTTCCTCGGCAAAACGACGGACACGCGCATAATACTTTGTTATGTATTTTGTTTCTAGTTCTCTATGGAGATGCATTTTTCCAAAAAAAAAAAAAAAATATCCAAACTTTGTTTCTCATTTCCAATGTGTATATCCTATTACTTAGTTCGTTGCGCAAGCGCAAAGGTCCGCGTTCGTCTGAAAGCCCAAGCGACCGCAAGTCTCGCGGCGGTGACAAAAAATCAGACAACGATGATGAAGAGGAGGACGACGACGATGATGACGAAGAGGAGGAGGAGGTCGACGAAGACGCCGACGAGGAGTCTGGCAAAGCGAAAGAAAAACGCGTCAAAAAGAAATCCACCAAGTCATCTGTTGCAAAGAAAGATGCCGTCGGCGATGTTGATGGCGACGACGACGAAGACAACGCAACGGGTAAGGATGCAGAGGAATCCGATAAGGATGATGAGAATGAGGATGAGAAGGCAATCAAAAAGGAGGTTACAGAGCCAATGGATGATGATACTGCAGAAGCAGATGAAGACGACGAAGCCAAGGAAGGTAAGAATACGTCGATAACAAAGAGCGCAGATGGCGATGCCACCAAAGAGTGTAAGGACGCATCGAAAGAGAAAAAGGACAAGGATCGTAAGGATGACATCGCCAAGGAGAGTCGTCGCAAGCGCACCAGCAAGAGTCCCCCACGTAGACCGAAGTACATCAAGCTGATGTGTGTCCAGTGTCGCATGAATTGCGTCACTTTTAAGGTGAGTCTTAATTTTACTGCAATTCTTTTAGCTGCGTTCTTGGAATCGAAGGAGGATTGTCGCTTTGCATTTGATACAAACACCAACTCGGTTCAGATTGCTCGCCAATTCGAAGGTGAGGTCTTGCTCTTCTGTCGATTGGTCCGTTTAATGTGAGTACACGATATTTCGTGCTGCTGTCCACTTTTCCTTTGAATAATCAACCCTTGCAATCTCTAGTATTGGAGCAAACGGTTTATCATCAACCGGACAGTGTCTGGTAAACTTGCATAGTCATCCACAATAAGTAACTATTTCAAAGGTTAGCCTGCTTCAATATCGATTACTAAAACTTTTTGAATCAAATAATCCAGACATCCTTGGCGCAGTGGTTAGTGTTAGATGACTGACCAAGTGGTCTTGGTTTCAACGTACGGAGAACACGTCTTGAAGGTTTTTTTTTTTCACTGCACCGCCGAATGCTTATGAGAAGCTAGGCCTAGGGTCCTCTACGGATCTGTACCGCCTGTACTATTTATTTACCGATGTTTAGTTGAGTTAACGCCTTCACCTTTTTAAATATTGTAACCGAACTGTCTTCCTGTCGAAGCAACTAACATTCATCTTGAATGACAGCAAGCAGAAGGACGGACGGGTAAAACTAGACCCAGTAACCGTCCCATTATTTCATCAGTAAGCACACACCTTCCTTCGAATGTCCAAGCAGCATTCAAACTTTATAATAAACTGATCCAATATTTTACGTAACCCTTTCGTAGGAATATACCAGCCATTTATATTCACGAATGCACAAGATGGCAATGCGCCGTGTGGCTATTCGCCAGCGGGTAACCCTCGCACGTATGCGCACTCAACAGCGCAATGCACAACGTGAGATCGAGGAAAAGTCGAAGGAAGATTTGGACGACGTCAAACCTCAGTTCTGTCTGCTATGTCGACTGAATTATCGCCAACCGAAAGCAAAGCATCAGCTGTCCGAACACCACAAGGACATGAAGAAATTCCTGATGCCGTATTGTCAGAGCTGCCATTTGGCATTCAAGAGTCCAATGCTCTACGAGGCGCATCGTTGCTCCTTGGAGCACATTAGGGTATGTCCATGTCCACTATGCAATGTGGTGCACACATCTAAGATTGTTTTCTCTGAATTTAGCGAAAGGCCCGCAGTACTGAGGGCAACAACAGCGACATCAGCGGCGACGAGGAGAAAGAAGTCGATCTGAAGAACTTCATGACTGTCGACTCGGTTGGTGAGATTGACGATTTGGACGATGAAGATTTGGAGAATCACTTGAACGATGATCCCTCGTTGCCGAACAAGGAAAAAGTGCCAGTTGGTTCGCAGTTCATCAAGAAGGTCGAAGCGTTCTACTGTGAGCTCTGCCGAACATACAACGGTGTCAAGGAGGACGAGGAGGGTTACATTAAACAGCACTGCGGATCGCGCAGTCACTTGAAGGCATTCTTGCGTCACCGCGAGGATGAAAGTCTGCAAGCCAAGGCTGAACGTGCCGAAAAGAAAGACCACAAGAAAAAGGAGGAAACGGCGCCAGTTGAGCCCGAAAAGAAGTCCGATGTTGCTGAAGATGCTGAAGCTGATGGCGAAGAGGTCGGCGAGGACAAATTGTGGGAAGATGTTGACAAGGACTTGGGCGATCTGCTGCGCGAAGTCGGTCCAGACGAGCACGACGAGGAGGAAGAAGAGGAGGAGGACGAATCTGTTCTTAACATTGACATTGAAAGGTAAGTTGCCGCAGTCACTTCTGACCATTCGTTTATGAGCATTTTTGTTTTCTCTGTTTAGTGAAAAGACCAAACCCATCAAGGAAGTCAATGGCAAAAAAGACGAAACTCCTGCCGCCACCCCCGCTGCCGTCGTCGCTGTAGAAGAGGAGAAGCCGGCGAAGAAAGAAACTGTCACTCCTGTCGTGAAGGTAAAGAAGGAGAAACTCGAAGTAAAAACGACTGCCAAATCAACTGCAGCCGCTAAGGACAAGGACAAGAAGGCGGAAGCTGCTGCCGCTGAATAATTGGTCCATAAACTTTGGTTTATACAAATTTTTAAATATAAAATAAATGTATTATAATTTTATTGCTTAAGGATACTTGTACTAGTACTAGCGGTAGAAATAAACAAACTACTTTAACCCTTCTCATAATAACGAAGGTTAATCGAATTTCTTTCAATCAGCAAGTTGACTCATATATGTCACGATTGCATAACTCATTTTTGTGAGCTTGTGCCAAGACAATGTGGAGTACATTTTCATTTCACTTCCGCACCGGATTTTAGTAGTCGTGAGTCCAGCTGGTGGTGCTACTATTCACTTGGCTGTCCTCTCACTTTTGCTGTCAGATGTCTGCCATGTGCACAAAGAGCTTAGTAATTTGCCAGTTGAACCATTAATTTGATTATTTTCCGTTCACCATCGGCAGCAGATGTGAAATTTGAAATTCACATCAAAGGGCATATTGCCAATTGGGGAGCGCAGCATTTTAATATGATTATGTGCGTCCATTAAGATGGAGACTAAATTCATGCAGCAGTAGGTAGAAATGTTTTTTTGTTATGTAGTAAAAAATGTTTTGGGGTCTTTCCAAAACCGAATTCATGCATTCATGTAGGTAGCAACTTGAACACAAAAGGATTATGTATTTAGTTGGCAGTGAAAGCCTATACACGCGTACGTATCTTTGTAGCTAATAGGTTATTGGGTCCTAAAGAGGAATAAGTGGATAATTGTAGCCCAGCTGGCTGCCAAGAGGCAGGTGAGAATATCGGGACAACTATTAGCTATGCTTTCTGCAAACAGCAATTGAAAAGTGTAAAGTCAGCAGTAAGGAGTAGAGCGTGGACAAACAAAAATGTCAGCATCAGTTCAGCAAAGGAATATCGGAATCGCAATCTGTCAAAGTTTATTTATTACGGGAAAAATTAATTGCGAAAATCAGTACTAGATGCCTAACCACCAAAGTGTCAGAATGGGATGATCTCAGAAAAATTTTGTATGAAAAGGAGGAAAAAGTGGCTAAAATAGTCATTTTTCGCAATTTTCAAAAAATCATAAAAAATATAAGCGAAGAGATTTTTGAAAATTTTTTTTTGTAGTCACTATTAGAATTGTTTGAAGAAACTTTTTGCATCAAAACATTTTTTTTTTTTGAACCGACGAAAAAAGTCGAAAAAGTAGACTTTTACAAAAGTTCCAAATTTTCAATGGGTACTTAATGGGTTAAGGAAAGTTTTGTATCATTCAAACGGAATTTAAATGACCTTTCCATTGATGCCAAAATTTACATGAAGTAAGTTCAAATTACGAGTAGAATTAACTTTAGTTTTGTCAAAATACTTATGGCCACCATTGTAGTTCCGTTTATTGCGTTCGGAAAATCGGTTTTCTTCAGTAAAGTCTTTCATCCTTTTCATTCATTTTGTTACGAATGGCAACACTCGCCATTCGAGTATTAAATTGTAAATAAAATTGTATGCGTCACATACATGCTCCGTCTGTGGAGCAAGAGAGAGCTCGAGTCACGAGCGAAGAGAGATTAATTAAATGTGGGGTTTTTAATCTTATTTTCCCCACAATAAAAATCGCACTCGTTTAATTTAAATCGGAACTCATTTCATTCAAATGGTCCGCTTGTTCATTAAGTGGGTCGCGGGTGTAGGTTGCTCAAGTGGACTCTCCATAGCTCTCGATACTCCGCCATCGACTCCCAATCATCAAGGGGAATCCCCATACGGGTAGAGGAGAGATTATGGACTTGATCTAACCACATCATCCTAGGTCTACCTAGAGGACGCCTGCCTGATGATACGGATTCCATTGAATTCCTGGTCGGGGACATGCGTTTAACACGACCAAACCACCGAAGCATGGACCGCTCCGTCCGGAGAAGTAGCTGCTCGACATTGAGTTCCTCACGTATTCTGGTATTTCTAATGCGATCTCTCGGGTCACACCAGGAATACAACGGAGAAATCTCATTTCGGCAGCTTGTATCCGCGATCTTATTCTTTCGGTCATTACCCAAACCTCATGACCATAGGTAAGAGTTGGAACATACACCGAATTAAAGACTGACAGCTTAGCTTTGACACCAAGTTCAGTCCTCCTAATAACAGAATGACCAAGCTGTCTTAAAATTGACTCTGACCAATCCTACAGGAAAACTCGGCATTACTCCCTCCATCACTCGTGAATAAGACCCTGAGATACTTAAACTTCTCCACCTTCCAAAAGCGGGACCACTTTTGACAGAGTCGATTTTACAAACTCACAAATGCAGCAATGAAATCAAACATTTCGAAATGTTGGAAAATATATGGCGAAATGCTGAACATTTGGCCTGAAATGCTGAATTTAGTCGAACTTTTAACTCAACAAATTTCTTGTACCTAGTAAAAATTTAAAAGCTGTCCAGTCACTTGAGAAAAAAACAGATATGATTTAAAATTTGTTGTCCTATTTGCAAATTTGGCAATTTGGCATACGCGTGTACCTATAATCATTTGAATTGGTGTTCGATTAATTCCGAATCACTTTCCTAAATGAATCAGCTAATACTGGTAATAAATTAGCAAATTCTTTGCGTTTATGATTTACCAGGCATAAATATACCTTTTGCTACTATGTACTGCAATTTATGAATTTTTGTTGTCAGCCCTAAAGGAACTGAAGCCCATCACAAACCAATACTATAAAACCAAAAAGGTCAAATATCCCATACTGTAATTTATGGGAAAACAAAATGCATCTGTCATTTTTCATAGATTACCTAAAAGTGGGAGCAGAAGCGCAGTGGTTAGTGTGCTGGAAAGGTGCTGGACTACTGTGCGAGGGATCCCCGGAAAACACAAATTACATCTTAAGGTTTTTTCTACTGCGCCACCTCTCACGAACGTCTGACAAACATCCGAAAGTAAGACTGTCCTGAAAAAGCTTCTCAATTCAGTCGTTCGGACTCGGCATAAAATTGTAGGCAACTTCCATTCGTCCCAAAAATAGAAACTCACACAAACTAATGGTTGCGAGAAGCTAGGCCTGGTGTGTCGACCGCCTTATTTATTTATTTTACCTACTACAAAAGCGTTCCCTAACTTTTTCGTAAGTTTCTCTTTATGTGAAAGAATTTATCTCCACCACTGCCATTTTTACAGTTTCTTTCATTCTTACCGCAAAAGGAAAGGAACAAACCTACGAAAAATAAGATCAGCGGTATTAAACGAGATTTTAAAAAGCGGGATTACAAATAAAAGGAATTATTTTTAAAAACAGGAAAGACGGGAGTTTCAATTTTTTTGGCGGGACTTTACATATTATATATTATGCTTTGCTTCATACTCGCATTCGCCGATGTTTGTCAGACATTCACGCGCAGTGTACCTATTATTAGGTATAATTTGTGTCATTGTGTGGCCCTAAGGTTATTAGTACGGCGCACCGTTATCAGTAGGTGGAGTGTACTGCCTAATTTTGAAAGTTTTTCTGTGACCAGAAATCCAGCTCATGAAAAACATAACATCACTGTTAGCAACCTCGACTCGCTAACATTTCTTCTTATTTTATAGATTGAAATCATTTTGGTGTTTATTGATCGCATTCAAATGGGATAAAATATGTAATAGGTGTGGTCAGAAAGACCGATTTATAAACCCTTATCGACCCACCATTGGGCATGTGGACAAATAATAAATTTGGACGGGCCACAGTAAGTAGATTTATTAACTTCCGCAGTGTTAAGTGCACATCCTTAACATGTGCCTATTGTTCTATTTGTATTTATATTTTCTAACGCGTGATCATGACAACGATCGTATCTGTGAAGGTGCTTATCAAACGTGACATCCGAGAAGGTATTCCGATCTTATCTACAATATGCTTTAAAACTAGAATTAGAATTCTGAAACGGACCTTTGCTCAGGCTAATAATAGGTATACATGAGTGATAAATGTTACGACCGACTATGTTACGTGTTCCCACTACCCACATATAAAAAAAACTATGAGCACGATCCCACAAAACCCATCCCACCCCCATTAGTACAATCGGATTTGGTTTTTCTCGAAGGTTTCATAAGATCGTCAGAGCTACTCTGAACCTGTATCTGCTCTCGCAACTCTAGAACAAATTGAAACATAGTTATAGTTAGTACATAACAGCACACTAGCTCATATGCATTGTTCCCAGATGCATTGGCATGGCATGGCGATGGCATCCAGCATCCAATTGTCGTGTGCGACGATCTCCCCCCATTCTTGTCACAATTATGCAATCACGCGCGGGACCAATTACCCGAAGTAACAACATTTCTGGTTTCTGCATTTGGCTCTGGTCACTGCGCGGTTACGAATTCGGTGATGATGCTGGTGCATGCATTGGCGGTTTTGGCCTTTAGAATAATTGTCGTCTTCCAGCTTCTTCATTGTTTGCGACATAACCCGAATGTCGTAAGGTATTCCCACTCAGAGCATACCTACATGTGTAGATACTCTTGATCATTATGTTTTAGATACAAATAAATTATTATTTAATTCGTCAAGGAGATTGCGATAAACTGTGAAAAGCGTTGGCATCGCTCCCTCTCTGGGGGGGTACACTTTCACTTTTACGCATCATTTTCTTCTCATCATTCATTTCGTTATGATTATGGTAAGCTATCTGGAAAAGAAAAGAAAAAAAATCTGATTTACATCTTTAAGATATTTTCCTTGGGATTTATTGTTGCATTGTTCGCTAATAGATGTTATTGTTGGCGATTAGCTTTTAGCGGTGTTGCAGTCTCCGCTATTATTTTTTTTTTCTTCTCATCTTTGGTCTTTCTTGTTGTCGTCGTCGTCGCCGATGTAGTACCTACTTACAGCTGGAAGCCTAAATGCCAAGGTGATTCATCTATTATAGGATTTCTTCGTAAGATGTAAATGTAACTTTTTGTTTTTTGCTTACTTTTGCATATTTTTGCTCTTAGCGATGATATACGAGTTTTCAAACTGAATACCTAGGTGTAGGCTATAGGGAAAGCGAAGTTCAAGATTTAGTTTTTGCCGAAGGTTGGTTTCTCTAAGTATAGATACCATTTTAATGACACATAGATACATGCTGAGATAATGTTATCATCAGTATTATGAACCTTTTTACTTATAGTTGACCTCAACTTTCCTATGCCACTTTAGGATTGCATATGCTTTTAAACGTCCAAATGATCTTTAGGGCCAGAGATTAGAGACAATAAAGGGAAAGTCATTTTCCGAATTTTTTGAAAGTGCATATTAAGTCAAGATGCTGTTACTTTCATCTTTGTATTTTTATGTATGTCGTGGCCATTTGACAGAATTTAAGTTGATATTCGTCCATATTTGACACTAGCTTAAGTTCCCATAATCACGTTATGAATGATTTACGCCTATGTATAAAACACCTATTTCTTTTACGGTGCCTAAGTACTCTGTATCGCGTAGGTTGCAAAAATACGCGAGGAAAAACCTGAAAGTTGAGCTGAAGCTGAGGAATAATAGGATTCAGGATGTAGGTATGTATACTAGTGTCCTCCAATTCCTCGTCGTCATTCCCAGGGATATTACATTCGAGAGCATTTTTATATATGTGCATATATCCATGGCAGAAATCTGAAAGAAATATAAGAAAATGACATTTTTTGTTTTACAAGGTGGCGCAAAGGTTATTATTACCCTATCGGAAGATGCTATAATTTTGGCAAATGGCGGCAAATGTCAATTCTACTTTGACATAATATGTGAAGTAAACAGATACAAACTGCAACAAGACATGAATGGCAATACTCCTAAAGATCGCGAAATAATTTTTTTTCGATTTTTTGTGGTGATGTTGGCGCAGAATTCCCGGTCATCCGACACCAACTGATGGACACCAACACTACTACTCTTACCCGCTCTCGCCATCCTGAATCTCTCGTTTTGGCGATTTACACTGGAAAGCAAGATCGCCTGTCGCGAGTCTATGCCAAAAGGCCTCAAATTCTTGAAGTCCTCAAAGAGAATAACCGGCAAGATATGCGAGGGCCTATCGCTGGAAGTTATGGCAAGAGTGATGAAAAATGCCATAAATCGGGCTCGAATAGTAATTAATTCGTTTTTCTTTTTTAATTCAGAGCAGAGCCTGAACTGTGAAAAAAATGTTCGTGTTTCTTTTTTAGCTCAAACACATTAGACCTCATTATTTGTGTTTCTTTTTTCGTTCAGAGAATGATCAGAGCGCGCCCTAGGAGCTCAGAATAATTTGACTGAGCAGGCTGACGCTGAGTAAAAAGCTGATTTCGCACTTATAGTCACATTTTACAGAAAAACACAAGATAAACAAAAGCTCTATATAGAGCTCAGCTCTGAACTAAAAAAAGAAATACGACTATTGTCAACATAGGGCCTACTCGACTGAGTAGATAATTTCTTGCTTTCATTCGTCGGTTACCCCTTCTCTTCATAAATGACAACTGAACGAACTGTGACCAGTGACCAATCACAAGTTCTTACATCATTAATGGAGAAGAATATTCATCTAAAGAAAGGATTCAGCAAGAGGTTCAATAAGAACAATTTTGATCGTTCTTGGAATTGTGTTGCTATAACGACAAATAGCTATGGCCCTCCGACAAGAGATGGCAAGAGTTAGCAAAGGTACTAATTTTGATAGTGAATTGTGTATTTTATATAATTTGTTTGTTTTGTTTAGGTTTGGACAGATTTGAAATATAAAGTGAAAGGTTCTGTATGCAAATCTAGTGTATAACAAAAAGGAGTCTCGCTCGAGCAACTGGAAGAGGCAACTTTAAACAGGCTATACTTTCGCCTCAAGATGAAGCTATTGCGAATTTGCTCTCGTTCGAAAAAATCTTAAATCCGAAAAGTGTGTCCATAGGGGCTTCAAATACTTCAATAGTTCAGGCACAATCGCCTGATTGTAATACGAACTATGCGTCGACATGGCAGGCAGTTTCCACGCTAATCACTTCACAATGAGATGATTTCCCTGAAACGTCAGCCATCTATCTCCTTACAAACTCGCCAAAACCATTGAGATTGACTTCTTTGTCCCATAAGACTGGCACTGGACATACTCTTGCACAAAATGAATGGTCTCTTATTTCTTTTGTGTTAAAATTAATTTCTTTCTTTTTGCCCTTTCACTGCTTTCTTCTTCCTAACTATCTGAACTGTAAAACATTTCAATGCTATTCATCTTATAAATCTTTTTAAAATTGAAATCTTTATACAAGTAAAAACTTATTTGCACAATAAACAGACTTATTTGACAGTTCCATACAAGTGCTACCAATCCTTCGAAAAGATTTTACTACATTCTATAGTCGTCTACAAACGGTAATCGAGGTGAATTTTCTTATGACACCAGCAGCAGTTATATGTGAAACCCAGTACATTTTAGAACTTTTATATTATAATTAGAGCAATCCCTTTTATCGCCTTTCATTAAAAGAGGCACAGTCACCCTAGTTAATCACTCGCCAGATGTTTCAACGCATTCTCAGGTTAGGTGACTTTAATGAAACGACAGAGCCATTGAAATTCCCCTTCACCTTGGACATTTTTGGGCGGTTTTCATCCACTAAAAGCAATAAGCAACTTATAAGCTACTTTTACGCATGTCAAAAATCGTATCAATTTTTGACATGCTGACTAATTATTTTGTGTAGACAAAATCTGACGTTATATTGACGTTGACGATTTTTGACATAGTAGCTATAGAACATGCTCGTTAAATAAAGTGTCCTTCTTTTGATTGCGTTGCTTTTGACAATGCAATGCCCATACAATAACACAATCTATAGTTTATATAAAACTCATTCATTGCAGTTCCGTTCAACAGAAAATGCGTGTCAAATAGCATGCTTCCTGAACATTTTCACTTTTAACACTAAAGCCAATAAAAGTATATTATAAACCAAACAAAAAATAACATTATTTCCAAACAACCACCAGAAATAATTTTTTTTGTTTCGTGGATAATTAAATAATACATCATTATAATGAAAACTCTTATCTGCTGGTGATCATGCATCTTGAACCGCATAATGGATCCAGCCAATCGAGTACAATACAACAGAAGTAAATAAAATTAATTATGTAAGCTAATTATAAATGTGGTTGCCGTTGAGTCTGCATGTTGAGATGCATATTATATCAAAATATTCCTTATGGTATTGTGTCTTGATAGAGTTAATCTCATTTGCGGAATTACGTGTTTGACCATAATTATTTACTATAGCATTCCACTATACCATTTCCGTTATTTATCTTAACCAAAAATATGGCGCCCTCATATCTGTCTACATCAATGGTGAACATTTCGATCTATTCGATTGACCTCCTTCATCTGGTACAACCATCAACAAAAAGTAATTGTACAGTTAAACTGCATGAAATGTTGGTAAAGTCACGGCTTATTAAGTAATTACCGTCACTTTTGTTAATTATGGATAAATATTTGTTGAATCGTGAAGATTGGACGTTGATTCTATCGACCGAAAAATAGGCTTAACTGGCGTCATACTCATGATGTCTGTAAGTTTATCAGCCTGAGTTTCTCAATCTGACAGTCAACCGATAATTAAACTTAAAAAAAAACTGTAATAATTACAATATTCCATTGCATGGTATAGGTGATTATTTTCAACGTTCCAGGTCGACCGGCCGGATGATATTACCCACCCAGGTGAGTTAATTGACCCCCGTTCGTTTACTCGTATGCAAATTTGTATATGGCAACTTTTTTTCGACTGCTATAATGCCAACAAATTGGGCTAGATTCCGTGAGATTAATGCACACTGGCTTTGTCAGCAAAGTACGGAGAGATATTGCGAAAGATGTACCCAAGGCCAGGATGTGACTTATTCCGCGGTAGTGATCATTTTGGTATATCACGTAAGATGCTCAGCTAGGCGGTAGCAACAACATTTGTTTAACTAGTATTTATGCAGTTTGAGGTTTTCTTTTTTCGCTGCAAAGGAGATTAGGTACACCTGATAATTTTCCTTGTGAAAGGTGTCTAATTTTTCTTTGAAAAATCGTGCTCCGGAGAGCCGAATATATTCGAAAGTTTATTTCGATTGAGCTATATGGGCGGGATCGTACATTGTAGGAAATGCAATCATAAGTCATACTATGATTATACTTTGACTCCAGTAAGTGAAAGTCTAAATAGCTTAATGTTAGGTAAGAACAGCTGTCAGCTTAATCGACCAAAAACTCTCTGGTATACTTCAAGAACTGAGTTTGAATTGACTCCTGCTCTCAAAAGTGAACAAATTCGGGACGGAAAGGAAATTCTTTTTCTAACAACCACCTTTTTCTTAACGGTGATAATAATGGCGATCGTTTGGAAAAATTATAAAATTAATTAAAGTGCGATAAACGGGACTAAAACTCTGAGGTACAATTATACCACAAAACCAAAGGCATAACAATCGCATATCCAATTTAAATGATTTGATGATTTGCCAAAGGCAAAAGATTCATCACCGCATCATCCATCAAAAGACGGAAAACGGATTTCATCACGGAAAATGAAAACGAAGAGGAAAACAATTCAAAAACCGTGCTTGCATCGAGATGCTGTTGCTGCTGTATTGGTAAACTGTCCATTTTCTCTCAAGGCTTATACCGTTATCAACCAAATGACACGAAAGGGAATTCAACTCAACCGAGCTGCACTGCAATTGTTTGTTGATTTGACGTTTGAGTGTTGCCTACTCAATTAGACCGACATCTTCCGCATTGTGTTGGTTTGGAGACTTTTATTTTTGACTTGTTTTATAACGTACATTCGAGGATATAATAAATTTATTGTATTAGCGCGAAATCAATTGAAGCCATTGATCTTTGTTTGCATTAATGCCATTGGAACTGTGATAATGGTGCATGGAGTAGCTTGAATTTAGCTATACCAACGGCAAAGAAAGTCACTTTTTAACGTTTTCCTCGATATAAAGGCTTGGACAAGTTCAAGAGCTATTGTGTTCGTGAACAGTTAATGACTATAAAAGTGGACAGGAGTAGGGTAAACTTTTTACGATCCTGTTAGGTGTTATAGTGATCAATTATTCAATTATGGTGCCATGAGTGAAACCTGAATATAAAATTCAGTGAACCAAATCGATGGAACTATTACTACGTATAGTATGGACATTGTACCTATTGATTTCTTTTTCCAGTTGCTCGTACTTACTAATCAAAGTTTATTATGTTAAGTCGGCGCTGGCTGGTTCAGTTTCATTGTTACAGTCATCGTAAGCGGTAATTGTGGACTTTTATGCGAACGATACAAAAAAATAAAAGATAATTTAATGGGTGCATTTAATTAGATTGACCTGCAAATGAAAACAATTATTGCAGTGGCAGCTCTTTATTTTAAAAGTATCTCTAAAGAGAAAGACCATACAACATACTTCCAAATAAAAAATGGATAATCCTTTCTGTTGGATCATTTTAGATGAAATCGTAATATAGACAGCAATTTTACTTTCAATATTACATAACAGTAGTAGACATGATTAAGAGACGGCATTGGTGATCACTTACTTTTAACACTCACATGTGCTTTAAAGTCTTTTTCTTTGGAGCAATCACTTTCTTCGAATTCAATAATTGATAATTTAACAAGGAAATCTATTTTTCTTTTACCTTAATTTTACAATATTATATTGGTTTTGACATTCCTGTCAAGCTATTTGGTTGCCTACTACATTTTTACTACATTTTACTACATTTTTAAAACAAAATTTACTTTTTAGTAATTTGTACATTTTCCGAGAGATGATGGAGAAGTTAAGTGAAACAACTGTCCAATAAGGAGTATATACTAAATACATCGCTTTTATGCTGAAACTGGATGAAGGGGGAAGTAATGATCGTCTTCAGAACGGAATTAATGTTGACCTGCAGAACGGAACTAATGTTTGAACCAACGCAAAGTTGTCTACTCTCAGTCCATTATATAATTATGTCAGTGTCTGAGAAGGTATTCTGAATCGTTGAACAGTTTAGACAGTCTTAGGCAGTACATAATAAAACAGTCAATTCACTCCACTTAAGGATGGGTTCTAAGCATGATTCGAGGAACATTGAAATTGATGGTAGCGTTATTTACAATCCATAATAATTTTGGATATAATTTAAGGAAAATGGGCCTTATAGATGATACATATAAACTATGTAAACATATGCTTGCCTTGACACTAGGAATTGAAACCAAGGTAAAAGAATAAAGGAATCCAGGGCCCTTCCCTGGGTAAGATGGATAGTAGTAGAGAGAGGGAAAGGGACACGTTATGGTCCTCAGATTCGGATATCTCTCATATAATATATAATACATATATGTATGTATGTATAACTCCTCGAACATCACTTCTTAAATCATATCATCTGCTATTACGAGTATATGGAAACACCTGCAACGATTCTGGTGCAAGCGAAAATGTGAACGTAAAATGGGACATTGTTCGGTTGATTAACCAGGCACCAGAAAAAAAAAAACATTTTATTTAGAGTACATTAAACTTTGAAGATACAATGATATAATAATTTTATGAAGATGAAATTCCGTTTGTTTTTCTGCACGACAGTAAAAAGGTTCCACACCAATAATCTCAATTCAGCCAAAATCAGGAGATTTGCAACACTTACTTCAATACGATCCTTTGTCTCTCGACTGAGTTTAGATTTTACAAAGCCAACTGAAGCGAATCCGGAACAACACAATGTATCTAATGGGAAATATGATTACATCCATTGTGCAGAATTAATGTTGCATGTCCAAATGCGCGAGGACAATTCCATAAAAAAATTATGTAAATCCATGTATACAACTGTCTATGTTTTAAGATTAGTCAGCTATACCAACTTCCGTGAGTCAATTTTCGCCACAAATTTAAGAACACCTAAAACTACTCAAATTCTCTTGTTCAGTTCAATTCAATTGGACTAAACGATCAAGTATGGGAAAACTCTAAAGGCAACCATGCAACAATTAATCATTTCGATTTTTCCGCTTACTGAATTCCGCCACCCAATCTGTGCGCGCTCTCTGACAGACAACTTTTGCTCTGGGAAAAAGATCGTTAAAAGTATCCGCGATCCGCCACCTGGTGGCTGTTACTCCAGCTAAATGTGTTTTCATATTCACGAAAGACCTTCAGAATCCCCCCGATCGATGTTGGTGAGCTAATTGTAGAAAATAAAGGAGCAATCAAACAGTCACACAAGTACAACTACGAACGCGATTAAATGAGAGCACTGGAGTTTGATGAACCAGAATCCGTGCAGACAGAAGCGGATTTCACGAAAAACTCCGCGTGATGTTATGTCATTAATTTTATGTGGGATATTACGATACTCGAACAAAAGGGAAGATGAATTAGACGAGCTAACTGGGTGTGTAAAGCGCGCTAAGAGGTTTATGTGATTCATAGTCATACCTTAGACATTATGTTATTAATTATGACAGCGATTGTCTAATGGATGGTAGAAGGTTCGAAAAGGGTTAAAAGTAGCGTGATGGCTGGCTGTCTATATAGTCTATACCTTTGTAATATTACAATTTAAATTTTTAGAAGCCAGTGTCAAACTTTGTTTGGAAATCATTGTTAGTTTGTAAAATGTAAAGCAGACACTAAAAATGTTATTAGTGCAGAGTTGTGTGTTAATTAGCAAAAATATTATTGTTGCTCAATTGGTTGTGTTTCGTATAATGAGATGTAAAGTTAGACACAATTGCAGAACTAGTTAAAAGGTCGCCCAAAACATAGATGTGCAAGGGTAGCAGTAACTAATTACACTTGAAGGAAGGCTTGCTTTTGTCTCAAACTTATGAGGCAAATGCGAAGGACGATCTAAACATTAAAGTGCCATTCCCTCAGCCATTGTAGGTACTTGTACACCAGCTAGAAAAATTTGCAAATTTTAATTTTGGTAAAACTATTGGCTTTGTGCGGGTGTGATTTTCGGCATTACCAATAAAAAATCACTAAGCTCGAGTTTTACTAATTTCAAAACTAACTTTAATTTCGACTTTTAATTTTGCCCTATCAATAACCAATTTAATCTAAGTGTTTGCTAAACACTTTAGACTTTCATACAAATTCTTGTTCAATGGAAGTCAAATCTCGTACGAATTTCGCTATATTGTCAAATTTATTCGAGCATGGGCAAAAGTAGAAATAAAAGACACATACTTATGTAGCACATTTCTTGATGGTTCTCAGACCTTTTTTGGGCGAGTTTTTCCTGTTTATTTGCGTTTTCGGACACAAAGGTCACACGATCATACAGAGTAGAGTATATTAGAAATATGAATTTTATTTGAAAAGTTAGGCTTATTTTGTACACTATTTTTCAACACTTTACCATTATCCAAAGTTTGACTTTTAGCACCATATGTAGCACAGAGTATATCCTTAACAATTTCGAATTCACTAGATCAACAGTTAATTTGACAGATATCTTTCTTGAACTACTTCGACGTATTTAAAGCTGAGCTCAGAGAAGTTTTTCAAAACTATCAGCATTCTGTAGCAGAGACCCACCCTTAATGGGCTAAAAGCAGCTCTCACATACCCGAAGTGGGGTGCTGGCACCGGAAACCGAATATGCGGCCTCTTTCGTAAAACCGGTTCAGCAAACCTAGCCCTGACATTGGCGCGAAGTTCATTCACTCTTGAGAATCGCTTCTTGCTCGGACTAAGAAGTAAGAATGTATATAAGAAGTAAAGCCCTCTCTTGTAGAACCATTGAGATATTATACAAGACCTTAATCATTCCGGTTCTGCCGTATGTTGCAGAAGAATTGACCTTATTGAAAGCTGATGAAAACTCTTGGGATGCTTTTATAGAAACATTTTTCGGGTGATTTTCTGTCAGTTTGTATCGATGAAGTGTATAGAAGTACGAACTTTAAGGCCTACCAAGCGGCATTGATCTGGTCAAAGAGCTTAATATATACCAAGCTGAGTTGTCTATGTCACGTAGAGCGTATGAAAAAGAATGCACCAGCCTGACAAGTCGTTGAGTTCACCCGTGAGATATAATTAAGCAGAGGAAGCCCCCCACATTTCAAGTAGCGCTCACAATTGGTGATCGACCTCCACTAATTGGAACCGAGCAGGGGTTTGTTGCTTAAGGTCGTTCTTCACCCTGGGCTGTAAGCGCCATGTAAAGTAAATAAAGTAAACGCAACAGATTCATATATGTATGTCCCTAGGTCTAGCTTCTCACAACTATTCGTTTGTGTGAGATTTTATTTTTGGGACGGATAAAATGGATCTACAATTTTATACCTAATCTGATGAGCGAGCGGCTAAATTGAGAGAATGGCCGCATTGAAGAATCTAGTCATCGTAAGTCGACTTGAATTGTCTGGACTCAAATTTACATGAACGCGAAAACTAACTTGAATTGTCGGTATGTCACTTATTAACAATAATTGTATTTTTTTTTCTCCTGGGTTCTGAGTTTCTGATTGGTGCTCTACAGGTCAGGGTAATCGAAATGTCAAACTGCGCTCTCATGCTCTCCGATGGCGATGACCCAATAGAATTGACAAAACTGAGTTTTCCTGTCATTATGTCGGCACAATAAATAGATAGATGTCAACTTAGTAGTAAGTCGAGAAATTCTTAACTTGATTTGTCGGTGTTGCGGACATAAACGTCAACTGAGAATACTGTACACGTGACCAGTTCGGTCTAATGAAAAATCAGTAACATCAAGTTAGAGAGCTGTCAGACTTACTAAACTAGATTCTTGAACGTCCTCACTTTCTTACGAAAGTTATATTCTGTTATACAGTGTTTTTCCGGTCGATCGAACCTCAGACCTTTCGCTCAGTAGTCCAGCACACTTACCACTGATCCACAGCGCCCACACAATAATAACGAAGATTTTTGTCCGCAATGCCTCTCTGAAATGGCCGCTAGATGAAGAATGTGATAGCGGCTACGTTTGCTGTGCGCTTCGAATAAATAAAAATAAAATAAATAGGTGGCGCAACAGGCAGGTAGACACTCTAGGCCTAGCTTCTCTTCGTTTGTGCGAGGTTCTATTTTTGGGACTAATGGAAGGGACCTACAATTTGATGCCGAGTTGGAACGGCTGAATTGAGAAGCTTTTTCAGGACAGTTATACTCTCGGATGTTTGTCAGACGTTCGCGAGAGGTGGAGCAGTAGAAAAAACCTTAAGATGTAATTTTTGTGTTTCCGGGGATCGAACTTGGGACCCCTCGCACAGTAGTCCAGCACACTAACCACTAGTCCTACAATTTTGGACGATTCGCACCATCACTTTATATTATAAGCAGTTGATATTAGTTTGAAAAAAGTACCTACCTCTAAGAACAAAAGAGTCTCTTTACTAATTCAAATCAATCCAACAATTCTATTCACTACGTCCACTAACGGTATTTACAAGGTACCTAAATCATTCATCCAAATGTTAAGGTCGACTTGTTTTCCCGCTTGTCAATTGCTAAATAAATTCATTTTCAAAGCATTTCAAAGATGTCTATGCATCAGACATGTCACTTCATAGGGTTACACAAATCCAAAATCACACACTGCATTCAGCGCGGTAATTTACAACTTCTCTCCTCATCAGCTAGCATTCCAACATGCGATGGATTACGTCTTCAACAACAAATAACGAGATCAGACAATAAAACTCCACAGGAGTTCGTGTTTTGTACATTTTTTTCTTCTTCTTTGGTAGCCAATTAAACACCTACCATAATGCCATTTCGACCTGACTGGAAAATTGTATAGCATCACACAATCATATAGCAAAAGCTTCATGCTAACATTATGCCATGAATCTAAGACGAACGAACGACAAAAAAAAATTCAAATTTGAATCTCCAACTATGTAGCTCTACCTATGCATAAAGAATACCCCGAATATTGTTATGTCCAGGTAACTTTGGTTGCTCAAACTAGAGCTACTGTTCGGCTTAGTCACATTAATCTTCATTTTTGGAATCTTCACTGGAAAATCTATCGACGGATAATTTATGAACATGGTTTGGCGACCATACAATGCCCCAAAAAAAAAAGGCAAACAACCACTGAATGGAAACTCAAAGACACACAATTCCCACCTCCTCACTTCCGTGGATAGAGTGGATGGAACCCCATCAGCAACTGCACCACAACCATAGATGGCCTTTCTCTTTCCGTACGGGAAAAAAAAACACACACAAAAACAACAAAAAAACAAACAGCCAGGGAAAACACATACTAAATCTAACGAAAAGGTCTCATCGATGGTGAGTTTTTATAAATGCCAGTGCAAGATAGATTCATTCCACAGAATCGTGTTTGGAGCAGCCACATATAGAGTATCCGTCCTCTCTTGGCCTGCTGTCTTAAGTCCGGAAAATTTATTCAGTCGTACGTTACGTGAATTGTTAAAATCTCCTATTGGCGCCTATCGTTTATTGTCGACAAAGAGTGTTTTTTCTTGCTTCTTAATTGTAAATTATTAATTAGTGTGGATAAGATATTCCAGCATTTTCCGACAATCCTTGGAGGATATTGTGCAATTGGAATTACAAAGAAAAAAACAACTAAGAAAATGTGTAAAATTTTCTAGAAAAAAAAATTCATCAGTGTGTGCAAATCTTTATTCATCTTGCAAGGAGTAACTTTTTAATTTAACAATTCAACATAATATATTGGAATTTAATGGGCAGAATGAAAACGATGCTACTAGTATGCTGCCTCCTTTTAGGTAAATTTTATCTTTAATTTACCTTATTTCCGAAATGCAATCGCATCATTGTTCCAAAAAAAAAGTTGTAAGTTAAAGGATACCTACCCTTTTTTTTCATCGATATCCAATAAGAATTAATCAAAAGGAACCGTAATATAAATTCTTAACTCGAACGTTTTAACAAAGAAAAGGTGAGCCTTCAATTTGAAAAAATAAAGAAGAACCATATAAGATTATTTGAGCGTAATTCAGCTTAAGCCAATGTGCGATTACATTGAAGTTATTCCTAATGTGATTAGTAGTCCAAGCATTTAAAAATCTGTCGAGTGAATTTTGTTCAATTTGTGGCAATAACTAAAGCCCGCATAATCTTATTGTGATTACCGCCTAACTATTTTACATATAACGAACATCCCTTTACACATTCACCCCTATCGCGAATAATATTTCCCCCGGAATGTTTCCCATTCAGCAATTTGATTTACATTGCTGACAAGGGAAACATTTCCATCGGAATTTATTCACGATACCCCTAATTAATTACCCCATGGTTTTGACTCTAGGTCTGTTCGGAAATGAACGAAAATGATCAAATCTGTCATATATATTACATATCTATATGTCATATGACGAATAGATTTGACAAAATTTACGAAAGTAAAGTCTTAAAAAAGTAAAGTGGGCGCAGTAGCGCAGTGGTTAGTGTGCTGTCCGATCCCCGGAAAAATGCAAATTACATCTTAAAGTTTTTTTTACTGCGCAACCTTTCAAACTTCCGACAAACATCTGAGAGTAGGACTGTCCGGAAAAAGCTTCTCAATTCAGCCGTTCGGACTCTGCATAAAATTGTAGGTCCCTCCCATTCGTCCGAAAAATAGAAACTCACACAAAAGAGTGGTTGCGAGCTAGGCCTAGGGTGTCTAGTGTCTACCCGCCAGTTGCGCCACCTATTTATTTATTTATTTAAAGTCATAAAATATTTCGAGTTAGCGAATAGATCTGCTATAATTTATTCAGCGGTACTAAACACTTACAATGTTCGCCAAAATATCATCATCGGATAAATTATGTTCATTACTTTAAAAGTAGACAATAATAATAATAAAAATTGTAGACAATCGGAGTAACGGATTCTACGATCTGCTTTGAAAATAAGTTCTAAAAGAGGTTTCTGACTTCGTATCTTCCAATTTGTTATCAGTTATTAAAACTGTTTGTTCGTGACAATCATATTTTTATGTTTTCTGATTTCATTGCTTTTCTGGATGGTTATTTTTTTATATTCTATTGCATTTCATTAAAGCAAATCAACAACAAATCCAAGAAAACAGGTGAAAAAATATTTCCTGAAAATATTTTTGTCATTAAATGTGACAGATAGTCATAGTATAACTTGTTCGTTCGCTCAAATCGATAGTAACTTAACCTACCCAAGGAATAATTATAAGTCCACTATTTGGCGCCACTGGTTGAGAGGAACTATTGGCAATCACCGCTAATTCGGAAATCAGTGAAAATTGTTTTCGAATCAGGGGGCTTATTTATTCCCAAAGTCGTGGCGGATTGCTTTTCGTGGCGAATTTGTATTTTGTATTTTCAAAAGCGAATAAAGAATAAACTTAATTCTTGTGACGGGATGTCAAATATGAAACTTTTTTTCAA
Organism: Cheilosia scutellata; assembly: GCA_955612985.1. Lineage (NCBI taxonomy): Eukaryota > Metazoa > Arthropoda > Insecta > Diptera > Syrphidae > Cheilosia > Cheilosia scutellata. The sequence goes on from OY015311.1 coordinate 22,366,337, forward strand.
CAGAAATAACTTGATTAAAAAATAAAGAATATATTCCTGGCTTTCAAAAATGCTATATTCCTTTATTGTTGGCATTGTTTTTTTTTAATATTTTAGACCCCGCTGTAAAAAATGCTTGTATTGAACCCCTCTAACCATTATCAATTTTGGCGCCTAAGTTATCGTAATCGTATTCGTGCTAATGAGCAAAAGCGAAGAGTAAGGCCGATCGAACAGACGCGCATTTCGGAATATCCCCTCGGAATATAATTTCCTAAGTTCGAAACATAAAATGCGCGACTGAAAAAAGAACGTTAGTAGCATTTTTTTGTGATAGAATTTTTGTCTATGAAAGATTTACTAATTTATGGCCCGTATTGGATCTATCTCTTGTTTAATTTTTTTAATAGACATTGCCGTGCCGTAAAATATTTAAGCCTCCATACCTCTGCTCAGTTTGACTATTTAACTAAGCATTTTGTGTTACAAAATTTTGTCTTTAGCAAGGCAAGCATCCGATAAAATGTTAATTTAAAATAAATAAATAAAATCTGTTGACCAGCGGAATAGGAAAATTTGTCAAAACAATATAAATGTCGGCCTAATAGAAAGCCACCTGGAAAACTTCATAATTGGAAACCGAAATATCTGACAGTAAAATTTACTGAAATTTGTTTGAAATTGGTACCACTTTCAACCAATCAAGACCCTACCCTATTCATATAACACTCGGCCCAACCACCACAAGAATGGACACTGCGCCTGCCACCTGCTGTAAGCCTATTAGTCACCAGTCTCATTAACCTCGCATACATGATACATGAATCTGTCTTCCGTACTATATGAAATATGAATGCCTATATCCATTTGCCTATGTCCTATTTGATCTCTGCAGTGCGATTTTAGTCCCGATTTAGTCCATCAATTGGTCATTTCTGCGACAAATTCACAAACGTAAAAATTAGGCAGGAATATTTAAACAAATCTAAAATTCTGGCCGCACGAAATATGATTGGCCTCTCATGTCAGATGTCAAAAAGAGGCAGTAACTAACCTACGCGAAGGTTAATGTAAGTAGGTTCCTTCTACCGTAAAGTCATGGGAGTTCTATATTCAGATCATCGGATCTCTGATTTTCGGCAGAGAATAATAATAGGTATGTTCCTTTACATTCTTACGAATTTTTAATCAATGTTGTTCCTTAACTTAAAAAATTAGAATGTTACTAGTTTTTACTCAACAAATTTCTTTGAGTAAGAATTGAAACAACTGTCAGTCGGCTGAGTATTGACAGATTATTTGAAATGTGTTGTCCTATTTGGCATGCGCGTATAACGACTATTTGCATTTGTGTTTTGTTTTCCTGCGATATGAGAAACAAACTGGTATAAAAATGGTATCAGAATTCAGAAGGCGGGAAAATAATTTAATTTCTCTTTTCGAATACTTGTAGCTCAGTCAGTACAAAGTCTTCCACATAATCAGCCCTATCGAGGTATCCGATCGGAACGGAATTTTTTCCGCTACGCATACTCCGTCGGAGACTGAAATTACATTCGATTTATCAATACTTCACTGCAAATCGTAGTAAACAAATTCCGCAACCAATTCCTGTCGGAGCATATCGGAAGAAAATTCGTACGATACTGTCAAAAATATCGGTAAAAACGCACTTGATCGCACTGAAATGCCAGTGTGCCTTGCATATTTGTCGAAAAGAAGTTCCGAAAACCTGTTCGGAAGAATACCTCAAACAAACAAAAATCCTCCTATTCGTATTCGTATGAAATCGGAGAATTTTCCGATCGGATACCTCGATACGGCTGAATATGTACTTGGATTCATACTCACACGCAATTTATGAAAAAACAAAATACATCTGTCATTTTCATAGATTACTATAAAAGGGTTCCCTAACGATTTCGTAAGTTTTCCTCTTTGAGAGAGAATTCATCCCCACCACAGCCATTTTGACAGTCTTTTCCATTTTTACAACAAAAGTAAAGGAACAGATCCAAACAGCGATGCCAACTAAGGCTTTTTCATGCCATTTAGGCATTATTTCATTAGCTAAGGCTTTAAGGCTTGTTTTTCTTCAAAAACGCATCTTTTTTTATTTCAAATAATTGTTTTTAATTTTTTTTTTTTTTGATTCAACATACTGACTTTATTTTTTTAAACATTCTTAAATAACTTTAAGTGTAATTCTGTACACAATCGGCCTTACCAACTCGAGTTTTACTAATTTCGAAACTAACTTTAATTTCGACTTTTAATTTTGCCCTACTAATAACCAATTTAATCGAAGGGTTTACTAAACACGACTTTAGTACAATTTCTAGTACAATGGAAGTAAAATCTTGTACGAATTTCGCAAAATTGTCAGATTTATTCGAGCACAACTCAGATTTAATTTTTTTTTTGCTGAAATGCAATACTTTCACAAAATTTCTTGGTAGGTATCAGGAATGAGGACGCAAATACAAATATGTATTCCAAAATAGAGTAGAGACTTCTGATTATACATTTATTTATTGTTTTCCCGTTTGAAAAAAAATGAAAATAAAATATTCTGTACGTTTTGTGGTTTAAGTAAACATTTTCATTTTACATAAATGTATCCTATCCATCATATTAGGCCAAAAAGACGAAAATTGTTCCGATGGCACCTAATTGAGATATGAAATGAATTCCGAGAGAATGATTTCAATAATACACTTTACAAAATAAAAACCACGAAATAAAAGAAAACATTAGGCTTGCTTGACAATTAATTATAATATTGGTCGATTTATTTCACTATTTTACAGGGCTACAACTGACAATACATTTATTAATTCTAGTGCAATTTATTTAATATAAAACCAATCACATCACCTCTAGGTAAATAAATATATTTAAAAGAAAATTCAGAATATATGGGCAAAACTGACATTTCACACTTGAATGACACTACTACGATGACATTTATACTTAAACCATGAGTTAGACACGACTTTCTCAGAATTAAAAGTTAGAGTCGACATTAGGGTTAACTCGAGGATAAATTGGTTATTGGTACGCAATATTTTTTAGTTTCGACTTTTGCATTAAAGTCGAGTCTAAATTTGATTGTTGGTAAGGCCCAATGTCGACAAAGACAAAAACTGCTCTAATAATCTGCAATTCAAAAAAATACACATATCCTTGTTTCAAAAATCAATATAATTTTTTTGTTTATTTTTTATATTTGTGTTTAATTTTTAATTTACTTGTTCCACTTTACATAAAAAAATTATTTTAGGCATTATTTTATTGAAAAAGGCATCTTTTTCTTTAAAGTTAGGCATTTTTTCGTCAAAAGTGGTTGGCAACGCTGGATCCAAATGTGTTTATGCCTTCTATCATTGTGTGGGTACCCTTATTTCCTTCGAAATCGGCCGGGCAGCGCATGATGATCAATGTTTAACTCCTTCCAAATTTGCATACCATGGAACTGGGCACTAGAGCAATCGATTCCACTTACGACTAAATTGAATTTGGTCGGATTGCTGTACTCAATACAATCTCTTATTTGGATAACAATGAATGTGTCTGAAAAATTCCCAGAACGGTCGCCCGTAAGAAATGCCTCTTTGCGGCTTTTACTGAAAATTGCGATAGGCAATTGCATATGATGCTTGTATGTAAAGGCCACATTACCAACCAACTTATTGTGTGATAGTGGCATAATCTGCAATTTTTAGAGAGACTATTTATAAGACTTCTCTAGGGAAAAGCAAACTGCAGATAGCTGCTAGTTCTTTACTTAAAGTACATATTATAAGCTATAGTTTATTTGATTCATTTTAAGGTGTAAATTTTCACTTATGATGCCCTTTTGCAGAGCTCCTTTTTTTGAACAAAACTATGCGACATTAAAAAGTATTCACTTTACGGTCCTGCAGAGATATTATCATCAAAGATCAGCACAATCTCAGAAAGAAGCTAAAAGATCATCTGACAATAATTGACGTTATAATGTCGCTAGATTTATTACTCAAATCAATTCTCACCTTACCATATCTACCAAGACGAAGCGTTTAAAAAATAGCTCAAGGGGCAAAGGCACCTTCATCTCCGATCATAAAGGCACACCCTGATCATGAACGTGCCTTCCAGAGCAACGAACGAATACTGTGTAATTTCCATTGAATCATATTGCACAAAGAGCCACAACAAAAATATAAATAGTTTTATTCAATGACAGCGATTGCACAAAACATTATGACACATATGCCAGCAAGTAGAACATATCCAACTCTTTAATGCAATTTAAGTAATTTGTCCATTATTAAAATATAATTGTTTACTTTCGCTTTTTTTTTCTAGGCATTCTCAATGCATACGGCCTCGAGAAAAAAGAACAACCGACCAAAGCCACTACTGCGGATGGTGTAACAAAAAGTCCAGCATCTGAAACCAAAGATAAGCGACAAATTGGTTCACATGACACCGCTGCGTATCCGAATGAGAAACAAGACGATCCTGAACAGCCACAGGAGACCATTTATGGTGCTCGGCCGGGTAATTTCCTAATACGTCCACTATCACCGCATGAGCAGGAATTACGCAACTACCAGCCAACCAGTAGGCCACAGAGTCAGCAGTTACAAGCGATAGGACCACAACTGGAGCAAAGTCAAGAGGTAAGCTAAATTTATACGCGTGCTCATCATTCAACCGGTTTCCGGTTCCGGTTTTTAACTGAGATCTTTTCAAATGGTATATGCCTTGAAATGCCTTTGATTAATGTATCTGCAAATCAAGAGAAGAAAGCATTTTCTGCCATTTGCATGTTTCCTTCGTAATAATGGTTTCTGTTTCACTTATTCAGGAAACATCTACTGGATGCAGTTGTGAGTTGTTTGTATTGTGAAAGTGAAACGACAAAAGGTTAATGCAATGGCACTTCGCCATTCTGGAATAAGTTAGTAATAGACGAAGAAGAAGAAGAAGAAAAACTAAGATTATTCAAGAGGTCGCTGTCGTGACTTGAAGTTCACGTTTCTTCTTCGATTACGACAGCAGAGTACTGGGGTGCGCGGAGGAATTTGTCGGTCCATTGGCATCAACCTTAAGTGCTGGCGGATGTCTTTAGTACTTTTTTTGTCGCTTATTCGCGATATAACCTCCCATTAACTCATTGCTTGTTATGAATTCCTAAAGGAAAATGTGTGTTTTTTTTGCAAACTAAAATGTCTAAGCCAAAGTGGTGGACACATTTGAGGTGCACACTTGTGTAATAGAGATGCAAATCTCTAAATGGTATTGCGAAGTACAAAACAAATTTAATGCAGAAAAATAAGAAATTATCTGTGCTTAATGATTGTGCTGTGTGAATTAGGTTGGAGGTCAACTTCATTACAATTAAACTTAAATGTGTATGTACTTGAATTTGACAAAAAAGCAAAAAAATGTACAAAAGAATGCTTTTTAGTACTTTCGCACACTCGGTCGTATACTTACTATTTATACATACATACTCGTACTTGAATGAACTGAAAAAATTTAGCGAGATTTTTTTTTACCTTCTGCAGTACGTTAACAGTTCTATTGATTCTCATAAGGTAAAGAATAAACAAGCCAAGTTAGAGCCACCTGTATGAATGAGGGTGAAATTGATTTACATCGTGAGTCAAAACACTGAGTAAAATCTGTCAACTTAAGGAATGCATATACGATATACATATACATAATGGATAACACATAATGGTATGGGACGAGGTCACCAACGAGGATGTATTAGAATCACATTAGGAATTTCAAGACAGGATATTGTGGTTTTGCCCAGTTACAATGTGTAGTATGTGCATATAAATAGGGTTTGTTCAATTCATTCTCGTAGTTTGGTATTCAAAATTACTTGTTTAACGTTTGATAATGCCAGAGAATACCAAAGCATAAATATGAGTTTTAAATTAAATACAGAATAATTTTTATGGCAGGGCAAATAAAAGAACAGACTTTTTTTTTGAAAGTTGTATGGGCTGTGTAAACTTTGTGTATTGAAGGAAACAGTGGCGTAAATATAGGGTGGCAGGGCTGGCAAAATGCGACGGGCCCCCGACCTGAGAGGGCCCCGGCCCAAGAGGCCGCGAGCACAGAAATAACCTACAATTTTTGCAAAAATGTTGTACCTAAGTATTTCAAAAAAAATTATAAGCTCTAAAGCACTTCAGTCTATAGCCATCGATCTTGCAAATGCCTTAAAACGTTTGAAAATGTGTCTAGAAGAATTGGAAAGGTATAGACATGAATTTGTAAATTTAAAAATGGAAGCAAATAGTGTAGCAGAAAAATGGTCCATCAACCCTGAATTTTCTAAAACTCGTCAGAGGAAGGTAAAACGCCATTTTGACGAACTTTGTGAAGATGAGCGTCTCCAAGATTTGTTCAAAGTGAACATATTTTATCTAGTATTGGACATCATTATTAATCAACTGAAATCGCGTTTCCTTCCAATGAATGAAATTGTTTCCAATTGGTTTCCAAAAGGTAATTGGAGTATTTTAAATTTAAAAAAAAATTTTCAATTGTGTTTTGAGCCACCTTCTGCTCCAAAATTCACACCTCTCCGATTTGTAAGGGATGCATACACATTGGCCAAATAATTTACCGAAATCGAGCTCCAAGCTAATTTGATGGTTTGGACTAGTTTAGATACAGTCGAATAATGTTGTCCCGATCCACTTGACGTATCAACCATTGCCAAACATTTTCGATGATATTCAAATTCAAATCCGGTGAGTAGTCCGGTCAGCATTAATAGCTCCGCATTTTGGCTCTATAAATACGTTTTAACAACCCGGGCTGTATGTATTGGCGCTTTATCATGTTGTTAGATCCATGGCAGATGTCCAAAAAGGTTATGAAAATATGTTAAAGCCTTATCAGTAAGACAACGCATTCATTGTGGTTAACAAAAATTTTAATTTTCGGCTGCCATAATACGAAACGGCCCCCACACCATCACACCTTCAACTTCAACTCTGCTATGCAGCTGGTCCAAATGATGAGTTTCTTTGCGGAGGTTATGGAAATAGTACCTAGCTATAGCCATCGGGGCCTTCCAAATTAATTTTTTTTCGTCGGAAAAGACCACACGGTGCTACTACGAAGTCCAGGCCACAAAATCGAAGGCGTTGCGCTTTTCGAACCGGGTTAAGGGGTGTCTTTTTCTTGATTTTTAGTCTTTTTATATCCTTGGCATTCGAAATAATACGACGAATAGTTGTGAGACTTGCTTTGATACCACATTTTTTCCAGATTTTTGGAAAAGAGTCGTGAGAATTTGACGCTTTTCCTAATATAAGTCGCCTTTCCGCAGTTGTAAGCACACTATGCATGCGGCCTTTCACGTTTATATCCATAGTTAGACTCATTACTTAAAAATATGCATATAACGTGTCGGCTCCTCTCGATTTTCTTAGCTAAATTGGCAATAAATAGGCGAGCGTCCTTTAAGCTTTGATTTGTCCTTTTTCCGCCTCGGTTAAGCTTTTTCTCCACACATTTTTTAACAAAAAAAATCTATCAAAGAATAATATGACTCCACGTTTTGCCGGTTTTTAGTTAAAAATTTTTTGTTAATACATACTTTAAGCTTTAGTTTTAAATCTTCCTTCTGGTCAAATCACAACAATTAATTGAAATTTAATTTAAAAACAAAAATTAAGTCTCTAGCATGCTTGGTTTGGGACCAGTGGGCCATAGAAAACCGACCTTAGGGGGTGTGCTATTCAAGTGGCGCGGAGTGTATATAAAAACGACATATCTTAATCACTTGCCAGGTAAATTCTCAGTTTTCGGTCCATTTTCAGAGACGAAATAGAAAAGTCTTCGTGTATTAGAGAACTTGATGATTTATTAATAAAGAATCATTTTATGTCATGCAGCTTTCGTGAAGTATGTACTGTGTTAATGTTATTTGTTACAATTCCTATGACTATAGCTAGTGCTGAACGATCATTTTTAAAACTAAAATTAATAAAAACCTATTTAAGAAAGTATATGGGACAAGACAGGCTACGTAACTTGGCTATTCTATTGAAAAATTAAAATGTTATTTCATTATAAATATGTATGTATAAACCTATGCTCTTGAAAATAAAATTCATTAGATATTTAACTAAAATGCATACAATATTATTAATAGTGTTGGTTAACTACTTAAGTGGTTTATTAAAATTAAATTATAACGTTACGATTTTTACTGGGAGGGCCCCATCCAACGAATTTGCCACGGGCCTCAGATGGTATAGTTACGCCACTGGAAGGAAACCTACAAGTCAAGGGGGTTTCCTTACGTGTGGCTCACGGCCACATCCGATATCCACCCTAATTCTAAGATTCGAATCGAATCGAAAAGGTCGAAAAGTCATTCGATTTCTGCCAACTGACATTCCAACTTTCGATTTCGATGGAGATTTGTATTTTGTTTATTTCTCTCCACATTCTCAGTTTCGATTGGATCGAGTTAAATGTCAAATTTTATTCGAGCGAAAATGTGTGGACGAAAGCTCTATTTAAAAAGTTAAGTTCAATTGTTTTTGCATAATTCGAAAGATATGTTGCTTACCTTTATCAGAAAATGTAGGTACACAAAACATATGGAATTAAAAAGGAAGCGCTAAATTTTAGCGACCGCACTTCTCTCCACAGCACAGATAAATGCTCGTAAATCAGTGGAGATATTTTCTTGGCCGAATGTAACAAAATTGTACGTAGTACGTATAACACACAATATTGTTATACTCGACTTACAATTAGTGTGTCCCAGCTAGATAGCAAATGCAAATTTATATTTCGTCGAGAACATTAAGTGGAATAGATTTGTTTTCTGGTACTTTTCGGTTCAATTTGATCGTTTCCTTCCCCCAAGAATACATAAACGATAAATGCCAAATTAAAACCAACAAAAATTGAGAATCTGACAGCTAAATATTATTTATACAGCTGATTTCGAATATAAAATAAATCCAATGGAATCGTTCGATAATGAACTTCTTTCCCTCGAAACTTAGAATGCGAGAAGTTAATTCGAGTGAATGTTTTTAATTCGAGGAATACTCGATTCTATCGAATCTTAGAATAATTGCAAAATAGCTATGTCATCATATGTCATAGTGGAAAAAAAGTATATTTTTGTCCATACCTTTCCTTTTTTGGGACTCGTAAATGGTTACTTTTGTCGGTCTTTATTTCGTGTTTAAGCCTAGTATGCTGCTTATCCCATTCAAAAGTGACACAACGAAATCATGGACGAAAAATTTAGCTCTCCTTTTCGTTAGCGCAGTCCAATGAATGAAAAAATAAATGCGGATGCGGAAGGTATTATTGTTGTTGCAATGATATCGTTTTTAATGTCCTCGTTTTACATTTTTATAAAATTTTATAATTTTAATTATAGTTGCTTTCAATTATAAAATACGCTATTGTCTAATGGCTATTCTCCACAAATTATTTTCCGCTATCTTTTCGCAGACGTTTCGCTGTGCAATTGGAGACCACCAGAAAATTTCATTTCACAACATCAGCGTATTAGGCTTAAATGTCGATTTACAGTGAAGATATTTTAAGTTATTGAAAAATTATAAATGAAATCCGCCCAAATGATGCATTAAGTAGTAAAATATTATGTTAAAAATATACGGAGCGATTTAGTTCAAAGTCAACGAAATGTCATTTTTTACACTCTAGTTCTAGTCAATTTCACTAGTATCAGCTTAAAATATTCCTCAGCTAGAACTGTTTTTATGCATTTCGCTGCTATTGACAGCATTTTGACAGAATTTATATTCTTGTTAAGCTAAGTAGGTACTCAGCTCGATCGAAACTAAATCTTAGGTGCTCTCCAAATGTTCTCTCCAAACACTAGCTAAAACACATGTACCTAGTGCGATGTGGACCTGGACAGTGTCACTGAAAATAGCTGTTCGTTAAAAATAACTTCCTTCAAAATTTCATCGACAGGCTTTTGTTTGTGCTTTATTTTTTCACTATCTGCTGTTCTTTGATCTCAAATTTTTCACTTTTAAGGGATTCCTCGTCGAAGTATTCATTGAAAAAACTCATCCTAATTTTCCGCAACACAAAAACACAACAAAAAAAATCAACAGATCTGTCAAAATTTATATTTAGGAAATGTGCCGAACCATTATTTGATGCGCTAAATTTTGACAGATACATGCACTACAGTCTGAAATGAAAATTAAATTTTTTTTGTTGAAGCTGCATACCGCTCGGCGAGAGAATTGTGTATGGGAGCTAAAATTTAGCTCGAACAGCGTACTAAGCCTAAATTAGATGTAAATAATTTATTCAAATAAAACAAAAACGATTTTATTAGCATGACAATCATTCAAGCACACCGTGCGTTACTTGCACGCATAAGTTTCACTTGACAGCCGTTAAATAAAAGTGGCATCTAATTCTTTAATATCAACGTACGAAAATAAATGCCCCACAAAGTAGCTTCTATGTAACAATAGTTAAATAGAAGTCATTTTCATGACCTATAACTCTTTTAAATTTCATTTACATAACTTCACGTTCACGTTTCATAATCCAAGCCGCAGCAGTAGTGGCCAAAGCCCGCCTTGTGCAACATTGTTTATGTTAAAAATCATCACATGCATATCTTAAGTGATCCAATTACAGACATGTGAGTAAGATGTATCTCCCAACAAGCAACAATAGACACATTCGACAGTAAAGACTCAATTTCAGGTTAAGTAAATTGTCTTACATGAAGCATACTGCATACGCTACTGCCAAACAACTGTGACAATTTTCGTTTCACATCGTTTCGGTTATTAATTACATGCATCACCTTCTTCCCCGCCTACATTGTGTGCAATATCATACATATCATCAGACCACCAGACTGCCATTGCTATTATTTGGCGAGCTCCATGACAATTACGTATTACCCAACTCAATGTTGCTGTTGTTTTTTTTTTCGTCACACATATCTGTGAATCGATGGGAAGAGATTCCCATGAAACAAGAAGAAAGACTCCACCATGCATCATGTGTTCTGTAATTAATTATGTTTCGCAATGTAAGCCACCTTTCTTCCCACGCATTGTCTGCGGAAAGATCTCTGATTGTACACATACACACTGTCTTTATGGTTGTTTTTATAAATAACAAACTTCTTGTTTTCTTCTAGATACAGCACTTTGCCTACCTGCAAGACATTAGTCGAAATCACCAAGCCAAGGCTATTGCGGAGGGCAAATCGCATTCAATTCCGAAGAAACCTTCAGCCTCCCAGCTGCAACAGCAATATGCTGCCGAAGAGCAGTACGTTCAGCAATTGCAGCCACAAGCACAGGCGCAGGTTCAGTATAGTTCTGGAAGTAGTCAATTTCGGCCGTCGACGTATATTCCCGAACAGCAACAACAACAACATCAGCAGCAGCAATACCAATCAATTCAAGAGGAGCATTTGTTGAAGCTCATTGAAGAGGAACTACAAGCGAGAGCGTTACAAGAGGCGCAAGCTAGAGCTTCATACACTAAAGCAGGTCCGCAAAGTAGACCGATCCCGGTCGATCGACAAGGTCTGAGTGGCTACCGCTCGAAGATCGAAGAAACACCTGAATATGCCGAATACAGTCAACAACAGCATGCGACACCCCATCAGGGACCACAGTATCTACCTCTTTCTGGACAACCACAGCAGCATCTACGGTCCCAACCTCAACCTCAACAGCAAGTTAACTTCTACCATGGCCCGTCGGCTGTTAGCTACAGAACACTTCCCAATCATCCGCTGGCTGAGTCCTCGCTTGAGAAAGAAATAGAGAAGTTGCTCGCTTCGAATAGGCCAACGGGATATCGTCACTCCCAACCACCGGCAGTTGTATCAAGCCGATCGCCCTTCCTACATCAAAAATCGTATTCCACAACAGCTTCACCAGCAACAACAATAGGACAAGCTAGTCAGTACTCCTTCTCTCCATCAATTGTACAATACAGCGGGTTTCAACCATCGCCTACAGTTCCCTCCATCCACGAACAACAACAACAACAGAAGAAATACGTTCCAACGGCTTATTCTACTTCCCAACCGCAATATGTCATCGAATCTTCACCCTCACCAACTAAACCAAGCAAGCCCTCTTCATCCAACGGCCAGTATCGCATTAAGCAACAGAGTCAAAAGTCTAAACATCAGCCCAAGCAGAATCTCGGACCAGTTCAGTTCTATTACAGTGAACCTCCGCAACAACAACCACAACCACAACAGCAGCAACACCAACACCAACTACAGCAGCAACAACACCAGCAACCACAACCGGCTCAACAACCGCAAGAATTTCATCAGTATCAACTGCCAGCCCCGGCCCCTTCACAGTCCAGTATTTTCGTTTCACAAAGCACCGGAGTACAACCTCCTCAAAAGCCGAAGTTGCAAGGAGGTCCTAAGCTAGCACTGCCACCTCCAAATGGCAAACCAATCACTCAAGCTGAGTTCCAAGCTCTTGTCGATGCTGGATATCCGGTGCAAGCAGTTCCTGTACCCGTCCCAGTACCATATGAGCAATACATCAAGCAACACCCCGAATATCCAGGAGATCATGTACAAAATCCACACCGTCATGCACAACGCGGGGCCGATGGCGGATCTATCACTTACTTGAGACCTTTGCCTGAACGACAGCAACAACAACCACGTCATCCACGTGAACAGACCGAAGAAGCTGTTCCTGGCAAGAGTTCTTCGTCGTAATTGAAGGGGAGTGCAGATTCTCCCATCGTGCTGTACCTACATAGTTTTGGAGTTTAGTTTAACATGTTATTTATATTGTATGCAACAAATTGGACATTTCCTAGGTTTTATCCATTTAGCCATTAAGTCATATTATGTATATCAAAAGAAAAGTAAAGTTGTATTTTCCTTTCAGAAATTAAGTTAAAAAAATAAAGAAACATACATAAACGGTTTTATTCGTTAGATCTTTCTAAATATTGCTCATTTAGGTGATATCACATTCCATCTGTTGCTTTTTAGTTCTAGTACATGCGCTGGGTGACACTCTATAATATATTTCATTTGACAGCGACAGGTTGTTCGGATTCAACAGTTGGCGGCCCTGCTTCAGTCATTTGCTCCTTAATTTGATCTACATCCAAATTCTTTGCCGCGCAGATTTCTTTCAGTAATTCTATGAACTCATCATAATCCAATCGCCATTTTCTACAACGAATCGATTCTAATTTGACAATTTCGAACAGCAACTCATATTATATACTTAAATTTCATCCAAGCCGTACCAGTATCAGTCAAGCTAAATACGGTCCTTAAGAGATCAGATTTTTGCAACCAAATATCAATTTGCGTCAGTAAGATCCCATCGTAGACTTCATTATCAATATCAAGCGGATCAGTTTTGTAATTTGAATAAATTTGAAATAGTTCTTCAAATGTTTTTGGTACAACTACGTTCTCGTCATCGGCCATTTTAGAATTTTGAAAATTAACGAATTTTTAATCAAATTTAAGGATACATAAGTAGTTAAATTAAATATACTCGCATGTGCCTACTTATGAAATTAACAATTTGTTATACAAGGATACTTTGCCAGAGTTCCGTTCAAGTTGAGTTGAAGTTGAGATCAAAACCACAAACCAAAAAATTGATCGACAGATCGACAATCCAAATGGAATCCAGTCAAAGGGATCACAAGAGAAAATAATTGCGAAGTATTTTTCTCTGAATTTTCAGATTTCGCTTTCGCCTGGAGGTCTCTGTTCGACCAGCAATTATTGAAAAGGAATAGAATCCATTTTTAAACAATTTATATTTTTAATTTGATGTTAAAAAAGAAGAATTTAATTATTTGAAAGTTTACTCACAATTCATTCCAATAAATTTCACACATGACCGATGTTTGACACAAAACAGCTGATTTCGAAAATGAGAATGGGAGCGGTGAATGAGGCGATGCTTCTGTTTATTCCATTCGGATTTTGTGAAGTAATTTTTTCGTAGTTCGTATCGTAGCTTTCATTCGGGGATTTCTTACGAATGGATTCTGTGACTACTATTAAAACCAAAAAAATTTTAATACTTATTTTTTATACAAAACACAACTTATTGCTGTGCAAACATCGTTTTTCCCAATGTTCCCGACATAAATTACTTGTCGTAGAAAAATAGCTCAATTTTCCGTTTCATTCTGATTCAGAGATACCTAATTCTACGAATTTCGAAATTCGTAGCAGATTATCATCAGAGTATCATCAGTAGTCATCAGTCAGTAATGGCGGTGGGTCATCTTCCTGATATTGGTGCTAAAATTCTTCCGAATATAAAAATTTAATATCGACCACTTCGTGAGATTATATCAAAACAACCCGGAAAAAAATTAAATGTCAAATTTTCGCAAGCAATTAATGTCCTGGACTATAAATTGTGTGCGAAAAGAGAGTGGAGAATTGTACCAAGCAATCTATACAATTACCCACTTTTTCCCATCATTTCGCACCAGCAGCATACTGCAAAACGAAAAGGAGATTGAAATTATTTGTCGTTCTTGATTTCGTTCTGTCACTTTTGTATGGGATTTTTCGTTTCACAACAGCAGGGTACTAGACTTTACCTTTGATATTTAATTTATACAAAAGAACGTATTACCTACGTTAAAGAAGTGCTACTACTACTATTATTTTCTCTGAATACAACCATTGGTAATTGCATGCCACCCTTAAGAATTTTCATGAGGTCCATTTTATCTAGCCTCTACTGTTGCTGTCGGCTGTCAAAAATATTAAAATTTTCACTTGACCAAGCCATGTAAACAGTTTGTGGGATTGTTTTCTTCGAAGATTTTATTTAATTATCCCAAAATGAAAGTAGATAAAATAGAAAAACCAGAGATTACACGTCCTTTCAAACTATAAGTACTCTCCAACGTGATAAATTTGATCCCATCTTATTTAGTTTGTTTGTTTTTGTTTTTTCACCAACACAGCTCATCAAATTGTCAGCCTGACCGGAATCAGCTTTGAACGCAAAAGTATAATCGTATGTAGAAATATGCATTTTCATTAGTAAAAGAAAAACACTCAAACAAAAAATATTTCAGGGCTTCGTTGAGCTAACCATAGTCCCAGCGAAGGAAAATCTGCACATAATCCGCTTGAATTCTCAACAATGCAGAATCTACCGTGTGGTACTGAACGATGTTTGCGAGGCGACATTTGTATACTTCGATCCATTTATGAATGTTTGCCAAACAGATACTAAAACGTATGTATATAGACCGGAAATAATTTATTATAGAATCATTCGTTGTGTTTCACAGACGCTCGCTGGAGGCATTTTCGAAGCACCATTTGGCAGGAGCACAAAAGACAAATCCTGATGTAAACGCTGGCGAGCTTATAATTGAAGTTCCACCAGAGGGATTTCACATGATCCAAGAGGGTCGTGGCCTACGGATTGGCATTGAGTTTTCCATCGAGAATCCACAAGGCGGTATTCACTTTGTGATCCCACCTGAAGTCGAGGGGCAGCCACCTACTCCCAATTCTGCTCACATGTTCACCTATGGCCATGAGAACTCCACTCGTCTATGGTTTCCATGTGTGGATAGTTTTGCCGACCCATGCACATGGAAGTTAGAATTCACAGTGGATAAGCAACTGACTGCTGTCTCCTGTGGGGAGTTGGTCGAGGTCGTGATGACTCCTGACTTGAGACGAAAAACGTTTCACTATTCACTGACCACGCCAGTGAGTGCTCCAAACATTGCATTGGCAATTGGACCCTTTGAAATCTACGTGGATCCGCATATGCATGAAGTGACGCATTTCTGTTTGCCACAACTAATGCCGCTTCTAAAGAACTCAGTGCGGTACATGCATGAAGCGTTTGAATTTTTCGAGGAGACCCTTTCCACTCGATATCCATTCTCGTGCTACAAACAAGTATTTGTAGATGAGACTGATGTAAATATCGCCGCCTACGCTACTCTAAGCATAGTGTCGACGCACCTCCTCCATTCGATTGCGATAATCGATCAGACGTATGGCACTCGGACGGCCATGACGAAGGCGATAGCTGAACAGTTCTTTGGTTGCTTCATTACCACCCAAAAGTGGTCGGACACTTGGCTGGCGAAGGGCATTGCCGAATACTTGTGCGGGCTGTACTCTAAAAAATGCTTCGGCAATAATGAGTACCGTGAGTGGATTCAGAAGGAACTTGCTGCTGTAGTGCGTTACGAGGAACAGTATGGTGGAATAATTTTGGATTGCAGTCAACCACCAGCTCCGTTACCAGTTTCTACATCAAATCCATCCAATGTAGCGAACAAATCACAGGAAGTTCCACACTATTTTCCTATCAAGAGTCTGCACACAGTATCACCAAAGTATGTGGAAGCAATGCGACGAAAGGCCCACATAGTCATTCGAATGTTAGAGGATCGCATAGGTCAGGAACTGCTACTGCAGGTCTTCAACAAACAACTGGCACTGGCTACAAACGCAGCCGGAACCAAGATCGGCAACGGACTTTGGCACCATTTGCTGATATCAACAAACATTTTTATTAAGGCGATCTTCACCGTGACCGGCAAGGATATGTCTGTTTTCATGGATCAGTGGGTACGCATCGGCGGACATGCCAAATTCTCGCTTACTTCGGTGTTCAATCGAAAGAGGAACACAATCGAGCTG
Organism: Cheilosia scutellata; assembly: GCA_955612985.1. Classification (NCBI taxonomy): domain Eukaryota; kingdom Metazoa; phylum Arthropoda; class Insecta; order Diptera; family Syrphidae; genus Cheilosia; species Cheilosia scutellata. The sequence goes on from OY015311.1 coordinate 22,383,033, forward strand.
GAGGTTCGACAGGAGGCAGTCAATCAGAAGGGCGTCAAAAAGTACAATGGTCCACTTCTGGTGCAACTGCAAGAGTTGGATGGAACCTTTAAGCACACTCTACAAATAGAGAACACTGTTGTGAGGGCTGACATAACATGTCACTCGAAGAGCCGACGAAATAAAAAGAAAAAGATCCCATTATGCACCGGCGAGGAGGTCGACATGGATTTGTCTGCTATGGATGATTCGCCGGTATTATGGATTCGCCTTGACCCAGAGATGATCCTGCTGAGGGATTTAAACATAGAACAACCGGATTTTCAGTGGCAATTTCAACTGAGACACGAACGAGATGTTACCGCGCAATTTGAAGCAATTGGGGCGCTCGAAAAGTATCCAACGTCGGCCACAAGACGCGCTCTTACCGATACCATCGAGAATGAGAGGTGTTTCTATAAGGTTCGCTGTGAAGCAGCTCATTGTTTGACTAAGGTAAGTTGTAAGTTGATGTGTTCCATCACCTGTCGCTCATTTGATGTTTTAGGTTGCAAATTCAATGGTCACATCGTGGAATGGTCCACCGGCAATGCTCAACATATTTCGAAAGCTCTTTGGCTCATTTAGTGCACCGCACATCATAAAACAGAACAACTTTTCGAATTTTCAGCATTACTTCTTGCAAAAGACCATTCCAGTGGCAATGTCAGGTGAGTTTGGAGAAATTATATCTTCAATTCATAAAACTGTAACCACATAACCACATTTCCCTTTATTATAGGTCTTCGCACTTCACATGGCATCTGCCCACCAGAAGTGATTCGGTTTCTCTTGGACCTCTTCAAGTACAATGACAACTCAAGGAATCACTACTCCGACAACTACTATCGAGCGGCTTTGGTCGACGCACTGGGTAACTCAATCACTCCCGTGGTGTCCGTTGTGCTGAGAGGTGCCCCAATTACTTCCGAAAATTTGTCTGCTGATGCAAAGTAAGTTCTATAACATCCGAGACTTCGAAACTAACTCAAACTCCTTTCAGGGTGGTGCTAGAGGAAGTCACTCGACTCCTGAACCTTGAAAAACACCTTCCATCCTACAAGTACACCGTATCGGTGTCATGCCTCAAAGTTATAAGAAAACTCCAAAAATGTGGTCACCTACCATCGTTGCCCAAAATTTACCGCTGTTATGCTGCGTACGGTCAGTACATTGATGTTCGCATAGCTGCCATGGAGTGTTTGGTTGATTTTGTAAAAGTTGATGGCCGATGGGAGGATCTCGATCATTTGATTACGCTTTTGGAAACAGATCCAGATCCCGCAGCACGACATGCTCTAGCACGTCTCCTAGTTGAGAACCCTCCGTTCACAAAAATGCAAAGAAGCCGCCTAGATAAACCGGAGCTTGTCGAGCGCATTTGGCGTAATATGAAGTAAGTAAGAGGAACTGTTTTCAATAATTATGACTTATCGGTCATATTTCTCACTCAGCAACAATCTTTCGCACGACACCAAGCTACGTTGTGACATGGTAGATCTCTACTACGCTCTGTATGGCATCAAGAAGCCAGTCTGTTTGCAATCAGCAGATGCATCCAGCATGTTCAAGGAATTTGTTAAGGAATCCGCCCCGAAACCGCGCTCATCTAACCAAGAGATCAGAACATTCGACAGAGAGTCGTCGCGAGAACCCCTAGAAACAGCGGGTGCTGTGAAAAGATCGGCTTCCGATGCATTTGAAAGCACACCCATTAAGATAGAGCAAGATGAGGTTAAAGTGGAACCGTTTGACACTGATGGTGTTGATGTTAAGCCATGTATAAATATGGATAGCACCTTGTACGCTGGAGATACTAAGCGATTGAAAACCGAGTATTATTCGGACAATTCGATATCACTACCCAGTACCGTACAGACTCCCGGACCAGTTGGCTTCGAACCTGGAATGTTCAAGCAGGAAGATGACAGCAAATCGAAATCGGATAATTCCTTGAAGGTAATTAAGAGAGCGTTGATATATGCTTTGATGTTCCATTTCATATTTCGTTGCCACTTTTAGATGAAGAAGAAAAAGAAGGACAAGAAGAAGCATAAACACAAACATAAGCACAAGCACAACAAGGATAAGGATCGCGAGAAAAAGGAGAAAAAAGATCCGAGCATAGCTCGTATTCAGGCCAATCAGGAAACCCCAGAAACTCTGAGCTCTGGCGACAGCTCAAGCAACAGTAATCCGCCGTTAACTTATACGTAAGATCTAGGAGGCTATATTCGTTTCAAGATTAAATACCTTATTTTAATCTTTAATTTTAGGAACTATTTTTAAAAATAAATTTAGTGGAGAGAGCTCTACTTACATAAGTAGGTTGTAGTTGTTTGTTTCTTTCAAAGAAAAGTCGTTGACATCGTTTCAAGGAACTGGAGCCGTTTTTGAAAGAATTCATGGTTTTATAAAGGAATTCTTTAGTTGTTTGGGAAAAGACCTTACTGCAAAGTTGTCATTTCACCTCACAGAAACAATGATTGGGAAGACTGCATTAAATTTAGATAAGTTCTGTCATTGCTGGCTTGTTGGAAATCGATAAAAAAAATAGGGTAAGTAATTATCGACTTGGACTTTTTGAGTTTTTACGGGGCTCTGTTAAAGTAATAAATAATAAATAGATGGCGCAACAGGCAGGTAGACACCCTAGGCCTAGCTTCTCGCAACCATTCGTTTGTGTGAGTTTCTATTTTTGGGACGAATGGAAGGGACCTACAATTTTTTGCCGAGTCCGAACGGCTGAATTGAGAAGCTTTTTCAGGACAGTACTCTCGGATGTTTGTCAGACGTTCGCGAGAGGTGACGCAGTAGAAAAAACCTTAAGATGTAATTTGTTTTTCCGGCGATCGAACCTGGGATCCCTCGCACAGTAGTCCAGCACACTAACCACTGCGCTACTGCGCTCTTTTAAAGTATGCAATTGTAAAGAGGTGCGCTTTCTTTACCTTAAACCGCAATGATAGCGGTCAATTAGGTTGCTCACGAAAGGTCTTACGAGTTCACATAACATGAAAAATACGATTTTGTTCGCAATATTAAGGAAACGGATTCCTCTGTAATTGGCGCAGTTGAAGGAGTATCCTTGTGGGCAAATGATGCTGAGATTCCATTCACCAGACATCGCACACATTCATTATCTCAAATCTTAGTTGGTGCATGCCCTTTAATAAGTCATCTCCAACGGCTCTTAAAATCTGCATACAAACCGTCATACTCAGCATCTATGTTTAGCCTGGAAATTGATGTCCCCACCTCGTTTTTACGGTTGACGCAAATTTTTGGCTGTCATCGTCTAATTTGAATGGTTCATCCAGTGTAACAGCAAAATACCGGGTGCGAAACAAAATTAACGCATTCGTGATCAAGTACTACGTAATTTGTTATTGTCGTAGATAAAAAAAACCCACTTAATTGCTGTGATACCACAAGCAGAATCGGTTGGCATATCATCTCTGTGTAGTATGTAGTTTAAATTCACACGTTCACCCCGTAGCCTTATCATCATTAAAATTTCCTGGACTCTGTTTTTATCATGGAAATAATTTTTCTCTAATAAATTGTTATTTTAACGACTGTAAATCGATCTATAAATTGAGAATTCGGCTTCCTCTCCGTATTTCGCCGCATAAAGTTAATCTAGCTTTTCAATCAGGCCATATAAGACTGATTTCCAATTTGAAAAATTTTCGATACTCAAACTGATTTCCATGCCACATTGCATTGCAAGTTCCAGCCACTCTGCGTACCAGCTTGATTTATTGGTAAGTCTTTAAAGCTGCTATTTTTGGCAGTCGAATAGATGGCATATTCATCACTTTTAAGATGTAGTCGACCTGCAACTTTAGGGTTTTAATGAATAAGGGTGAAAGGCCAGTTTCGACCATTAACAAATAGTTTGGTGCAATGTGCAATGGAATTCAAAAAATGCGCTTAATATAAAACTTCAGAAGTTTCTCCACCTCTTCGTATTGCTTATATCCCCATACTTTAGAAGTATATAAAACAAACCCGATTCTGCTACTGATTCGAAAACTTTATACTTGCTGCTATAGGAAATAAAACGATTAGTAAAACATTTTTTCCAAGTTGCGTCTAGTTATACACCATTGGAATGCCACTTTTCTTTTTCTGCAACGTCTTCATCCACCTTTTGTACACATCATTATTTTTGACTTTTCCAAGCTTGCGACTACATTCCAGAGTTTACAGTAGTCATGAAAGCGATTTATCATTAATTGTAAGGCTTCTAAAGAACTGGATAGCAAAACAATATCATCCGCAAATATAAGACCTTTGATACACGTTCCAGCATATTCCACACCTCCCGGCAGTCCATCCAGTAAATCATCTAGAAATAGCAAAAAAAGAGTTGGACTTAAAGTATATCCCTGCCTAACACCCGCTTTTGCCTCAGACCACTCAGATAACTCTTCGCCATTCCAAACCTGCATACAAATTTGGTAGAAGTCTTTCGAACTTTAGAGACATTCCCTTTGCATACAGTTTGTATAACAGTGCATTTCGGTGTTGCGAATCAAATGCTGCTCTTAAATCTACGAAAAATAATATGTAAAGCTTTTTACTCTGCATCTGAAATGTCTCCCCTATGCTTTTAAGCACAAACACTTGGTCCACCGTCGAGTATCCTGATCTAAACCCAGCCTGGTACCCATTCAGAAGATTTTCTTGTTTCACTCACGTTTTCAGTCGTTGTTTAAGCACTGCTATAAAAATTTTGCAACAAGAATTCAATACTGAGACGTCTCGATAGTTTTCTGGGTTTGCTAAACTTCCTTTTTTGTGTATATGAAAAATGGGGTATAATTCCTGTCTCCATTACTTCATTAAACAACTGAAATGGCTTATCCACCAGCAACTCCGTTCCGTACCTACTTATAAAACTCGTTTGCAATTGAGTCTGAACCTGAATCTGAAAAGCCTCTTCATTGCGAACATTTCGACGAGCATTCTCCTACGTGATAAATGATAAATCGAATCGTATTTGTATAAAAAAAGATCGATAATATTGTAATTTTATTCAATTTATTTACATTATTCATATTATATGTGTATAAGTTCAATAATAATACATAATAATAATATATTCACTTGATTTTGTTTTCTGCTTTATTTATTATATTTTGTCCATTTTCTGCAATGAAATACTCATACAATCGTATAAGAACTATTACATTAGTTGGTTTATATGTGTGTGTTTATTATACTTTTTGTTTTCCTAACCGGCACTAAATTTATATTCTTCTTATGTACTGAGTGTCTAATGAAAATATTACTTGTATTTTTAACCATTTTCTTGTATATTGTGTTGTTTTCGTTCCGATTGCTTTTTTTTTTTTTTTTGCTTAATTATAATGCAGGTGTGTAGAGAGAGATACATGGATGAAAATATAAAAACAAATTTGAATACACAACATGTTGTTACACAGAGATTTTCGTCCCGATCACTATTGCATGCCAAGTCCTTGTCCTCATAAACATATTTTATGGCGCAATTAAGGTAAAAAACAAATAAGAGCAAAACAAAAAATTTGAAATAAACTCGATAATCGAAATCGCCAAACAATCGCAAACATGCAGCATCCGAATCGCACGAACCACATTATCGACAGCAACATAAAACATTTTAACTATAAAGCTACTACAAGTTGTAACAAACACAACATTCTCTATGCGGCAGACTTGTTTCCTTTTGATTTACTACGCCATAATAACTTCGAACAATAGATAAATATAAATATATTTTTTTTTTGTAAAAAAAATGTTTTCTTGTTTTGAAAATATTGTGTAATTTATGTATACGTTCCACTACAAACTGTTGCTGCTTATTGTTAGTTTCAGTTTTTTATCGAATTTTGGTTTTCGTAATATCAAAAAAGGAATGATAAAAAAATGGTTAAATCTGCTTACATAGGGCCGTCTATGGCACTAACTTTAAGGCGGAAATAGTAGACCGCTCGAGCAAATAGAAACGAGGCGATTAAGAAAGCGCCAATATAGGCAACGAATATTCCTCCATGATCCTGAAATGTAGATGCAAAGAAAGGTTACGATTATATAAGAAGGAGGTGGAGGACATAACTGACTTTGGCATATTTGTAGGTTCCAACGGTGACACCGATACCAGCGATGAGGAAAAACAATCCAAGAACAGAGAAGATTACCCCACGACCGCAGGCGAATCTGGATCCAACCGATGAGACCTTTCGGCAATGGGGACAACGCGCCAACGCGTTGGTGAACGTGTTAAACTGTTGACAGGACAAAAATTTATAAGAGGAGGACCATTTCATCACATGTGAAGCTTACCAAAAATGTATCCGAGCAGTGACCACAAGTAACACGACACATACCAGGCATTGCAGGCACTGGCGGTGTGACTGGACTAGGTGCCAGGTTAATTATCCTTTTGCAATTGGGTCTGGGGCATGCAATCCTTTGTGATGAGCTCTTACAAATCAACAGACAGTTGCATGGGCAACGTACGTACTTCTTGCCGGGCGGAGCATTACGAATGGGCTGCGAGTAACAATTTAATTTTACTTAACTACATATGGGAATGTTTTTTGTTTAACTTACGGTTGCTTCATTACACTGTCCACATTTGACCACATGCTGCTCGCGTTTTGTTGTTATGTCGATCATACTTTGGCATACGCGACACGTGACCATTGGCACACCACCGCTAGTTGCCTGTTGGTATGGCGGGGGTAACTCATCTGGGCCAATCGAAGAAACCACTGCTTGTGCAACGCCACCTATAAATTAGAAATTAAAAAAAAAAATGGGTTTGTTATTGAATATCAAGCAAAGGTGTTCAGAAGGGTACTGCTTCAAAAAAAAAAATAACTGCGGAAATACCTTGTATGTGATGTGATATATGTACGTAAAGAACAAACTTTGTGTCACAGTAAGAGACAATGTCATTGACCTCGCTTTTTTTTTTTTGGCTACTTAATAAACTATTATTTTCTTATTTATGCTACTAAGTAATGCGTTACTGTTTAGTAACAAAATAATAGATAGGCACCTTTAGGCACCAGTAACACAGAAACGTACAAATTTTGTTTACACAATTTTGTAGCTTATTACTTACAAAACCAATTTATAAAAAAAAAAAAAATGAGAAAATAAACATAAAATTGGCTAGAAAAACAATTAACTCCAGTGAAGAAACAACTAAAAACGAGTCATTCATTTAATGGGGCGATGCAAAAACTATGTGAGCAGTAATCTTAAGCCGCAAGATCCATCATCTTTTTATCTCTAATGTTAAACATGAGAGTTTTGTATTAAGATCTGCAGTAGTCAGCTTTTGTATGCTAATCGATTCATTATACGAATTTGTATTATTTGTCGCAGTATACAATGCATATATTTAATAAACGCTAACTAGCCAGAATAATTTAAAGAGTTAGTTGAATAATGAGATATGTATATGATATATAATGAGTTATATGAGATAATAATTATCACAATTATTATATTTACGAGAAAGTTAATGATGGTGGTAAGTTTTGGTACAAATATTTGATTAAAGACATTTTTTTTTAAATGGAAATGTAGACGCAGCAGAGCTACTTACAAACAATTCCATCTTGTGAGCTCATCAACTTTTATTTACGTGTGCAGCATGTTTGTTGACAAATATTGGTACTTATTATATTTATCTTTATGTTTTAGCAGATAAAAGTGAAGCAAAGCTATTTTTAGATGACCAAAAAGACTTTATGTAAGACCCTTGTCATTCTGTTTATGATATTATATTAGGCGTGTTTTTCTAAAACCTCGGCAGCCAGTAGTTGCCAGTAGAGGTACATTTCACATGTTAAATAAAACAACAACCTGGGGCCTGTAACACAATGCTACAAGTACTTGTAGTACAAGTGAATTTATACAAGCGTATCACATTTCTGTAACACGAAACTACTAGTCGACTGGCATTTCTACAAGTGTACGGGCAAATACTACAAGTGGGAAATATCGTGATTACTGAGTGGGGAAGCGTGAATATCATGTTTCCGTAACTCAGGACTACAAGTCTATGTAATATGTGTGTAATGTAATAGAGACATTAGCACAGGACTCGGCCCTCATTGAAGCTAAGCTCTGGGCCCCCGGGTATCGTAGAATAGCGCCAATGCAAATGGACAAAGTAACCCGTAAATAAGCTGATTGAATAATTACAGAAACGTAAATATTCAAAGTTCTTACATACACCCGTATTTATCAGGAACATAGGATGTGGAGGACCCATTTATTGTAAATCTTGAAATTACTTCGAGTTCTAAATCTCTTCCATATAGCTTTGATTTTTGACTTGGATGTTGTTGTTTATTTCCCAATGTCTGAAAATACAAAAAATCTTTTAAAATCGTTAATGCTTAAAGCGAAGTTGATTCCTCCAAATGGAAGTTGCTCGGGTGTATAGTGCACCACATTGGGAATATTGACCCATTAGATCCACAGTTTGATTTAATGGTCAGAGAGCTTCGCTATGAGAGCTCTGCATTTTTAGAAAGTAAACTTTGGCTCCGCGAGGCACTTTTAAAGCGTCTGTTTGCGAAACCGCTGAGCTTAACATATCCACCTTGCTGAATCTGTAGTCCAGCCAAACTCTTGCCAATTGCAGAGCATCACACCACACTACAGGTGTCAACTACGATGGATGTGTCGGAGTCGGAAGTGGGCAAATCCTCATCTCCTTTTCTGACACGGTCTTGATGTTTGGATGGGGTTCACATGACACCGAGTTGTGGTCGAGTGCTCTATAGCACAAGGGTTGTTGACCATCGAGAGCCCAGTGACTGCACGATCTGTTTGCTCTTCTGGTTGCCCAACAGCAAGACCAGAGGTTGATGCGATTACCGAGGCATCAGTCTGTAAGTTTTTATTTATTTGGTTCGAAATATTGATCGCACAAGTATCCGGGAAAGAAACATCACCCACGCCGGAGCCCGGTACGGCACAGGACGGCTGGTTTAAAACCGAAGATCGCCTGGTATTCTGAGTCCGCATATTAGCGACTAGCACTCTCTTAGGCACGCATCCCTCAGCATATATGCATGTTGCTCCTCAACCTCAACAGCCTGTCTGCCATGGGTGACCCTTCAGACGACTACCGCCTCCGACAGCATAGCCCATTGAGTCATTGCAATATTAAGCCTTCGCACCGGCGCTTATACGATTGCGCACACGTCAAGGTCCCTGGCCCTAGCGAAGGCGTAACTCAGAACTACAAGTATGTATGTATGTATGTATTAGAGGCATTAGCACAGGCCTCGGCCCTCATTGAAGCTAAGCTTTGGGCCTCCGGGTATCGTACAATAGCGCCAATACAAATGGACAAGCTAAACCCGTAAATAAGTCTGATTACAGAGACGTAAATATTCAAGGTTCTTACATATTACCATTTGAACTGAGTTTTGGAACTTTCTCCTGAGGGATCTTATCAAAGTAACGCTGGACATTTGACGATGTTATTATACCTGGTGGCACCCAGGTGTAACCCAATTGTCGTGGATCTGATTCCCATTGTGTTGGCGAAATACTCTTGAAGCCGAGGCGTTCGCGAACCGATGTGACGATGTTACACATTTTCGGTAAAGTTTCTAAACTTAAAATAAACATGTCTAACTAAATTACCTTTTCAGTAGATTCGTGCAGATATTTGATAAAAATGCACTCTTCTTGAATCTGTAATTTTATAATGGTTACATCTTGATCGTTCACCAACAGTTCGAACTTTGCACTGTTCTGTCAACTTGGCTCTTCTCTAATTCGTCCTAATTTTGTGACTATCTTCAGTATACTAAAGGGGCTGGCAAATATTAATAACTATTTAAGTATTTATTAAATTGATTTGATGATTTTCTTTTTGTTTAATTTTGTTCTTATTTTTGATTTTATAAACTCGCGTAACTCAGAACTACAAGTGTAGAAAAAAAATAAATCTGACTTGTAGACTAGTAGATGAAATCTTACATGTGATTAAAGGCTTGTAGAGGATTTAATTAGGCATAAATATTAAATATTTTTAATGTATTATTTCAATATATTTTTTCATCGTGAATGTATCCATTCTTTTACCCGAAAAAAGAGTTTCAAACGTCAATTTTTGTATATTTATGATCCCTATTTAGGTAAACGCATGGCTGCTTGTAATAATATGGTGCTAAAAAGAAATACATTTTAGAGCTAATTTTTTAAGAAAGGGATTCATTCTCTATTCAAAGATTTTTATTATTTTACTGAATCAATATTATCAATTTTGACAAATCATCGTTCGTAAATTTTTAAAGTCTTCGGAAAATGCAGCAAACAATATTTGAAGTTATCCACTGCGCTACTGCGCCCACAACGATTTTAAATAAAACACAAAAAATGAATTTTGCTGATGGAAACTTTATAATTGCCTGAAAGAACAGTGTCTAACATTTAAATGAATCACCCTTTACTTCTTTTGGGACATTGAGATTTAAGTGTTCATTGTCGCGCAATTAGAATCCATACTTCTGATGATGTGGAAGCCAGCTTATCATTCTTAGTAAAGTACATTATTATTTTTATTTTTTTTAAAATCACTTATATTTCGTACGCACATTTTTTCACTTCCAAGAGAAAGCATCGACCAGATATTTGTAATCGACTACAAGCGACTGACAAATCGACAATCACAATACTAAAATTTACAATCGACGATCGACAGTAGTTGTCGCTCAACGATCAATTATCGACTCTCACAATGGGGGCCATAGTGAAATTGAAAACACGAACAAATTCCATGGTAAAGCTAAAGCGGACGCCAGTTTTTTAAGTCCTCGCCCCATCAGGGCAAATATCAAATGAAGATTTGTATCGGAAGCTTTATGCTTATGTTAGAATTTCTGAGAGTGGATTTTCGTTGCATTTTCTGTGCCATCTAGCTTATCTTTCTACTCACTCAAAGTCTACCTGTCTCGCTAGATACGAAGTTCATGAGAAGGCTCAACGTGTACAGTGCAAAGTTCACTATTCCTGTACCTGACAAATTGTATATCATTGCAATGACGCCTTATTTTTATGTGTAGCCAAATAGTTCATGGGAATGAAAGTCATGCCCATGATCGTGTGTCCATGCACAAAGGATATAAAAGTTCGGCTGGCTTCAGCTTGCTGCCAATTGTCCAACTGCTGGCTGGCGAGGTTTCAAAAAAACACGGCTATTATAAATAGAATCAAATTATATATTCTACCAAATAAAAGCAAGTCAATAAAACCAGTAAACATAGAAGTTTGTTGTGACGCTCGATAACTCGGGAAATTAAAAAAGTACATTTTGTACAACGCTCTCATTACACTAACTTGTTGTTTCGTGGTAAAGGCATTCACGTCTACCAGGCAGGTAGACATTCCTGGTGTCAAGTTTCAGTTGATTTGTTAAAGGAGGATAATGCACGAGACATATATGTGTTATTTTAAAGAAGTTTGAATTTATAGAATTTGCAATATTAAAGTAGCATTTTTGTTTTAACCAGAGATTTTCACAGCGTTCTTACGAACTATGTAACTTTTACGTTTATTGTGATTCCAACGAATGACTCAAATTTTATTTAGTTTATATTATTGTGCAAATTGGCTGCATCTTGTCTACGATGCATGCAATGAATCGCTCAAATACTCGCCTGAGACAACTTTTAATCTTCTATCTTCTATATTATATATAAATGAATTGCTGTTCGTTAGTCTCACTAAAACTCAAGAACGGCTGGACCGATTTGGCTAATTTTGGTCTTGAATTATTTGTGGAAGTCCAGGGAAGGTTTAAAAGGTGAGAAATTGGACAAAGGGGCGTGACACCTCCCATAACATTTAAAATCGTATATCTCGAAAACCACTGAATCGATTGAGTTCAAATTTACATACAATCTTAGGTATCGGCCCAGGAGTATTCCTGTGAAGATTGATCAAAATTGGACAAAGGGGCGTGGCACCTCCCATACAAAAAAAACATTGAAAATCATATATCTCGAAAACCGCCGAATCGATTGAGTTAAAATTTACAGACAATCTTAGGTATTGGCCCAGGAGTGTTGCTGTGAAGATTGGTAAAAATTGGACAAAGGGGCGTGGCACCTCCTAAACAAAAAATATCTTGAAAACCGCCGAATCGATTGAGTTGAAACTTATGTACAGACAGTTTTAGGTATTGGCTTAGGAGTATTGTTGTAAGATTGGTCAAAATTGGACAAAAGGGCGTGGCACCGCCCATACAAAAAACATCTTCTATGGGGTGAAACTCGATGACGTTATAACTCGATAACCGCTGAGCCGATTTTCATGATTCTATTTTTGTTTTGTTCGTATTGCTGCCGGGTGGGTACAGCTATCTTATTTAATTTTTCTGTACGTGTGTTGTAATCGAACTCCTCCTAAACGGCTGGACCAATTTTAATGAAATTTTGTGTGTGTGTTTGAGTGGGTCCAAGGATGAATCTAAACCATCCATTTGGGGAACATTGGACAAAAGGGCATTGGACCTCCTATACGAAAAAAAAAACAAAAAATTTTATATCTAGAAAACTACCGAACTGATTGAAATCAAATTTTAAGAAAATATTTGTTATTGGTCCAAAGGTGTTTCTGTGAAAGTTTGATCAAAATTGGACAAAGAAGCGTGGTTGCTACCTACCGTATAAAAAAATATACATTTTAAATGCAATTTCTCGACACCCATGAGAGCTAAAGTGGGTGGGATTGGAAATCGGGCCATGGCACCACCCTTACAACAAAGTTATTTAAATCACGACATCTGAACATTGCCTGATTGAAGCATTTTATAAAACCTGGCGGGACTGGACAAAAGGGCGTGACACCTCTCATAACAAAAAAATACATTTCAAACGTTATTCTAAATTGTCAGTTCCCATGTTTGCTAGATTTTGTCCCAAACCCTATTAGAAGGATAATATACTTATTATACTCTACTCGAAGCCAAAGATGTACGAAATTAGTTCAAAACGTACTTCATCGAAGAGGGTAAATAGACAGCATAAAATGCGTTAATAAAAAAAATTTTAATTAAATTTTCCATGAAAAATTTATATTAAAACTAATTTGTGAACAAAATGATTTTTTTTTAATATGATTTATGTTGGTGCCCTCTCACTGTAGGTTTCTCACAGTAGTTTTTGCTGCCGTCTGCGTTGTAATGGATATCAGTTCTTACTGCTCAAATGGTTCCTGCTGCGGCTGTTCAAAGACGACGGCTATAATGTGGAAAAGGTAAAAGGAAAACATATAAAAGATAATGTGCGGTGGGTACTAATAATCATTTTTTTAGTGTCCAGGCTAACATTTACAAAGTCACAATGGCGAAAATTTCCACATAAAATTATCTATTGTGACCGTCAAACTTTGTATTGAAGTTAAAGGTTATAAATGATTATTGGTAAAGCCCAATGAAACTGAAAATACACTCACTATTAGAGCAGCATCATCCATTATATCGTTGAATGCACGTCTCAGTTTTGACCTTGCGTAGTTAGCTTGTTCCGGCATTAAGTTTTGCAACTCAGAAGCCATATAGTCGCATAAGGCAGTGGAAGCATTTTTTGGTTGCGGACGACTAGAACGATTGAAACGATTTGAACGAATGGACTGTAGTACCTCTGCTACCAGTTGTTTTAAACTCGAATCGCCGCTGGTATCTGACGGTGATGGCGATAGTGTTGATGTGCTAATCACGCGTTTGCGCCGTTGCCCAGACGATAATGGTGATGGTGATCTAAGATCTATTAAACATGTTTGGTCCTCGACAGCAGATCTCTGAAAAAGGAACACAAAAAATACATAAAATTCTGAAATATTTAAAAAATAAAAGACAAGAAATAATTACCAATTTCATAGACGAAGTCGATTGTCTGGACTGCAGAACTTTATTAGTTTCCAAAAACAGCATAGGTTTAAAATACTTCCAGGTGATAGGAACTGATTCATCAGCACCTTGATCTGATTTTTTTTTCCGATATTTGTCAAGGTTGCTGTTAAATGTGATGCGGAGATGCGACCATTTGCCCTTACACTCGTTGAGGGTCATATCGATGGCGTCCGCGACTTCTTGCCATAGGGCTTCCTTTGGCATTTTATATTCTGCACATCCAACATCCCACAAACAGCGCCGCGTCTTGATTTCCAAAATCAGATTTAAAATTTGTTCATGGGACCAATCACACTCAACTTTTTTTCGGTAAGATTTTCGCTTTTTTGCAGGCTTAGACTTTATCGGCGAATGCGAACGTTGTAGAACTTCAACCGGCAGAAATGTTGGATCGTCTTCTTCATCCATATATTCGAAATTATTTAATTCACTCATTGTACAGAAGAAAAAGATTACAAAAAAAAGGACTGTATAATCAAGCTGCAACCGACAATCTGTCGTAAAATTCAATTTGCTGCTATATAAATATATAAAGGGTGGGCCATCTATTGCTTTCTTTTTAAATCATACGTTATTTTGACACTGACACCTGTTTCCCGCTCGAAATCTTGACAGAAAATCAGTATCATACGCATTACGCTTGAACAACGTTGGGAAATATTGAAAACTTATTTCCAAAGTGAGTGCTGTGTAGCCCAAACAGTGCGTTTAATCTTTTCTGACGAGGCGCATTTTCACTTCGGCGGTTACGTTATTATGGAGTGGTTGCATCATTGGACCATTTTTCTTCGAAAAAGAGGTTGGGAACAACGTTTAGGACAACCAACGGTGGGCGTTACAAAGCCATGTTACTTGCCTTTTTTTTACTGAAATTGAAGACATGGACGACCTCTGGTTCATGCAGAATGGCGCGCCATGCCACAATCGATTTTTTGCGCACCAAATTCCCAAATCCTGTTATCAGCCGTCTTGGCGATGTCAATTGGCCGCCTCGGAGCTGCGATTTGACCCCTTTGGACTTTATGTTGTGGGGAACCGTGAAGGACCGATGTTATGCCAACAATCCGGAAACGATTCAAGTACTTAGGGCCAATATCATCCAAGCAATCCGTGAGCTACAGCCCGAAACCATCAACAAGGTCTTGGCTAATTGGAGTGACTGAATGCGCTACTGCAAAGCCAGGTTGCCACTTGAACGGCGTTGTGTTCCATAATTAATAGGAACGTTTGCTCTTACTAATGAAGCCATAATAAATGGAAAGCATTTTATTTTGTCCAATTTATTGCATTTTTAAAAAGAAACTTATACTTGGCCCTCCCTTTATATGCAGCTATGGTGTACCTGCACATTGCAGATATGATTTTACGACCCTTTCATTTATCATCTCATTACTGTCTGCTAATAATTCCGCGACGAATTTTAACTTGGACATAAATAAAAAAAGGAGGTATCTTTCAAGACTACCAACCAACGAAAAACAAAAAAACATTTGTTCGTTCAAATATGAAAAACATTTGTCTGACAATGGACAAATTGTGCTAAACGTCAGAGAATGATAAAACTGTTTAGACGATTGGCAGATACTTGACAATTTCATGTCAGTTGGCTGTCTGACAATGGTCTGTCAATAATTTGTCTGAAAATATGCATATTTTATTGAACATCTATCTCAGCAAAGTAAAGTAAAAAAGAATCTTCAGCACGGCATATTCGAGACTCTTTGTAGTTGTATTAATACTGAAGACTCTACTTTGATAGATGTTCAATAGATGCTTACTATTTTCAAGAAAAAAGGTAAATAAAAAAAATCATACGCGGGGGAGTTTGTTATGTGAGTAGGCAGGTATTATATTTGCGGTAATTCTTAATCGATTCATTATTCCGTTCTATTTGCAAGACACGGGTTTTTTATTAAAAATAAAAGTGACACTTAACCTATCTTACATACTTTAAAAAATCAACAGAGAATATAAAATGGGAGGTTGTGATATTTATCCCAATAATAGTATGTATGTACTTACATAAGATAAACACACAAATTTTCAATGATTATCATTTTTTAAACAAAATGCAACTTAAATAAAAAACCGAAGACATTTTGTATTTTATAGTATGTACCATAAAAGGAGACACTGTGAACAGATCCAAATTGCAAAAGAAAAATATTTTTAGACAAAATTGTAAGTTCACACGAAAACATTTGGGGCAATTTTTTCATTGGCATGCAGACAAATTGTCAGATCTGGCAATCGTCTGAACATAGCTTAAGCACTACATTTTCATTCGATGTGTAATTAAAACCATTTCAATTCATCGAGGTCAAACTTTACTCCTTTACCCTTCATTTATTCCTTACGCTACAAATTTCTACCTTTTTGGTAATAAAGATTCATTGCGGACCACTGCACTAATCGTCTTAAGAACTACTTGAAATGTGTACTGATCAATGGACCGATATTATACACCCTTACGGATTCACATTTTCGTGAGCTCATATAAGCGATTACATTGCAATATTTATGTCAATGTTGCTGAAATTAAATAAATATTTCTGTAACAGTAATGTCCCTTGTTCTACAATAATTCAACATTGTTCTAAAGTAGATAGCGTCTATTTTCTTATTTCCATTCATGGAATTTGTTTGTTTCAGAGACGCTGATGACAGAATAGGAAAACTCGATAAGACAAGTAGATATATAACAAGTCACCATTGTTATCAGAAAACGTAGAAATTTAAGCAAAAGTACACCAACAACAAACAAGTTATCAGCATCGAGTTCGAATAAATTATGCATAGACAATAGCCCTGCATTGAGTGAAATAAGAAATGAATACGATGCGATGACGATGACTCATGTAAACTGCTGTGAAAAAGAGCAAACGCAAAATTTGATTTCAATAAGCGAGACGTGAATGCCACTAGTGGATGGAATATGATATTGCTGATTATATCAATCTGCACGTATACAACACCTTGTGCATACGAATGTTTTTGTTTCGATTTCTAGACAAGGCACAGTAAAATTCAATTACCACTGCTCTTGCTGCTACTGCAGCTAATTAGAAAGCAAACGTAAATAAGCGAAAACACTTAAAGGGTTTCATCGATAAAAGTTCAATAACCAGTTGAATTCGTTAATAGCACTTTTTACATTGAAGTATTCAACTGTACGAGAAAAGCAAAGAAAAAAAACTAATTTTAATACGAACCTGCACTTGGATTTTCTGCAGCAGAAGTAGCCCCTTCGCCGGTAGTGTATAATTCACCGGATTCATACTGCTTCGGCAGCAAAGTCTGCTTTTCCGCATCGGCCATTACTTCGTGGTTGCTCCTTTGAATGCTCGTTTAAATATTCCCAATTTAAAAAGAACTAGAGAATCGCAAAAGTTTAAGTTGATGAATTTTATGCAGTAACAATGGCGAATGGAATTGGTGTTTTTTTTTTTCTTTGTGTAGT
The DNA here is from genome assembly GCA_955612985.1 of Cheilosia scutellata. Lineage (NCBI taxonomy): Eukaryota > Metazoa > Arthropoda > Insecta > Diptera > Syrphidae > Cheilosia > Cheilosia scutellata. Next base: position 22,400,453 of record OY015311.1, read on the forward strand.
TCCTCCCTTTGACGATCCAGAGATTGGAATGTTTTTTTGTTCGTTTACAATCGTTGTGCGGCCAATAATAGGGCTTTAGAAATAACAATATATTATTGTAGGCATAATGGGGAGGAAATTTAAATATTTTAAGATTTTTTTAGTGGATGATGGACGCAGGAAAAATAGAAAAAAATTCACCTTTTACATCTAATTACTTGTGAAATGGAAGAAAAAACGAAAAGCACTAACAACACGAATAAAACGAAGTAAACAAATGTCAGAGAGTGCAATGAGACATCTATGAGTGAAACATTGGAAGAACTGGGCTATTTGGCCGAGGTTACACTAGTCATGCAATTAATTTCCCACCACAAATCATCGGCAAATCTTTGGGTACAAATTTAACAGTGGAAAATTTGTAATAAGTAGGTACTAACTGCCACCAAACGTCAGAATAGTTCACTCTAATATATTTTATATTTGCTTAGGCCGTTCAGGCTGAACGATATTTTTACTACCAATTATCTTTAGTTAGCAAATATCCCAAGACAACTACCTCCAGTGAGCAAAATTGGTTGACGTACTTTTTTACTTGTCAACTTGGTGGGATCTTCATCTACTACTGCTTTGACTGACTGGGTAAATCGCTTTCAATGCGATCCGCATATGGGAATAACCACCCTGCTTATGTCAATGCCCCACACAAATCGACAGCAAATATTGCGCTTTGGAAAACGAATTTTTCAGCTGTCAAAAATGTATTCTGCTTCGGGAGCAAGATAATAAATTATTCTATCTAATCCAAGCTTCGCCGAAATATGCAATCAACTAAAAAAACATATCCATTACTGATTTAAATCATGACATGTAAGATGAGCAGGTAATTAGATTCAGTAAAATTGTCCAATCAATCTTTAATAAATTCAATGAAATAAGCAAACTATTGTTGTCTTGGTATTTCTGGAATCCGTTTTATTTTAAAGAAAAACAAAATTTCACATGCAATCGCTATAAAACTATGAGCTGATATTTCCCAATATTTGTATCACGTAGAATAGATGGCCGACCATACGTGTCACATATTTTAGACGTTGATGTCCTTTACCGTCAGTCGCCTATTTTAGGCCGTGTGTCAATTGGGCTAAAGATTTATTCTCGGATAATTTTCTGACACTTATGAAAGTGTTGAATGAGAAGTTCTCCAAACTCCAATCTTAAAAGAGAGATTTATCGAATTTTACGCTCCTAATTAATTGAATATCAGTGTTTTATTTCCTCTTCAACATACAAGCAAAACAAAACGTACAAAAATTAGCCTATAGGATAATTTATTATCTTGCTGCCGGAGCAGGATAATTTTTGGACAACTGAAAATTCGATAGTGTCAGAAAATTATCCGAGGATAATTATTAAGCTCAATTAACACACGGCCAGTATTGACCATTTCTTTTATTTTGCATAACAGATTTGTGCGACATCTGTACCATGTCTGGCATGGCAATCATTTGCCAACCAATATGGCGCTGAACTCGCTCATTTGAGATTGCGATGCCATTGCTGTACAATTCCACGACATCTGGCAACGACATTTCCATGGCATTTTATCCCAAACAACATACACGAATTTTTAAAGATTTTCTTTTTAATTTAAAGTTACGTGTTGAGAATCAGATTAAAGTCAATTAACAAATATTTACTTAATTAATCTGGTGAGTTTCCATTTCCTCCATTTGTGGTCGCATAATCGATAAATATTTTGTGCGTTGTAGTCCACGCATTTTCTACCAAAGATGCGATGATTTCATTTCTCCTTGATTTTCACTATCTGTCAGTAAATACAAAAAATAATATATAATTTTCGCCTTCTCTGAATGGTAGTCACCTGTTAATAAACGATATTTTACGAAAACCAACTAAACTAATTCTTCATCGTATTGTGGAAGAATTCAAGTTTTCTTTTACAAAAAAAAAATGGACTCGCCGCCGATGTTTAATAGTGTCGAAGATGAATGCAGATACTGGAAGGAAAGGGCGAAGCTTTACCACAAAGAGTAAGAGGAGAACTTTTTCCATTCACCTTAAGACATTTTCTATTTGGATCGCTTTGCAGATGGACAGATGTAAAGCAAGAATACGATGAATATGTTGAACAGTCCAGACAAATGGAAGCAGAAATGGATGCAACGTTGGAACAAAAACAGAATGCCATCAAAGATCTCAGATTAAAAGTAACAAATTTGGAAAAAGAGAATGAGTCCCTTCGAGTGAGTATTTCGATTTATCAACTGTTTTGTTATGCTGTTTTGATTGCATAATGTCCGTCTGTGTGTCTTCCTTAAAATAGATGAAACAAGATTCTCATATAATCGAGTTTGCAAACATGGAGAAACAATTAGATACAGTTAAAATCGAACGAGATTCAATGAAGCAGTACCTGCGTCAATTGGAACAGAAAAACGACGATCTCGAGCGTGCTCATCGAATACTAAACGAGAGTATAGCCGATTTCGAAGCAATGCTTGACAAGGCATACGAAAAGAATGCCCTACTCGAAATGGAGGTGGACGAAAAAGAGATGCTACAAGAAAAGCTACAAAGGCTGATGGATGAAACTAGAGGTAAGACAAATTTTCTTTAAATCAGAGGCAAAAATCAAGATTTTTCAAAGTTAAGTTTTGATGCACTAGTCAAGGGGTTTAATGTCTGATTTTATGTTGCAAGCTGTTGCATTAGGATAGGCCAATGGCAGCTAACTCTCCATTAAAGTTCTTTAATAAGTCGGGAATACAGCATTTAATTATTGACGAAAACATATCTAGGTTTTACATAAGGCAAGAAAATCTCAGTCATTCCATGTTTAAGAGCTAGAACTAGGGCTTATTGCCCCTTTAAAGAGCTATCAGATATGTGGCGAAGTGATGGCTTATAAGAGGCATCTGTATCGCTTTCAATAAAGTAAATAGTGCCTGTCAAGGCAGCATTGTATATTCAATTCCCCAAAGCCACAAACATCTTCTCCAAAGTTGGCCATTACTAAAAAATTGTATTTATATCTCGGCTGCGTTGTTGGTTGAAATAGGAGCGATAAATAGTATTTAAAATCTTGAACTTCATTGAATTAAAAGGACTGCATATATCAATGTCTTTCATGTTGCTTTTGCTGCAATATGTTTGTAACCAAATTTACAAAATGTATCGAACTCTGTGATCCGAAAAGAATAAATATTGTTTTGGGCGAATAAATGCCCAAAGGTTACATTTTTAATTTGGCAAAAGCATCATCAATCCTTTTGAAATGCTAATGATACGTAATTTGTATTTTTGTATGCAAATATAAAACCCCACCTCTACCTAAATCCAATATTAATTCTTTCTTTGCACGCCAGTATTGTTCGAAATTAACTGACTAATCAAAGAAGATGTTGCGTAGAAACCAACCATATACATACATAGGTGTCATAACTATTTTGTTAGCCAACACCCCCTTGATTCGTTAGATATTATTCATACTTTAGTGCAAATTTCATATTGAGAGAAGAATTGTCATGAAACCCATTCCTACGTGTCGGCAAAATCGATATCACGAACATATGAAATGAATGAGTGTCCACAAACTACCACCAAGTGTCAAAACTAGATTTATCGTGATGATGACAATGCATACACACTGCGTGTTTTTTACCATTTTCAGAAGGTTTGCGGCATAGTTATTATTGTCCTCTTTGTAACATCGGATTTGTATTTTTGCCGGCGTTTGTATACGGTTCGGTGGATGTTGTACGAGCAAATCTGATTCATTTCATTCATTGTCGTGTGTCGTAATACAAATAAGTTCGTAGACAGTTAATTAAAAAACTAACATGGATAATCAAAGATATATTGACAAAGGTTGGTAAAATTATCATAGATGTTATTTCTACATTTTTAAAATTAATTTGGTGTCTGTATCTGTTGGAACAGTGACCGTTGCGGTATTACACTTTTTTTCTTTGTGCGAGGTGACAATATGTGTATTATGTTTTTATGTAGGTCGACCCCAAATGGGAGCATTATTGATTCAATTTAAGCACTTCGGAGCTTAACAATACTCTGGGAATTCTACCAAACCATAGTAGCGCTGGAAGAAAGTGGAATCGTTTGGTGCTAAAAGTCGAAGGGGAATATATGCCGGTAACAAATCGTAATAGCCTCGAACTTGATAACAGCTATGATGAACGTGAAAAAAAAACACAAACAACTACAATAAGTACATATATCAGCGAAAATCACTTGGTAATCGGAAATTTACAAAGTATGATTATCGCGGTTACATAAAGCTATTTCACTGAATGGAAGACAAAATATCAGATTTTTCGCACTCGGTGCCCAAAGTACAACAATTGCAGCTGAATACAGCGAAAAACCGGTTGAAAGTGATTTGAAGTATAGACAGCGTATTTACTTTAGGGATCTTTTTAAACAACATGATAAAACTCATTTTCTGGAATCATATTAAATCCGCCTACGAGCGAGCGACTAGAGTGACTGCATGACTTAGCAGAATTATGGCAAATGTTGGAGGACGTTGGAAAGAAAGCAACGAAGACTGCTCATTACAATTACCAACCCCATCCTTCTCTATGGATCCCAAATAAGGGCAAATGTACATAAACAAAAGAAGTACAGGAAATATATAGCAGCAGTGCAGAGACGCGGAGCCTTGCGCATCGCAAGTTCTTATCGCACTGTATCGGAACCAGCCGCTCTTGTCGTTGCAGGGGTGATAACCATTGAACTCTTAGCTGCAGAGAGAAAGCTCGTGTGTGAGAAGAAGGAAGTAGGAGTTGAAGCGGCAACCACTGAATCAAAACAGCTCACTAAAAATCGATGGTAACTTAGGTGGAACATTGAAATAAGATAGGCCGCCAGGCTGTTCAGAGACGTCGCTGAATGGACAGAGCGAAAACACTGAGAGATAAATTATTACACCACGGAGTTTCTAACTGGATGCGGATATTTTAATGCAAACCTACACAGGATGCTGAAAGTAGACCACGCGACGTACCACTACGACGCTTATCATACTATCTTCGAGTGCAGGAGGTGGACTGCTGAAATACAGAATCTAGAAACGGAGTCAAGTTATATCTCCCCCGAAAATATCATAGGGAAGATGATCGAGAGTGAGTACGGTTGAAATCGAGTATCATCCTTCATCAAAACTCAGCTCAAAAGAAAACCAGAGCACACCCTCATAGAAAAAAAGGAAATATGAGGTAGAAGGAAAAAACTTCACCGGTACAGTCTGGTATTCCAAATAGAGCTTTAAAACTGGCTATACAACATGTCCGGACTTTTTTGAAAAGTCTAGACGAACGAAACAATATTACGAAATGTCTTTAGCAAATTGATATTCTGCGCCTGCTGATTCCAAGAAAAGCTGAAATTATGGACTTCGCGGACCACATTGCAACCATGAAGACTTAGTCACAGTCAATAGAGATTGACTTTTTTTTTAAAAAAATGAGAAGTCATTCAAGCCCGGTGCATCCCCCGTCATTTCCTGTGCCATGTCGAAAATTTAAACCGAAAAATCTAGTTTGAAATATTTGAAACAACTTGGAAATAGTAACAAGAGTCTATATGAGTTCATATGCGGTTTGTCACTCTCTCCAAGTCTGTACGTTTCGACCATTCACAATTCTTAAGAACCCAACACATAAAATTCATCACAGATCGCGCACATTTCTTCCTTCCATAAGTTGGTGCGTATTCTTATTCATCTGTCAGTTATGTTGTCAATATGTTGACGCAACGGACACGACGGATTCTATGGGTTGGGTCCTTCAGTAGCAGAACCAACTTGATTCCCTTTTCCAAATAAAGTTAAGTCAACCGTTTTCGGTATCATATGATTATAAAAACACGTCGCTGCAGTGCGCGAATTTCAGCCATCAGTTTCTACTAGCGTTCGCTCTCTCTGAATGGTCCTTTAAAGGCTTTGCGAATGAAGCGAACCGAAAATGAAATAGCTCACAGATGAGTTGTCTTGAGGTGTCAGGTGTTTCATAGATGAGTTGTATGGGTATGAGTTGGCAGTGGATGAATTGTAATAAGGTGTGGTAAACCGAAAACACGACTTGACAATTCGATTTTTATTTGGTACAGTCAAACTTCCATAACTCGAACTTCTTTAAGTCGAATTTCTCTATTACTCGAAGTTTTATTGAGAACTCTGCGCTTTAATCTTTTCAAATTTTGGCCTCCATAACTCGAAGTTTCTATAACTCGAATTTATTTTCTTTCATTTTGAGAGTTCGACTTATGGAAGTTCCACTGTATCTTTCACGTATGTAAAATGCCTTTCTGGCGTTTTTTATATTGGTGTTCCCATTTTAAAGACTATTTTACTTCCTATTCGTGTCTCGTGGGTGATGTTCTCGTTCCTACTTCTCCTTTAATGTCTTAATCCCTCATTTAGATTGTACATTTATCGATTTATCCACAGAGATACAGATAGATAGGAAGATCTGTTCTAACTTGTTATATTTTAACAAATCGTTGTATGCCTACAAACGAATTTGCCTACTAATCCATTTGTTTTCCGTTTTGTTGCAGATTTAAAACAGGAACTTAATGTTAAAGCACGATACCCTAGTAATACTCCGAATGGCGTCGCTGAGAACTCAGTCCATTCAGAAAATCTACCTAATCCCACAAATGCGACTATTGGCATTGGCAATAGCCATTCATCCCTGAACGAATATAATCAAAATTCTCTAAAAAGTAAGATAATCGCATCACTAAAACAAACCAAACGAGCCCTAAAGATCTCCAAGTCATGTCGCATGTGATTTGAATTCATTTTGTGTATATCATCTTGTATACTATTGTCTTTTTTTTTTTTTAATCATAAACATGTACTTCATTTTTATGCATAAAAATACTCTTGTAAATTATTCACACACATATACTCATACATACGCTCACATATACTCGTAAGAAACGCATAAAGCATCAATAAAAAGCATAAACACTAAATCCCCTACGAGTCCATTCTCATCTTTTAACTTAAATGTCGTGTGCTCGTCTCTTGGTTGGCTCTTAAAACAAGCTATCTTGTGCTAAAAACGATTCATGTTGAGAAATCTCTTTCAGATCCAGACAATTTGCTGAATGGAAATGCCATGACTGCGAGTTCCCGCACAACAGCATTGAATATAGTTGCTGATATGTTAAGAAAGCTAAATGTGAGTACAATTCCAAATGCGAGACTACTAAACCATGTATTTTGTATATATTGAAAAAAAAAAAGCGCTTTGGGAAATTTGTTAATTATCCTTAGTTGTTAAGAAATTAATATTTTATTTCTGTGTCCTTGCACGCTTATCTCTAGTTTCTTTCTTTCTCTTTCCCAAACAAATGTTTTTAAATGTTTTCTTTCAGTTGGATAAAACACTTATTTGTTCACGTTGTGATAAGTTTCGTTGTATTTGCGAGCAACACGCACTTCAACTACACGACAGCAATCTCGTAAATATGACGAGCAGTAGCAGTCGAACGAGTATAGGTTCAAACTCAGCCAACCAGTCTTTCGGGTCGAATATTTTTAAACGATTTGCGCAGCGTGTCAGCGGTGCTCAATCGCCCTCGTCCTCCACTTCAACTACCACCACCGATGATCAGAACAATGTAACACCACTTTTGTTTGCTATTCTTCTTCTAATCTTTGCATCTTGCTCTGTAATATATACCATCTGTCATCTCGAAAACCGCAGACATGTAATCGTAGTCTTACTAACCCCCCATGAAAAGAAATTGCGACTGTGAAACGTTTTATCAAACTGAAATGGAATGTTTGCTTACTAAAAATTCCACCTTCTTTCGTGTTTTACCAAAAACTAACCCCGATTTTCAAGTGTGTTTCTATCGTCCTAAACATGATGGGTTTTTTCTTTCTTGATTCTATTTTGCAGGCTATGGAAACAAAGCTGAAAGCTTATCGTGAACAGCCGCCCAGCATGCAGCCGCGGCAATGACAACTAGCCAGAGTACACCCTGTTGCGGATAATTGCGCTGCTTAAATTACCCACCCAACAGAGGTCTTGTACTATAAAAAAAAAGTGTCGTCCTCAGCAAGGATAATAATTGTTTTCATTTGTATTATAGGTACTATGTCTTTATTTCATTTTCATTTTTTTTTTAAGAAGAAAGAAAGTGTTGTTAAATTCAGAGACGCAATTCCATGATGAGAATTTGGAAAGTGCTTTTGTGATTTTATTTTTGTATCTTCGGGGGGGCAACAACATTGTTTTACCATACATAGACAACAGACACTCACTCTCACCCAACAAACACACACGTGGATGTCCAGCTAGAGCTAGCTAATACTGGTTATTAGCTAATTGTATCTGCTGAACATTTATAATGGCTAAAAGGACTAGAAAAAAAAAGGAAAACTGCTGAAATAAAAAAATGGAACGCATGAGATAAAACACATAGGATTAGTCGTACGTAGTAAGCAGGACTTAAAATAGAGAAAATGTATTTCCTAAGCGTAAGTAAGCTTATGAAATTATAATAGAATAACTACTGTATAACTTAACCAGCAATTTCCAAAAGAAAACGAGAAAAAAAAAACAAAATCAAATCAAAAAATAATACTATGTGTTTTAATTTGCCTTAAAAAAAGTTCTTAGAAGAATTTTTGTGTTATGCATGATGTACAATTTTATTTAAAAACGTATATGATAGTAAACTTATATTTAAATAAAACTGTTAAATTACAGAATGTATTTAATTTGTTGCTTCGCATCATTTTTTACAAGTTTACATCTCTAAAAACAGTCTTTCTTTCGTATCATTTAAGAATACACCTCATGTTCTGTAACTCTATGTGGAGCCATGGTTTCACGTTGTCACGGCAAAATATCCGACAACGAACTGGAACTCAGTGTTAAGCATACGCCGTACACTACGTATATTTACTTAGGGCTTTGTCGAATAAAGTAGAAGTACTCTCTGAGTGCAACGTTCTTTTGTCGTTCTAATCTAAGCAAAAGCTATTGGGTGAGCCTAGTTATTAGTATTTTTATGCAAGAAATTCAAATTCGAAAACGGTCGAAATTGGGATATCGCCGCGTTTTTGGGTATAAAGCCCCAGATCTTTCAAAAGCGGCTGAACATTGCGCTATGAAAGCAAGACTTTGAATACAATTCACCCTCATTCCCGTTGGCGTTTGTCGTAAACTCCTAATATTTCATTTTGGTTTTATTTAAGTCAGTGTTTGTACCTTTTTTAAGAAAAACTTTTGAAATTACAGTGAACACATAGAAAATGAAGCAAAATCGTTAACAAAAGTTCGAAAAAAATCTGAATATCGTTTTTACAGCGACACGACACAATGAGTCGTATACGACAAACGCCAACGGGAATAAGGGTGATTATGATCATTTCTGGGTGGACGCAGTGAGACACTGGGCAACTACAGAGCAACGGGTCTCAGTTTCGATCCCCGGAATATACACAAACACGCCACGATACAGCTAGGTTCCAGAAATCGAGTGAAATCGAAATTGCAAATCGAGTGAATTCGTTTTCAGTGTTCTGCATTCGAAATATTTTCGAAATCACAATTTCACTTTGTCTCAATTCCGAAAATTTTGAAATCGAAATCGAATACAGTGAAATGTAGAACACAAAAATTCATTTCCGATTTAATTTCGAGTGAAAGTGAAATGTGGAACCTAGCTGATAGTGTCAGAAAATTATTCGAGGATAATTATTTAGCCCATTTTGTACGCGGCCCCAGTTATAGCTATCATTGAAATGCATCATTGAACATTTTGACTTCCGATTTTAAGACGATTTAAATCCACTATTATTATCTCACTGATTGAAATCGATTTCTTCGAAAAACAGCAGCTGATTTTCGTTTCTCTAATTTGGAACCCAATCGTTTCACTGATGTGCTCGAAGTTCGATTCTCTTTCTATTCTCAGCTGTCAGTTTTGCTTTGAATGATCAACTATAACCTCAAAACCTAGACTTGTTTGTTGCCAAGTTACCGACAGATCCTTCCATACTATGCAACAAACTACCTACTAAATGATTATACCGCCAGTGGGCAAAAACCTACAGAACTTTTTACGTTTAGTTAAAATAAATCATGTGAGAATTTTTTAATTCACCATTGAAAGCATGTGAAAGGATTTCATGTTAAAATTTGCAGGTTAAACCGGGTAGGAGCTCGGAAGGTAGAACGAAATGGTTATTCTAGGCAACGTAACGTTAAGTTAAAATACTCCGTTCGAAAGCATACCCCAATTTAACTCATGAAGTTGATTTTACAGTTAAGTTAAGTATAGGATCACATTCGGTTTATATGTTTATGTGGCTGATGAGGGTTAAATTCTAATTTATAAGATTATACTAATTACGTTTAAAATTCGTTCAGTTCAAATAAGTTTTTTTTTACACCTAATGGGTCACAAAATAATCGATGCTATCGCTGCCTTAAATATGTCTATACAAAAATACTGACAACAATTTTGAATTTGTGAACGCGCTCGTCTCAATTCCTGAACGCTAATGCCAAAGTGACAGCTGTCATTTAAAAGTTTTGTTTGCGGTTTACTGAGCACGTGTATTTCTTGACGAGAGACAATTTATTTTATTTAAAACAAATATGGGTAGAAAATTCCAAAAGAAAAAGGTAGCACCAGTTGTAATACCTAAAGATGAAAATCCCCCACTTCCAGCAAAAAGACTATCAGATGCACCCGTTCCAAAGAAGGTAAATAAAATAATTAAAATTCAAGTGACAAAACTAAAGTGAAAACATTCTTCTCCCAGGAAAAATGGACTAACAAACAGCGTGTACTCGTTTTTGCCGCCCGTGGAATTAATCACAGAGATCGTCATCTAATGCGTGACATCAAAACATTAATGCCGCACCACAGACCAGAATCAAAAATGGAACGCTCTAAGACCCTATCGCTTGTAAATGAAATGTGCGAAATGAAGCACTGCAATAAGTCAGTTCTCTTCGAAGGCAGGAGAAAACGTGATCTTTACATGTGGGTGTCAAATGTGCCCAAGGGTCCTTCCGCGAAATTCCTTATTGAAAATATTCACACAATGGGTGAACTGAAAATGACTGGTAATTGCTTGCGTGGTGCTCGGCCACTGCTCTCATTTGATAAGCAATTCGATGAAATTCCGCATTTGTCTCTGCTGAAGGAACTATTTATTCAAACTTTCGGTGTTCCCAACTATCATCCAAAAAGTCAACCATTTGTTGATCACGTTTTCACCTTCACATTCCTAGACAACAGAATTTGGTTTAGGAATTTCCAAATTCTATCTGAAGATGGTGGCTTGGCAGAGGTGGGTCCACGTTTTGTTATGAATCCAGTAAAGATATTCGATGGTTCATTTACTGGAAATGCTATTTGGGAGAATCCCAACTATGTTAGCCCATCGAAACAGAGGCAACAACTGAAAAAAGCAGCCAGCGATAAATACGTGAATAGAGTTGAACAGAAGGTTCACCACGAAGCCACACAACCAATGCATGCATATGAAGCCAATGAATATGATGACTTGTTCGAAGCAAAGGATGCTATTGCAACCGCGAAGTTGTTGGCTGGTAAGTTATTTCGTAGATTATTCTTTTTGAAAATGTTTAGGTATGTGGTTTCCATTGGGAGGTGGCATTTGGTAAACAACTATATGATGTATGACCACTGTTTAAATGTAAAAGATGTCGCTGAACCGCAGACTCAGTCAGGTCTTTTCAATATTTGACTAATTAACAGCAGAGTGCTGATGCTTTTTCATTTGTCTTTAGCAAAATGGTGTTCCTCTATTTTCGCAACTGTTTTTAAAATAAACATATATTGTCAACGTTTATTCTTTCATCTTATCATCATCTATATTTATATTTTCTTTTAATACGCCATTGACCATGTATGTAATATTCAACATTTCTTTTTCTATTATTCAGAAAAACAAAAGAAGAAAGCTGTAACTACAAAACCCGTCAAGGCTAAATTGGAACAGAAAATTAAGGATAAACATTTAAAGCGTGTACAAAAAGTTATCGAAAAGAAGAAGGGCAAAGGAAAAAAACCCAAGGCAGTCAAGAACGTTGAGGAATCGGATGAATGAGTGGGTAAACTTCTATGTGTTTGATTTTTTTTTAAATAAATGATCATCTAAAAGAAATTAATTTTGTTAATTCTTATTAAATTTGCTTTCGTGTTTTTAAGAGGTAGGTAGACTTTCTAAATCTCATAAGAAAATTCAAATTCGGCGCAAATAGCTGAAACAAGTTCTGCAGCTGTTTTGGTTTTTTTTTAATTTTTCCCAAGCATTTTTTAAGACAATTTTTGAGAATGAAAATCCCTTAATGATGATTTTGAGTCGAAGCGGACTATGAAACTAAAATCGGTATCCATAACCTGCCTTAAAGGATTAAGTCCGCCATATTGGTTCTATCATTGAAAATGCTGAACAACAAATTCCAAGTCCAGCAAGTTCCAACTTTCGAATTTAGCCTATAAAGACGATTTCCAAAGCCAATTCGACTAGATCTTTAAAGTTGCAATATGATGAAACGCCTACATGACTAAAAACAAGAATGTCACAAATGACATGCAGTTTTTCATGCATTTAATCATGTTGTTGTTTTTGTAGCAGCTTTACTTCCTTGTTCGTCGTCGTCGGTTCGTCTGAGATTCTCAAGCCAAGGAACTGTGCGACCTCCTTTGGGTAGATCCACAGCTTTTCTGGGGTCAATTTGGTTGGTTTTACTGAGCAGTTAAAACAGGCGATGGACGTCATGGGGGGTATTGTTGCAGCCCGTGCATCTGTTTTCGATATTTCATCCGATGCGTGATAAGTAGCTATTAAGCAGGTAGCACCAACGTGGTTGAAGTTGGGCTAGAGTAGCTTCTTCTTTTCGTTTGTAATTGGAGGAGGTCTGCCGCCGAGTATAACTTTTGCTTTAGGTATAGCTGTTAATTGCGTTGGTCCCTGTTGTTTGGATGTGGTTTATATCTTCTTTGTATTGTTCTGTGCTGATGCAGGATTGCTGCATGAATTGGTCAATGTTTTGTTGTTAGTGTGTGATGCATTTGCGTATGCTGCAATGTGATGTGAGTTCCGTTGATTGTGGGTGGGGTGTTCTGGCAGGTTGCAGGCCAGCATGGTGTTGTGCTTTTTAATTGGGAGCATCATTGTTTGAGTATGTAAATGGTCTTCGTTGGAATTAAGTGGCCATGAACAACACCCAACACATTTAATGATCACTCTATTGAAATAATGAAATCATCATTTGATTTATTTAAATTTGTTGTATTATGCGTCTATGGAAATCACGACATTATGCCTCATAAAAGGTCCTTCCGGTTTCATTGCAGGCAAACTGAGTGCATACCGGGAAAGCGCGTGAACCCGAAAGGGTGTATGATTACAGCCCTTGAAGTAATGCGAAGAGCGGTCCCAGGGGGTATGTCAGAAACTATAGGGTTGGGAGGAGTTTTAGTCAAAACGACAGGAAAAAAAAAACTGAGTGCAAGAGTAAGTTAAGGTAACGTTCAATTTCTTTGTTTTGCTTATATTAAATGTTCGCGCAAACGAAATATTTGTATGTTTTGCAAATTGCGTGTTTAACTACTTTTTGGTTATTTTGTGTAGCGGCAACGGTGATAATTGTCTTGCGTAGAGAGAAATTTGTAATTTAGCTGATGTAATTTCCTCAGTATACAGCGTGAAGTTATTGCTGTATTTATTTGCCTTCTTCTTCTTTGGGTTCCGCTCCGTTCCGGAGGTTGGAAATCATCGATGCTATTGTTTGTTTATTTGTCACTCCTCTGAAGATTTCTGTCGTAGAAGGATTAAGCCATTCTCTCAAGTTTGTGAGCCAAGTCAGCCTCTGCCCTCCGACGCTCCTTCTTCCCTCGATCCTTCCCTGCAGTATTAGTTGGAAGAGTTGGTATTTTCTGTTTCTCATTATGTGGCCGAGATATTGGAGTTTTCTTTCTTTGATGGTAATGAGTATTTCTCGTTTTTTCCTTACACGTCTTAACACTTCTTCATTCGTGATCCTGTCAACCCAGGAAATTCGGAGAATTCATCTGTAGATCCACATTTCAAATGCTTCTATCTTCCTCGTTGTAGCGCTATTTAGAGTTAATGTTTCTGCTCCATAAAGAAGAACCGACCAGACGTAAAATTTTATAAATCGCACTTTGAGATGTAAGTTAATCTCTCTGCTCATAAGAGTTTTCTTTATCTTGCAGAACGCTGCTCTCGCTTGTTCGATCCTGCATTGTATTTCTTTGGAAAGGTTTGCTTTTGTGTTGATTACTTTTCCCAGATATTTAATGGTGTCGACTCTTTCCACAACGGAGTTGTTTATTTTAAGCACATAGTTTTGTGTTACTTGGGTCTTTTCAAGCACTATGGGGCTTACCAATAATCATTTTTAGTCTTCAACTTAAATATTTTGACGGTCACAATGGATAACTTTATATGGAAATTTTCGCCATTGTAACTTCTTAAAAGTTAAGGTGGACACTAAAAATTATTATTAGTACCGCGGTATGAATTTTGTTTTGTTTGCATTAATTTTTAACCCGTATTTGTTGCTTTCCGTATTGAGATTGTTCATTGTAATGTTAAGTTCATTGATGTTATTTGCCAATATAACTGCGTCGTCTGCATACCTTATGTTGTTGACTGGAAAACCGTTGATTTTTATTGACTTGGGTCTACTGGTAGGTTTTTGAAGATTTCTTCTGAATACATATTAAAAAGGAGCGGAGATAGGATACACCCCTGTCTGACTCCTCTCCGAATTTCAATCTCCTCTGATTCTTCACCTTCTATAACTAGTTTGGCTTTTTGATTCCAGTACAGATTTTCTATAATTTTGACATCATTCATGTCTATATTTTTGTTCCTTAGTATTTCTATCATTTTAGCATGTTGCACTTTATCAAAAGCTTTTTCATAATCTACAAAACATACAAACACCGCTTTGTTCATCTCCAAGGTGCGCTGAATCAATGTGTTAAATGCAAATAAAGCTTCAGGAGTTCCAAATCCATTTCTGAAACCAAATTGAGTCAATTGGAATTTCATCGGGACCTGTCGCTTTTCGGAGTTTTGCTTCTTTCAGTGTTTTTTCGACTTCTTCTTTCATTATTACGGGACTTTCTGTCGTGTCGTTCCAGTTCTTCGCATTCTTGCTACAGATAGCGGTTCTTGGCTTCTCTGATTTATTTGCCAGTTGTCTTCGTTTACAGACAGGTTTCGAACATATCCTTAGTAACCTATAACCAAAGGCAATACAATATTTACAGATAAACATCTCATAGTCCCATCTAACTGATATCCGAATTTCTTGCGATCGTCTAACATCAATTATTATATAACAAACTCCCTTAAAATAACGATGACAGTGTATTAAATATTTATACATACAAAATATGTATAGTATGTATAATATACCATAATGGTATAAATACAACTTTAAAAAGCATACATTATCTTTGACACAGGCATTTTTTCTGAAAAATGTTACGTATACGCCCACGATATTTTATTTTTTGGAATTTAGGTTTTTTTGCATAAGAGAAATCTTTGTACAGTCCTGTTATACATTTTTCGGCCATTCTCGTACCCTAATGGGACATTTACATTATCACACATGCAATTCCTTGCACGAGATCGGAGAAATCATTTTTTCTTTAATCAATGCTAACAAAGGCTAGGATTGAGATCGGAAATTGTCAACTTAAAGTGTCATGGATGAACAACCCATAATTATAGATAGAAAGATGACATTTCTATTAATGATTTGAAACATGTTACCACAAACCAGAGAGAATATACCACCAGCTCCGGACAAAAAAAATAATTCCATAGAGCCAGTTTTGAAATGAGTAGCGCCGCCTCTTTTTCTATCTGTGAATACGTGTTGTACCACAGAAATAACTGTAAATGTTATTAGCTACCAGTGTATGCATGACCAATTCGCCCTGCATTTACTTTAACATGGCACACATACTTAACCACCTAATAACTTTTTGAACTATGGATCTCTCATTTTTGGCCGAAGCTGGTGGTCTATTCTCTCTGATTTGTGCATGTCACACTGACAGTAATTAGTTTTAGAACTAACATACATCTGCAAGCATCTCGGGGCGCTGTTGAAGCTGTTGAAAACAAACTAATGTCTGTTGACTACTTCCGGAAGCAGTTTATTTTATAGGAAATCAGAATTTATTAGGCAATCGCTATAAATAAATGTTCTGTAATTCTTAAATTGCTCGCAAACAAGATGTTCAGAGTCACTAAATAATAGAGCACAAGTGTTAATTAATCGTTAGGCATACAAAATAAAAAAAATGGACTATAAGTCTTTGTATAACTATAGTACTATGTATAAGTACGAACTACAAAATCCGTGATTTCCCTTAAGGATGTCTGTTAATAGGCCGAATCTTAATAACTTCAATGGGACCCTGTTGTACTCCTTCTTGTTTGCTGCTGAAAAGTGTAGCTAAATTGCTTTCAACCCACCGTCCTCCTCTGCCGTAAGTGTTGCGGTCCTCACAAACGCATACAAATAGTGTATCTATTATCATCTAAAAAAAAATACTTAATTTGCACAGTTCTATTCTAATCATACGTAATTTGAAAAAAAAAAAAAAAAAAAAAAAAAAAACTGACCTCAAACAGCGAAAGAACAACATGTGCAATATAGAATGCAAAAACGGTGCTCAATATAACTGGAGCCACGTAGAACAACAATTGCTTATCTGCTTTAAGTGACAAAAATCCAACAAGGCAATTAAGACTTGCCACAAAAAGTTTGGCTAAAAACAAGACGAAATTCGTGCTGCTATTGATGGCTCTAACATCCTCAGCGTGTGTTGTCATTTTCTTCCATGCCTAAAATACGAAATAAATCTATTAAAAACATTAAATATGTACTATACTTTCCTTACAATTCTTCCCGCTGGGCAGAAATCCATTGTTTTTATTGCCACCACTGCGTATGCAATGTGATGTAGGCTTCCAATCCATTCGAATCTATGGGTGCAATCTTTGAAGCAGATATAACCTCTGCCTTCAGCAGCTTTTAATCTAAAAATATTAATTTATTATTAGTTTGTAAGTATACATTACCACTTTCCGCTTTTAGCTCACATTACGAATAGATAAGTCAAAATTAGTCGGGGAATCCTAAAGAGCGGGATAAAAAACGAGCCCATTGCCACTGTACCCAAATGATACTTGAATAATATCCCTATAGCATGCTTTGTAGGCGAACTCATCGATCTTTTAAAGTACCAATTGGCGACGGCGGCATCCAGGGAAAACTGCTCACATGCAAATATAAACTCGGTTGTCCATATGAAGCCTACAATACATATCCACAGTAATTCCTGTATCGACTTTGCGTCTACGAATTCTACACCCTCAAATGCTGAATCAAAAAGAAATTGTTAAAGTATTAGTATAAACTAATAAAAATATAGATCCCAATAATAAACAAATTTACAAGAAAAAATATAATTTAAAGCTTTGATTCATTACACAATAAATTTTATTGAAGAACTCCTAGTCCATTTTTTTTCTCGTCCAAATTTGTTTACTTTTTTATCTAGATCACTTTTCATGTTACATTTGAAAAAAAAAAGCCAAATTACAAAATACGTTCGTTTTTTAATTCCGACATGGACATTGTATAGGATAATATATTAAAACAGAAAACGGCCTAAGGATTGCAGTTTTAAAATATTATAAGTAGTTCAGAAAATATTAGGTGCATGATATTTTCTTACTTACATCTAAAATCGTCGTTAAAAATACTTCTCCAGCTCCAGGCAGTGGCAGGACCTGTACTATTTAACAATTGGTAAATGTGTGTATTTGTTGCGGTAGTCATGCACAACACAACATAGCTCCAAACAAAAAGGAAAGCAGCAAGTCCGATTAAGGCTATCGTTGGAATCATTAAAAGTTCAGTCAGTTTCGTCAAGCAAGATGCAGCTTCCTCAAAAATAACAGCTGTTCTAGAAAATGCCCTCGCAAACAAAACTGTAACAATTATCAGCAAAGCCTAAAATTTAAGATTCAACTGAAATTAAACTGAACCGTATTTGTGCTATAAACTTACCGTTATAACTGAGCTTATCATTGCTAAAATACATACAGTTTTGTTATTTAAAATATTATCCTCAAATAAATTGTAGAATATATTTTCAGCGTTATCTATAGTATTTTCAGCGTAATCATTTTTATTGCAAGAATCCCATAACACAGCACAAAGCCCTGCATTTGTCATGACTACAAGGAAACATATAAGCCAGGGGACTATTTTCGACAGTCGTTGCAATATAACTACCAAAGTTATAGACACAACTGCGAAAACAATATAATTATGATACATTTCTTAGCAGACATTCCAATTTTATACTTACCTAGTGCAAAGAAACTTAATGCCACAATGTAATACCAAGCCAAGTAAATGTGCGTAAAGAATAGTTGAGCAAATCCACTGCCGGTATCTAAAGCCGAATACATTCTCTTTGCTCTATGAAATTCGTGTTTAAAAGACGGAATACATCTACGTTTAACAGGATAGCTAAAAAGTAGCATAATTTATTCCAGCAAACATGTGTTAACATTTTGAAAGTATGTATACCTCTCCTGCACGGCCAACGTGGGACACGGTCCCTGCCTATGGGTATACCTATAACTCGATCCATCATTCAATTGTGTAATGGGAAAGTCGTATCGACAGTACTGAACCTTTGTTAAATTCCATTCTTCAAATATATCTTCCTCACTAAACCAATCATCATCGACACAATGTTCTACGCAAATTCGCACACTATAATTCTTTTCCATGTTCCAATTGCTAAAGAATAGCACATACGGTTTCTTAGAAGTGTCTGCACCGGAAAGGGAAAAGTTCTCATAACGTTTGTTATGTTTGATGCCGCAAATGTTTCCAAAAGTATCATAGCCATTGATGATGGCAAGGTAGTTTCCATAAATGATTGAAATTACAGCGATCACAATCTGTAGAACAAAGTGGCTGTGTTTTATGAAGAAAAACGGCAACAGAACAGAAAACTAGAAATTGTCTGGGGAAACCCAACTAGAGCTAGAATATTTATAATTTCCCAACATTCCATTGATTTGAGTACATACCAGACATGCATTTTTCCCATGGGAAATTAATAATTTCACCAGAATGAAGACTTAAAACTAAAGCTTTGTCATACAAAATATGATTAACCAAACCCGGCAAAATGCTGGGTCCTAATTTAGTGCCACTTGAATATGACACTTTAACGAAACAAAACTAGAAAATTCCGATTCTTCTATATTAGCTACTAGCCACGCCCGCGGCTCCGCCCGCCAGCTTCCCTTTTTGCAACCCTCATAAGACGAATTTTGAAACGATGAATGAGGCATGTAATAATTTTGACTTATCTATCAACATACAAACTTTCATGTTCATACGGCTGGCGGTTCGTGAGACCCCCTTATTCCCCACGACCCCTTTACTCCTCAGCAATTCTCACCCAGCCTATAGCCTAATTTGGCCACACATCTATAAATCCGAAAAATAATCATGAAAATCGGACGAATGGTTCTCGAGTTATGGATGGACGAACAGACGGACGTTGCATTTTATATAGTAGTATGTATATTGGATATGGATAGGCATCGGGGCCTTCCAAACAAAATTTTTTTCGTCATAATGTGCGCGATAGAAACTAAGGCGTTGCGCTTAACCGCTTCTTCTTGATTATAATTTTTTTATATGCTTAGCATTCGAAATAATGCCCGCGTTTCATTAACCCGCTAGATGACAAGCGGCATGCCAAATTCCATACAAAAAAAACTGACATTTCACAATAGGCGTATTTTTTTGGGAATCTATAGCTAGCTCACTTTTACTTTTGCTTGCAAAACTGGTATACTCACTTTTAGTTTTGGTATACTCACTTTTGGTTTTGTTATACTCACTTCCCAAAAAAATACGCCTATTATGTGCTAGAGTTCTAGGTCAATGGAACGCAGTCAATTTGTTGTCCTTATAAAGATAGCTTTTGTGACATTCAATACATTGTATGTGAAATTTAAAAGTGATTAATTTGAAAGCCCGTATGTGACTGCTTTGAATATAATTTACTTACTAGCAAAATCCAAAATATAGCGAACAAGAAAAGACATAAAACATCGGTGCACATTTTTGGCTTTTTACAGAAATTTTGAAGGTAAGCTTTGCTGCTGGAACAGTTCATGATGAAATTATATTTTCCTTTGTAAGATTATTTTTACTTTTTAGATTATATATTTGTAACTGGGACTAATTTAAGTTTAGCACTTATTACTTTTATTTCTGTTTACACGTTAAGTTTTCAACAAGCGCCCTTACGCAACTGAAGTATTTAGTGTGGTAGGTATTCAATTGTGTGTTATACCGGAACATAATGATAGTCGACAAAAGTGCACACTCTAATTAGTTCTTGTTGGAGGCGGCTCTTTACAAATATTTAAAACAATATTGCCTAAGGACATTTTATCCATTAAATAAAAACAGCTTAACCTAGGTAGTTTTTTAATCAAATGCTCTCAACTTTCTTTCTGCCTGTGTCCCGTAGGGTATTTTAAATATGATACATAGTATTTAACGTTCGTAATAAATGGATCAATTTAAAATATTGCATGCATAGGCATACATAATGTTGTCATTATATGTATGTTGAAAATCATTTACCTTGCAATTCCTCCTCCTATCGTAGGTGGGTTTTAGAAGTAGGCGGCAACCATACCACGGTTGGAATTAAAGATATTTTAAACAACTACATTTATGCCCGCTCCGAAGGAGTATATAATCCTCTTGGGAAAACATTTCACATTATATCCTTGCATTAGCCCTAGGGTGCAATCAGTGCGCGCTGAAAAAAAACCAAAGAAATCCCAGAAATTTCGTTTCATGTCGAACACGAAATGTAACCCTGAGACTTGTCACTGAAAAAATTGAGTGCATAATAGCTTGAACACCAGCATACTAACATTCAATTTGTATAATTGAATGTAAGTATAAACTTGTCAAAGTTTATTCGCAATCCACATCATTTAATTCGCGTTCCACAAACTAGCGAATAAAACATTCGTTCGAACTTAACCTCAAACTAGACATTGCGGGTAGAAACTGATGGCTGAAATTCGCGAACTGCCGCGACATAGAAAAGTGTTCATGTGAACGGACTGTCAAAACTTGCGAATATTCGATCGTTCGTAGGTAGTTGGTCGTTCTCATGTGAATGGTCCTTACTCTTTTATTGAAATTTCAATTTTCTATGACAATGGGTGATATGCATAAAAGACAGTAAATGCTTTTACTGAGGATTTTCTAAGTAAATACTATTTTTGGCATGCATAAAATGAAGTAAACACTAAGATTAGGTGCATATTTACTTCAAGTAAAAGCATTTACTTCTCTTCGCATGCATTTTTGTAGTAAATACTTTTTTGGAATGCAGAAAAACTAGTATGTGCTTGTTTTTTTTGCAGTAAATACTGGAAATTTTTCAAGTTGCTATCGACCAACTTGAAAATTTCATAGCATCTACTAAAACAAATAAGTATTTACTATGATATCCGGCGAATTCTAAGTACCTTTTTACTTGAATAAATTCAGTATTTACTTAAAGTATTTGCAATCAAGTAAAAACTTTTTTTTTCAGTAAATGAAACGAAGTAAATACTTAAAATCGGAGCTTCTACTTCAAATTCTACTACTACTTGCACTTCTACCTTTCAGTATTTACTTAAACCTTTTACTTGAAGTAAATACTTTTTTTTATGCATACCACCCCATTTCGCATAAATGTGGCTGAATTTCATGAATACACTTCCCAATTTCCTCTTTCAAGGTGTTGGTGGTCGTGGGCTTGTTTGCATATACCGTTGACTTCAAAAAAAAACTTCAAAGAAAAAAGTTCAATGGCGTTAAATCGCAAGATCTGGATGTCCGATTACACGATTAGGAAATAACTCTTGCAGTAAATGAATAATTGTTTCTCTGGCTGTATTTCATGTGGCACCACATGTTGGCCACATCCATATCTTGCAATTTAGACACTAATGCCCCTATTATCTAAGACAACTACAACTGAAGTTGAGTTGTCACTTGGTTTTATTTAATTCAAAATTCGGTATTGTCCGTATTGTAATACACAACCTTGATAGAAAAGTTGTCTGCCAAAACACAACAAAGATGGTATTGGTTGTTTATAAGTTGTTAGTTAGTTTGGGTTGTGTGAAAGTTGAGTTGAATTGAAGACAACTCAACTCAACTAAGTTGGGTTGTCTTACATAATAGGGGCATAAAAACTGGGTTATCATGTCACGATAACGAACACCATTAATTGTTACTGCCTGAGCAGCTGCATTTTCGAAGAAGAATGATCCGCTAATGCCTCCAGCCCAAAATCCGCACCAAACAGTCACGCGTTGTGGATGCATTTGTTTCTCAACAATTACTCGTGAGTAATGCGACAATTTTGGCGATTAATGAAGCCATCAAGATGAAAATAAGCTTCATCACTGAAGATGATTTTGTTCGGAAAATCAGCATCCACTTGTTGTTGTGCT
This sequence comes from Cheilosia scutellata, assembly GCA_955612985.1. Lineage (NCBI taxonomy): Eukaryota > Metazoa > Arthropoda > Insecta > Diptera > Syrphidae > Cheilosia > Cheilosia scutellata. Next base: position 22,423,113 of record OY015311.1, read on the forward strand.
CAACAATAAAAATGCGTCGTTCTTTCGTATAGAGCTCTAGTTTTACTAACCCCGAACTGTCAGCTGTCACATTGTCATATTTTTTTCCGATTTCATCACTGTACTATTAAATGGCGCAAAATTCAATTTTCAATAATGGGACACCCTTTATATCTTGTCCCAATGGAAAAGTACATTACATTACATAATTAAATCTTGAAATGTTTGCTGAATTTCGGCAATTTTTGAGCATAGTTCCAAAGTACGTTTAACAGCTGAGTTGACAGAAAGCTAAGAACTGGGGAAATAGAATGTAAACTTAAACGGTACATACAAAGGAGATAAAAAATAAATAAAAATGTTAGAATGAAAATCTGTTTTGTTCGTGTTTAAATAATGAATGCCTTATTTTACGATTTTATCTTTAACATCTAGATCTGCTGCAGTCTGCACAGATGGCATTTTTGTAAATCGGCCCTTAATTCCTCAATTCGATTCATATTTTCTTTCTTATCCCAAGAGGAAAACAACAACAACCTGAAATTTATGTCAGCTGCTTTATTATAACTTTTACAATTTATAAAAAATGTCTTCCTATTCTGTGTGCTAAAGTAGTAAAACAAAAATCGACTATAAATAACTATGTTAATCGGCTTATTTTTTTGGGAAGTGAATATAACAAAACCAAAAGTGAGTATAACAATTTTGCATGTAAAACCAAAAGTGAGTATAACATAACCAAAAGTGAGTATACCAGTTTTGCATGTAAAAGTAAAAGTGAGCTAGCTATAGATATCCAAAAAAATATGCCTATTATAATAGTACGAACTACAAAATCCGTTGTTTCCTTTAAGTCTGTCTGTTAATAGGCCGAATCTTAATAACTTCAATGGGACCCCGTTGTACTCCTTCTTGTTTGCTGCTGAAAAGTGCAGCTAACTTGCTTTCAACCCAACGCCCTCCTCTGCTGTTAGTGTTACGGTCCTCACAAACGCATACAAAGAGTGTATCTATTATCATCTAAAAAAAATACTTAATTTGTATAGTCCTAATCATAAATGAAAAAAAAACTCACTTCAAACAGCGAAAGGACAACATGTGCAATGTAGAATGCGAAAACGGTGCTCAATATAACTGGAGCCATGTAGAACATCAATTGCTTATCTTCTTTAAGTGACAAAAATCCAACAAGGCAAGTAAGACTTGCCACAAACAGTTTGGCTAAAAACAAGACGAAATTCGTGCTACTATTGATGGCTCTAACATCCTCAGCGTGTGTTGTCATTTTCTTCCATGCCTAAAATACGAAACAAATCTTAAAAAAAACATTAAATAATCCACTTTCCTTACAATTCTTCCAGCTGGGCAGAAATCCATTGTTTTCTTTGCCACCACTGCGTATGCATTGTGATGTAGGCTTCCAATCCAATCGAATCTTTGCGTGCAATCTTTGAAGCAGATATAACCTCTGCCTTCAGCAGCTTTTAATCTAAAAATATTAATTTATCATTAGTTTGTAAGTATACATTACTACTTTCCGCTTTTAGCTCACATTACGAATAGATAAGTCAAAATTAGTCGGGGAATCCTAAAGAGCGTGATAAAAAACGAGCCCATTGCCACTGTACCCAAATGATACTTGAATAATATCCCTATGGCATGCTTTGTAGGCGAACTCATCGATCTTTTAAAGTACCAATGGGCGACGGCGGTATCCAGAGAAAACTGCTCACATGCAAATATAAACTCGGTTGTCCATATGAAGCCTACAATACATATCCACAGTAATTCCTGTATCGACTTTGCGTCTACGAATTCTACACCCTCAAATGCTGAATGGGAACGAAAATTATAAAGTTTTAGAATAAACCAATAACAATACATAACAAAGTTCAGGTGTCATTGCATCAGGCGGGATATAATTATCAGATGGATTTAAGTTTTTATACTTACATTTAAAATTGTCGATAAAATTACTACTCCATCGATCAGTATCTGTATCATTTATAAATTGGTAAATGTTTGTATATGTCGCGGTTATCGTGCATAACATAACGTAACTCCAAACAAAAAAGAACGCAGCAAGTCCTATTAAGGCTATCGTTGGAATCATCAAAAGTTCGTTCAGTTTTGTCAAGCAAGCTGCAGCTTCCTCAAAGATAACAGCTGTTCTATAAAATGTTCTCGCAAACAAAACAGTAGAAATTATCAGCAATGCCTAAAATAAAGATCACGAGAAATTAAGCTGTTACATAATTGTGGTATAAATTTACCGTTGTAACTGAGCTTACTACTGCCAAGATGATAATAGTTTTCTTATTTAAAAGATTATCCTCAAATACATAATAAAATACATTTTCATCGCTATCCATAGTATCTTTAACGTAGTATTCAAAATTACAAGAGTGCCATAACTCAGCACAAAGCCCTGCATTTGTCATGATAACAAGGGCACATATAAGCCAGGGGACTATTTTCGACAGCCATCGCATTATGACTACCAAAATTAAAGACACAACTGCGAAAATTCAATAATTGTAATAAGTTTCTCAGTAAAAGTATCTTATACTTACTTACCCAGTGCAAACCCACTTAAGGCGATAATGTAATACCATGCTAAGTAAATATGCATAAGGAATAGTTGAGCAAATCCACTGCCGGTATCTAAAGCAGAATACATTCTCTTTGCATCATCAAATTTGTGTTTATAAATCGGAACACATCTACGCCTAATTGGCTCACTAAAATGCACCACAATTTATTCCAGTAAACATTTTCAAAGTATATACCTCATCTGCATAACTATTCTGGGACACGGTCCCTGCCTATGGCCATAACCTGACTTATCATATAATTGTTTAATTGGAAAGTCATATCGGCAGTACTGAACATTTGCTAAATTCCATTCTCCAAATATATCATACTCGCTATAACAATCATTAGCCACACAATCCTCAATGCAAATTCGCATAGTATAATTCTTTTCCATTTCCCAAGTGTTAAAGAATAGTACGTACGGTTTCTTAGAAGTGTCTGCACCGGAAAGGGAAAAGTTCTCATAACGTTTGTTATGTTTGATACCGCAAATATTTCCAAATGTATCATAGCCATTGATGATGGCAAGGTAGTTTCCATAAATGATTGAAATTACAGCGATCACAATCTGTAAAACAAAATGGGTGGGTTTCATGAGGAAAAACGGCAACAGAGCAGAAAAGAATAGCCTAAGAACAGAAAAAAGTGTTGCATTAAAAAGCGGGTCTTCTACTCTTGAAATCTTGAAGTCAAATAACATAACATCAATAATCCAATCTGAGGTCTGCGAAACCATTTTTTACGAGTACCTACCTATAAATTTTAGAAAATTTCTATCGAACACGAGACTTTTGAAAGCGATCTAAAAACAATTGTTATAAACTGACAAATTTGTGTACATATTGTAAGTGTGTTCCTTTACTTTTGTAGTAAATATAGAAAAGAATGTCAAAATCTGAGAAATTAGACAATAACTTACAAAATAGTTAGGGAACGCTTTTGTATAGTAATCTACGAAAAATGACAGATGGAATTTTTAAATTTCCATAAATAGCAGTATGTGATGTGACCTTTTTGTTTGCAAATTATTGGGTTGTGGACTTGTGGTGCCCTTTAGCCCTAATGGGACTTAAGACCACAACAACCCAATACATAATTCATAATTTGAAGTAGTAAAAGAGTCTTTAAAATGTCGAATATCGCTAATTTATTAACAATATATTAGCTGAGACAACTGTCTCACTGTTGGTAATTAATAATAATAACGGGTTTCTTTGCTATTTATACTGTACTTGTTTTGTTTAATGTCAGCGATATAAATCGTTTTGAGTATGGAAAATTCACATACAAGGCAATGTAGAATGCAGTTGCCCTTGTAAGAAACGAAATGAGTTTTCTAAAGGCAAGCCAACAGTGCCTTGTAGCTTTTCAAACCTTGGATCGTTATGTAAAAAAATCTGCAGTACAAAAAATGATGAGCACATTAGTAGGGGTGTCATTACGGAACACTGAATTATTGGCAGGCATGTTTTCAGTTTGGGCCTCGCTTCCAACTTCTGTATATAGAAGCTGCACGGACGAGGCGGAGGAAGAGACTATCCTTCCCTCTTCTTATTCACGCGCCCAGCCCTCTCATCTCGTAGAAAACTACATCTCGGAGAATACTTCTTCGACGATCTCAGTGAACTCGCTAATACAAGTACAAGTTGCCTCCAACGCTTTATTCTTAGCTCCTGTTGGTTCATCGGGTAGTTGTGAGATCATCCGATCCTGTAGTATTACAATGGGCCTTCTGTGGCCTACGTGAGGCTACACCTATTGCGGCAATGACCAAGAAAAAGCCCTCGCCGTCTATGTTATAAATATCGTACGCATGTTTTATGGCTTAACGCTTAACCCTTAACGTATGGATAGCCGCAAGTAAGTTGGCGTAGGAAATAATGACAGTTGTTAACAATGACAACCAACAATTACAAAAATTCAGATGGAGTGTTCGAAATGAGTTTCTTACGAAGGAAAAAAATTACATTTAAATTTGTCAGCCAATTTTTTTGCGGCCATACAATCCGACAACAATTATTAGCCGTTTTTTATTATCAGCGTGATCTGATCCGGATCAGATCATGAAAATAAAACAAACTGGATCATTGATTAAGTTGTGGCAATAGTTGTTTTTCATATATAAAATCCAATACAAATTATGCCAAATATCGTATTGCCACCAGCCATCTTGCAGCCACACGGTACAATGTGACGTCACAATGCGATGATTTCTCCAGTGCACTTGCTCATATTTGAGTTTGACATTTCGCTTGTTGTGTCGGGGTGTTACCATATGGATACTAATCTGCATACATTTAGCATTCAAATATGCATCATAATTAACCGTATTGTACTGCTAATATTTCCATTTATATTTCTGTGCTATATAGCGAAACAAAACATCTCGGCAGTCGGATTAGTAACTTATTCGAATTTGAGAAAATGCTAATTGATTTTTTGTGTATTTAATTGTTTCATATTTTTGTCTGGCAACATTACTGTGTGGCTATAATTTACAGGGACACCAACATTTAGTGAATGAAATAAACAACGCCACGAATCAACAACGAGAAATAGTTGAATTAATTTTCAGATCATATTTCGTGATCTCGAAGAAAAGCAGGATCACATGTTGTTGTTGTAAGTTCATGTATATCGATGATCTATGTGGATCATAGCTGATAATAAAAAACGGCTATTGTATACACTTTGGAGTTCAGACCGATCAAATTGGATTTTTTTTTTTACTAAAATTTAGTTTAAACTTTGATAAATGATTATCAAAAAAACATTACCAAAAGTGAGTATAACAATTTTGCATGTAAAACCAAAAGTGAGTATAACATAACCAAAAGTGAGTATAACAGTTTTGCATGTAAAAGTAAAAGTGAGCTAGCTATAGATTCCCAAAAAATATGCCTATTGTATAAAAGAAGAGTTTTAAACAAAAAAACAATTTTCTGTATGGAAGTCTTACTATATCACCATGATACTCTGAATACCTACTTTTTTGAATAGGCGTATTTTTTTGGGAATCTATAGCTAGCTCACTTTTACTTTTACATGCAAAACTGGTATACTCACTTTTTGTTTTGTTATACTCACTTTTGGTTTTACATGCAAAACTGTTATACTCACTTTTGGTTTTGTTATACTCACTTCCAAAAAAAATACGCCTAATATTGACTTTTAAAAAAAAGTGTTTCACTGTTGGGTAAGCTCCCCTATCTATACCTACGGTTATTATATTAGGCAGGCATCTCAATTCAATTTGAAGTTAGCTCTATTGTGACATTTAATACATTTTATGTGAAATTTAAAAGTGAATATTATGAAAGCCCCGTATGTGCCTCCTTTGAATCTAATTTACTTACTAGCAAAATCCAAAAGATGCCGAACATGAAAAGACATAAAATGTCGGTGCAGATTTTTGGCTTTTTGCAGACATTTTGAAGGTAAGCCTTGCTGCTGGAATCGTTCATGATGAAATGATATTTTCCTTTGTCAGATTTTTTGAGTTTTCAGCTCACGATTATAGTTTTCTAAGTGACACTTTAAATTAAATTTAGTATTTATTACATCCGATGTTTTTGTTTGCACTTTAAGTTTTTAACAAGCGTCTGACTTCACAGGTGGTATTTAATATTTTGATATGCAATATCCAGTATAACATAATGATGGACTGTATAAGTACACACTTTATTTAATTTCTGTTATCTGCAATCTTTTACTCAAGTTATTAACAATGGAGGGGGCTAGTCAAAAAACACTTAAATCTAAATCAATATTGCTTTCGCATTTTTTATTATATCCCAAAGGAAAAATATAACCTAAGTATGGGTTATAAATCAATTCCTCTCAACTTTCATTCTGCCTGTGTCCCGTATGGTATTTTAAATATGATACATTACATAGTATGTAACGTTCATAATTAATCGATCAATTTAAAATATCGGATTTATTACATAATGTTGTCATTCAGAAGTTCAGAAGTAGGCTACCGCCATACAAAGTTTGATTAAAGCTATTTTAAATAAAACAACTATGCGAATATAGCATCAGAATCCCCCTCCCTGTTATAATCCTCTCGGGAACAGATTTTATCCTACCTTGCATGGTTACCATTACTCTAAACTGTCAACACAGCACTCTTGTTTACGATGATATTACTACATACTCATACATCATTGCCAATGGGATATTTTTCCAATTGATCGAATTATTTTTTATTAATGTTTAGATCATGTATAGGGATGCACCTTCCTAAGTACATGGTTGCCACTCGACTGGAAAGTCAGGGAATGTCAGGGAAAGTCAGGGAACGCAATTTGGTCAGGGAATGTCAGGGAAAGTCAGGGAAATTTAGGAAGCAGTCAGGGAAAATTTGTTTCATTTATTTTTAATTTTACCAAAATGTTGTTTAAAAAAATACCAGTAAAAAAAAGTTATTTAAAATGTTGGTACATTTTGTTTCTGTGTACAAACAAAAGTGTTTTTCGGAACATTCGATGGCTAGTATTAGAACGAAAGGCCGAAAGTGAGAAATTAGATTTTGTCTTTTATTTATTTCGAAAGTGATACATGTTAATTCAAGTTCTATCCGAAAAGTGATTTCAAAATATTTGAATTTTAGAACGTAACTCTGAGAAAGGCCCCTAAACTCTGGAAACACTTTTTTGGGTTCAGGTGGTTCGTTAAACTCGTCGATTCGATCGGAAAAAATTAAAAAAAAAAAAATACTGCGCACAGACTTGTTTTTTTTTTAACTTTCAAGAATTGAATTCTCTTCATAATTATTATGATATGTCACAAAAGAAAAACTTTCTTATAAATTTAATATCACAAGGCGTTATTCAAACTGGAATTCTACAAATTAGTTTAGACATATTTGAAGTTGCAATCATGTGGCTTGAAACATTTCAACTAAATGTCAGCCGTGTACTTAGTGGAATATTCCTTGACTAGAATTTATTGTCGGTGACCCCTTTGTCTGCGTCAAAGCCAATAAAAATCCAGATCAACGACTTCGACCTAATGTGTGGCGCAGTGTTTCATTAGTTAGTGAGCTGAACTATTGAGCAAGGGTCTTAGGTTCAACCCTCCGCAAAACACAATTTAAATAAACAAATACACAGATAGTTGGTGCAACACGTCCATCGTCCATAGGCACCCTAGGCCTAGCTTCTCACAAACGTTCGTTTGTGTGAGTTTTTATTTTTCGGGACGAATGGACACAAGGTCTAAACTTAAGGTATTTTCTGCTGCACAAAATTTTTCAAACGCCTTAAAAACACCTGAAAGAACAGCTATCCTGAGTCAGCTTCTCAATTCAGCTATCGAATTTGGCATAAAATTGTACTTTCCTTCTATTCTTCCCAAGTGTGGCACATTCTCTATTTGAGTAGCTAATTCTCCTATCTCTCAAAATAGGCACTGCTCTCGCCATCAGTGTTGCCATCACGGGCTATTTATCGCCAATTAGGCTACTTGGATTTTTCACTCGCTCCATGAAAGTTCGATTTGGGATTTATCCCAATTTAGGCTATTTCATTTTAAAATTGGGCTATTTTTAGGCTCCTTAGAAATTTATTGAAAAAAGTCATAGGTACATCATGAAAAAAATATAATGATTTTTTCATTGCGAACTCGTAGAACTGAAACTTTTTAAAAATGTAATTGTGAATGAGTCAACTCCAGTTTCGATTTCGATATTGTTTTAACCACACACTCTCACTTCTGAGTAGTAAAATCAGCTCACAAGACTTATGCATGAATATGAAAACTCATTATTTGCCCAAGTATATGTCCCCTTCCAGCAAAATGTTTTTTTTGTACAACATGTACAACATTGTAGATTTATTTAATCTTAAATTTATGCAAATTTGACTTCAGAAACAACCGAAGAATCAGCCTCCACAATTATGGAAGACATTTTGGAGGAAACTTGCGATTTTTAATTGAGTTTTTTGCGTTTATTAACTGATTACTTTCACCAAATGTTAATCTTATATATTTTTAAATTATTTTTCTTTTAATATCTTTTCTTTTGAATAGGTACCTACAGTTTTATTATTTATTATTTTTAGTCTGTTCTACTCTTTTATTTAAAACGTTAGGTTGTTGTTGTTTCTATGTTTCTAATCAAACCTTAAGGCGCAATTTTCACGAAGAGGCTGATATTTTAATTGTTTTTTTTTTTTTGTATTTTTATTGGAATTATTTTATGTTTTGTTAACATAACACATAAATATATCTATATTTTTTGTTTTTATTACTTTCATCTCAGATTACAAGTTCGTATATAAATGGAATGAAGAAGCTAATAGTTCTTTTTTGTTAATTTTGAATTCAATCAATTTAATCAAAATAAATGTGAGTAAACAATTAAACAAATAGGTGCGCATTTTTATTCCTCATATTCGTGTTGGGCTATTTTTGGCTACACGATTTTTAAAATTGGGCTCCATACCCCTTAGAAAAGCTGGCAACACTGCTCGCCATACAAAGTCACTATATTGTTATCCTACAAGTTTTTTTTGAAGACTGAACAAAAAAAAATTGCCCATCTGTGAAAGAGATGGGCTTCAATATAAGCGCTATGAAATTGGTCAACCGCTTTTAATGAACGGTGGACTGGTCAATTTGGCCCCAACACTGCCAACCAGATCTTCTGACCTAACACCTATGGATTTTCTCTTCTGGGGTGCTATGAAAGAAAAAGTTTAGCTTAGAGAAATATCGACTCTCCTTTTGACCAGTTTTGTCTGACAAAAAATTGCTTCTACTACAACTTCTGTAGATCGTACGTAAAAAAGTTGCTTCACATAGTTTTTAGGAAATTTCTGAAGGATACAAATTTCATAAAAGAATAAAAATTTATAAAGTACAAATTTTGAGAAAAAAACATTTAAAATAAAAAAATTAAACAACAAATTTTAATAACTTTGAGTTTAAGAAGCCATAACTTTTTTGTAGCTACACAGATACCCGAAGTGCTTCTTGTATTGCCTTTTCAAAATGTACAAAATGTTTGTACCTATAATAGTTTAGAAGTTATAGCGTTTTAAGTGGTAACACCTCCAAATTAGAGGTCACCTGCTTTGATGGACTATAACGGGAAATGGGGTGAGATACAATTTTTTGTTCGGCGAAACTTCAGGAATCTCCCCTAAAAAGGATTATACCGCATAACTGAAACACTCTGTATAGATTCTAATATCCTTTATCTTATAAAAAAGATGTTACATAACTGACAAATTTTTTTTTTTGATAAATGTATAAATTTTGGTCAGGGAAAACTTGAAAATTGGTCAGGGAAAATCAGGGAAAGTCAGGGAAATTTATTTTGAAAAATAGTGGCAACCCTGAAGTAATACCCCTATCGTGGAATCCGTCGCCGGCCGGGGTGAATTATTCACGAAAAAAAATATTTCGGTATCGTCAAATCCACAAAGTAAATGAGTTCCACTGTGTCGTTGAAAACGTTTAAATCGAATTTTCCCGACCAAAATGACATTTCTCACTCGCATAAAAATCATTGCGGATTTCATAGCTTTTCTTGCTTGCTGCACCGTGAGATTTTTTTTAAGAAAATGTAAATATAAAAAGCCCGCTTATTAAGCCTATTTAAAATCATTCACTGCTCCTCTTAACCTGTCTCGTATTCTTCTCTGGGAACACCGCACATTTCGTTCTTTCTTTCTTTCACAAATTTGTAATGACAAATAAAAGACAGCCGTTTGACAGTGAAACTACATTTTCCAAAAACCTGTCGATTAGAAGACGTTTCCGGCATTTTCCATAATACTTATTATTATTATTGTGTTTGACATCACTTATACGTACATACACTTCGCTTCAACATTGTTCGTAAATGTATCATTTCATTTGATGGTGATTACTGTTTGTCCATGATGTTGAGAAAATAAATCAGAAAGAATAATTCCAAAAGTAACGCTATTTTTTCTGTGGCACTCTTGCAAAGCGTTCGATATGAAAAAATGCTAATTTGAAGCGAAGTGTATTTCCAAAAACAAAAACCACATCCAGGATTGTCAGATAAATGCCAAGCCAATGATTCCCCTTAATTTGTAATGGGCGATCAGCCACTTCAAATTTCTGGTGAGAAAATATAGTCGAACAGAGATGAAAATAATGTCGATTTACATTGGGGAGGAAAAAACACTTTTTTCAGATTCAGACCAGTTTTTTTGCTCTAGAAATCAGCTGTCTGTCAAATTGGTTTTCCATTGGGCGGAAAAAAAACACTTTTTTAAAGATTCACTTTTGCGAATCCCGATTCGAGAGCGAGATTAATACATACTTTCACCACATCATGATAAATTGCTGTAAAAGTGTTTATTAAAAAGTACTAAAGGTTAGATCCTGCCATTTTTAAAATTTTATTTTCTAGAAAAATAATTGCTATCTACAATTTTACTTCTAAATATTTATTTATATTGAATTTTATTTGAATATAAATTATGTGCAATTTTGTTATCTTGGAAATAATTAGATAGAACGAAGGAATTACCAATACCAATATCGAAATGGGCAAAATCCATTAAAAGTAGCTACTAAGGCGATCATCATTAGACTTTACAGAATTTAAGAATTAAAAATAAATTGTTGAATTATTGTACTTCAATTGAATCTTAATTATTATATGGAAATCACTGCTAAAAAAAACAACAAAAAATGTGCCAACAATTAATCTAAGGTACAGGCCTTATTCGGTATTAACGTTATGACTTTTAGATTTGGATGGTTGCCTTTTAATAGGTTTGACTTCTATAAAGTGAATATGACCCCGATTCGTTTTTCCTGTCCGATCAAACAATTTAGATAAATTTCCTATCATCGATCTGTCACCGTTACCAGACGCTTCATTTTCACCACAAAAGCACGATAAGAGTGTGTTGATCACTATCTGAAAAGGAAATTGATTATTTAGTTTTTTGTTCATCTACTGAATTTAAGAAAATCTCACTTCATACAACGAGAGAACAATGTGTGCAATGAAGAACGCAATTATTGTACTCAATAGAACAGGAGCCATGTAGAACAACACATCTTCCTTATCCCTTAGTAGTAAAATAGCAACAATACAAGTGACAGTAGCCACAAAAAGTTTTGCGAGAAACAAAACAAAATCAGCCGCCATATTGATTGCCTCAACTTCCATGGTAGTCGCTTGGATTCTGTTCCACGTCTGAAAATTCCATTTACTTATTAAATTGAATATCTGCAAGCGTTATTTTATTTTTCTTACAATTACACCAGCCGGGAAGAAATCAACTGCCTCCATTGCTACCACGGGATAGGCATTGCCACTTAGCGCTCCTAACCATTTCTCGATCGCCCCAATTTTACTTTTGCGACGATTGGAATAAGATGGAACATTGTTTTTGTTTATCCTATAGTAGTGTATAATGAATAATTATTTCTATGCATTTTAAAACAATTACAATATTCCTTACTTTCTGCACAGATAGGTTACAATCAATCTCGGAACCTTAAAGAGTGCTATAGCAATCGATCCCTTCGCCACGGTGCCCAAATGGTACCTGAGTAAAGACGCAGTGACATGCCGTATTGGTGAATGAATCGACTTTCCGAAGGACCAATTTGCGACAACAGTGCCTAAAGTGAATTCTTCACATGCGAATATGAACTCGATTGTCCAAATGACACCCAGGATATACACATAGAATGAATGATGAATAAATGTCACATCAGTGTATTCCAGCTGCTGAAATGCTGTCGCAAGAAGATCAATAATAATTATTTGGCAGGGGGAAAACTGTAAATAAATGTGCACCATGCTTCACGTTCACGCTCATGCATCATATGGGAAATTAGTTTGCGGTCTGAATTGACAAGAGTATTTCGCCAACCACGAATGCAGTTTTGTCGTTTTTGATTGGTCGTCCAGAACCGCCCGGAAGCAATCCGAACGCTTCTGAAAGCGTTCGATTGGCACTCAACTGACAGTTCTTCTACTGAAAAGAAGAGAAATTTGCTTCTGGATTTGAATTCAGAATCGCGGAGAGTTCTTCCGGACGCTTCTGGATTACCAATCGAAAACGACATCAGTGTACTTACATTTAAACTTTTTAGCGTACTTGGTGTTATGGTTATCAGTCATAGGTTTCACTTCTAAGTAACTCGATGTCGTTATGCATAACATGGTATAAGTCGAAAACGAAAAGTATATTAAAAATACCAGCAAAGAAATTAATGGAATTTTCATTAGCCCTGGCAACTTGGCCAGGCAGCTACCTGCTTCCTTAAAAAGCAGTGTGAGTCTTGTTAATTGTCTTCGCAAAAGGATAATGATGATGAGCAAAACCACCTGAAAGTAAAGGGTCCAGTAAAAAATACCATTATAATCACAACATAACTAAAATGTTATAAATATTTGAAGAATGGGAAATCATTTTCAGGGACGCAAAACGACAAAAAAGTACGAGAACGGGTTTTCAAAAGTTTTCCATTGCTCATATCAGATTTTTCTTTCGGTTCTAAAATTACTCGTGGCGAATGGAATATAAATCGTGATTGATCTGCTTAAATAATTTATGTTTTGCCCTGCATGACAGCATCATCCTCCGAGAATATAACTATCCTGAGAAAGCTTTTCAAATGAACCCTTCCGAACCGGCACAAAGTTGTAGGTTCCTTACGTTCCTTCCAAAAATAAAAACTAGCAAAAATTAATGGTGTGAGAAGCTAGGCGTTGTTTGCAAAACTGGAGGTATGATTCAGATGGCTGTGCACCTACGCTGGGTGTGAGCCGCAACTTTTGCAAACGCACATACTTATGTGACTTCGAAAAGTTTTCGCCGAATGGCCATTGGTATTGGTAGTAGGAGCGTGTGTAAATCTTGTAATGAATTATCTAGTGTCTTCAAAAATTGAAGATAAAAAAAATGTTTTTCGGTCGCAATGGAAAACAAAATATTGTAGGTATAGTTAAATCTTGCAAATTTTGCTGAATATCGGCACTAGGAACGTGTTTAGTTCTCAGAAATTATCTCTTTTTAGTAGTAGGTTTTCAGAAGTAGGTTTGATAGCTGAGTCCTGAGTCCTGATACCTGAGTCTGTGTATCTATCTATTAATAAAATATAATAATAATCAAACATATAAATCTTGTAATAATAAAATCATTATGTAAACTATATAAAGGGGTTAATTAAACTTACCGTTGCAGCTGAAGTAAAAACTACTGCTACGTAAATAACGTTCTTATTTATGCGAAAATCCTTTAACAAATAATACCAAATTTCAACATCTTCATCATATAAGTAAAACTCATCTTCTTGTTCTATAGTATCAAAATCATATTTATACTTAGAACTTTGATCAATAGGCAAATTGCGATAGACCAACCACAAAAGAGCACATAGCCCAATATTTGCTATGATTGTAAGAAAACAGATCAGCCATGATATGATTTTCGTCAGGCAGTGCATCGTAACTAATAAAACGATGGAAATAACTGAAAAAGATATTTTCTAAATAAAATATAGGTTATAAAGCATCTTATAATAGTCGTGTGTATGATATGGGTCTGCAATTGAAATTTTATAAACAAACACACTCTATAGAGTCCAGCAAACCATGCGATACGCATTCGAGTTCGCTTCGAGTTCTCCAAAGCAAGAAAGAGATTTTCGAGTGTCGCTAATACATCTGGGGCCGAATCGTTTCTTCCGTGAACGAGCTATACGTGCACGGAATGAATCGATTTTACACGCAAAGCAAAAACAAATTCCGTCACGTATTGCTCGTTTACGGAAGAAATGATTCGGCCCCTGATAATGGTAGGAGGTTGTTTTTAAAATATCAACAGCACATTTTTCCAATTAAGCACACTATTAACTACGTTTACATGAGCGATTCAGTTCGGATTTAATTCCAATTGAATCCCATGTGATCCCACAGATCTGATCGAAAATGAATTCAGTCCATCCGATCACAAAATGTTCTGTGATCGGATTGATATGTGGAGTGACAAACAAAAAAATTAATTGTGATAATGGCGACAAGAAATGTGGACGTATCTATACTGTTTTTTTGTTATACTGCTTTTTTAGACTCAAAAACTGCATACCGCTTTAATTTGGTGATTATACCATGATCCCACCGACTCACGTGATTAAGCTAAATCCACCTCTTTTATATTAATTATGCCATTAACTACGTGTTTTACCATACATTTCATACCGCTAATTCCGTGTTTTATTTTAAATTAATGTCGTTTTCCATTGGGCACATCAAATTTTTATTTGATCTCAGATTTTCCGTGGCGAAGATGAAAGCAGATTGATCTGATTTTGTAAATGGATTAGTGTGTTATTTGACAGTTCATCGGCTGTGCAGTGGATAATTATATTACACCAAAAACATAAATGTAAAAGAAGAGCCAAGTTCTAGAACAAAAAGTGTGTAATTCGTCAGCCACGAAAAGTAATGAGATCTAAAGTTCTTAGTTTAAGAAGGTTAAATGTTAAGCAATTGGTAGGTCACTGGTCAAGTTTTCAAACTCTTATATATTGTACGATATAATAAAGTTATAAACGAAAAACTTGCCAAGTAAACCTACCAATTGCTTAACATTTAACCTTCTTAAGCTAAGAACTTGGCGTACATTTAGATCTCATTACTTTTCGTGGCTGACGAATTACACACTTTTTGTTCTATATAACAGAACTTGGCTCTTCTTTTACATTTATGGTTTTGATGTGATTTCACTACTTTTTGCGAAGTTTTTCCTTATTTGATTTCACAAACAACGTTGAACGTCTTTATTTTTTAATATGCCAACAGACACTGGCTACCACTACCTTCACTTTGGTTTTCTTTCTAATAAACTATTCATTAAAATTTCAATCAGCAGGTAGATTAATATTTATTCATATGGGCAGATTCCACGCCCCTTAAATGGAAAATTTTTAATTTTTGATATTTCTCCTTTCGTACAATGCAAGTCCTGTCGCTCTACCAAATTTCAACATTCTACGGCAATGGGAACTGACCCAAATAAATAAAGACCGATTTTCAAAAGTGGGCGGATACCATGCCTCTTGAATAGAGAATATAAAATTTTAGATTTTTTCTTTCTGTACACTGCAAGTCCTACCGCTCCACCAAATTTCAACATTCTACGGCACTGGTAAGTGGCCCAAAAAAATAATGACCGATTTTCAAAAGTGGGCGGATACCACGCCTCCTAATTGCAGAATAATACATTTTTAATTTTTTTCTTTCTGCACACTGCAAGTCTCACTGCTCTACCAAATTTCAACATTCTACGGCAATGGGAAGTGGCCCAAATAAATAATAACCAATTTTCCAAAGTGGGCGGATACCACGCCTCCTGAATGGAGAATATAAAATTTTAGATTTTTTTTTTCTTTCTGTGCACTGCAAGTCCTACCGCTCCACCAAATTTCAACATTCTACGGCAATGGGAAGTGGCCCAAATAAATAATAACCAATTTTTAAAAGTGGGCGTATACCACGCCTCCTGAATGGAAAATCTCAAGTTTTGGACTTTTCCCAGTGTATGCACCACAGGATCTAGCATTCTGCCAAATTTCACGATTCTAGGATGGCCGGAACTGCTTCATAATTTTGATGATCATCATCTAAGTGAGTGAGTGGTTGGCGAGGTCTCAGGCTAGAGACCAGAGGCTTTCGACAAAACTGATTGCCTAAGATCGTTATACATGGTGAAGAGCCACACCCTGCACGAGGTGCCACTGCTTTAAACGAAATATAACGGATCTAGAGGGGAATAACTCGATAAACCCCGTAATCCCGGGTGAACAACCGTGCCCATGGGATGTATGGCACCATGTTATGTGTCTTTTAACGGTGAACTCTAGATACCTGGGGACCTCTAGTTTCAATTTCAATTCCCCTTTTCTGTATACAGGGGGTGAGTACAGAACGACCTTCCCTTCCCCCTTACTCGTGGGTCCAAAATTGAACAAATAAACAAAACAACAACAAACAAAGGGACTGGTGCAAATGAATCGGGCACCAATACCTTCATGATAGCCGATTCTCAGACGACGAACATGACGGAGGAGGAGGAGAACCTCTTACTCCAAGAACCGTCAACTGGTAAAGCTGCTTCGGTTGGGGGAAGCGAGGGAACGGTTGACCTCGGACTTGAGAAACTCTTTCTTGAGGAAGATGACAATCGCTCCATCGCCAGCTCATCCAAATTCTCCATATCGTCCACAGCTTCGATTAGGAAAAGAGTTGTCAACTGCAAAATGACAATAAAGAAGCTGCAGAAACGAAAAGAACTAGGAGACCTTGACAAACGACGGCTTCAAAACGCTCTTGACTTCTTGGAGAGTCAGGCTTTGGAAGGTGATGAGCCCCGTGCTAATACCCTGCCGGAGACTGGCTCCCCAAGAATCTCGAGCGAGGGAGTTCTCATGCGACCACCAATGCCTGTGATATGCCGTAGCCTATCGGGGCACGGGTCTGTTGCATCTGACCCTGTTAAAAACGAAGCGGACAAAGAGGACAGAATTGTTTCACCGGGAGAGGCAGACTCGACCTTGGACAGCGCAGTTACTGTTGTGGATAAGCCATGTATGCCAAAGGACACTGAATGTTTGGATAGATCCGAAGCCTCAGTTGTCATTGCGGCGAGCATGGTGGAAAGCAACAAGCTGTCCAGAACTTGTACACCTACAGTAGAAGACCCATTAAAAATGCGTAGGAATGCACGTCGGCTGCTCAATAGGCTTAGGAGACGTACCCCCAGTTCCTTAACGGGAGAGGAGACGTCTATGTTAGCTAGGGCCCGGGAGACGATGAAGTCTACCGTCAGTGCGTGGCGCAGTAGCCAAAAGAGTAGGAAGCAGAACCCGACTGGAGAAGGGAAGATGACTGGACCAAGGGAGGAATGCCTCTTGCCTTCCGCCTTGAGTAGGTCAAAACCCGAAAAACCGGGCACCTTCCCAGCTAAGGATTCGTCCAAAGCTGAGGAGACACCTGGCTGCTCTAGGAAGGTTCTACCGGTTAGGAAGACGAACCCTACAAGCAAAGGGAAGATGACTGGACCAAGGGAGGAATGCCTTTTGCCTTCCGCCTTGAGTAGGTCAAAACCCGAAAAACCGGGCGTCAGCTCAGCTAAGGATCCGTCCAAAGCTGAGGAGACACCTGGTTGCTCTAGTAAGGTTCTGACAGTCAGCACAACTAAGTTGAGCAAGCCTAGGGCGCATGCCTCTGGAGGAGCCGGCATGAGATTGGAAGCAGCGAGGGCGAAATGCCTCTTGCCTTTCACCTCGACTGTGACCGATCCCAAGCCACCTGGAACTGTCCCAGATAAGGATGCGTCCAAATCTGAGAACGTTCCTGGAGTCTCTAAAAGAGGTAGGCATGACGACACTATCTCCCCGGTTTCAGGCAGGCAGGCGAAAAGACGGAAATTTGCTGAGAAGGTGAAGGAGGGTCTTCGTGTCGCTATAGTCGACCTTGGTAATCCAAATCGAAGACTCACCACTCACCAATGGGAACTGATCGAACAGCGAATCCTAGATGGCGTTAACGACGCTATCGTAAAGGCGGCTGGCGTAATTCCATTGTTTGGACAGCTAACCACCTTTAAGGGATTCAAGGTCATGCAATGTGACGATAAAGAAACCATGGAATGGTTGAAGACCTTCGTTACCAACACCAACGCACCTTGGCCGAATGCCGAACTGCGGGTGGTTGATAGGAAGGAGATCCTCAATATCACCAGACCAAAAGGCCGAATACATATTCGAGGACCGTACTTGCCCGCGGAAAGGATAGAACGCAACCTGCAATTCCTGAACCCGGAACTTCAGAGCAGGGAGTGGAAAGTCCTGGAAACGAGTGAGTATACTGAGAATGGCATGGACGTAACGATACTCCTGAGCCACAAATCACTGCCGCTACTCCGCAAGCAAGAGTTTAAGGTCCGTGTGGGCATAACGCGATGCAAACTCAGGCTGATAGCGGCAAATGAAAAGAGCAGAGGAGAAGAAGCAACTGCCCGTGATGAAGATCTTACAAATAAATCTTCATCACAGTAAGGCGGCCAGCGCCAATCTGGTCATCCTTATGGAGACCAAGAAGATCGATATCGCTCTGGTACAGGAACCCTGGATCTTCCGGGGGAAAATACGAGGGCTGAGCTCCAAAGACCTGCATACCTATAGCAGTACATCTGATAATGGTAAGTTTCGTACATGTATTGTCGCCAGAAAACAGATTAAACTTTTTCTTTTACCTAGCCTCAGCGATACCGACCAAACAGCGGTTAAATGGGACAGGGCAGGAAAGAGCGCACTGATACTGGCGGCAATTTACATGCCCTACGAAGCTGACAGTCCACCTTCCGAACTAACCAATGCACTGGTTAGAGCAGCAGAGCGTGAGAGATGGGATCTAATTCTAGGCTGTGATGCCAACTCCCATCATACACTCTGGGGAAGTTCCGACATTAATGACCGAGGTGAGTCCCTCTTAGAATTTATTATAAGAAAAAACTTACTTGTAGCTAATATTGGCAATGAACCAACTTTTATAACTAGGAATAGGCGTGAGGTCCTAGATATAACTCTCTATAGTAACTCACACACTCTTACTGTGCGGGAATGGAAAGTTTCTACGGAACCATCATTCTCAGATCACAGAATTATAGAATTCATCATTGATGAAAAAGCTACCCCGTTAGGTAAATATAGAAACCCCAGAATGACTAACTGGGAAACATTCTTATCTGAAGTAGCGAAGAATAGTAGGAAACTCAGTCATCAAAAAATAGGGTCGCCTGAGGAAATCGATGCAACAACAGAATTGGTGAACAAAATTCTAAGAGAGGCATACGATAGGGCATGTCCTCTACGGACAATAAAGAATAGGAAGTCTCCACCTTGGTGGACAAAGGAGCTCTTCGAAATCCGTAGGAGAACCAGAGCTCTCTTTAATTTGGCTAAGACCACGAACTCCCAGACAGACTGGGACCTATACAAAGCCGGCCAGCGGAGATTCAAAAAGGCCGTAATAAGTGCTAAACGCATTGCCTGGCGTACGTTCTGTAGTGACATCGAGAGCACCACAGAATCAGCTAGACTTAGGAAAATCCTGTGCAAAGAATCCGCAGTTCCGGGATACCTCAAAGACACTGATGGAACCTGGACACAATCCTGCGAAGAGACTCTTAGTCTGCTACTACAGACTCATTTTCCAGGATGCACTACGAATCGGACAAACCAGTCTAGATTTGAAACCGCAACAGCGTCGGTTCCAGAAGAACTTATAACTGAAGATAAATTAAACTGGGCAATTGATACATTCTCCCCGTTCAAATCCCCCGGAGGAGACGGAATTTTTCCAATCATGCTCCAGAAAGCTAAGACCATTATTACGCCGGTCTTAAAAAGACTTTTTATTCGCAGTGTAGAATGTGGCTACATTCCTAAAGCCTGGCGAGAGGTCAAGGTCGTCTTCATTCCGAAGGCAGGGAAATCCAGTCACACCACCGCCAAAGATTTCAGGCCTATAAGCCTAACATCCTTTATGTTGAAAACCTTTGAAAAACTAATGAACGTCTTTATACGCAGTCGACTGGATGACAGCGCGATTTCCACATCTCAGCACGCTTATATAAAAGGTAGAGGGGTGGAAACCGCGCTACATGAGGTCGTTAGTACTATAGAGAAGTCATTAATAGTCAAAGAATATACGCTAGCTGCGTTCCTTGACATTGAAGGAGCCTTCAATAATGTCAAAACGTGCGCTGTAAAAAGAGCACTACAAAACCTAAACGTTGACCAGTCCATCACTAATGTGATTGTTAACTTACTTAGTGAAAGAAACATCAACGCGAAATTAGGTGACACGGTCCTTAGAGTAACCGCTTCGAGAGGCACTCCACAAGGAGGGGTCATCTCCCCTTTACTCTGGGTACTTGTCATGAATGAGATACTAATGAAATTTAATAACATGGGTGTAACGGTAATAGCATATGCAGACGATGTAGTCCTGCTTGCAAAAGGTAAATTCTTACCGACCATTAGCGACCTACTAGCAAACTCACTAAGAGTGCTTAATACATGGACAAAACAATGCGGCCTTGGGGTTAACCCCCAGAAAACTGAGCTTGTCCTGTTCACCAACAAAAGAACAATACCACTATTCGAGCCACCAACCCTCGAGGGAATACCTCTAAAGGTGGCTGATAGGGCGAAATACTTAGGAATGATATTAGATAGAAAACTTAATTGGAAGCCGAATGTCAATGAAAGAGTGAAAAAGGCAGCTAATGCTTTCTACGCATGTAACCGTATCTTTGGCAGGAAGTGGGGACCGAACCCCAAAACAATCCTGTGGATGTACACGGCAATCGTGCGGCCTATACTCACATATGGCAGCGTAGTCTGGTGGCAAGCCGCGGGCAAGGCGACCAATCTTAAGTCAATGACAAAAATACAAAGACTAGCATGTATAGGGACAACCAGTGCGATGAGAACTACACCTACGGCTGGACTGGAGGCAATCCTCAATCTGACTCCTCTGGACCTATACATGGAGGAATCTGCTACCAAAAGTGCCCTAAGGATCAGCCAAACTGGTACTTGGAACCTGCGCAACTTTGGTCACGCACAGATTCTTGGGAAATACATTGGGAATGTTGTCACTTCTGACTATATGATCCCACATCTAAACTTTGATAGACCATTCTCCTGCTCGTTCCCGAGTAGAGATGAATGGAATACAGATGAACCCACAAAGAGGAAATCGATATCCATCTATACAGATGGATCGAAGATGGACTGTGGAACCGGTGCCGGTATATTCTCTGAGGAATTAAATATACACTGCTCAATCAGGCTTCCTGACAATTGCAGTGTATTCCAAGCAGAGGTTCTGGCGATCGCGGAAGCGGCCCGTAAGGTGTCATTGTTGGCAATACCAAGAAATGATATTACCATTTTCATTGACAGCCAGGCGGCTATTAAAGCAGTTTCTGCTACTGAAATAAAATCAAAGTTAGTACATCGCTGCCGCGAAGAGCTAAAGGTTCTCTGCTCGCAGCACTCCACGGTCCTCTGCTGGGTCCCTGGGCACAGTGACAAAGCCGGCAATGAGAGGGCCGACGAACTAGCAAGAAATGGGTCTGCAATGGATCATGATCTAGCACTGCAGTCGGTGAAGCCACCACTCTGTAATCTTAGAGAGCGAGTGGAAAATAAAATTCGCATGAAAACCAACAACAGGTGGAAGGGGCTAACTACCTGTGAAGTATCACGGAAGCTTTGGCCTAAATACGACAGCGGCCGGACCATCAAACTTCTACAGTTCGACAGGTCATCGCTGTCCAAATTGGTAGGGGTCCTAACGGGTCATAACTTCCTAAGAAACCATACAATGAAACTAAATCTCAAAGATGACGATATATGTAGAGGCTGCGGAGACGAAGAGGTACATGAGGACACACCTCACTTCCTCTGTCACTGCCCGAGCCTCTGTCACTTGAGGAACAGAACACTTGGAAGTCATTACTTCCATGACCTACAAGAACTTTCTGATGTCTCACTTTTTAATCTTTACAGGTTTTTGAGGAAATCAGGATGGCTGGACAGCGTCGAGTAATCACCAGAGGAAGGGACATGAGGCTAACCACTCCAACATCACCGGTTAACCCCCACATAAAAGGGCATCACAATGGGTCCACAAGGACCTAAGTGTGGCACAGCAGAACATACCCTGCTCTGTCAACCCGTTAACCTAACCTAACCTAAGTGAGTGAGTGAGTGAGTGAGTCAGTCAGTTACGGTTTTTGCGATTTTTGAAGTCCTGTATGTTGAGAACCACTAATGCTATAGAAATGAAATTTGGTGAGGTGAACCTTTTTAATGAGCACAGTAAATGTTTCAAGTTTGAAGTTTTTGGCTTAATTGGTTCCAAAGTTAGAGGGGGGTCGAAAACCGCCTGAGTTTGTTCCTGTAAAAAGGGTAAGTGCCTTTACTAGAGAACTTGGCTGTTGAATGTGTACTAAGTTCCCATAAGAAAGTGGACTTAGTTCCCACCTTACATGGGAACTAAGTCCACTTCACGAAAGTGGTTTTATTTCCCACTAGGACTATAAATAAATAAAATAAATAACAAATAAGTAATCATTAACAGATAGGTAATCAATATCAGATAGGTAGGTAAATAAATAACAGATAGGTAATAAATAACAGAAGATGTTCTAAAGCTCTGCAGAGATGATGAATTGCTTCAATTGATTCAGCCGGCCATCCGCCAGAACCACGAATCAATTGGTGCAGTAAACACTCCTTGCTTTGGTCAATTCCTTTTTTTTCTTTCCAGGTGACCGCAAAAAAACTCTGAATCAGAAAAAAATCTATTTTCATTTGCATAAGTTTCAGCAAACCGAATCCAGAGTTATTGAGTAGTCCTAAACACACATTACATATATTTTCAAAATTGTGTTTGATCAAAATGACATTACTCCACATGTGTCGTTTTGACCCAGTAGTAGCTTTAAATTTTTCAAATACATATTTGTGTTTGATCAAAAGGATATAACTCAACATGTGCTGTTTTGGCCGAACAGACATTTAAAATTTGTATATTAATTTTTTTTTAATTTAAATAAGCCTTTGGTTTTTTAAAAGTTTGTTATTAAAATTATTTCCAATCTAAATCTTACCTCAACCGGTTGGAAAAAAAAAATCAAAATACTGTTTGGTCAAAACCACATATCTCCACTAAAACACCTTTTTGTTATAATTTTTCAAATTTTAGTAATTGTTTATTGTAGACCTAATAATTTATATTATTATTGCACTGCAATATTACTTTAATAAATAAAACTGGATTTAGAAGAATTTGTTGAACTTTAAAATGCCTTTATCTCAAAACTTGTATTTTGGACTTGTGTCGTTTTGATCATACATCATACTCCATAGAAGTGTTCTATTCAAATTGTTATATTATTAGATAATCAGGCCTATTCGGCAAAATCTTTTATCCATTTTTCCTGTTATTCTGTTATGAATTTCCATACAAAAGTTCGAACTGTCAAAAAATCTTTTATGATCTTTAGAATTGGTATTCTGCGTGCAAAAATCTTTTATGAATTCTGTTGTAAATCATAACAGAATAAAAGACAGAATTTTGTGACTTTTATCATAAAAGATTTTTATTAATTAGAAAATTTTGGATTGAAAAGGATATCTATATAATTTTTTGTCAACGAAATGTTTACAAAAGAAGACAAATGTAATAAATGTGTATAAACAAGTGTGTATGTAATTGAAAATAATTTAGAAATTTATATTTTTGGTTTAGCCGAAAACACCGATCACTTTGGCTGGACTAGGATTAAATAGTAATCCATTAGAATTTTCTGATGTGCGTTTTGCTCAGCTCTTTAGATTGGATAAGCTGATTGCTAGAATCCTAATGAAGAAATTGGCACAATTTACACAAGACACGAATACGACCATTTCATTTCAAATTAGGTAAATTGTATTTCTAATGAAGTGATAACGATGTAAAGTTGGATTTTTATTTCAAGCTTCTCGCGACACTACATTTTTACGGATACAGCTCATATCAGGCATCAATCAGGAAGCAATCACATTTTTGGGTTATCGCAGCCCAGTACATCGAGATCGATTCAGTTGGTCACTGACTTGAAATAGAGTTTTCTAATTGGATTTTGGTCCATGTAAGAGCAATATATTTATTTTTGCCTTGTCGTAGTTTTTTGTTGTCTTTTTCCTAAAAAGATGTTTCAGTATTTATTACAGAATTATTTAGTTTGTAATAATTCAAAACACACTCTTTTCAGCCTGCATTTTAATATGTTTTTTGCACAAATTTGATCAGGTGCCTGCCGTCTATTCATAAAAAAAAATCTGCGGTTTGTTGTGACAGCTTCGTAACAGATTTTCAAGTTTCGAAGTTCCATAAAAGAGGTTCATAAAAGTTCGAAACCCTGAATACGATTTATAAAAGATCTTTTATGGTCGAGATCTTTTATGATTCATAACAGAATAACAGATTTTGCCGAATAGGCCTAAGTTCCTAAAACCAGAAGTAATCAAAAAAGAGCAATTTGGTCCGAAAGTACTACTAAACTCTTAAAATATGGATGCATATGTCTCGAAAGACTGGATAGTCGTCAAATACAAAAAACGTCAAATAGTAAAAAAATGTATCAAGTACTTGGTAGTGTCAAAAATAAAATCAACAAATAAAGAGTAGATATTAATATAAATTTAATTTCCAACGACGACGATGAAGGAATTGTGGATTTTATAAAAAGCTACTTTTATAACCGAGGAATATTCGATAGAAAAAACTTACGATTATTCTATGCGACTAGAAGTCAGCGAATAACATGCGGCGATATGATAGGAGTGCATGAATCGAATCGAGAAAATTCTATAGCGTGGCACGATTACCTAGACTTCAAAAATGTGTAGCCCTCTAGAGCGCTTCTTGGAATATCTGGCATTAATTTCATCCAATGCATGAGTTTATTTACCTACGTCTGTAGCTTTTATTTGCCATTTATGCGACAGTTCAACGAACGTCACTTCAATTTTACTTTTGTTTGTTAAAGAATAAAAATTGCCCAAAACTAGAGTGAAAAATATATTCAACGTAAAACCTTTTTAAAATTATTCTTTTCTCGAAGATGTAAAAGCCATGTTTTGTGTGGAAAATGCGATATAGATAGCAGATAGGTACTTTTATATTGGGACTGGTAGTAACGAGGATATTATAAGACTTCATTTAGGTACTGTCTTTGATCAGTGTTATTGAATAAAATTCAAAAATACGGGTGTCAGTTCACGTAAAATAAAAACTGTTGAACGATATCGTTTTCACGCATCCTGTCTCTTTCATATCTGTGGCAATAAACAGAAACTGCTATTGTCGAAACGATGTCGTTCGATCGTTTTGATTTTACGGAACTGGCCCCTGTTTTTCCAAATCGATTTACTTAACGCCTTTTTTATAATATTTTTTGTTTTTTATTTTCAGTTTTTTGTCTGAAAAATGATGAGAGCATTATGTATAACTCAATTCTATTTCAATTCGGCGAAAACACTGACCAACTTTCGATTCAGTTTGAATTCGTCTTTCAATTCGCTCACGTAAACGTAGTACTTATGTTATTATTCTTATTGAATACTTACCAAGTGAAAACGCACTCAGGACACTGATGTAATGCCATGTCAGGTATACGTAAACGAAAAATGCCTGCGGAACACTCGCGTAATTCAAATGCGAATACAACTCTTCGCTATAAGACATGCATGTATTTTTGATAGGAACACTAAAAAAAATATTTACTTAGTTAATTGCGATATTTAATTATGTATCGAAAAGAACCTTTTCTTATATACGCTAGCTGGACATGGTCCCAGTCTATGCATAAGGCCATGCTGCCACTTGTCCTTTAGATTGCTCATTTCAAAGTCGTATCGGCAGAATTGAATTTTCAGTTGTTGCGAGTGAATTAATAAATCCAGCCCGAAACGTATCCTTTTTGGAGTACATTGTTCAATGCAAATTTTAACTGCATTGGATAGGTCGTGGTCAGCAAAGAATGTAACATACGGTTTAGTTGATGTGTCTGTCCCGGAAAGAGAAAAATTCTCATGCCGTGCATTCAACTTGACGCCACATATATTCCCAAAAGAATCATAGCCATTTATAATTGGCAAATAATTCCCATATAAAATAGCGGATGCTGTGATCCCTATCTGAAAATAATGTTGATTGTTATTCAAAATAATTTCATCAATAAATGGTTCAATCGGGCCACTAATCCATATATGGTTATGTTTATGATATTCATAGGGAAAATAGTACTGGAAAAAAATAAACTCACTAAAATAATCCAAAACGTGACGAACAAGCAAAGCCATGAAGTATCAGTGCACATTTTCGAGTTTTTCGGGTAATTTACGTAGAGAGATACCATCGTTCAATATGTCTAAATATTTCACTTTATTTACTTCCTGGTGCTAATATGCGCTAGTTGTTGTATTATGGTCTAAGGATTCAGGTCTATTGATGTCCTAAGTCCATTACACCCAAAGTACCTAGGTACTTACTTATCTTTTACCTATCCTTTTTCATTACGCAAAATTGGGTTTCAATTTTTAATATTTAACTGCATACAAGCACCATAGGGTATTCGTTTACGCACACAAACATTCTGATGAACAAATAATTAAAACTGTAATTAAATTGATATACCAAGTATATCAACAATATACTTAATTATGGCGTAATTAAAACCCTGACAGGCGAGTTTGTTATTTCCTATGATATCGTTTTAGAGATGAGCTCTACCCAACTATGTCCAGAAAATATGTAAAATAAAATAATACAATTTAAAAAATTGTCAACAACATTTTTTCCTATTCTGTTTTTTTTTTTTTTTTTTTCTCTACGACAATTGTGTTACAAAGTAGATAATCAATTTCATATCCTTTTACAACATGTGAAAGCCCAATCTATGTTTTAGATTGAGAAAATTTCGATTAAATCAAGCACAAGTGTAGTCTTATCGTTAGGTATATATATTTAAAATAAAATAAGAAATTTACTGTAAATATGATACTATATGAAAATGGACTACAAAATCCATTGTTCCCCTTATGGCTGTCTGTTAATAGGCCGAATCTTAATAACTTCAATGGGACCCCGTTGTACTCCTTCTTGTTTGCTGCTGAAAAGTGTAGCTAATTTGCTTTCAACCCAACGCCCTCCTCTGCCGTTAGTGTTGCGGTCCTCACAAACGCATACAAATAGTGTATCTATTATCATCTAAAAAAAATACTGCATTTGTACAGTCCTAATCATAAATGAAAAAAAAAACTCACTTCAAACAGCGAAAGGACAACATGTGCAATATAGAAAGCGAAGATTGTGCTCAATATAACTGGAGCCATGTAGAACATCAATTGCTTATTTTCTTTAAGTGACAAAAATCCAACAAGGCAAGTAAGACTTGCCACAAACAGTTTGGCTAAAAACAAGACGAAATTCGTGCTTCTATTGATGGCTATAACATCCTCAGCGTTTGTTGTCATTTTCTTCCATGCCTAAAATACGAAACAAATCTTTAAAAAATTATAAAATAATACACTTTCTTTACAATTCTTCCAGCTGGGCAGAAATCGATTGTTTTCTTTGCCACCACTGCGTATGCATTGTGATGTAGGCTTCCAATCCATTCGAATCTATGAGTGCAATCTTTGAAGCAGATATAACCTCTGCCTTCAGCAGCTTTTAATCTAAAAATATTAATTTATTATTAGTTTGTAAGTATACATTACTACTTTCCGCTTTTAGCTCACATTACGAATAGATAAGTCAAAATTAGTCGGGGAATCCTAAAGAGCGTGATAAAAAACGAGCCCATTGCCACTGTACCCAAATGATACTTGAATAATATCCCTATGGCATGCTTTGTAGGCGAACTCATCGATCTTTTAAAGTACCAATGGGCGACGGCGGTATCCAGGGAAAACTGCTCATATGCAAATATAAACTCGGTTGTCCATATGAAGCCTACAATACATATCCACAGTAATTCCTGTATCGACTTTGCGTCTACGAATTCTACACCCTCAAATGCTGAATGGGAAAGAAAATTATAAAGCTTTAGAATAAACTAATAACAATACATAGTTTAAGAGTGATAGAAGATGAACTATTTAGCCCCGGATAGAATAATATATTGCAAAAATCGAGTTTTTTTTCAATATTACTCATTCCATTCCGCAGTGGTTAGTGTGCTGGACTACTGTGCGAGGGATCCCAGGTTCGATCCCCGGAAAAACACAAATTACATCTTAAGGCTTTTTTCTACTGCGCCACCTCTCGCGAACGTCTGACAAACATCCGAGAGTATGACTGTCCTGAAAAAGCTTCTCAATTCAGCCGTTCGGATTCGGCATAAAATTGTAGGTCCCTTCCATTCGTCCCAAAAATAGTAACTCACACAAGAGAAGCTAGGCCTATTTATTTTTTTACGCATTCCAATGGAATTTTTTCGATTTTCGGAGCGTAGAATGCACTAGAATGCGATGAGGAGTTTATACAGTATCAACACTCACCACATCCGCGCCAAAGATCAGCTATTTGATCCGAGCAAAGGCAGGAGAATAACAAAGGAAATGTATCGTCGCCCTCTTCACAAGCGTCGCAGTATGTTGTATCACTTAAGCCTACTATACTAAGATGCTTAGAAAAAGCAAATTGGTCTAAGACTAAGAACGCCAATAAGTTGTCTTTTCTGAGCAGAGACAGCAGGAATTCCGCAGACTTCTTATTGACTTTTCTGGTGAACCTTGCCATATACAATTGTGTTCATTAGAAACCCAATCGTCAATGGAGGCTCTGACCGAGAACATAGGAAGACGCAGGTGTCCCGAGAATTTATTCTCGTAGCCTTGCTTAATGCTTAGTAATTTCATCGGATATCTAATTTCCCGCAATCCCAGTGTGACCTGGGACTCAGACAAGAATCAAAGGGTTCAGTCTTGCGACCGAATTTAAAGAGTTCCTTTACCTATTCCACAAATTTCTAACAATAATATATATATAATCTGTTATACTATCTGTTTATACTTACATCTAAAATTGTCGTTAAAAATACTACCCCATTGATCAGAACTTGCTTCATTTATAAATTGGTAAATATTTGTATATGTCGCGGTTGTCGTGCACAACATAACATAGCTCCAAACGAAAAGGAACGCAGCAAGTCCAATTACGGTTATCGTTGGAATCATCAAAAGCTCGGTCAGTTTTGTCAAGCAAGCTGCAGCTTCCTCAAAGATAACAGCTGTTCTATAAAATGTCCTCGCAAACAAAACAGTAGAAATTATCAGCAATGCCTAAAATAAAGATCACGAGAAATTAAGCGGTTACATAATTGTGGTATAAATTTACCGTTGAAACTGAGCTTACTACTGCCAAGAAGTAAATAGTTTTCTTATTTAAAAGATTATCCTCAAATACATAATAAAATATATTTTCATCGCTATCCATAGTGTCTTTAACGTAGTCTTTAAAATTACAAGAGTGCCATAACTCAGCACAAAGTCCTGCATTTGTCATGATAACAAGGGCACATATAAGCCAGGGGACTATTTTCGACAGCCATCGAATTATTACTACCAAAATTAAAGACATAACTGCGAAAATTCAATAATTGTAATAAGTTTCTCAGTAAAAGTATTTTATAAAGGGTGGGCCAAATACAAGTTTCTTTTTAAAAATAGAATAAAATGAACAAAATTAATTTATTTCCATGTATTATGGCTTTATTACTAAGAGCAAACATTCCCATGGAACACAACGTCGTTCATGTGGCTGCCTCGGCTGGCTTCGCACTAGCGCATTTTGTCACTCCAATTTTCCAAAACCTTTTTGATAGTTTCGGGCTGTAGCTCACGGATTGCTTGGATGATATTGGCCTTAAGTGCTTGAATCGTTTCCGGATTATTGGCATAACATCGGTCCTTCACGGTTCCCCATAAAAAAAAGTCCAAAGGGGTCAAATCGCAGCTCCGAGGCGGCCAATTGATCGCGTATAGCCTATAATTTAAAAAGAAACAACTAGATTGCCCACCCATACTTACCCAGTGCAAACCCACTTAAGGCGATAATGTAATACCATGCTAAGTAAATATGCATAAAGAATAATTGAGCAAATCCGCTGCCAGTATCTAAAGCCGAATACTTTATCTTTGCATCATCAAATTTATTTTCAGAAGTCGGAACACATCTACGTCTAATAGGCTCACTAAAATGCATCACAATTTATTCCAGTAAACGTGTGTTAACATTTTCAAAGTATAGGTACCTCATCTGCACGATCACTGTGGGACACGGTCCCTGCCTATGGGTATACGTATACATCGATCCATCATACAATTTTGTAATTGGAAAGTCGTATCGACAGTACTGAGCCTTTGTTAAATTCCATTCTTCAAGTATATCTTCGTGACCATAGCAATCAGCATCGACACACTGTTCTACGCAAATTCGCACACTATAATTCTTTTCCATGTTCCAAGTGTTAAAGAATAACACATAGGGTTTCTTAGAAGTGTCTGCACCGGAAAGGGAAAAGTTCTCATAACGTTTGTTATGTTTGATGCCGCAAATATTTCCAAAAGTATCATAGCCATTGATGATGGCAAGGTAGTTTCCATAAATGATTGAAATTACAGCGATCACAATCTGTAAAACAAAATGGGTGGGTTTTATGAGGAAAAACGGCAACAGAGCAGAAAAGAATAACCCAAGAATAGAAAAAGTCCGTTGCATTAAACAGTGGGTCTTCTACTCTTGAAATCTTGAAGTCAAATAACAAACTAACATAACATCAATAATCCAATCTGAGGTCTGCAAAAAGATTTTTTACGAGTACCTATACATTTTAGAAAAAATCTATCGAAAACGAATCTTTTGAAAGCGACGTAAAAACAATTGTTACGAACTGTCAAATTTACATAAACTGTAAGTTTGTTCCTTTACTTTTGTCCTAAAGCCACCACTACCCAATACATAATTCATAAATTCAAGTAGTAAAACAGTTTTTAAAATGTCGGATATCGCTTATTTATTAAAAATATTTAGCTAATTCATCTAGCGACGAAAGTGGTTTGGAATTGTTCGATCTTCTTTTTGATAAAATCGAATAATAATTGCACGCATAATGGCAAATAGGAAAACAAATTTCAAATCAACTGTCAATTTTCAAGTATATAAATGACAGCTTTTTAGATTCTTACTACAGGTCTGTTCCCTTACTTTTAAATCTTACGAATTTTTAGGAATTTTTACGCATTTTTACTCAATGTCGTTCCTCAACTCGAAAAATTCGTAAAAGAGAGCAGCTTCGAGAGAGCAAGATAGTACCCCTCCACTAAGAATCTTACTAGTTTTTACTCAACTTCAAATTTCATCCCCACCACTGCCATTTTGACAGTATTTTCCATTTTTACTACAAAAGTAAAGGAACAGACCTTTTCTTGAGTGAAAACAAGTAAGATTCTCAGTGGAGGGGTAATTTTTTTCTTTCTCTCTCTCTCTCTCTCTCTCTCTAAGTTGCGATTGCGACATTGAGCAATATTTTTTTTTTATATTTTAAAGTAAAGGAACAAACCTTGTGTTTGTTGTTGAACTGAGGGGAAAATATTGATGTTGTTGTGATCCCATGTTCGGTAAGTAGGTTTTGTTATGAAGATCTTTCCACTGATATAATAAATCAAAATACAAAGAGACTAGGATAAAGAGCTTCGAATTTGCAGGACTTAGTGCATTTTTAAAACTAATTTCTTGGGTTTTTGTGTGTAACGTCAATGATGAACCAAAATAAGTGTTGCAGAAAATTTGAGAAAAACTGGGTATGCACTGCAGTCATTTTGAACATGTCTATCTAGACTGAAATATCAATTTTGATTTAAATCGTTATAGTGAGATATTTTAAATAATCAAAATAGCTAGTTCACAACAGTTAGGTATATCGAAAATACCGTTAATACTGGGACTAAGAAAACGCAATGTTCCGGTGCACATTTATAGAATGTTTAAAAGAATAGAATCAATTTGAAGTTAGCTATTGTGAGCATTCAATACATTTTATGTGAAATTTAAAAGTGATTATTATGAAAGCCCGTATGTGACTGCTTTAAAGCTAATTTACTTACTAGCAAAATCCAAAATATGGCGAACAAGAAAAGACATAAAACATCGGTGCAGATTTTTGGCTTTTTGCAGACATTTTGAAGGTAAGTCTTGCTGCTGGAAACGTTCATGATGAAATGAAATTTTCAGATGTCAGATTTTTTCACTTTTTAGCTCACGATTATAGTTTTGTAACTGGCACTTTAAAAGTGTTCAAGAAGCGTCTGACTTCACAGTTGGTATTTAATGTTGTATTATGCAATATCCAGTATAACATGATGATGGACGTAAAAGTGTACACTCTATTTAATTTCTGTTATCTGCAATCTTTTACTGAAGTTATTAACAATGGAGGGGACTAGTCAAAAATACTTAAATTTAAACCAATATTGCTCTCGCATTTTTTATTATATCCCAAAGGAAAAATATAACCGAAGTATGGGTTATAGTTGTATAACGGCAATTCCTCTCAACATTCATTCTGCCTGTGTCCCGTAGGGTATTTTATATATGATACATAGTATGTAACGTTCATAATTAATCGATCAATTTAAAATATCGCAACGATGCTAATTTCTAGTAAATTATGAAGCGGTCGATACGTTGAACCAAATTTTCGATGACTCGACCGCACATTTCGTCCGATGCGGCCGCTATTTTTCGTTCAATATTGGCTCTGAGCTCATCTAACGTCCGTCGCCCTCGCCGGTTGTTGGCATAGCCATAGACCAATGATTTAATATAGCCCCATAAAAAAAAGTCTAGTTGTGTTAAATCACGCGATCTCGTCGACTAATTGTGACTCGGTAAATTGATTTCCACGCCACCTGCCAAGATTTTTACGTACCCGAATCACAGGATAAGTTTTGTGACAGTTGATTTCATCACAGAAACATACTGAAATATAAATTGGAAGTGCGCGCAAAACATTCTATTTTTAATGTATTGTATAGACATTAACAAATTTGATATCAGAATGCCTCTGCAAAATGTCGAAGTATATAAAACAAGTAAAATATTTGTGAAAAGCTAAGAGATGTGAATAAAATCATGGCTTAAAAAATTGTAAACAAAGCACTCGAAGTTACCAATTATAGAAAAATGTTTGTATTGTGTTATGTGTTGCCCTTTAGGATTTACAAATAATATATGTATCTAATATTTGGATTTAATTTTCTCCACACGCAATACAGAACTGCGGCAGGTTTTCAGTTGGGAATGCTTAGTCCAAAAGAAGATAATATAAGAAGGTATCCTTGTAAAAGAGGAGTTAAAATTTGTTATTTTTCAAGTGGCGGCTACAAATAAGAAAATTCTTTGGATTGTTCCGATCGTTATTAACTTTTTTGGGAATTCGATGCATAGCATAGATATACATATTTGGATTCATGTGCAATATTTAACTCAACAGAGTTCCCCAGTTTTTAATGTACCTATAGTTTCTTCTGCCATTATTCTTGCACTTGACCACAAAATCTATATTTATGAAAATATTAACTTCAACATATTTAATTTCAATTATCACGTACTATTCACAAATTGTTTTTACGAGGAGCAGGTACAATTACATTTATTTGACCGCAACATATTTAAAAGAATCAAAATCTATTTATTAGCTTGTTTTTATAGCTGGTTTTTGGTATAGATTTACTTTTTAATATTTCTTCTCTTAAATTCACTAATAAACTTGGTAAATAACAGTCTCTACTTATTAAATTTAATTTTTTTATTTTTCGAAATACAAATTTTCATACGATTTGACAGTTAATGGAGCGACTTATCCTGTGATTAGGGTTCCGCCGAAATCCGCTAGACGCGGAATGACCGAGTGTCAATAGACGGGTCCGTTTCTCGAAATAACACGTTTACCGAACTGAGACTTCAATAACTCGATTGTTGCACCCGCTGTGTGGCTTGTGGCACCATCTTGTTGGAACCATATATCACTGATGTCTAATTCATGCAAACATGTCTCTGTAACGTCACGGTCATTTTCATCGACGAAAAAGCATATGAAGCATATTTTGTTTAACCAAAAATGCGCTTTTACGGCCGAAAATTGGCGTTAACGCTCTTAAAGTTGCGACCACCGACTCGCAATTTCGGTAGTAAATTTTAATTATTTGTAAACGTTATTCCTTCACCATGATGAATTTATTTTTGACATGGACAGTTTGGTAATCGTCATAAGGGTGCGTTCACATTGAAAGTTTGAAGTTGTCAAGTCCCTAATGAAAGACCCTTTATAAACTATTTAGCTTTCAGTGTTTCAGTTAATCGAACAGCTCATTCTACGAGATGATTTGGCCTCAGACATATTTAAACACAGTTTAAACCTCCATCAATGGCCGGTTAAGTTAAACTCGGTGTAAACTCTTGATTGAGTTTAAACTAGCACTTGTATATAACTTTTCGTGTTAAACGTCGGTTTAAACTTGATATGTGGTTAAACTGAGTTTAAACTTGCACTGTAAAACCGGCTATTAGAAACTTTTATTCAACGTTTTATTGTTTTATTTTTTGTAATAAATCTTTCCAATACTTTTCATTAGTTTGCTTCACAGGACGAATGGAAAGAGTGTACGTTTGTGTTTTATTTTATCATATAGTAATAATCGCGTTTAGCGTAAAGTGATGAACAATTTTCAATTGATCCCCAATTATCAATTCTCGCCGAATATTAGATTAATTGTAGACTTAAAAGAAAAAAAAACTGTGTACAAATATTTTAAGCAACAATATTGAGTAATTCATTGTAATATCTACAGGATTCCACCAGTCGAACGCGTTGCTGGTCAAATATTTTATATTTTACAAAATCTTACAAATTAAGTATAATCAAATGAATTATTGAATTTCTACTTCAATTCAATCTTAATTATTATATAGAAATCACTGCTAAAAAAAAACAACAAAAAATGTGCCAACAATTATTCTAAGGTTACAGGCCTTATTCGGTATTAACGTTATGACATTTAGATTTGGATGGTTGCGTTTCAATAGGTTTGACTTCTATAAAGTGAATATGACCCCGAATCGTTTTTTCTGTCCGATCAAACAATTTAGATAAATTTCCTATCATCGATCTGTCACCGTTACCAGACGCTTCATTTTCACCACAAAAGCACGATAAGAGTGTGTTGATCACTATCTGAAAAGGAAATTGATTATTTAGAATTCGTTCGTCTATTGAAATTAACAAAATCTCACTTCATACAACGAGAGAACAATGTGTGCAATGAAGAAGGCAATTATTGTACTCAATAGAACAGGAGCCATGTAGAATAACACATCTTCCTTATCCCTTAGTAGTAAAATAGCAATAATACAAGTGACAGTAGCTACAAAAACTTTTGCGAGAAACAAAACAAAATCAGCCGCCATATTGATTGCCTCAACTTTCATGGTAGTCGCTCGGATTCTGTTCCACGCCTGAAAATTCCATTTACTTATTAAATTGAACATCTGCAAGCGTTATTTTATTTTTCTTACAATTACACCAGCCGGGAAGAAATCAACTGCATCCATTGCTACCACGGGATAGGCATTGCCACTTAACGCTCCTAACCATTTCTCGATCGCCCCAATTTTACTTTTGCGACGATTGGAATAAGATGGAACATTGTTTTTGTTTATCCTATAGTAGTGTATAATGAATAATTATTTCTATGCATTTTAAAACAATTACAATATTCCTTACTTTCTGCACAGATAGGTTACAATCAATCTCGGAACCTTAAAGAGTGCTATAGCAATCGATCCCTTCGCCACGGTGCCCAAATGGTACCTGAGTAAAGACGCAGTGACATGCCGTATTGGTGAATGAATCGACTTTCCGAAGGACCAATTTGCGACAACAGTGCCTAAAGTGAATTCTTCACATGCGAATATGAACTCGATTGTCCAAATGACACCCAGGATATACACATAGAATGAATGATGAATAAATGTCACATCAGTGTATTCCAGCTGCTGAAATGCTGTCGCAAGAAGATCAATAATAATTATTTGGCAGGGGGAAAACTGTAAATAAATGTGCACCATGCTTCACGTTCACGCTCATGCATCATATGGGAAATTAGTTTGCGGTCTGAATTGACAAGAGTATTTCGCCAACCACGAATGCAGTTTTGTCGTTTTTGATTGGTCGTCCAGAACCGCCCGGAAGCAATCCGAACGCTTCTGAAAGCGTTCGATTGGCACTCAACTGACAGTTCTTCTACTGAAAAGAAGAGAAATTTGCTTCTGGATTTGAATTCAGAATCGCGGAGAGTTCTTCCGGACGCTTCTGGATTACCAATCGAAAACGACATCAGTGTACTTACATTTAAACTTTTTAGCGTACTTGGTGTTATGGTTATCAGTCATAGGTTTCACTTCTAAGTAACTCGATGTCGTTATGCATAACATGGTATAAGTCGAAAACGAAAAGTATATTAAAAATACCAGCAAAGAAATTAATGGAATTTTCATTAGCCCTGGCAACTTGGCCAGGCAGCTACCTGCTTCCTTAAAAAGCAGTGTGAGTCTTGTTAATTGTCTTCGCAAAAGGATAATGATGATGAGCAAAACCACCTGAAAGTAAAGGGTCCAGTAAAAAATAGCTTTATACTGCTAGGTTCCACATTTCACTTTCACTCGAAATGAAATCAGAAATGAATTTTTGTGTTCTACATTTCACTGTATTCGATTTCGATTTCAAAATTTTCGGAATTGAGACAAAGTGAAATTGTGATTTCGAAAAAATTTCGGAGTTTCCGAATCGCTTTGAAAAAATGTACAGGTCCTATACCAGGTTAAATCTTGGACCTATACCAGGTTAAATCCTGCACAAAATCTTGAAGTGGGGAAAAGACAACTTGGTTGTATTTAATGCAAACAAGACACAGCTAACAACATTTTCTAGGAAAAATGCATCAACAGTTCCTCAGATCCAAGGACTCAATGCACCTTCTAGGAGTCACAGTCAATTCGGGAATCACATGGCAGGACCACATATCCTATATCGTAAGAACGGCGTCCGCTAAGTTGAGCTACCTATTTAGAGCAAAGAGGTACTTTAGCCCCAAGCAACTTCTCCTTCTCTACAAAGCACAGGTTAGACCAGACCTGGAATATTGTTCCCATATATGGATAGCTCGGCCCCAAAACATTCACTTAACCTTCTTGACAGCATACAGAGACATATTGGAGACTCTACACTCACTTCAAATCTACAACCGTTGGTGCACAGAAGACAAGTCGCTGACCTATGCTTGTTCTATAGGTACTTCCACGGTAGATGTTCTGAGGAACTCAAAGACATTATCCCTCGAAATGCAACTTTTGGGCGCCCCACAAGACCGGCAGCTATTGCTCATGACCATACAGTAGGTACACTTGACAACAACGAGGACATCAATTTTCCAAAACTCCTTCTGTTACAGGACAAGCAAACTCTGGAACTCGCTTCCTGGGGATATATTTTCTGAAGACTACAATTTGCAGCAATTTAAGTGCAGAACAAACATACATCTGCAAGCATCTCGGGGCGCTGTTGAAGCGTTATAGGTTCGCCTTTCCCGGGAGAAGTATTTAAAAAAAACAGGGACTTACATTCAGTAGGTATAATAAATAGCAATTAAACAACAAAAGATTGGTCTAATGCTAGGTTTCCACTTGTCATTTGGAAATTCACAAATGACGTATTTTTATGTCAATTAGAAAATTGGCGAGTGGAAATAGCTGAATTGTTAAACAAAATGTCACTTTTGTCTTTAATTGACAGTGAAAATTAATTGGCATCAGTAGCGCAGTGGTTAGTATGCTGGACTACTGTGCGAGGGATCCCAGGTGCGATCCCCGGAAAAACACAAATTACATCTTAAGGTTTTTTCTACTGCGCCACCTCTAGCGAACGTCTGACAAACATCGAGAGTATGACCGTCCTGAAAAAGCTTCTCAATTCAGCCGTTCGGACTCGGCATAATATTGTAGGTCCCTTCCATTCGTCCGAAAAAAGAGAAACTCACACAAAACGAATGGTTGCGAGAAACTAGGCCTAGGGTATCTACCGCCTTTTGCGCCACCTATTTATTTATTTATTTATCAATTGACATAACATAATGGACATAAACGGCCGCGTAGGAAATGGGCAGGTAACGCCCTTTACAATGAACGTCTATCAAGTGATGAGCATGGCGAATATACTTTCATCAGAAGTATGAATGGGGGGGCATGCTGCCCCACTGGATTTGGAGGTTGGGAGTAAGTTCATTTGGGACTTCATAAAGAACAAAGTCCCACTATTGGGTTTTAATTCATTCTTATATTGGAACTTTGTTCATTCTTATGGGTCTTAGTTCCTAAAAATCATGGTAATTAGTTCATATGAACTTCGTTTTAGCTAGTGGCAGTTCATTCCAGTTGGGACTTAGTTCGTAGCTCGTAGGGCCGTACTGACAGTGGTGTCGTTCAATAAGGGTATTCACTCAAACGCGTAAAAGCCTCATAAACTGCGTAAACTGCAGCAATTTACCACCTCGTAAATTAACTGTCAGATTTTGTATGGAGAATAGTTTACGCAGACCTCATAATTTTCCGCGACGATTTGGGCTCGGAAATCAACCGCGGAAAGTTTCGCAAATCGCAAATGTCAAACTTTGAGAGACAGTCATATGAATTGTTTATGTGATTCCAGATACAGTCGATTTACGCGATTTACGCAATGACAATTTCCTAGGGGTGTTCACTTAAAGCACCGCAGAAATTTATACATTTACGAGCTGCAAAAAATTTATTTGATTAAGTGAATACCCTTAATGATATAAACGAGAGCTGCCAAACTTTTTCAAGCAAACGACACGGTGGAAACCCACCTGAATACCTATGTAATACCCAAACAAAGTGACAACGGCGGTGTGAGTATCTCGTAAATTTCGTAATGAATTGTCTTCAAAATAAAAAAATGTTTTTTAGTCCCAATGGAAAACCACTATCAATATTGTAGGTAGTTAAATCTTTAACATTTTGTTGGAAAGCTAGGAAATCCACTAGGAAAGCGGAAATTATCGCCTTTTATGATGAAAAGTAAGTATTATTTTATAACATAGTACAAAGTAGGTTTTACAGCTGAGTCCTGAATCCTGAGCCTATGTATTAATAAAATATAATAATAATTCAAATATATAAATACTGTAATAATAAAATCATTATAAATAGCCCATATAAAGGAGTTAATTAAACTTACCGTTGCAGCTGAAATAAAAACTACTGCTACGTAAATAACTTCCTTATTTATGCGAAAATCCTTTAACAAATAATACCAAATTTCAATATCGTCATCATAATAGTAAAAATCATCTCGACCACTAGTGTCATAATCATAACTTTTATCAATGCGTACATTGCGATAGATCAACCACAAAAGAGCACAAAGCCCAATATTTGCTGTGATTGCAAGAAAACAGATCAGCCATGATATGATTTTCGCCAGGCATTGCATCGTAACTAA
This sequence comes from Cheilosia scutellata, assembly GCA_955612985.1. Lineage (NCBI taxonomy): Eukaryota > Metazoa > Arthropoda > Insecta > Diptera > Syrphidae > Cheilosia > Cheilosia scutellata. The sequence continues at coordinate 22,462,904 of OY015311.1, forward strand.
TAAAATGATCGAAATAACTGAAAAAAACATTTTTAAATAAATATAAAGCATCTTATAATAGTCGCGAGTATGATATAGGTCAGCAATTGAAATTGTTTAAACAAACACACTCTATAGAGTCCAACAAACCATGCGATTCGCATTCGAGTTCGCTTCGAGATCGAGTTCTCCAAAGCAAAAAAAAAAAAAAAAACATATTCGCCTGTCGCGAATACAGTTCATAATGGTCGTCCTATCGCACACTGGAGGAGTTTGTTTGCAAAATATCAACTGCCCATTCTTCCAATTAAGCACACTGTTATTATTCTTATTGGATACTTACCAAGTGAAAATGCACTCAGGACACTGATGTAATGCCATGTCAGGTATACGTAAACGAAAAATGCCTGCGGAACACTCGCATAATTCAAATGCGAATACAACTCTTTGCTATTAGATATGCATCTATTTTTGATAGGAATACTAAAAAAATATTTACTTAGTTAATTGCGATATTTAATTAGGTATCAAAAAGAACCTTCTCATATAGATGCTAGCTGGACATGGTCCCAATCTATGCATAAATTCAACATCCCACCATTCCTTTAGATATTCCATATTAAAGTCGTATCGACAGAATTCACTTCCCACTTTTTTCGAGTAATTTAATAAATCGATTCCGCGACGCATTTTTATTTGAGAACATTGTTTAATGCAAATTTTAACTGCATTGGATAGGTCGTGGTCAGCAAAGAATGTAACATACGGTTTAGTTGATGTGTCTGTCCCGGAAAGAGAAAAATTCTCATGCCGTGCATTCAACTTGACGCCACATATATTCCCAAAAGAATCATAGCCATTTATAATTGGCAAATAATTCCCATATAAAATAGCGGATGCTGTGATCCCTATCTGAAAATAATGTTGATTGTTATTCAAAATAATTTCATCAATAAATGGTTCAATCGGGCCACTAATCCATATATGGTTAGGTTATGATTATGACATTCTATTTCAGTACCGGAAAAATATAAACTCACTAAGATGATCCAAAAAAAGACGAACAAGCAAAGCCAAGAAGTATCAGTGCACATTTTCGAGTTTTTCGGGTAATTTACGTAAAGAGATACCATCGTTCAATATGTCTAAATATTTCACTTTATTTACTTCCTGGTGGTAATATGCGCTAGTTGTTGTATTATGGTCCAAGGATTGAGGTCTATTGATGACCTAAGTCCATTACACCCAACGTACTTACTTATCTTTTATCCTTTTTCATTATACAAAATTGGGTTTCAATTTTTAATATTTAACTGCATACAATCACCACAGGGTATTCGTTTATGCACACATACATTACATCCTTCTGATGAACAAATAATTAAAATTGTAATTGAATTGATACCTATACCTAGTGCATAATTATGGCGTAATTAAAACACTGACAGTAAACGGCAGTTCGAAGAGAGTAGGTAGAAGTTTTGAGCGACTCATATAAAATTGCATTTATGTATCTTGAAAAATGATTAGGTACATATTTAACTTTTCGCTGGAATACGGACGAATTTTGGCCGGAAAACGTATCCGTCTGTTTAAAAAAAAAAAGACTTAGGACTTCAATACCATCTTTATAAAAACCCGATCATCAATGCTGAAGCTCTCCACTTTGTATTTACACGATGTTTGTCCGGACTGTTTTTGCTGTATATGATATGACCGTGTATGCTGTTAAGAAGAAGGGACACCCAACATCAATCGCACATAACATCCCAATAGATTACACAGCTATAAATTGAGGTAGTTAGCACTCGTTGAGATGAAACTAAGTGAGGCTGCACTTAATGCGGCCTGCCACTTTAACCTAACCTAACCTAGGCCCACCCGGACTGTAGCGCAACTTAGGTAAGTTTTGGGCTAGTGCGTCATTTAAATTAATTTTAAAAATAAAATACGTTTGCGTTCGTTTATTTTAAATAAATATTTTAAACGCTTTCTTTATTTTTCTTTTTATATAAATAATTTATAAATATATTGTAATTACGAGATTATACTTCATAACATAAATGTAATAAAATAAGAAAATTTGAACGTTCAATTGTACGTTACGATTATAAAATTGTGCTTTAATAATAATGTATAAAAAAAATAAAACATATAAAAAATGTTTATCGTAAAAAATTAAACACTCGGACATTGGGATGGACTAATGACTACAAAATGGGTTTACAATTTGGTTACATATATATTAAAAGCTCAACATCTATGCAACTGGAGTGAATAAACGTAACATGTAACTGCTTTAAGAAGTTGGTGGCAACGCCATAGAACTGAATGGCTGCTTGTTGATTGGAGTCATCTCGACAACTTGAATAGGAGCCTCTTCTGGTCCAACTGGTTCCTCGCCCAAGAGTTTTGCTAAATTTCCTTGAGCCCAACGGCCACCACGACCATTGATCGTTTTGTCTTCACAAACGCAAAGGAAAAGTGTATCCACAACCATCTACAAAAGCATGATTAAGTATTATTTCTGACACAACTAGGACACATACTAAACTTACTTCGAATAACGATAGAACGATGTGTGCAATGAAGAACGCAAACACGGTAATAATTATTACGGGGGCAATGTAGAAATTCAAATCAGTACGGTCTTTGAGTAGAAGTATTCCAATTAGACATGTCAAAGCAGCCACGACTAGTTTTCCTAAGAACAAAACGAAATCACCGACGCTATTGATAGTTGCGACTTGGAGAGCATTCGTTGCCATTGCATTCCATGCCTGAAATTTAAATCAAAATATAATCTCAACCATCAAATGAAAAGTGAAAAGTCCTTACAATTCCAGCAGCGGGACAAAAGTTTATCGATTCAATGGCTACTACAGTGTAAGCGTTATGATTCAGGAATCTAATGAACTTTTCAAGCAACCAGAAGCCACAGATGCAACATTTGAGACAGCATGTTGCGCAATCAGACCCTTTGTCTTCTGCCTTTTTTAGCCTAAGTAAGTAGACAGTTATTTCGTTTTGCTTGATCTGAAGTCCGTTTTATAATAGTATTACTTACTTTGCATACAGATAGGTTAAAATCAGTCTTGGAATCTTAAAGATAGTGATGATGAACGACCCTTTTGCTACTGTACCCAAGTGGTATTTGAGCAACTTGCCAATGGCATACCATGTAGGCGAATTGGTCGGTTTTCTAAAGTACCAATATGCAACGGCAGCAGCTAAAGCAAACTGCTGACAAGCAAATATAAATTCTGTTGTCCATATAAGGCCGATGATATATATCCAGACCATGCTGCGAATCCATTTTGCTTCAACGTATTCCACTTTTAGAAGTGCTAGAAATATTATAATGAATTGTTGTGTTGTGTTCAAAAATAAAAAAAAAAACGACATACGAATTGTAAAAGTACTTACATTTATAGTCATCCATTGAGTTGAGTTTGCCATCCTGTAATGTTGTATTGTGACGTACGATGTTTGCATTGGGGTCCATCATTGTCATTCCCGGCGAATTTGCCGTCGATATGCACACGACAACGTATATCCAAAATGCAAGAAACGCAATAAGGACAAAAAAGGCAATCAATGGAGCCACCAGCAGTCCTGGCAAGTTGATCATACAAACTCCAGCCTCTTCGAATAGCGCAGCAAGCCCTGCTAGTTTGCTTTTCAAAAAATAGATGACAACAATAAGCACCACCATTGTGATGGTGGCAATTATAGCCAATGTGAAAACAGCCTGTTCGTTCCTAACATACTCCTCCAACAACGAATAGTGCTGTTTGACGTTGTGCTTTATATTGTAGTAGGCGTACCACAGTACAACGCAAAGCGCCGTACTAGCGACGATTACCAGAACACATATGAGCCAAGAGACGAGTCTAGTCAGCCAATGCATCAAGATAACCAGAGCAATAGAGATTACTAAAAATAGATGAATCAGTTTGCGTGGGTAGGGGAATTGTGCTGCACTTTTTTATACTTACGAAGAGCAACACCACAGAGAATCGCTATGTAGTGCCATGTAGAGTATATATCACCGAGAAACTGTTGAGCAACGTCCCAGGAATTTAAGAGGTTATACACCTCCTTAGTCGAGTCGACATTACCCTTTGGGACACATCTATGTAGCACTGGGTAACTATAATGGAATATTCAAATAAAGTGATTCTTTGTAATTCTTTCAACGTTCGTACCTTTCAGGAACAGGAGTGTTTGGACAAGGGCCCAATATATCAAAGTAGTTCTTTGTAGAATCGATTTTATCATTCAATAAACTCATATTGAAGTCATACCGGCAGAGTTGAGTTTTTTCATCCTTGTAGTACTTGTACAGATCAGTAGGTTTTTTTATTTCCCTTTTGGGACAACTATTGACACAAATTTTAAGCGCTTTACGTAGTTCTTTAACATCGAAGAAGAACAAATCTGGTTTATCTGAGGTATCCATGCCGGATAAAGGGAAATCTGTGTAGCGTTCATTGTTCTTAATGCCACAGGTGTTACCAAATGAATCGTAGCCGTTAATAATGCGCAACGGGTTGCCGTAGACAAATGAAAATATCGCAATAACAATCTGTAAGTGGGATTAAGAAGACTCTGAGATTAACAATAATTGAATCATGTATTCTTACTAGACACTAGCCCATTGTATGAATATGAAATGAGATCATCAGAGTGATGTTTTTTTCTTGGCAGAGCTATGCTAATGGAATTAATGTTATAGACTCCCCCGTCTCCACACTCCTAATGATATCACCCCAAAACATTTTCCGCTTAAATGAAGTTAGTCACTTTCACTTAACCAAATTAGATGCCGAAGTAGTGTAACTTCGCATCCTTATAATCATACTAATTAGGTCTATCTATGTAATGTACATACCAGAAAAAGCCAAAAGAGAATGAACAAGCCAAGCCAAACAGTGTCGGTGCATACTCTATACTTGGGACGGGAATTTCCTTCGGCATCCCTACTCTCTGTGCATCCCATTGTGAGAAATGCTGCTAAAACTATTATTTAGTTGAATAAACTTTATAAATACTACACTTGATTATTTCTTAAAATAACACACTTTAAGCCGCATAAATAGAAAACGATGGCAGACAACTTGTTCGAACGATGCGAGGAAGAAGAGTAATAAACAAAATGCCTTGTTTTGGTCAACCCTTCAAGGTTTCATAAAAACTAGCTTAGCAAGATGTTAGGCAAATTCGATGTTTTGTTACAGAGCAATTCGATTAGCAGCAAATCCATTTGAAAATTAAAGAACAAAAGTGGGATGGGGTTTGTCGATAAAATTGGGGTTTGTCGATAAAAGTGTGTGAGTTTCAATGTATCGTTAAAAACATTCAAATCGAATTTTTTCCGAACGGGGAACTATTCACTTTGAGATTTTGACGATACCAAAATATTCTTGAATAATTCCCCCCGGCGGATTCCACGATAGGGGTGATTGTTCTGTACAAATGCAATAGGTTAAACTCCGCTTCGCAACATTCACCAGCTGGACTGTCCAATTTAAATAATGCTCCACCATGAGACGCATTTGCTACGAAGTCTTTTTCAACGAGGTTCTACGGTTGAAAACTACTGTACTTCATTTACGAACTATTTTTGGCTCTCTAAAAGAAGATTTGTGCTGAGTTTAGGAATGTAATCCACTAACCACATATTCCACAAATTTTGTACGATTTCCACCACCAACCGGTAAATTTGCATCGGCCTTACCTTCACGGCATGTTGTTGGCTATGAAGACACGTCCTTTTGTGGGGCTTGGCTTGACTGACATATGAGTGCATATCTTTACTAAGTAGGTACCTACACATATGCGCTGATGTACTAGAGTCTAAATTCCACGACTTTCATTGGAAGGCGTGTATAGCCACGCACAAAGTTAGTTGAACGGAGAAAGGTAAATGACACTGAAAATGCACCGAAAATCCACTTTTAGAAATAATTCTCGCATGGGCATGAAGGTTATTTCTCGAACCACTGCAATTTCAATACAAATCTTCATTTGGTATTTAGCGTTGATAGACTGAGGAGGAGGATGTCAAAAACGTACTTCCGCTTCGGCTTTATCATATAATTTGTTTGTGTTTTAGATTTCCCTAGGTATTCCTACTTGCCAAATTTTATGTTATTGTAATGACGTCTTCTTTTTGTGTGTAGCCAAGTCGTTCATGGAAATGAATGTCATGCGTTCCCATGAAAGTCGTGTCGGGTGGGACAGGGTGAGATTGTGAGCAGAAAAGTGTGACATGCACTCTGGCACACATGAATATCTAGAGCTGACAACGTAGAACAAATTTATTATTTTCATAAAAAAAAGTGTCGTGCAACAATTTATTAACGACTTCATCGAACAGTCCTTTCGTCATACAGAACTGCCACTGTGACATTTCTCATCAACCAAGTTTTACTTTGGTGAGCTACTTTATTTTTTTATTCCATAATTTTTAACTTAAAACTCTAAATAAAAAGGAATATAAAATATTTCGCAGATACACCAATATGTTGCGTCGACTGTCCCAAAATTGCATGGTGACTCTTCGTGCCCGATCCGCAAAATATTCCACTCAACCTCAAACGAAGGAGAAATGGGACCTTTATGCAAGTGTGCTCGTAGAAAGATTACCCGTCATTTCCAAAACACTAAATCCAATCGAAGGTGAGTTCCAAAAACTCCTCTGGCAAGTAGAATTCGAGAATAGCTTAAAGTCCGATCACGAATTGAAACACGAAAAGGATCTGTTGCAAGCAGAACTTCTAAAAAAAGGTGAAATCGAAATTGACTTTGATGATTCGTCTTCAAAACAAACTGCACAGGATCTAAAAGATGCCTACATAGAGGAAGCCAAGAAATTCCAAGCTGCTTCTCGTGTTACCGTCGATGACGAAAAAAACAATTTACAATCTATTAAGAGACGACTTGAAGATACACTGTATCTTTTGGTAGAGCAAAAAGTTGGAAACAAAACTTTGCTGCTGTTGCCACAAGGAAAGCGTATGGATGGCGAAACTATGCGTCAAACTGCTGAACGAGTGCTTAAGGAACATTGTGGTGATAAGTTAAATGTGACCTTTTATGGAAACGCTCCATGCGGATTTTATAAGTATAAATATCCAAGCGCTGCTCGCGATGAAAGTGTTGGCGCTAAGGTGTTCTTCTTTAGGACGACACATAAAGCGGGGAACATCGATAAGGAAGCAAACACAAAGTTCGAGTGGTTAGATCAAACAGCATTGGGAACGAAATTGAATGTACCTGCTTACTCGGAGAGTGTTCAGCGTATGCTTTTGTAAATTAATTTGAAAATAAATTGTACTTGAAACTTCTTGTTTGTTGATTATGTAACTAAGAAGTTTTTTTTTCAATCACCACTGGGAGTGTTTACTTTGCGCGATTTTGATTTATTCGCCAATATTCAGCTCTGCGGTTTTATACTACACACACAAACGATTTTGAATTGGCAGTCAGGCTAGTGGACCATGTGTGCCGCAACACGAATAATGTTTCCTTTGATCACTACTTTTTTGGAACCTGGGGGGTTATTCCCAAATGCGCGCGGATCGTATTGAAAGCGATACCTCCATTTCGACCGTCTTCGCTTTTGGTTATTCTCAAATGCGAACGAGGGCGAAAATGATATTTCCAGTGCTTTCCAGTTTTTTCCATTCTGAGTTGCGATTCCCATTATTATACATGATAAATAATTGGTTCCAAATAGAGCATACACCACTCCTTTATTTAGCATACAACAACTCATAATTCCTTTCAAAGGAAAAGATGCTTATGAACACATCAATGCGTCCCAATTTTTAATTTCTACTTTCACTGAAATGAACAAAGTTGTATTTTTGTTTGGGATCCTAGTGTCATTTTGGTAGTTTCTTTCGACATCCAACGGCTTTTGATACGTTCAGCAACAGTTTCTTGTGAGGGCCCATATAATCTCGTCAGTGGATTTTTAGGTCTTAAAATAATATGGCTCAAGGTTTTTGTGTTGTACTACTGTGGTCACAGGATCAATACGGATAAATACAAATTACATCTTAAGGTTTCTCCACTGCGCCACCTGCTGCAAACGTCTAACAAACATCCGAGAGTATAAATGTCATGGAAAAGCAGTCGTCGTTCGCACTCGGTATAAAATTCTTGGCCCCTTCGAATCGTCCCAAAAAATAAAATCTCACACAAACGAGAATGGTTGTGAGAAGCTAGGCCTAGAGTGTGTATACGGGTCTGGTGCGTCGTATATTTATTTTTAAACTTCAAAAAACGAAGCAGTTTTTACGCAGATGACGTTTCCGAAACCTACAAGAACTGAATAACAGTGAGTCGGGTATAGAGATTTCCCAAGATGATGTAAGTATTTTAAATACCAGAAAACGTTTGCAAATCCGTGCACATGCCCACCAGAAGAACAAATTCACGAGAGGACAGACAACCCGCAATCATAAAACAAACGCCCAATTTAATTATTTTGACATGAATCAAAGATTTGTTTGTTTTTATTGTTTTGCTCATTTAAATATATAATTTACTATTATATACGTGTAAATATATTATTATATTTTGTTTGTAATAAAAATAATTTAATAAAAAGAAAGATGAAAGCCTAGCTTCATAATATAAATATGCTGCCTGTCATTTTTAGTAAGAGTAGAGACCAACTATATTGTGTTAGAACCAGTCGTAGTAGTTATCGTTATGGTTTTTTTTTTTTTGTAATTGAATAACTTATTTGTAGAAGTACATTGGTTATATAGATAAATTTAGAGTTTGGTTTTCGATTTTATTTTTATTTTTTAATATTCATATGGTACTTTGAAAAGCTGCTGATTAATTAGAAAAACTATTTATAAATGTTTTCTTTGATAACACACGTACATTTAAAAAATTGTATTTTTTTGTCCTTATTCTTCTAGTCTACTTTCAACGTTAAATTTTGTGGAAGGAAGTAACACTGGTATGATTTGGGAAACAATTTTCTTTTTGTCTATGACATCAATTTTAATCCTATCTTCTATGAAAACAAAAGCAACGTAGCCTATTAAATCAGCGCAAATTATTTATTGTAAATGCATTAGTTTGGTAAAGAAGAAATGTCGGCACACATAGAGGGTAGGTATATTTTGTTGGTTACATGAAATAGGGCGCAGGGGGTGGTATACCAAATAAAAACTTATTTTGTTTGTAGAGAAAAACCTTGGATTCATATTGCGTTTAAAATATTGTAAATATAAAGACTCTTCGTAAAATACTTAGTTCCTAAAATAAAATAATCAAACGGAAACAAAAGACATCGCTCTCCCTACTCTGGCTATGCTTAATTTTGGAATAATGTTCGAGTAAATTCGATATAGTCCAGGGCGTCTTTGATCGACTGTCCAGAGCGGGTGTCACTGTAGGGTTTCATGCGTTGAACACAATAGTCCGCCATGTCCTTGGTGAGGTTCTGTAAATAAAAAAAGATCATAAGATGTAAAACTCACAACGATTTAATGGGGGAAAACTTACGCAATAAAGCTCTTCCTTGGTAACGTAGGGACGATCGGAGGCAGTAATAGCGCGGAAGGCATTTTCGATTTCTTCGTAACTCTGAACATTCTCGGTTTCTTTGGAAATCATAAATGCAATGTACTCCTGAAGGGATACATATCCATCGCGGTTGGGGTCGACAACATCTAGGATAGCCTCAAATTCTGGATCGGGTTGTCCTTCTTCAACCATTGGCAGATCATAGCCGAGAGCGCGCAGACAGGATTTGAATTCTTGATGATTGAGTTTACCGCTTTTGTCCTTGTCAAAGTGCTTGAACATCATGGAGAATTCTTTGAGGGAATCCTCTGATACGCCCGAGTGGTTTCTTGCTTGAATTTGTTGCTCGAGATTGTGTTGCATTCGCATTGAGAGTTGATCCAATTGATCCCACTGCTGTGCCAGACCGACTGTTGAGTGTTCCGTGTAACGATTATCCAAAATTAGGTGTTCCTCGAGAAGTGCACCGAGCTCTTCGATTTTCTTCAAATCGACACGACGTGCACGTACTTCGGATGCTTTGATACGAAGGGCTTCCAGTTGTTGTTCCAGAGAACCAGATCCTTCCATCATGGATGTTCTAGTAGAGGATGGAATTATTGTTTTTAAAAAAATGGGAAAAGTTATGCGAAAATAAGCGCGTTAACTGCAAATGCCTTCGTTTATATTTTGTTTGCAATTTGCTCGGGTTATTTTTGTTTAACGATGCGGTTGTAGTTGTTATTTCGATCTTAAGAGCGAATCTGCGACGCTTCAACAGGGCGAATGTGAGCACATATCTCTTAATATACTTTGGGTAGTGAATGGGTAATTTTAGTTGCTGCCAATGAATGATGTGTGGAGTGTTAAAGCCAATATAAAAGAAAGTGTTAAGGTCACGACCGACGAGGGGAACTTTGTGATCGTACAAAAAGTATACCGAGGACGATAACTCGCGTGAATGAAATGTTAGGAATGTTGATTTTACGAAGCCGATAGTTCAGAGAAAAGACAATTATTTACTAATGATTAAATACATCAACGCAGAAGACTTTAAAGGATCAGATTTACTTTTAAATTAATGCAAAGTGGCTGAAGCTCATGCTCCCTATAGTTTTCTTAGTTAATATTTGCTGAACAATGAGCTTTCAAATGTCAGACTCTGTGTCTGTGAATACACACTCCACTCCAAACTGTGCCTCAATTATTATAATCAGAGACGAAAGCAACCATAGGTCGGCGATATTTCGTAACGAGACGTTTAATACATAGTAAAAGACCAAACGAAGAGTTACACTTGCCAACCGCTGTTTCATTGCCCTAAGACGGCAACTGACTAGTAAGGCATTTTCAAGAAACACTAAGGAGACTCTATATAAGACCCTCATCATCCCTGTCCTGCTCTATTGCGCAGAAGCATGGAAGTTAACAAAGGCGGATGAAGATCGTCTTGGTCGTTTCGAACGTAAAAAATCTTCGAGTGATTTTCAGTCCCGTTTGCGTTGACGGGCTTTGGAGGAGGAGATTTAACAGCAAAGTCTACGAGCTGTACAGCGACATCGACTTTGACAGAAAAGTACGTATGACGAGACTAAAATGGCTCAGACATGTAAGCGGTTTTTCGGACCGAAAAGAAACGCTAGCCAATGAGACTGATTCTTCGTAGCTGCAAACTGCAATCAGTTTCTTTAAAACGGAGAAAGTAGCTGTGATTATGGGACGGTCGAGTTCCTGAAAATTGAGCAAGAAACATAGCACATGAATTTTGTTCTCAAGAAACCAAAGCCAGAACAATAGTGCCACTTGCAAGGAAGATGAAGAGGACGGTGAACAACAATCCAGTACTCAACCTCCCGGTTCGCGTTCGTGAAGTAATTGTATGAATTAAGCCAATTCATCATCAGGTTGGTGAAGATCAAATTCACAATATCATCGGATTGGATGTGGGCGACAATTTGCGCTAACTCCTGCCTCACAACTCTTTTCGTATTCCATTGAAAATGGATAGCCCAGCTTATGTAGCAATCCAGTATAAGTAGTACACTGGGCTTTAAAGGCAAACCATCTTATGTTACTATTAGCCATAAGTATTAAATATAGCAGATAAAAAGGCCATATTGATGTTAAAAGTTAATTGCCTCAAGGTTTTTAAATTTTGCACACACAACACACGCGTTGGGTTAATAGAAGCTCAAAATATGATTATTTCGCACGGCGGCGTTAGAAATTAAAAAGATATTCGTTAGCGAAGAAATTCACACTATTCATGTAAAAATGTTCTTTCGTTACCCTTGACCATTATAACCGAGCATATAAAATCTAGAAATGAACGTTGTAGCCAAAAGAAAATAGTACAGTAAGTGAATGCCTTTCGAAAGACAGGAAGAATAAATTTGTGCAGTAACTTACCTCGTTTCGGTTAGCCATTGATGGAAGAGATTGGCGTGCTTGGCAAACTCCTTGCGCAATTTGTCGTTCTCTTCTTGTCGTTTAGCCTCCTTGGCCAGCTCACCGTCGCGCTCCTCGATGATCTTTTGTAGATTTCGCCATGTCTCCTCGAGTGCCTCCATGGTGAACCAGGTGTATGGGTTCGGTCCGACATTGAAACTCTTAATCTTCTGATCGAGGGCAGCCAACGCCTTGAAATCGGCTTCGGCGGAAGACAAGGACGCCTGGAATTGGGCATGAGCCTCCCGGAGTGCACGAATTTCTTCGATCGAATTGCAGCGAACAGGATCGGTGAGATCCTCTTCGGCATTCTCGAACCACGAGTTAAATGCGGACGCCTTCTTGGCGAATGTCAAGTACAATTCCTCGATTTGACGGAATTGCTCTTGCATGGCAAGCAGGCGCTGCTTTCGGGTCTCTGAGGCGTCACGTAGTTTTTGCCAACGCGATAAAACATCTTCGTGGCGCTTTAGAATAGCCGGAGACTGCGCGTGATTTGCGTTGATAAGTTGGTCCTTAAGGGCTGTGATGTTATGAATACCTTCTTGTTCAAATGCGTTGAGACCTGAAATAGAAAGAAACAGTTATCAGTGGCAGTCATGGGAATCAGATTGTTTTTCTTTTTTTACCTGCATCGAATGTCTCCTGCTTTGTCAACAGCGTTTGAACGGTAGACAAGTCGCGGCCATACTCGTCGGAGCGGACGTAGTTCTCCTTGTCGGCGATCCAGCTTTCGACAACGTCAGCCTTCCACATGAATTGCAAGTAAGCAGAGTTGTCCAACAAAGCGCCCTTACGTCTGGCGGCCAGGGAGTTCAAATTCTCCAACTTGCTGCGTAGTTGCTGGCATCTCTGGGCAATCGAGTCGCCATGGTGATTCTTGGCCTCGACCAAATCTGAGCCTTGTTCGCAAATTAGCGAGCAGCGATCCTTGTGAGCGGCGAAGTCGGTTTCGAAAGCATCGTGCTTCTTCAAAAGTCCCTGGACGGCTGCCATGGAATCACCATAGTCGTCAACAGACAACAGCTGTTGCTTCTCGGTTATCCAAGCTTCTTCCTCCTCAACTTGAGCCAAGAACTGTTGGTAAGTCAAAGACTCATCCAACTTCTGGCCACGAGTGGCAGCCAAGTTTTTGAGCTCAGCCCAGGCTTGGTTGAGGGCCTTCAGTCTCTGCTCGATCTCGGGCACTCCCAAATTGGACACGTCCATGAGTTTCTCTCCGGCCTCTTGTACAGCCTGGATGGCGGGCTCGTGCGATGCCAACTCAGCTTCGAGACGCTTGTGCTTCTTCTTCAAGTTCTGCACGCCCGTCAAATCACGACCATAATCATCGGAACCGACCAACAACTTCTTCTCCTTGATCCAGCTCTCCTCATCGGCAATGTCGCGGAAGAATTGATGCAAAGTGAGTGCCTCATTTAAACGAGCTTGGCGATGAGCAGCCAAATTACAGATGCGCTCATACCGTTCGTTGATGCTTTGACGCTTCTCTTGGATGCCAGCGCTGTCGAATTGACCACTGTCGACCAATGAATCGGCCTGGTTGTTCATGTCCTTGATGCGGTCTTCATGAGCAAGAATATCAGCCTCAACCAGTTGATGTTTCTTCATCAAATTCTGAACGGAAGCCAAGTCCTTGCCAGCATCCTCAGTAGTCAACAGACTTTCGACTTCACCCAACCAAAAGTCCAAATCCTTAACAGCAGCGATGTAGGTGCGCTGCTTGTTGGCCTCCTTTAGCTTCAACGACTTCTCGGTGGTCTTGTGGGTGAGGTATTCCCACTGATCAGCGATCTGTGTGAGGCGCTTCTGAACAGCATCCTCAGAGCCACTGCATTGTTTCTTGTCAATCAAGTTCTCGCCCATGGCCAGAACGCTCTGAATACGATCGGCGTTAGCGGCCAACTCAGCTTCGAATGCTTGATGCTTCTGGTGTTTCGATTGAATGTTAGCTGGATCCTTGTAGCTCTCTTCGGTGGCCAAGTTCAACTTTTCAGCGATCCAGTTCTCAATCTCATCAGCGTCACGCGAAAATTGTTGCAGGGTCTGTTCGTCTCCCAAACGGGAACGCTTTTCAATCAGACCTTCCTTCAAGTGACGCCAGCGTTCCAACACCTGCTTGCGCTTGTCATCAATCAAATTCGCAGCATAATGATTCTGAGCAATTAGAGTATCCGCCAGCACCTGCAAGGCGGCAATCTTCTCTTCATGCCCGTTGATGGCTTTGTCAAAGTCCTCGTGCTTCTTGATGAGAGCCTCAACATTGTCGCCCTTCGAGTCGACCTCCTCAGCGTTGAGGAATGCCTCGCGAGCCGACATCCAGTTCTCGGCCTGTTCGCAGTCACGCATATACAGCTGCAAGTCAAGATTCTGTTCCAATTGCAGACGACGTTCGGTCCAGGCCTTCTCCAGGTTCTCACGTGTCTTGCCCAAATCATCGATCTTCTCTCTGATCTCAGGCGAGGCGTAATGATTTGCCTGCAACAACTCATTACCGAATTGCTCGAAAGCGGCAAAGGTTCCCGATCGGGCATCGATCTCAGTGCGATGTTCCTAGTTGGGTTACAAACAAACAATATTAGAAAGGGAACGTTTCAATGGAGGCATGAAGTTGATTAGTCCAGAACCACATTAACAGAAGGCGCTTTAATAAATGAATTTTTTGCTTGGTTGACTTAAATGGGATGGATGTATGATTGAGTTTCTTGCGTTCCAAATATACAGATGGGTGTGTGGTGTGTGAATGAGAGGTTACAAATGAATTGCAAACGATACAACATTTGTTCAATTTAAACGATAAAATAAAACATTTCATTAGTTAGAACGAAGAGAATAAAGCTTCTCAGAATACTGGCAATGGTTCGAGTTAGCTGTTATTTACAGAAAGAACAAAAACAAAAATCTAACTTAGTTGCGACCGCAATTACATTTAAGCTGATTATACAATTTTCTTGCTTTGAACAAGTTCACACAATAATAAGGTCATAATACGGTTCTATCTCGACAGTACAGAAACCTTGTCGATCTCCTAGCGTACTAACAAAGGAAGAGAACTATAAACCACAGCCAACAGCAAAGCTTCTTCGATCGTTCCTATTCCAACAACTGTTGTGAGCCTCGGTCGAGCCACAGAGAACAGAGGTATCTTAGGCACAGTTGAAGAGGGCGCGGCATGGTTGTGGTTGCTTGCAACTCGTCAGACGGGAGTATTCTTGCCCCTTACCATGTACCACTTATCTACTCAACAAGAAGAAAGAAAACTACTTTACTTTGATCTCGGACGGACATAAGAACCAATTAAAGTTATGGACAGCAGAAAAAATTTGCAAGGACTTTTTGCCAATACACCAGAGAAAGAATGGAAGAAATAACGCGAAACTAACGTAAACTACTCCTATCCTATATATCTACGCCCTTAAAACTGCATAGCCTCTTTGCTTGTTACTTAAGGCTGCAGTTATAGCCATCAGTAAAATCCATCCGTAAAAACACGAAACAGAACATATTTAGCCATAGCATATCACAGGAATTCAGTGGAATACTTAAACTGGTTGAGAAGTTGAACAGAAAAAGTTTTTCGTACGGAAAAATAAGAAATAAAGAAAATTTAAAGATCAATTGCTAATTTTTTTGACGAATTAGTTTTATAATTCAAAAGCAATATTTTAAGACCAAGATTGAGTTCAACGATTAAGTTTAAGTGCTCCAAAAAAGTGAAACAATTTTTTTACGGATCCATTTTACGGACAGCTATAACAGAAGCCTAATTGGTTAGCCAACTCTGTAAATACCAAACAGAAAAAAAACTGAAACATTTAACCATAGCATATCATAGGAATTCAGTAAAAAATGTTGTGGAATTGACTGTGTGAGAAGTTGAACGGGAAAAGTGTTACGTACAGAAAAATTAATATGTAAATTCGTTTTCTAGAAAATCTAGAGATCAATTGCTTCATTTTTTTACGAACTAACTTTATATGTAATTCAGAAGGAACATTTAAAGACCAAGATAGAGTTCAACGATTAAATTTAAGTGCTCCAAAAAAGCCAAACAATTTTTTTTCGGTTGCATTTTACTGATAGCTATAAATGTGGGCGCAGTAGCGCAGTGGTTAGTCTGCTGGACTACTGTGCGAGGGATCCCAGGTTCGATCCCCGGAAAAACACAAATTACATCTTAAGGTTTTTTCTACTGCGCCACCTCTGGCGAACGTCTGACAAACATCCGAGTATGACTGTCCTGAAAAAGCTTCTCAATTGAGCCGTTCGGACTCGGCATAAAAATGTAGGTCCCTTCCATTCGTTCCAAAATAGAAACTCACACAAAACGAATGGTTGCGAGAAGCTAGGCCTTGGGTGTCTACCGCCTGTTGCGCCGCCTATTTATTTTTTTTTATTTTTATAATTGGGCCATAGTCAGTGAATAGTAGTAAATGTGGTGTCTGGTTGTAGTTTTGTTGTGCTGGTGGGAGAAACGAATGTTTTGTTTAGTCCTCGGTCAGTTGGTTCGATTGGTTTTCTCTTCCCTACGAAAAGTTCCAGACCTTATCATTGATGGCCTTCATAAAGGGTGCATTTTTATGCTGTTTGGTTTTTCAGCCTGATTTTTTCGACAGTTCACGCGTGATTCGTGACACGTGTCACAGTAATAATATGCTCAGTTAGCATTGCCATTTCACCATGGGTAGACTTACGTCCGAACAACGTTTGCAAATTATTGAATTTTATTACCAAAAATCGTGCTCCATTTGATGGCCATCGTAATCATCCTACTGAGGAGGCTACGTTAATAACTAAAATTGCCGTATATGGTTTGCTGAGCAACCAGAAGCATTGCAAGAACTGCCATTGCACCCACGACTTTTTTTTTTTTGCCCAAAATGGAAGAGATGGGTTTGGTCGACCTGTGGTTCAACATGGACATATTGCGAGGCGAATTTGGTAAGCAAATCATCTCACGTTTTGTACCTGTGAATTGGCCGATTAGATCCTGCGATTTGACACCGCTGGACTATTTTTTGTGGGGGATATGTGAAGTCTATCGTCTATACAGATAAGCCAGCAACTATTGCCGCCTTGGAAGACAACATAACTCATGTTATTGGTGAGATACCAGTTGATATATTGGAAAACGTATGCCAAAATTGGACATTCCGGTTGGACCACTTGAGGCGTAGTCGCGGTCAAAATTTACACGAAATAATACTCAAAAAGTAAATGGCAAGAATTGATTTATCGATTCTATTAAAAATTTCACTCAATTTTGCAAATTTTCGTTGTTTTTTTTTTTTCAATTGTAAAAACCAAACGCTTTAAAAAATCACCCATTATTTACATCGAATGTTACGTAGCATGTGAAGTCACTTCTGATGCCCTCTGTCGTCTTGTCCTATTCTTCGTCGTTAGTCGTAGTCCTCGTCCTTGTATTTATGTTGCTGATCGTTTAATTGTCCACGTACTAATCTGTTGTTCCCTAATTTTAAGTACCCTTGCGGCTGACCTGTAGTTCCCGGTTGAAACGAGAATTCCTATGTCCTTATGACCGTTTTCTATTTTGGTAGGGACAACTCGAAGCAGGTTTTACTGCACAACCGCATTGCAGCTGCTGGTAAGTAGTACGTGTATATGAAGTGTGTTAATGTCTGTCCTACGTATCGTTCGATCGTGACAGGTGTTTGGAATTCATGATGAGTGTTCGAGTATGTATAGTATATGCCTTTCTCCCTACCACTACTTGCTATCCCGCAAGTCCATATACAAGGGTAGTAGAGCCTCCAAAAGATACTCCAATGCGATCAAAGCTTCCAAGCTTCAACTCACGCCGTACATGGGATCAGAATAGAATCGTTGATCCTATGGATAGCAGTTCGTACCAGCCTAATCACCTTGACCTAACTCTTGATTCTATTTTTGAACTCTGACTACTTCACATATCACTTGGGGGATTAGAAAGCTGTCTTCAATCTATTATAGAACGAAAAGAAAGTTGATGTTGGTCTTTCTTCACACTTCAGGATAACTCACGAAATCTCCTGTCTCCTCGCCTAGAGATTGGTTTTCAGTCTGCAGAACAAAAGATCTAACACAACACATGAAACATCTCATTTGTTGTATGTTGGCTCATGAGAATCAATTTAGAGCGTAAGTCTTAACGATCTTCTCTGTCTTTGATGCCAGCCTAACCATTATTTTCTATGGCTGCCCAAAACCCATTGATGCAGTGTCCTCTAGTCTAGTCTTCGAATTCCTTTCCGACTACCTTTGAAGTGATTTTCTAAAGAATCTGCATTAGCCAACAGACTTTGGGATACTTGCTCTCAAAATAAAACTTCCTTGGTAAATAAATTTCCTAAAAAAATTAACACAAACTCGTTAAGCTTTCTTTGCAAGATAATGTTTGAATAATGATGTTAAAATGAAAGGAGAATTTTATAAACATACTATGCTTATGCATCTCCTTAGTAAATGTAAAAATTAGTAACAGCTTTTAAATATAGTCTAACTAATTTTTCGATAATAAATTGCGTTTGCTTTCTCTGTAGTAAGTAAATAATTTTTTTGTATACAACAATTTGGTTAGGACAACACACAATTAGAAAACAAGCTGAATACTGATTAATATTGAAACGACAACAAAGAAACACATTTTTGCTTAAGAGAAGAAGTCGAGTATCAATCTTAAATATTCATCTACCTCTGGCAATTGATTGATTCCATAGAGGAATTCAATTTCGGCGCGATGACCCTAGACATTGTTTTAAATTTTTTTTTTTTTTAGGAATTGGTGACAATGTGATGTAATTTATCCAACAAACGAACGAAAAAGCGGTATAAAAACGAAACAAACGGAAAGAGAGAAAATAAAAAAAAAGGATTACATGAGATTGGATTGGAAAAAAATGTTTTCTCATTGTCCAATTTGTGTTTGTTTTCTTTTTTGAGGATAAAAAAGCATTTGGATGGATTTTGTTTATTTAAAACTAGTTTAACAACGCTTACCTGATGACGTTCGATTAGGGCTTCGGCGCCGGTGACATCGTTTGCCAACTCGTCGGAGGTAACCAGACCCATCATTGAGTTGATCCAGGCCAAGAGGTCGCGGTAGTCGCTGAGGAAACGTTGGAGGTCGTACGAGTCGAGGAGTTTTTCCTTCCGAGTGGTTGCTTTGGTGATGATTTGATCCCACATCTCGTTGATTTCCTTCTGCTTGGTGTAGGTTTGGTCAGCGGTATCTGGATGCGATTGCATAAGACGGTTAGCGGTTTCGTCGAGCTGACGGATTTTATCGCGTAGGGCAGCTAAATCACGTTCAACTCCCTCGTGCTTGCGTTGCAAGGTTTGAACGCTGCGAAGATCCTTTCCGAGGTCGTCGTTGTTAAGGGCATTCTCCTTCTCGGCGATCCAATCCTTGGTCTCGTCGATGTCACGATGGAAACGTTGTACCTCATGGGCAGATCCCAATTGGCTGGCCTTCTCAGCAGTGAGCTGTTGCAAGTTGGTCCACTTGTCGTTCAAGTCCTGCATTTGAGTTTGGATCTTCAGGGCAGCTTCAGTTTGTCCCAGAGATGTGAGCTGAACGGCGATTTCATTCATGTTGGCCAGACGCACTTCGTTGGCCTTCAAATCGTCGTTGAAGTCATCAAACTTCTTCTGAAGAACCTCAACTTCCTCCAAGTCCTCACCAACAACATCGGCAATCTGGGCATGATTCTCCTTGTCCTTGATCCAGGACGCCAAGTCGGCGGCTTCACGAACCAAAACGTACGCCTTGGTGGTTTCGTTCAATTTATTCTGACGCTCCCTGGCCAAGGCCAAGAGATTATCGTACTGAGAGTTGATCTGGTTCTGTCTCTTCGAAATCGAATGATTGTCGACGAGGTTTTGCTGACTGGCACTTAGACCGGCTTCGATCTTCTTGATGTAGGCAGCTGGCACAAAGCCTTGACGATCGTTAACCTCCACCTTCCACCAGTCCTTGTTGTTTGAGTTGAGAAGGGTCAACACATCGCCTTTTTTCATCGAAACTTCGCGTGGGGACTTTTCGGTGTAGTCATACAGGGCGACAACGCACTCCTTGCCGGTGATGTCGACCACAGGAGTCTCCTGTTGACGACAGTTCTTCGCCTGCTCTTGCAAACCCTGAATGGTATTGCCAAATGCCTCTAAATCTGACACCAAAGCTTCGTGCTTTTTCAGGAGCGCCTCAGATGAGTCCTCATCCTTTCCATAATCGCTTCCAGTAGCAATGGGTTCTTTCTCACGCATCCACGACTCAGCTTCGTTGGCATCGGCAAAGTATTGATGCGCTTGCAGGGAATCCTCAAGGTCCTGCTTGCGCTGGTTGGACTTCTCCTTCAGCGAGTTCCACTGTTCTTGGAGAGTGTCAAGCCTTTGGCGAATGTCATCGCTGGCAAATGGCTGATCTTTCAGCATATTTTCTCCCGAGCTGATCACATTGACCAATCGAGCATCGTGGTTGTTGATTTCAGCCAAGACTGCTTGGTGCTTCTTGATGAGATTTTGCACACCGATCAGATCACGACCACGGTTGGTGGATGCAGCAATTGGTTCCTTCTCACGGATCCATGCAGCTTCGTCTTCCAAATCGCGGAACAATTGCTGGACTTGTAACGAGTCCAACAGGTGCTGCCGGCGCTCAGCCATTGGTGCGGCCAAAGCCGAATACCGTGCAGTCAAGTTTGACTCTTTGTTCCTAATGTTGTCGGCGTCGAAATGTCCCGATTCAATGAACTTATTTGCAGCAACCTTAATGGTCTCAACGCGATCCTGATGGGCCATGACATCGGCCTCCAACAAAGCGTGCTTCTTCTGCAAGTTCTGAACCGAAGTTAAGTCCTTGCCATGATCTTCGGACAACAACTGTCCTTCAATCTCGCTCAGCCAGAGTTCAATGTCTTCAATGGTGCGATTGAATTGCTGCTGTTGACTAGCCTCCTGCAACTTGCAGCCCTTCTTGTCAGATGCCTGTACCAAGGTCTCCCAGAGGACTACAACTTCTTGCATGCGAGTGTTGATCTGGTCAGCGGCATAGTGCTTGTTTTCAATAAGCTCGGTGCCCACAGTGGTGATGTCCTCAATGCGCGACTTGTTGGCATTCAACTCATGCTCAAAGTTCTGATGCTTCTGCATCTTTCCGTTCAAATTGGTTGGATCCAGGTAGCTGTCATCAGTGGCAAACTTGAGCTTCTCACTGATCCAGCCCTTTGTTTCGTCACAGTCTCTCTCGAACTGTTGGTAACGGTTCGAGTCGTCAAGCAATTGGCGACGCTTCGATGACTTCTCTTGCAGAGCTAAGCGGCGATTCAATAGCATTTGACGACGTTGGGCCACGTCATCAGCGGCATAGTGCTGGCCATCGATCAATTTGGTTGCGAATATGTCCAGTGCCTTGATTTTTTCCTCTTGGGCCGCCAGACTCTTCTCGAAATCCTCGTGTTTCTTGATTAAGGCCTCCACGGAGTCCAAAGAGTCACCCAGATCCTCATTTGCCAAGAAAGCCTCCTGCCTAGCCATCCAGGTGTCAGCTTGTTCAGTGTCACGATAGAACAGCTGCAAGTCCATGCACTGCTCGTACAGAATGCGACGGTCTTCCCAGAGCGACAGCAGCGAACTTTTGTCATTCTCCAGGGCGGCCAACTTTTCTTGAATCTCAGCAGCGGCATAGTGTTCGCGTTCCAGCAACTTTTGTCCAGATTCAGTGGTCAATTTAAAGCTATCCTCGCGAGCATCAATCTCTCCCTTGTGCTCTTGATGACGCTCCAAAAGCGCTTCAGCACCGGCGACGTCCTTCGCCAACTCATCAGCCGAGATGATTGCTTTCATTCCATTGATCCATGAGACTAGATCACGGAAATCGGCCAAGAACCGATGCAAATAGTACGATTCGTCCAACTTCTGCTTACGCTCTCTAGCCTTAGCGGTCAGGCTTTGCCAGTAATCTGCGATTTCCGATTGCTTATCCCTGATTTGGTCACTGTGGTCCGAGTGAATGGAACACAGCCGCTGAGCCTCAGCGCCTAATGTAGACACCTTATCCTCCAGCGCGGCCAAATCGCGTTCCACACCCTCGTGCTTCCTTTGCAAAGTCTGCACACTGGCCAAATCGCGACCATAATCGTCTGAGGACAAAACTACGTCCTTTTCAGCAATCCATGCCACAGTCTCGTCGGCATCACGATTGAAGCGCTGAATCTCATGTGCTCCGAAGAGCTTCTCTTGCCTCACAATTGCCAACTGCTTCAGACGCTGCCAAGCCTCATTCAGCTCCTCCTTCCTCTTTGTAATGGTGTCCCTTTCCGGATGACCATCCTGGATCAACTTGTCTGCCAACTGGTTTACCTCGGTCACTCGGTATTCCTGCGAAGCCATATCCTTTTGGAATTCGTCAAATTTCCGCTGCAACACCTCAACATGCTCCAAATCTTGGCCAAACTCATC
Organism: Cheilosia scutellata; assembly: GCA_955612985.1. Lineage (NCBI taxonomy): Eukaryota > Metazoa > Arthropoda > Insecta > Diptera > Syrphidae > Cheilosia > Cheilosia scutellata. The sequence continues at coordinate 22,485,326 of OY015311.1, forward strand.
GGCAGTCACGAATGCCTCTTTGTCCTTAATCCAGAACATCACCTCCTCACATTGACGAAGGAATTGCACCAAAACCAAAGCCTGCTGCAATTTTTGCCCCTTCTCCGCGAGCCGGCTCAACAGCAACTCCCACAAGCGATGCAACTCATCCAATCGCCTCTGAATAGTCTCCGATGCAAAGTGACCCTGGTTGATCATCTCCTGACCGGTGTTGTCCAACGAAACAATCGCATTACTGTGAGCTGAGACCTCAGCTTCGAATGCCTGATGCTTCTGTATCTTGGCCTGCAAGTTTGTGGGATCACGGTAGCTTTCTTCGCTGGCCGCTTGCAGTTTCTCATGAATCCAGCCCTCCAATTCATCGGCGTCACGCTTAAAATACTGAAAGCGACGTGAATCTTCGAGCTTCTCACGCTTCTGCCTGGTCTCGATCTTGAACTCATTGTAACGTGAGAGAACCTGCTCACGGCGTTCCTGAATATCTTCGACTGTCTCGAGGATTTTCACCTCCTTCGGTGTAAAGTTCTCCATTATGTGTGTTGCTTATCTATGGTGTGTCTATCTCGTTCGTTCGATTCTTTGTAAAATTGTTATTGATTGGGATGTGTTCTTTTTATATTGTTCTGAAAATAAAAATGGAAAAAATGCATGATTAAGCTGATTATATTTCTTCTTAATTGCGCTTACTAACCTTATTTTGTTCTTCTTCTTGATAATACTGTTCAGTTCAGTTCACATAAAACGCTGGTCAACCTATAAGTAAAAAAGAATAATTGAGTCACTTCAATTGCAAGTGATTACATAATCGTTGTCGCTGAACGGAATGTGTGTTAGAGTGTGCTAATTGTATGCGAGTGGGGTTCCATTGAAGAAAAACAGAACAACGATGACGCAATCTTCGTATTTGTTCGACGACTGTGACATTTTTAATTAAATTCGAGCCTCGTAGTCGCACCTCGTTATCTTATCCGTCGGTAATGGCTCGCATGTGTGCGTTTCAGTTAGTTTGAACTGACAAGTGAATGTTGATTAAATTCTTCTTCAAATTGTAATACATAATTTCCATCGATAAGCGGTTAAGCGTTTAAAGCCTTTCGACTATGACAGTGAAATTATTTTTGAGATTCCAAATTCGTCGAAAGAACTTTGTAGCAGGTTAGGCGTGGTTACTTTGTTTCACACGGAATTCTAATACCCTTAAGAGGATTTCCCTAATGGGCTCGTAAAGTGTGATTTACCAGCGCCCTACTTATAATAAACTGGGTTCGGCTGCCGAAGGTGGGGGATAATTTAAGGAAAGTGGTCATATTTGAGGTGCGAATGATGCCCACAAATATTTAGGGAATTTAGCAATCAAATCAGAATTAATTTGAGCTCACTTCACTACCTCGTATAAAATATCATTTAATAAGACGCAAGGGGTCAATTCAGTCTTTAGCTTGGGATATGGCGGTTAGTTCATCAAGTTAATTATTGTTAAGTTGATTGAGGACACAAATCTTCACATATAAAGCAATTTGTCAAGGCTGATTGGTGTCTGGTGATCAAGTCCCAGCCCAAACGGTAAGAGCTAGAAAGCTGAAATTTTGAAACGAATTTCCTTCTATGGCGTAAGTAAGTACGACCGGTGAGCACACTTTACACCTGCTTCTACCAATGGCACCGCTTAAGAAGACTCGTGTTTCCATTTAAAGTAATGCCTTCTACACTTTGCAACAAAAAATGTTAAGTCGAAGAAAGCAGCTGCATACTTTTTGTTTCTGACATGAAAAATGTCGATCAGTCGTTTTAGAGTCTGTTCCTTCAGATTTGTATGGTTTGAAGCTATGTAGGCCACAAAGTGAATGCATGAATGCATATTTGGCGCTACAGTATGGGGTGGACCTGGGCCTCAACCAGTACGCCTCTCCAGTTAGCGCGATCATTGGATTCAGGTCCCCTTCCACTAAGGAGAGGTCTTTCTGTACTGTGTTGTCCTTCTTCGGGCCGGAGCGTTCGTGTCCATTGGCTCTACATGTCGTAGCCATCTTAGTCGACTTATACGTACTTTTCTGACCAAGTCGATGTCCCTATGCAGCTCGTAGAGTTCGCTGTTAGATCTCCTCCTCTAAATCCTAGATCTTCATACGCCTTTGATAACGTCAATGATTTTGCGCCATAAAGCAGGACGGGGATGATGAGGGTCTTATATAGAGTCTCCTTGGTGTTTCTCAACAAGGCCTTACTAATCAATTGCCTTCCTTTTTAGGCCAAAGTAACAGCGGTTGGCAAGTGTAATTCTTCGCTTGATTTCTGATGTGATGTAATTTTCACAGTTAATAGCCGAGCCGAGGTAGACACATGTCCCGAACAACCTCAAAGTTATAGCCGTCTATCGTGACATTCTCTCCGATTCGTCGATGTTGTGTGTTTCAGGGGTTCACACAGTACGGCAGACAGGATATTGTAAGCGATGTTAAGGAGACTCATGCCTCTATAGTTGGAGCAGTTTAGAGGGTCTACGAATTCTTCCCAATAATACCTCTCTACTCGTATGAATCTGTTGAAAAATCTCACAGCGTGCGGGAAAAAAAGAGAGGAAGAGGTGAAGAAAACCGAGAGAACGACAATAAACAAAAACACCTCGTAGCAACAACAACGCACAGAGGTTGGTCTTCTCCTCCGTTCTAATCACCAGTTGGCGGGCTTGTATTCGTCGCTCAATTAGCGCAAGTGGTAGTCACTTGGTCAATTGAGAAAAATCGAGGTGCAAGTTCACTTCCTGACAGGGGAAAACAGAAATGTCTTCCCAAGTGGATATATACGGAGAATTGACTGTCAGAATTCAAAAACTATTCAAACAATCACTTAAAGGAGTCTGATGATGAATTAGTGGTCTAGTTCGAAAAAGCTATCATTCCTACCAAAGTGACTGTGTCTACGAGTTGTTGTTAATGTAATTCTCTCAAACAATAATTCAGAGTCTACTTTTTTGTTAAACCGTCCGGTCCAGTTGTTGAACTTGAGCTTGGATATTGCTATCCTCACTTCATTTTGGTCAGGTGGACGTAAGTCTTGGCTTTCATCGCCCAGGTTGAATGGTTCATTCTGCCTGACAGCGGAATTTATGGCGTCTGCGCCGTTTAACAGTCTGCAGAAATGGTTTTTTCATGTCCTCAGCACCGACTGTGACTCCACTACAAGGTTTTCTTCTTCGTCTCTCATCAAACCAAGGTTTTCGTGGTGGTGGTCGGGTGAAAACACCGTGTCAGTCGGCATCAGAAGCCTGTTAACTGTATAACTTCTCTAAACCGTTGTCAATAAAAAGATAATCCAAGCAGAATTGCTGCTGATGTTTTTCCTTTCAGGCTACTAATACTAGTTGCAACCTGACTCCCAGCCTATATTCAGTGAAAAATTAAACAGACGACACAAAGTTTTATTTTTAGAAAAGAACGTTTAATCGCTTTTAAACATAAAGTACTTTTAACAAACTTTCAAAAGAATTTGACGACGGAAACAACACTTTAATCTTAAAACTAAATTCCGAACATTTTACCGGCTAAAACAAGTCTATGTCTCTGGAGAAATCAGCTAGCGCTTCCATAAACAAATTCGAGCGACCATCATCATTGGTGGGTGGTTTCTTTCTACTCGCCGATACTGATTGCAGTAACACCGATATCCGACTCAAGACCTTTTCGTTCCACTCCACCTTGAATATCCGAACGAATAGCTCGTTCAAATGATCGATAGTTATCACATTGTGTTCGACTAATTTCAACAGCAAAAGTTCTAGTTTATCCATTGATTTGTCAGTCTTAAGGCTACGCATGAAGGAGATTGTTATTAGGGATGAAAACAAGTTTGGGGATAAGCTCTCCTTGGGGGATGCGGCTTCTACATCTTGGGTGGTGCTGCTACTATTATTTGCGATGGATTCGGGGGTGCTCTGCCATTGGGTGAACTCGTGCATTCCATCTGACGTCCATACAGCAATGAAATTGTCGATTAAATCATGCGACACCATATCGCTGTATTTCTCGATTAGGTTTTGAATTAGATGCACAACTGAGGAGCCTATTATGCGATAGAACGACTGAGGTAGGGTGTTGGCAAAGGTTTTCGGGAGTTTCTCAAGAAACATTTTGATTTTTCCAGCTTCGACCAGATCGGGACGGCGAGAGGAAGCGTGCAACCAGAATTGCAGATCTTCTAGGACGTCTGAGAGACAGGGTGAACTTATAGTTATTTCTAGATTGGTGGACCACATTTTCTTATTCAGCATGTTGGATTTGACAATCTTATCGACGGTAACATCGATGTCTTTGGTGTAAAAGTCGATGTTTTTGAGATTTGTGGTTCGCCAATCGGTAATCTTGAGCTGACATTTCTGGAGGATGAGAAATAGGCAAATTTTCTTCACAACGTCTTGGGTTTCGTGCGGCAGTAGAGCGTCTAGAGCCATTTTAACACGCGATTCTACCATATTTGGGAGTTCGGTATTCCATCTGGACATGGCGTCTTCATTCGCTTGCGAGTAGATATGTAAAAGTTCCTTTTTCACTCTGAATGTGTCTGTGAATTGGACATTTTGGACTTTCTTGTTGGCGTAGTCCTTCGATGGTAAGAGAATCTGTAATTGTGCGTCTTTGATGACAGCCGAGGTGGTGCGTTCGATAACAAACTCAATAATTCGACGGACGGATAAATTCTGCGAATGAAGGAAGGCTTCGACAAGCTTACTTTGGCTGTCCTGAGACGGTTGCTGCTTTGAACCGGGGCTGTTGGCTATTTCAGTTATCCTGGGCGTCACATGGCGATAGCGTCCACTGCGAGAGACACTCTTTGAGTATTTAGCTGGCATAATCGCCACACGGAATTCGGAAAGGAATGGACATGCAACGTTGAGGATGCCCTCTAGCATTGGGTCAAACTGACCAATGTCACGCTGTGCAATAAATTCCCTGCTGTTGGCTTCATTTTTTCCTGTGCTCTGTTCTAGAGTAAGAAGTAGTCTTTCCTCGGTCACGTCTTTGATGCTTCTCACAACCATTGGCTTGTCCTCATTGTGAGCTAATTCCGATGCCAAAGCGTTGGGTATCAACACAGAGATTTCTTTCATGTCTACTAGATGATTCAGTGACAGCGAACGATTCTGCCTGTACGAATAGTACGACTCGGCAATGTTACTTCCCTCGAAGAACCACCCCAGGCACGTCCGCAATATAAACACCGATGTTGGACGCATTTTCAGTACATCCGCGTTCTCTCCCAGGCAGATGTACATCTCGTAGAGCAAGTGCAAAGTTTTTGTATAGTAATCCAGCTGCAGGGTGATGTGATCCAGCATCGCAAGGTACTGCACTATCCAGGGAATGCTGATCAACAATTTCCTTTCTCGAACCGCCACTTTCAGCAAGTGCATCACATCGAAACCGGGTTGCACCATGTTCCGCAGCTCAATCTGCTTCTTATCAATGTTGGAGCAGCCAGTCGTTGGACTGTACAGAAACGGTTGCGACTGCAACAGGCCTACGAACTTCGCGAGCACCTGCATTGTGGATAAAATCTCGGGACGGACAACATACTCGGTCAGAAAGTCATAATTCTCATTCGTTGTCAAGTTGATGATCTCAAATGTTGAACTGTTTAACTGCAGCAATTCGGCGAGTAGCGCGATCTTCACCTGTTCACTGAATGTCACGCAGGTCGAGGCCAGAAGAAAGTCCTTAAAAAACGCCTGCTTCGCCGGAAATTGATAGTCTATACTAAAGTTACTTGGTTCCACTAGCCTCTGTGTTAATTTGCTGAACTTTTGCGCATCCACGTACGCCTTCAGCTCTACTCCAATATCCGTTGGTGATGTCTCATTGTAGTTGGACGACACCAGGAGCTGTGACACGAATAACTTTGCCAAATGGGCCATGTTGATAGGATGATCGCTGATGTTGAAGAGCATTTGCATTTTTGAAAACAACTCCGCCTTGAAGTTCCACGTGTGAGTAAGATGATTGGCATCCCATGCCTTGAAAATGGTATAAAACAAATCGCGCTGTGACTTAAAGCAACCAAACTCCTTGTCATTGGGAAAGTTGTTCCTCGTGTCGTTCTCTTGCTGGTAGAAGACGTTGTTGAATGTTTTACTAATCCGGAATGACGCTTCATACGAGGACTTTGTCGCTTCTAACTGCTGTTTCTCGACGGCGATTTTCTCCAAAAATTCACTCAGATCCCCCGCCAACTCAGTGATTCTTTCGTTATTCACCACAACTCGCAAGGTTTTCACGTCCAACAGGGCAAGTAAGGGCCTCTGCCGCTTAAGTACTTCCAGAGCGAAGTAGATGCAGTTCGTGTGCGTCTTGAGAGCTGTGTATGCTTCGTTATTTGCTCGGTTGATCACGTTTAGCTTATCATCCAACAACGATTCCATGTCAAGGGAGAGTTGTGGACTTAAAATTTGCGAAGAATTATTGCCCGCATTGAGAATGCCCAGAAGGTACGACAACTCGCTCAGCACATTTGCAGCGATGTGGACATCAATCAAGAATGAATAAATCTCTGCAAAGCGATCCAAGATTTTGCGGTGTGTAAGTCTACTAAAATCTATCTTTACACCCACGCCACTGATGTCAGCTTCTTCAGTGTCCATATTCAGTTTCTCCATTCGTTTAACCGCCTCGCGCAGACTCTGATTGATGAGGTTGGGCCGATTCTCTTCTTCGAGCTCTCGACTTATGTCCAAGATGTTCGTTTTCAGCGTCTTCCGGGCCTCCATGACGGCGCACTTTTCTTTGTCCACGATCTCGGCGTCTTTGAAAATCTTGAGTATATTGTTCTCGCTGCTAAATGCTGGATTACTAAACGACGTCGGTGTCCCCACAGATGGTTTGCTTACCTGTGTGGGCACGACTCTCTTCTTCGGCTTCTCCCCCTTCTTCGTCTTGTGATCTGAACTATTGCCATCTGATAGGTTCGCCGAGTTGTCCTTTTGTTGCTGTTTCTTTCTTGTCCTCGAGCTCGAGACAATGAAGTCACCCAAACAGAACCCACTGTTGGCACTGCGATTAAAGTCATTCGAGTTATTCGCACTGTGACCGGATCTATTGGTGCTCTTTTGCGGCGTGGATGTATTAAACCGCTGCTGAGCCGGATGCATGCTTTCGTTCAAAAGTGACGTATTTCTCGATGGAGTGCCTCGCAGCTGCAAAGAGTCGTCAAATTTAGCATTTCGCTGGTCAGGCGTCGACTGAATCGAATTATTTGGAAAGAGACGTTTCGGAGTCCGTGTTTCGCTGACATCATTTCGAATGTTCGTCTTCCCGATGGGGGTGCTAACACACTTTGGTGTGCCTGCACTTCGCATCAACTCCTCCGTCTGCTGACGAACAAAGTTCAGGAAGAATATTCCGAATTCTTCCAATGTACAGAGTTGTGTGTCGTCGTTTCGAACTTGGTTAAGAAACCATTCAGAGAAATTCGGTTCCTGTGTCGTTATTATTAAATTTAGAAGTTGGTCTGCCATTTTATTCGGTTTGTTTTTATTGTCTTTCGAGTCTTTACTTGTTATTGCATTTTAATTATAGTTTTATTTGTTTTAATTGAATTAAGGTCCCAAAATTAAAAGAAAATTCGCTTTGTCTTCGCCCGATCTGAAGAAAAACAGAAAAAAAAGCAGAATGACGTCAGGATTGATTGAAATTTGAAGTTATTTTTAATGACAAGAGAACAAGAGTTATAGAAAAGAGCAAAATTGAAAATTTGACACCATCGTCAGCGCGCTCAAAGTAATTTAATATTTTTAATTTCTCAAAGCGAATTTTCTTTCAAGTATTTGTGAAGGGCTCGTTGAAATTGCAATAATTTTATTTTTTATTTCACTTTATTGTTTTTATTTTAGGTAGCACAACCCGAAAACACCTTAACTTTGTGATTTGTGTTAAATCAATAACGGCAAATACTACAGGTAAACGAAAGGAAAACAACACAAATGCATGTACATAAACATAACATACGTTTGAAATGAAATCAAAAGTTAATTAAAAGGAAAATATACAGTATGGTGGCAAAGTATTGAACCAGTTATATTGTTTTCATTGTTTGTAATTTTGCAAAATAGTTTATTATTCGTACATTATCTATTGCGTTTAAATGGAAAATAAAAAAATATAAGACATGTAATATAAAATTATTTTTTTTTTATTAATAACCATGTTGTAACAAAAAAGAATATTAAAACAAAATGATCAAATATTTTATCCGATATTTTCTAAAGACAAATTAAAGAATATTATTATAAAAATATATTTCATTACAGTAGTTATGTGCAATATATTATTTATTATATGTAGGTAGTATATTTATTTATAAAATAATATGCTTCGAGTAATTATGTATTCAGTGAATATTGAGTTTGTTAAGAAGGTTACGCAGTATGCCGCACGTGTTTTCGTTCTTTTGTTACTGTTATACGATACCCGATGTCACAGCACAGTACGAGCTCTTAAGTATCAGCCTAGTTAAGTGTAGGATTAAACATAAGGCGTATGTATAACAAAACCAAAAGTGAGTATAACAATTTTGCATGTAAAACCAAAAGTGTGTATAACAAAACCAAAAGTGAGTATAAAAGTTTTGCATGTAAAAGTAAAAGTGAACTAGCTATAGATTCCCACAAAAATATGCCTATTATCTTGCAGCCCAGTATCCTGCTTGCGCTTAGTTTTAGCGACCACACTTCTCTCCATAGAACAATTAAATGCTTGCTAAATTTGTAGTACAGAATAGATATAGACGCACAGTCGCACACATCTGTTATTGGCAAATTCATTTTTGTTATTTTTCCACTTTTTCCTACTCACTTACATCGATATTCAAGTACTCAATGAAATTTTTAATTCAGAATTTGTTTTGTTTCGGAAATGTTAAAATTTATCGTCGATTAAATGCCCCAGACAATTCTTTCGTGAGCTAATTTTGTGGAGACTTATGTAAAGCGTATTTTTTTTTTTGAGAATATATAACAAAATAACGAGTAGGTATAACAAAATTGTACGTAGTATTTAGAGCACACTGCACACAATATTGTTATACCCGATTGACATTTAGTGTGACCTATCTATATGAAACTAAGAATTTATCATGCGGAACAGTATACTGCTCTGCTAAACTGCCTCGCTAAATTTTATCTTTCTATACATTTTTGTATGTATACCTTAGAGCGGGCAGGACCCATGTCCTGTAACTCTCGCATCGAGAAATTTCTCCACGGAGCGCTGTGAATTGCATGAAAATACACTTTCTGACATTCATCTGTTTCTGTAACTTTCGATGTCGAAAAGTTTTTCGCATGAAACATTTTGCGAGATAACCTGTTTGTGTAGCTTTCGGATGGAAAAAGTTTTTCCCTAGAACTGTCAAATTTTCTGAGTAGGTGTGAGGCATGCGAGAAAAGCAGAATGACAGAAATAACCCAGTGTAAATAAAAAAAAAACAAGTGCATAGCCGAAAATGCAACAAAAAATTGGATGCTATTACTCCTTATATTAAGGTGACCTGATGTTTGGACGCCCAAACGATCACTGGTGCATTCATCGTCAGAAATACAAAACAAAAATTTAAATTGTGGTGAATTTTATTAAAATTGACAAATCTGATGCCGACAGGAGGTGTTACAAGTAAGAAACTACTCGTTATTTATTCGTATACATTATGCTTTACTTAGCATAAAGTATTTTCAGCACACACCCAGTTAACAAGAAAATTAGTCATAGAAACACTTTATGTATCTCTTGGTAGCATTTGAAACTAAGAATTTACCTTTACCTTAAATATGTAGAGACATAAAACTGGATAGTTTCCAATCAACAAACTCAAGTAAACATACAACAAAATTGTAGATTGTTTTGTTCACATAAACCTTTATGACTTTTTCTCATTACATACATAGTTGTAGTTAGGATATTCACGTCACTATACATCCAATCCATAATAGTACATTACTTAAGGGCCCTACACACGATCAATGTTACTTGTCAAGTATCATTGACGATTTTTTTCATCAAGTAACATTGATGATAAATCGCCTACACACGTATCAATGAATATAGACAATGTTTTTGCCTGAATTATGTTCAGTCGTTTCAAATATATGAATGAGGATGGATTATACTATTATACATAATTTTTATCTGCTTGAACTGCTTCCAGCCAGCGTATGTATTACAGTGGAACTTCCATAAGTCGAACTCTCAAAATGAAAGAAAATAAATTCGAGTTATAGAGGCCAAAACTTGAAAAATTGACAGCGCAGAGTTCTCAATAAAACTTCGAGTAATAGAGAAATTCGACTTAAAGAAGTTCGAGTTATGGAAGTTTGACTGTAATATTAAATGAAAATAAATCGAAAAGGTATAAAAAGGGGGTTATCTACTGAAACGATAGTTTTATGGAGATTGTTAATTTTGAAGGACTGGAAGTATATTAAGCCATATGAGCGCCTCATTAACACTTCTATCATTTCAGAGACCTGACGTTCTATTGTCGACCATTTTCGTAAATTGGACATATTTTCACCAAGATTACCATTTAAAAAATGACAACATTGACAAGTAACATTGATGCACCCTACGCACGATCAATTAAAATTGACGAAAACCGAAACAATTTTGGTTTTCATCAATGTATCAATGTTACTTGACGAGAACATTGAAGAGCATACAAACGATCAATGTTGCTTGAATGATGAGTCATTCAAGTAACATTGATCGTATGCAGGGCTCTTTAGTAGGGAAGTATATATGTATTTAAATAATTATGGAGGCAAATATTGTTGAATTTTAATACAGTACTGCAGATTTCAACCAAGCCCAACAATGTACATTGAATGTATCTACATAATTGGAAATGTGTATGTACATATAATATGTAGTATAATAACGTATACCTACCACCTATAAACTACTTTTTTAAACTACTGAAACACACTTTTCCCTTTAGTTGCATTGTAGAGCTATTAAACTCAGTAAGCTATTTATAGTGCACCTTCGCACCCCATCCTATAACCAATCGTATTGTAAATAAATAGGTATAAAAATAGATCTAGGTACAATTTCAAAGGATCAGGATTAGTGATTGCTGTTCTTCAATAATAACATAAACCTTTTTGTTGACTCAAACAAATTCGCTTCTACTTAAAAAAGAAACACCTTCGATAAAATGTTAAGAACATTATTCAGTGTAGTGAAATTAAATATTAACGTAGTAACTATGTAATACATGTTTCAGTTCTATTATTAACCTAGACCTAGAAGATAATTAAGCAGGTTTAAAAATTAAATGCATATGTTTAAGCCTTCTCCAGTATTGAAAACGACTACCATATTCGTGTATCCACAATCATATATGTAGGTATGAACCAACAACTTTCTTGAAATTACATATATTCGAGCACAAACGATAAAAGGTATACAACACCCCTATTTGGTATAGGTAGGTATTTCAATTTTGAACCTGAACATTTTTAAATAAATATCTGCACTATCTACTTATTCACATACATTCATTTAGAGAGATTAAAATGTTTTCTACTAGTTCCTTGCTATTGCTATCGTGACAGTAAAATTAAAAATATATGTACTATACATATGTATTTAATTGTAATATCAGCTCCAAAATAAGCAGAATGACGTAATCCATTCAACACCGCGTTTCCATTTGTCTCTGTCTATACCACTAGTAAGACTATGGAGAAAGAAGCAACTCGCATCAAATGCATAAAATCATATACACAAACAAAACACAGCATAGCATACAAAAACACTCAAGAGGATGAGACTCATTAAAAAAAAGTATGCCCGACCCGACCTAAAGAATTTATCATTTAAACCAATTAAATAATTGTCTGTTGCTTTTTTTAATACATAATACGAATTTTGCAACCTCCATCCTTATGAGATTATTAAACATCTCAAGAATTTACATTATTAAGTAATAAAAGTGAAGTCATGTTACTCATTTTATCGATTTTTACACAGGTACAAAAATGTATGAGATTTTCACTTTGCCGATGATGACGTAGTCGCCATTACCCTTTCGTACAATTTCGTGTAAATTTTCCAAACTTCACTAAAATTTACTAAAATGATCTCATTCATTTATCATTTTACGAAAATATATAACACTTTTCAAAAGGATACTAATTAATTTGTGCACTTTTATACAGCTTCACATGAAATTTTTGTTGAGGGTGTGGCGATGATGACCCAAAATTTTCAATATAGCTTTTTTATACTAAACACATTCTTTTCGCAAAAATTATCTATTTCTGTTGGTGTATTATTAACTAACTTACACTTTTTTAATAAAATCCTTTTGATTAAAGCACAGTTTATGTATTTTTTCTTGAAAAAATCTTCAGCGTTAGTTTATTCCCATTTGATCGTTTTAAGAGCACTTTACAAAATGGTGAAGAATTTCTAATTGGCAGTGATGCCAATTCTGAATATCGGGCATGGATACTTGTTTTGATGGATATGTCAAAAGGGGAAGTTCTGTTCGATTTGGGAAAATAGAGTATCGAATTGCAAAGTGAACAACTTTTTGGTTGGTACCTAGGTAGTTGAGATACATTTTTATGCACGGTTTCGGTTTGCAGGTGTGAACGCGCCCATACCAATGTATTCCCAACGACCGGGTAGCCGGTACCGGTTAGCCGGCTGCCGGGTATGTGTGGAATGGGCCTAAGGATCCTGTAGGACCACTACTCATAAGTATTATGAGAATCACCTTTATACCACAAACCACATAGAATAGACCGTCGACTACTGCAGGCCAGGATTTTTCATTTATTGGTGCTGTATAAAATCAAAGGAGCGCCATTAAGGCACGCATACTTGAATAATCCTAGGCCTAGGTATATCATGGAATAACATTGCCGCCATTGATTTTGACATTTTACATGTATTCACAGACAGGGGAATTTATTCCGGGGAGAATCGGGTAGGTGCACGGAACCATTCTAGGAGTCACAAAGTAGGTACATAATTATTTTTTATGATCCAATTTTAATGAAACTTTTCTTTATCAATTAACTGCACACTTGGTTAATATGTATAGAAATAAATTTAATTTAGAAAATTTGGCACTCGATTTCTGAAATATTGGTACTATTTAATATAATATTTTTGAAACTTTAAACTTTTTTATATTTGTGCTTAGTTTACTAAACTCAATCGCACTTCTTTCAAATGGACAGTAAAGTACAATTTTAAAATAATTTCCCACAATCAATATTCTTAATGCTTAAGTGCATGGCCATACAATGCTTTACCTTGACTTTCATTCCTATGAACTACTACTTGCCTACACACAAAAAGAATGCGTAATCGCAAAGAAATAATAAAAATTGCCAGGTGAAGGAATAGTTAAATCTAAAACACAAACAAATTTAATAGTAAACCTTAAGCGGACGCCCGTTTTTGACGTCCCACACTCTAACAACGTTAATAGGCGTATTTTTTTGGGATGTGAGTATAACAAAACCAAAAGTGGGTATAACAATTTGGCATGTAAAACCAAAAGTGAGTATAACAAAACCAAAAGTGAGTATACCAGTTTTGCATGTAAAAGTAAAAGTGAGCTAGCTATAGATTCTCAAAAAAAATACGCCTAATCACAAATGAAGGTTTGAATTGAAAGCGCAATAATGAGCATTGAGGAAAAAGAATTATTTCAGAAATTGTATTATCGGTGCATTTTCTATGGCTCATACCTTTCTCCTTTCTAGTCACTCAAAATCGACCTGTCTCGCTACTTACGTTCATTGGAAGACTTGTATGAATTATAAAACGAATTTATCAAAAATATGATTTATCTGATGGCTATAATGAGCTTTTCGCAAAATGTTTCAGTTTTCGTTTCGTGTTTTTATGTATGTACTTTTCTGATAGCTGTATAGCTACCAATACCAAAGCGATAGATTAGATATCTACCGAAAAACATGTTGCCCATCAACAAATTAGAGCGTTTTATCCGAATTGGGATACAAATTATATTACAAAACACTTGCAATTGGCAACGCGATTTTTATGTTGTTGCGTTGTCACCGCCGATTGTTTATACATAAAAAAAATGTCCGAGATGACGGATTGCTTTGTATCAGCTGTTTATTGAAACTGCAATTTCTTATCCTCGCCAGCACAAAGAACTCTAGTGTTTTTGTTTATCTACACAAAAATATGGAGAAAATTGGTAATCAAATCGGTTATTTAGTACTCAAGGACGATGGTGCTGTCCTTGAATCAGGGGGAGATCTTGAAAACGATGAAAGGAGCGCAAATGTTTTCATGGGGCTACTGCAAATGTCAGAAACGTAAGTTTACACGAATTTTTTATCTAAATTATTTCACTAACCTAAATGCGCTCTATATAATCAGAATTGATGAAAACTTTATGGCCAAGAGTAGCTGTGAGAAAATCTCAATCATTTACGATGACCATAGCTACACCATGTGCATGTCGAATCGCAAAATTTATATCATCAAACAGAAGCACAATACGTCGAGTAGTGGATTTTCTGATGCTAGTGCAGATGTGGGAAATTCGATAATTGCTTGAGATTTATTTGGATCTTCGGGGAATAGAAGGAAAAGGGAGAAACGTTTCAATTGGAGAACACCGTTTATCTTTATAATAATATTGTTTATTTGTCAAAAAATACATCATTTGTAATTTCTTGGTCAAAAATCTTTTTGGCTTCGTTCGTGATATCCAATAAAGTTGCTTTGTTGTTGGAAATTATTACGTAAAATTGCCGCCAATTGGAGCTTTTCTTGACGATCCAGTAGTCGTTTATGCACTTGATGTGTACTTCTTCGAGTTTGTCGGTGGTCTTCTCTTCGTGTAAATCAGCAATTAGGTTCATTACGTTTGGGGGGATGGAACAGCTTTTAGGTCGTCTATGGTCAGAATAGATGTTGCCATAATGGATCAAACTTAATTCATTGATAAAGAGGAATTTAGGTCCGTTGGTGTCGGAAGTATCAGTGATTGGTGCGCAGCTGCCTGGGGTGGTGTTGTGTGTTTTTGATGTAAAACATTCGCCAATGTCGGAAGCGATGCTGGAAAGTTGTGGTCCCATAAAGGAGTGCAGTTCAAAGAAAAAATCATCACTCAATGTGACGGTAGCTGGAATTTTGTGAAAATATTATATTACAGGTAGTAGGATCACTTAAAAAAATAGAAGCCGTCAAATTACCGTCAACAAATAAGCAGAGCGTTGCGCTCATCGCTCGATAGATTAACAAGTGCATGCTTCGTAAACCATCATCGCTGGTAGTCAAATGAACGCGCGGAGCCTTGGCAGAGTTTTCGAAATTCTCCGACTTTTCTGGCCCAGTTATAAACGATCCGTGGCGATTGCCGTCCAGACTACTCGATCGCACCAGCGACGCTCCACTTAGTTCGATATTTGTTGCCTTTGGAAATATTGTCCCTAACAGGTATTCATGAAGGCAATACAAATCGTGTGGATCTATTTTGGAGCTAAAACACAAATATTTATAAGTGGCACGTTGAATGAAATCTACAAAGTCTCACCAGACAACTTGTTCGTTATACAAAAACACAGTATTTTCGACAGTCGGGAATGTTGCTTGAATCATATTGATGAAGTTATGAACTCTCAAGAACAAAGGTTTCTCAAGGGGAATATACTGAATGGTGCGAAGTGCATCTATTATATCACAGCTCGGCAGTTTCAAAGTCAAAAGGTACTAAAAAAGGTATTGTGATCCAAAACTAAACGTATATGATTCTGTAACTTGCCTTGGAATAGAAAATGTCTAGTTTATTCCGCAAATAGTCTGCCTGTGCTTCTTCAGTCTCACCCACCATATTCGAAGTGAATAATCCAGCAAATAGACGGAACATTCTGTAGCACTGTTCTAATACAGCGCGGAATACTTTGTCGTGCACTTCTCCGCCCCTATAGTCCGCAATTTCGACTCCATCTTTCATTTTGATCTCCTTTGGAACATTGAGAACCTTTATAAATACAATTATTACTATGTACAATTTAAATCGGTTTAGTTGTTGCCATTTCGTACCAACACCATCCAATAATCAATTTCTGGTTGGAGGAATATCTGCGTAGTCTTCTGTGTATGCAATGCCTTGCAACCATCGTTTGATGAAAATGTTCTGGGGGAAAATATACGACATGAAGAGGAAGTTCCACATAGAATAGATGGATAAACTTACCCGGAGAATTTAATAATCGCTTCACTAAGGCCAATGTCTTTGATTTTCGTATCTAGCTCAATGTCCGAAGGAAAGTAGAAAAGAATTTTGTTTTCTTCCTGTTTGGGAAGTTTACTAATGCAATTAATATGAATAGGTGTACGTTCCACTTACCTCGCCTTCTCTTTTGGACAATTTAGAATTGTATATGTAAAAACTACGAAGAGACATATCAATTTTTTGAATCATTTTTGTTAATTTATAGTAAATTAAATCTTTGTTTGCTTTTGCTAAATAAAATTTGCACTTGAGATTTTTGAATAACAAAAATGCAGTCAGAAAATATTTGACAGTAGGAAAGATGAAGAAATGACAAAAACTGTTTGATTTGATGTTTATTATTTTGACTGGAGCACAGATCACGTCAAATTAAAACGATCGAATTGACGAATTGACATGGATTGCTAGCAGCCAATTTTTCGTTGAAGCAAACATAAGTACTAAGTACATAAGTGCATCTTTGGTGCACGGTGGAGAGCTCAAATGTCATCGAGCAATTCGTGCGATTTTGTTTGAGTGCTGAGTGTTGCATCTGTTATAGAAAGTTCGAAATAATTTGAATAAATCGTTATTTTGCGATTGCAATGTTTCTATAATGGATGGAACTGTGTTCTACTATATACAAAATAGCAATGACGCGCAGAGGTTTCATACTTTCGCCGCACTGAACCAAAAGGGCTAGTGCTTATATTTGCTGAATTTTTCCTCGCAGGTTTGTATGAAACTGACATTTTACTAGCAGTACCTGTATTGTATGTCAATGGATCGAATGATTTCGTTTTCAGAAAGATGTCTCTATAATACCTGAAACAGCAGACAGACACCCATGTTGTCGAAATCATGTCATTTGATCGTTTTTACGTAATCTGACTCCAGGGTCACGACAATCCACAGAGCAATCTATTAAAAATTAGGTACATACCGAAACAAAAAATTACACCAGTGATTTATGCAGGTATACAGCAAAATAAGTCTGTATTGCACACTAAGCAAAGTAACGTGAGGCACAAGAATGCTCAATTAAAGAGTTGCCGGTGGCATTTCTGATAAAGTGGTATAAACTGGTATATTTTCGTGGTATGGCTGACCTCTGGTTTGATTCATCATTCTTCTAGTATACGCCGTAGAGCTCTTGATACCCGCATACCCGGGTTCTACCCAGATACCCGGGTACCCGAGATTTGCGGGTATTTCCCGGGTACCCGATTACTCCGGGTACCCGTTTTTACGGGTACCCGCTCCTTTTCGGGTACCCATGTTTTTTCGGGTACCCGCATAGTTTTTTTTTTATCTCCAAGCACGTTTACAAATAACATTTTCGTACGTATTTTTAGCATTTTCGTATACCGCAGTCAGAAGTCTAAAAAAGTGTGTCCCGCGTATGTTGGTCCAAATATGCGTGCATATGTACTTAAATTTAAAACAAATATGCATAGCTACTTATATAAAAATGTTATGTTGGTTTGTGTATGCTTCAAAAACTCGAAAAGTTTTGCACCGATTTAGCTCAAATTTGCAGAGAATCTTTGATATTGGCTCAAGATGGTTGTAATGATGGTTTGATCTAAATTGGACAAAGGGGCGTGGCACTGCCCATAATTTTGCACTACGAAGTGTGCACGAGCTACGCTAGTAAATTCTATAACTTTTGAACTTTCTCGTATACTTACGTATTAAGAGAAAGATAGATACCTACATGTACCTATGTATTCTTTTCGTACAAAATTTCGAACTCGCGATTTTAATCAATTCTGAACTCAAAAAAGTTGGTCTCGCAAATCTGTCCGTCCGTATGTCTGTCTGTCCCATAGGCCTGCAGCCTAAATTCTCGATCGGATTTCTTTCAAACTTCGTATTTAGAGCTTTTGGGTTTTTTTTTTTTGGTTAGTTATCATTATTAAGACGCCTCTTTTTCCTTGGATGGATTGCATTATTAAGGTTATTAGCAATTGAGCTATTTGATGTCGAAGTCGTAGGAGTTCCTGATTCGGCACTATAAAATGCGAGAAAAAAAATCGATATACATTATATATGTACATATGTACATAATTTATAATTTCATTTAGGTATTTTTTATGGCTTAATACCTATTACTACCTATTATTTACATCGATATCATGATGAATCGTATTTGTGAAAATATTTTAGGTGTTTATTCATTGCCGATGGCGAGTGGTTATATGATATTAGCGCATCACAAATATTACAAATCACATCTTTGTCGTCGTCATTTATTTTGCAAAACCGCCACACCCAGCTTTTTCTTCTTTCACTCATTATTTGTTTTATCACTTAGAAATTAAGTAAAATGCAGGCGAGATATTATTCGCACAATAACACAAATCAGAATAATTTTAGACGCGCTTATTCAAATGTAGATATCAGCGAACAGCTATTTGGTAAGATAAGAACAGTTATTATTGTTAAAAGAAAACCGGAATGTGCACTGTCCACGATGTGCAACTTTCCGTTAACTTGTACCTAAGCAATATTAATTTTAATGTGCTTCTCGCATAATGCACCGTACGATTTTAAACTAAATTACTTAAAGACCATATATTTGTAAACTGTATTAGTTTTGTTTAGTTGCAATTGCAAGGCTATTCTGTAGTGTTAACCAAAAAAAAATCAATTTCAAATTCATTTAAATCAGTGACAAAAAGTTTTTATTGTTATTGTTTTATTATCTGTACACTCCATTTTTTTATTTTTCCAGGAATCGTATTGCCTAGATAGTATTCTTGTCTATCAGGACAATGCATATCAATGTTACAAATTTTAAAAACTTTGGCTCCCATGGCCATGACTGTCGAAGAAAAGTGAACACTCCCACGCCAACACCTAAGATTGTCCAAAAATTGTAACTCAATCGATTAGGTGGTGGTCGAACTAATGGATATTTAATGTTTTTGTTGTATTGGCGGTGACGAGCCCTTTTGTCCAATTTTGACCAATCTTCACAGCAATACTCCTGGGCCAATACCTAAGATTGTCTGTAAGTTTCAACACAATCAATTCGGCGGTTTTCGAGATATAAGATTTTGAATGTTTTTTTTTTGTATGGGCGGTGCCACGCACCTTTGTCCAATTTTAACAAAATAAACACTATATGGTGCCTATTGATAAGGCCTACCTTTTCCAAAAAGATCCATACCAATCGGGTTAGTAGTTCTTACGTGATAGTGGAACAAACAAAAAATCTACAATTTTATTATATGTATACATAGATGTAGCTCGAAAAACATTCATAACACCTCGATATTCAATTCCAGGTACTTCTGAATTTAGGATATCCATTACCCGGAATTACCGGGTACCCATTACCCGAAACTACCGGGTACCCGCGAACTTGGGTAATACCCGCATTTACCAGGTACCCGGGTACCCGGGTAGTTGTTCAGATGGGTATTACCCGGGTAAAATCAAGAGCACTAATTCGCCGAATGCAGTTTATTAACAGTTTCATGAACAGATCCCCAGGAAGGAGAGAACTGATGCTGTGAAGTCACTGCTACTTGAGATAGATAGTCCGAATTTATTGAATGTGCACTTAGCGCGGCTTATTTCTACTACCTATCGTCACTTTCAAAATTAGTTCTGTTCGTGTCGATGAATTCCTTAAACCGAAACTTGGCATCATTTGCCCTAAAGTCAAAAATCAACTGCGTGTCAAGTAGTTTGTGCCGTCATCATTTGTCAAATTTCCTTGTACTTGCTTGCCCAATATTTGTTTGTTACACTGCCTCACGAACGATATCAAGAAATTCTTTTGAAGATTTTAACTAAAAATGGACAAAATAAATAAAAATACACACAGGGAAGACCCACTAACATCTGTCGCAATTGACTTCTCACAAATTCTGATCGCTCTGATCGTCGGACTTATAATACTTGGTACGAAAACACCACTTGTACATGTACATACTCTTTTCAATTAACAACTTTCTTTGAATTTTCTATTTGCAGTCATATTTTTCGTATATAAAAGGCGATCATCATCTAGGAAAAACTTCATTCTCACTGGACTTTGTGATTCTGGAAAGAGTGTTATATTTACACAGCTCCTCTACTCTAAAGTTCCAGAGACTTTCACCTCAATATCGGAGAATATTGGTGATTATTATTCAGGACGTCTGTCGGCTCGAGTAATCGATATTCCTGGTCATGAACGCGTACGCGACAAGTTCTTTGACCAGTACAAGAACACAGCCAAAGGATTGGTTTTTATCATTGATTCGGTTACCATACAAAAGGATGTTAGAGATGTTGCCGAGTGAGTTGCTCTTGGAAGCATTGTAGAGCTTGTAATAATTTTTAAAATTTCTTTAAGCTATCTATACACAATTCTATCGGACGCTGCCACTTATCCCTGCTCAGTGATGGTTCTTTGCAACAAACAAGATGAAGAAATGGCCAAGAGCGAACAAGTTATTAAGACACTACTCGAGAAAGAAATGTGGGTATTGTAACGCCGCAACTTGTGGACACATTTTTATTTTCGTTTAATTTCAGGAATATAGTCCGTAAGACTCGCACAAGTAAGCTTCAATCGGTCGATGACACCGAGGCAAAGGCTGTCTTTTTGGGCAAAGAAGGAAAGGACTTTGAATTCGCTCAGCTCAGTCAAAATATTCAGTTCTATTCTGGTTCGGGAAAAACCAACCAACTTAATCAGTTGTCCGATTGGATTGATCGAATTATGTAAAGGATTATCGCCTTTGTTTCCTATTATCCACGCGTGTATGGTTCCAATATAAGTACATCATTTACATTATTTTCTCGTTAATAAATGTTTTTTGTTTTTGATATCAGGGGTGACCCTAAATTATAGTACGCTTTTTTATTTCTTAGAAAATGAAGAATAAACAAGATGTAATTTTTTTCTCTTGAGCGACTAATAGCTACTTATCTAATTAGAAAGTGCAGATGGGAAAAGCACAAGGCACAGTAGGTCAATCTGGTTTCGGAATCTGGTTTAGCTGGGGTTATTGACTTCGACCTCTGTGAGATGAGAGCATCCAACCAGTATGTATAGCAAGAGCCGACATCAATCGAGATTGAGGAAATCAATTTTCTTCGCAGCGGCGAATTCGAACGAAGCGATGAGCACGATAAAAAGAAAAATTAAACCCTAAAAGGCAACAACGTTTTTCATGCATTACAAAAATATACACGATATTGTTGCAGCAGTTTGGGCGCTAAATACACATTTAAATTTAAATCGACCTTTTAAAGTTGTTTTTTTTTAGAGCAAACATTTTTTAAAAAAAAATTAATTTTGAATTCAAATCCGGCTTCAGGAAAGCACTTTTAAGATTCCACGAAAAATTTGAAATGGCTCCGGTTAAACGGCGGTAAGTCTGATTTTCTTGTAAGATGTATAAAGGCAATTTATGTCTCTTTCGGGTCTAACGTTTCATAATCCATTGATCATTTTTATTTCGAGCGTGGTAAGCAAAATAAACACATTAGCTGTTATTGCTCGTTGAAGAACAGCAAATTTTTTTTTGACAAAGTTGACTTTAGCTGATATTTCTTGATATTCCGTCGTGGAAAAACAACCAAACTCAACTTTAGCTGTTATTCTTGTGATAAAACAAAAATACGTTTCTCTTAAGTTGACTTAAGATAATGAAGTTCGATTTTTAGCTTGTTTTTTTTTAGTTAAGTTGTTTTGTCTTAATGGGCGGCGATGCAAAAATCTGACTTTAGTTGTTTTTGTTGTCGGGACATTGTACCTTCAAATTTGAAGAGAAAAAGCTAACCAAACCTCGTGAGCCTTACACTTTCCGTATGTAAGTGTATACTTTACATAATATCTTCTGGAAAGAGAATCTATTAGCGTTAAGGAAGCATCGACAATATGTCTCAATAATAAACTACATAATTTGAATGGCATCGCCAAGAGTTCGAGCATAGCAGGCATTGTTGGCATTGACATTATTCATTAATTTTCGTCAACCAGTTTCGGGATCTCTCGTCTCTCTCGGCCACAAACCACAAGAGTTTTTTTTTTTTAGTAAGTCCCATACAATTGCAATTTGAACTCCCGTTTGACTTCGGATGCTCTAGCTAACTTCTGACCCCAGCGTGACAAGCAGGCAGGCAGACACTCAAACAGCCACCCGCAGAGTAGTCTTCAACACAAATTTTCAATTCTTCTTTATTAATATCTTTTGTCATTTATATTCGTACAAAAGATACACAAACAGATCGCTTGGTCTTGACAATGGCGAAGACATGACAAACAGTCCATTCAACGTAAAGATCTCCTCCTTCCTTCTGTGTTGTCAGTTACCTTATGAAAACCGAATATGTTGGTGGTCGTTGGCGAGAGGGGTAAACCGAAATTAATAAAGTTGAAATGTGACTGTTTGCTCTTTGACGACCGACATCGACAGCGACGATGATGCTCACACACAGCGCTAAGGAGAAGGCTGCTGTGCTGGTTGACGCTTCTGAAGCAGGCATTGAGTAAATAGCTGGTTGCAACCGATGCCATTGCCGTCGTGCTTCTCATTATAATGATGGCTGAAGAAGCGCGGGGCGAGTACACCATCTCCCACATAGAAGTCAAACGCCGCACAAGTGTTTTTTTTTTGTATGGTTAGTGAGATAAATTGGGGGATGCCACGAGCGCGCGAGTTACGTATAAACGTGTGATACTGATGTTTGAGTCGATCATTTGATCATGAGATTTAACATTTTAAATGAAATGTCTTTTGATTTATGCTCATAATTTTCTAGGTGGGGGTCAAAAACAGATTTTTTTTTTTGTATTTACAAGCTACGTATAGTTGTGAAGACATTTTGATTGCATATAGAATAGGTACCCGTTACCCGTTATGTATATGGTTTAGATTTCAATGTAATTTATACTTATGTATTTCATCCAAATATTGAAAACTATCTTCTGTTCCCAAAAAACTATTAGGTAGGTACTACATTATGTACATAGGTAACTACTGTCATCAATAGGTCTGGACCCCAATTCTCAAATTCCGCATAACGCAACTCGTATACGAGCAAATCCGCCTGAAATTTTTGCATACGAAAAAAATTGGTATTCTCAAAGTTTTTCCCACCTCTGCGAAAATTGTATTCACCTCTCGCATGAGGTAGAATTTTACGTCGAAATGTACCTACTTTTTGTGCAACGAAAAAAAAATTCAATTCAAATTGGGTAAGAAATATTGTGGATGTGGGTTTTGATATGCGATTAACAAAAACGAAAAAAAAAAAAACATTTTCCGATTGTGTGTGATTGGTTCTAATTTCAGTAAATAATTAATTGTGTTTTTACAATGGCTACATTGGGCGAAATGAGATTAGCATTTGTTCAGTTGGCAATGGAGCAGTTGGAGCAACTTCAAATAGACCGAGATATCCGAGAACCCAAAGACTATTTTGAACTTTTCGACACAAAATTTATGAAATTATTTCGATTAAACAAGCGCTTGGCACAGGAATTCATCGATTTCTTGGCTACTCATATATGATTGACCAATTTCGATCAAACGCTTTATATAACTGCTGAAGAACCTTCTTCTTTTGTTTTCCTTCCATTTTAATTATTTCTGCTTCTTCACAATAAATTATTTCACACAGAAATTTAAAAATCAAATTGTCAAACTCACAATTCCGTATGCGAGAAGCAAATCCGCCTAGAAAAAGCAGACGAGTAACATTCGAAGAGAAATTCTCGTATGCGGAATTTGAGAATTGCAAATTTCAGTCTTTCGCATGAAATTGGATATTTTGACAGATAAACGTATGCGAGAATTTTTGAGAATTGACCCCCTGTTCCTTTACTTTTATAAGTTTTACGAATTTTTACTAACGTCGTTTTTCATTGGGCAAAAGCAAGCGTCCGGGAGCGTCAAAAAAATGCACTTCTGAAACCGTTGCATTGGTGCAAAAAATATTCTTCTCTTGATTCTGAGAAGAGAATTTTCCTTCTTGATTTCAAGTGGGAATCCACTCAAGCATCACAAATAAACGCAACGTCAGTGTCAATTCGGGTTTTTGTTTTCAGCCAGCCAGAAATAAAATAAATATTCAAAAAAAAATTCAAGTTTGGTAAACTTTTATTTTTAACACTCACAGATATGTCAGAAAATTAGACGAAAATAATTATTTAGCGCAACCGCTACACAGCCTTAAGCTACTATTTATTACATGCTGATATTAGATTTTGTCTAAACACGACTTTAGGACAAAATCTGACGCCAGCATGTCAAAAATAGGCAATACGCGGGCGATTTGGACTATTTCGATCACACTTCGCCTTTTTCCCCGAAAAGACAAACCTCAACCTCTCTTTCGGTACCTAGCAATAAGGTGGAGTGCATCAATCAAGCCATTCTGCTCAGCTTAAGTCTCTGTCTTATGAACATGTTGTCAAAGGAAATAAACAGGGGCAGACTGCTATACTGTTACCCTCCGTCCGTACCCGAAGATAAACCGCCCGCCACCAGGAGGTGCTAACTTTATGAAATTTGACTGCTTAAGTCACTTTCAGGACCTCTTAACGAGGTAATATACTTACTTACTTTTTACTTTACTTACTCTTCATGGCGCTACAAAGCGTGGTGCTCATGGGCCTTACTTATTATGCCCCTCCAGCCGGCTCGATCTCTAGCCTGCCGTTCTCCAATTACGCACTCCAAGCAGTCGGAGGTCTCCTTCTACCTGGTCGCTCCATCGAAGATGAGGTCTTCCTTGGTGTCTCCTTTCCTCTGGTATGGCGTCGAAGACCTTACGCGCTGGAGCATCGATATTCATCCGCTCTACATGGCCCAGCCATCTTAACCGCTGGATACGGATTTTTTTTACTAGGCTCATGTCGCTGTACAACACGTAGGTATAGCTCGTTGTTGTATCTTCTTCGCCAAACATTGTTTTCTTGGTCGACGCGCAAACAGGACCATGAATCGTTCGTAGGACTTTTCTCTCGAATACAGCAAGGGAGCCTTCATCCGACTGGGTAAGGGTCCATGCTTCTCCACCATATAGCAGGACCGGGATGACGAGTGTTTTGTAAAGCGTCTCCTTGGTTCTTCTCGATAGGGCTTTATTCTTCAATTACTTACTTAGCCCAAAGAAACAGCGATTAGCAAGAGTTATTCTACGTTTGATTTCCGCGCTGATGTTATTTTCCGCATTTACAGCAGTGCCCAGGTAGACAAATTCACGGACTAAGTACCTCGAAGTTATACCTATCAATGGTCACGTTCTGACCAAGTCGGTGGTGGGATTGGACTTTTGTTGATGAAAGCATATACTTCGTCTTGTCCTCGTTTATACTCAGTCGTAGGCTGCTTTAAAATCGATGAACAGGTGGTGGGTATCGATAGTAAATTCTTGGGTTTTCTCCAGGATCTGGCTTAATGTGAAGATTTGGTCGGTCGTAGATTTTCCAGGTCTGAAGCCGCATTAATAAGGACCTATTAGATCGTCAGCAAATGGCTTAAGACGTTCACATAATACGCTCGACAGGATCTTATAGGCGATGTTTAAAAGGCTTATGGCTCTATAGTTGGTGCAGCGTAGGCGATCTCCTTTTTTGTGGAGGTAATATACATAAGGATATCTCTTTAAAAATTATTTCACATGTAGTGATGTAGCAATAGAGTTCCCATTTGTAATGTCCGGTCTATATAGTTATTTTTGGCCACTTTTAAGAATAAAAGAAAAAATGAGAAACAGAGAGGAAAAGTTTTTAAATTTGCGACATCTCGGACGTGTTTGCGTCCTTCATCAGGCGGGAAGAAACAGAAAGATTTACATTAAAAAGAGATATACCTAGTCATAAACAACACATCAACAAGAGAACAAATTTAATAATTTGAGCGAAGATAATGAAAGAAACTCCATCTGAAGTTCCATCAAGAGAGGAACACTTTTGTTCAACAAACGTTCAACACGTCGTCCAAAACGTCTCAAATTTAAAAACCTTTCATTGACCAGCCCTAGGGATGCCAGATCTGAAAAATTAGGTGGCGGGACATTTTTGCATTTGAAGTGAAAAATACGTTTTTATTTTAGTTTAAATTTTATTTGTTGTAATAAGTAATATTTGGTTCAAGTAAAAGTATTTTAATTCATATTTGTACATTTTACACAAGTCACACAACTGTGCGTTGTGTTATTTGAAATGCTAAGCATATAAAAAGACAAAAAATCAAGAAGAAGTCACCCCTTAACCCGGTTAGAAAAGCGCTACGCTTCCGTTTTTGTCCCGCACATGTGACCTGGACTTAGTAGGAGCATTGTGTGGTCTTCTCAGACGAAAAGAATTCAATTTGGAAGCCCCGGACTATTTCCATAACCTCCGCAAAGAGACTAATCATTTGGACCGGCTGCATAGAAGAGTTGAAGGTGTGGGGGGGTCGGTTCGTATTATGGCACCTGCAAATTACAATTTTTGTCAACCACAATTAGTCCGTTGTCTTGCAATGGCATATTGAAAGAGGCCTTCCATACTTTCATAACCTTTTTCGACCTCAGCCTTAGATTTATCAACATGATAATGCGCCAACAACCCGGTGTTTGTTAAAACGGATATAGAGAGCCAAAGTGTGCAGCTATTAAGCTGACCGGCCTACTCACCGGATTTGAATATCATCGAAAATATTTGGGCATGGTTGACACGTCAAATCTATGGATCGGGATAACAATATTCGATTATATCTAAACTAACCCAAGTCATCTAATTAGCTTACAGCTCGATTTCGTTAAATTATTTGGCCAATTTGTATGCATCCCGTCCAAATCGGGGAGGTGTGAATTTTTTTTAAATCTAAAATACTCCAATTACATTGAATTTAAGTAATGTTTGCGTTAAAAGGAAGCAGAATACTCTGAAATGTTTTTTTTTTGTTTAAGTGTTCAAGTGGCGCAAAATTAGGACCCCACATTTTGCCGGTTTTTAGTTAATAATGTTTTGTTAATACTAAAAGCTTTAGTTTTAAATCTTCAAATCACAACAATTAAACGAATTTTAATTAAAAAAAAAAAAAAAATAAGTCTCTAGCATGCTTGGTGGGCAATAGAAAACCGTCATACTGGGTGTGTTATTCAAGTGGCGCCGAATGTATGTGACTTTTTCTAGGCAAATGCTTACAACGTATTTAGTTTTCGGATTTTACCGATAAGGTACATGTTTAAAAAGTAAAATTCAAGAAGGAACATATCTTAATATAAATAATAATAAACATTTTATATTAAGATTATATATTAAGATATTTTTTTACCAGTCTTTGTATTGAATAAGCCATTTTTGTATAAAAATATAAACAAAAATTAATTCTACAAAAGGAATAGTAGAAACTAACGATTTATATACAAAAATGAAGTGATAATAGGGCGACAAGTTGAAAGGCGGGGCATTTTACGGGACAAATTTTCATTGCGGGACACTTGCAGGACAAAGGCCTCAAAGCGGGACGTCTGGCATCCCTAACCAGCCCGCAAAATGCTTAGTTTTTTATTACATACTACCTACATTTTAAACTTTTGATATAAAATGTACATATTTGTTTTGGCAGGTCGTTATTTTTTTTCCAATCTAGCAAGTAATTTCGCGCTAGATTGAAAACCTTCCCAGAAAAGGATATTTTACAATAGGCGTATTTTTTTGGGAAGTGAGTATAACAAAACCAAAAGTGGGTATAACAATTTTGCATGTAAAACCAAAAGTGAGTATACCAAAACCAAAAGTGAGTATACCAGTTTTGCATGTAAAAGTAAAAGTGAGCTAGCTATAGATTCCCAAAAAAATACGCCTAATATGAGCTCTAGCGCAATCGCTGAAATGTAATTTTTTTGAATATGGAGTTTGGCATGCGGATAGTCATCTAGCTTTCGATGGAACGCGGCCATTAACACCTCATTTTTTTCCTCCCATTTTCTTAATCCGTATTAAGTGCTAGAGCTCTATCGCAAATGATGAAATGTCGGTTTTTTTTTGTATAAATATCGAATTTGACATGCCCCTAGTCATCTAGCGGTCAATGGAACGCGGCCAATCATTTAAAATCCATTTCCTTCGTACCTATCCAAATTGAAGTCAGATCAGAATAAATTAAAATAAGTTTACAAATACACATCCATTGAATGAACCAATTGAATTGGAAAACTGAAAGTGCGACTCATTTTGCATATCAAACATTTATAATATGACAAGAGAAAAAAGGTAAATACGAGACGACACGACTTAATACTATTTATTTTTGTCCGTATGCAATCGTAAATTCTACCACAAATTGACAAACGCGAACGAATTCATTTTCTCAACGTCAGTTTTAAGAATGGTACAAGTGAAAGAAAATAAAATATCAGGGCATATGGTGACGGCCCAGCCCAGCCATATTACAGATTCACAAATGGCACAGATTCGATCACACATGGAATTGTGTTGTGTGTGTTTTTGTCTGCCTTTTGGACATAAAGAGATGTTATGTCGTCATCTTCGCTCGATCGATCGATTGATCGGATCGCATCGTATCGCATCGTATCGAATGAAAAATTCAGCACGTGGATAAAATTGAGGGCGGAATGCTACCTTGCCTTTGCCGCATATATCAATTTCTTTGCAGTTTAGGGCGCCATCATCGTGATGTATTTGAATTTCTACCGAGCGCCGCATCGCCATCGCATCATCCGTGATGACTTTAAAGTATCAAAATTCAGACATCGATTTTTTCTGCCCATCTGTATCGTGGCGGTGTGTTCCAAAATAGACTTAGATCTATGCCCATTTAGGCAGTGTGCCTTATGTTGGTCGCAAAAGCAGACAAAAAAAAATTCAATATGATGCTAATTGATTTGGGATTGTTGCCCACTAAGAAAGGGCAGATGTTTGATATGAAAGCTCAATCTTGTCGGCATGCGTTCAAAGTCGACTTCAAGAGAAAACCCTAGCTAAGATTTCTAGGACATACGATCGTCCGTCGCAGGTCGCACAGATTCGCAGAATAATATATCCTTTGGTCTTTTCCGAAAGTCAAAATTTGGATGGCCTTTAGGTACACATATAGGTGGGTATAAAACAGATGTCATATTGGAACGGTTGAACTATTCATTTTTACATATTACATGTACATAATTGGAAAGTTAATCTCATTCCTGTAAGTTTGATGACATTCGTAGCGTAACGTCTTATTTCTTGTATGTAGGTACAACATTGCATTTAAAGAAAGGAATTCTTAAACTCCACTGATATTCTAGACCACATAGCCAACAGAGGTGTGTTTACATTCCTCCGACATCCACTTTCATGATTTTCATACCAGACTTGGTGTGGGCATTAGTGAGGGTGTCTGTTGACATCGTGCTGGCATAAATGAAAAAAAAAAGAACAACGATTCCATTTTGAATTGCTTCCCGCGATTCTTCAATTTCTTCTGTCATCCATAGACGGCAAACGCCTCGGCGAACACTATAGAAATCCACTCGACTTACGCATTCCTTATACGCACGCTTGCGCGACGCTATACTTATGCCGTGGGAAGAACTATACCTACTCCACTCGTGCACTTTGTGTTCTCGAATTGCCTTTTATATCTTATTATTATTATGAATCACTTTTTAATTTGTAAAAGGACTGTTATGGCAGGTATTAAAATATAAGCTTATACATTTTTGAATTTGGGCTTGAGCTTTATATATTTGACAAGAAGTATCATTATTTACATAAACTAACGCCAGTAGGTATACAGTTTTAATTATTATATCTTATAACGAACATTGACCCTGGGGGAAGTAGGTATTTCCTGTTCAACATTTTCGTTACTTACTTACTACTTTCATCGTATTTATCTACTGGTATCAATCAATTCCTTATTGACAAAGCCGGACGTCAATATTCGATTACATCGGAGTTGTGTGTCGGAGCCATGTTAACTGCACTTTTAAGGACTTTCTTTTTTAGTCCCGAGGATAACACAAAAGAAGAGTTGGTTGCCTATCGACCAGGTACATCAGCTCTGCCACAAACAACCTATAATAATTATTACATTTATAAAGGGTGTCTCATAATTTACGCAAAATTTGAATTTCGCGCCATTTAATAGTACAGTGATGCCAACGCAAAAAAGATAACAATGTGACAGCTGACAGTTTGTGGTTAGTAAAAATGGATCGCTATACGAAAGAACAATGCATTTTTATTGTTGAACAATATTTTAAAAATATTAAAGGTTTTTCAGCTACAGTCCCCAATTTTCGAACAAAATCATCTTCAGTGATCAAGCTCATTTTCATTTTAATGGCTTAGTTAATCGATAAAATTGTCGCAATAAGGGTTCAGAAAACCCACGAAATTTTTGATAAGCAAATGCATCCACAACGCGTGACTGTTTGGTGCTGATTTTGAGCTGGAGGCATTATTGGACCATTCTTCTTCGAAAATGCGGCTGGTGAGGCAGTAACAATTAATGGTGTTGGTTATCGTGACATGATAACCCAGTTTTTAGTGCCTAAATTACAAGATATGGACGTATCCAACATGTGGTTTCAACAAGACGGTGCCACATGCCATACAGCCAGAGGAACAATTCAATTACTGCATAAGTCATTTCCTAATTGTGTAATCGGTCGTTTTTGCGATCAGAATTGGCCATCCAGATCTTGCGATTTAACGCCATTGGACAAGCCCACGACCACCAAAGCCTTGAAAGAGGAAATTGGGAGGTGTATTAATGAAGGGTATTAACAGCGAATACAGCGAGCTGTCACTGGTGCGTTTGCAGGTATTAGCACAGAAGCGGCAAAAATTGGTTTAGTCGTGAATGAGGGCAAAACAAAATAGGTATATTCTGTCAACAAGAAGGGACACACAACAGCGACGAATCGGACAGAACGTCACGATAGACAGCTATAACTTTGAGGTAGTTCGGGACTTTGTCTACCTCGGCTCCGTTATTAACTCTGAAAATGACATCACATCAGAAATCAAGCGAAGAATTACACTTGCCAACCGCTGTTACTTTGGCCTAAGAAGGCAATTGAATAGTAAGGCCTTGTTGAGAAACACCAAGGAGACTCTATATAAGACCCTCATCATCCCAGTCCTGCTTTATGGCGCAGAATCATGGACGTTATCAAAGGCGGATGAAAATCTCCTTGGTCGTTTCGAACGCAAAGTTCTTCGAGTGATTTTCGGTCCTGTTTGCGTTGACGGGCTCTGGAGGAGGAGATTTAACAGTGAACTCTACGAGCTGTACAGCGACATCGATCTGGTCAGAAAAGTACGTATCAGTCGACAAAGATGGCTAGGACATGTAAAGCGAATGGACACCAACGCTCCGGCCCGAAGAGTCTTCGATTCCAACCCGGAAGGGACAACGCAGTAGAGGAAGACCTCGCCTTAGGTGGCGCGCACAAGGGGACCTCAACCAACTTGGAGTGCGGAACTGGAGGCGGTTAGTCAAAGATCGTGCTAACTGGAGAGACGTGTTGGTTGAGGCCCAGGTCCACCCCGGACTGTAGCGCCATCTAAGTAAGTAAGTTAATGAAGGGTGTTGAAATGTCAAAGTTTATATTGCGTCGAGTTGGGGTATGTGGCTCGCTGCTCGCGGCAAAGACTCTAAACTCTGATGGGGCTGGATCACGTAAAAAAAAAACGATCGAACGATCCCGGACTGTATAAGTGTCATCTTAAATAGGTAAATAGGTAATGTAACCTGCGCCAAAAATCAACTGTATCTACCAAAAATTGGAATCTACTTCCCTATAAGTTCGATCGTAACTTAAGGTATACATTTTACTATATATCGCTTTATAATCGACTAATTTAGATATTGACAAATGAGATGATCCTACCGGACTAATTATTAAAAAAAAAAAGCAGACAATAGTACGATCATTTGCAAAGCCCCATGTAATCATCAAAGCCCTATCGTGAGCGGTCGCTATTACATTATAACCGCCTCTTTTCTACTCTTTTCTATAGAATTAGAGTCGATAACTTTCCACGTTTTCAACGTGATTACTATCTATACGATCAAGCGCACGATCAATGAAATTACAAACATTCGCGCGACTCGATGAAACTGCAGACACACACCACCTGAGTACGGATGCGGCTTTATACTTCTCAAATAATTGCAGTCGAAGTCATGCCACCACTTTGGCCTCGAGTCACAACACTTTACCTAGTCCTATAGTGAGCGATGATCGGCTCATGTGTATAGATACGATCCATGACCATGGAACTACTCACATGCTTCCCATTGATGTCTTAGAGACAAATAGATATCCGACTGAAAAAATGAAGCAATCAAGACGAACGGACTCCGAAATAAGCGGACACATATACCAACGACCAGAGAATGCGGCATGCGCATCAGCAAAAGAGTAAATATACATACCATGGTTAGATATGGATCCTGGATTAATGTACCACCATCTTCTTGGCACTTTTATTCAAGTGAAGTTGCCCCTTTCTTGATTTACCTAAAACAGCTTGCGACACAAGGCAGCACAACACATCCTCTCTATATTTTGAGCTGTGCGGTGCTTGTGCTGTACTTGGCCATAGTTGAGGCCGCCGAGGTGCGCTTGCACGTCCCATGATGCACGTTTTACCTTCCCAATGCGAGTAGGTAGGTATAGGTATAAAACTATCTGCAGACGGACGGTCGGTAGTTGCATATGGATCTCTTGCCACGATCCATGATCGCGATCGCTGGTTCGTTCGGTCATTTATCTCGCACACGCTTCAACAATGCACCGTGTACGTCTTTGCCTTTTATAGATGTGGATCTGAGCAAGTCGTGAGACTCCTGTCTGTTGTCCCAGACCGTGCGGTGAGTTGAGACCTTTACCTTCATCGCCGTCATCATCCGCATCCGAGTGCCATCATCATCGTTCTGATCGTTGCAATTCATTCGCGAACACTGCTGTGCTGTGTGCGGGTATGGTTTCGTGATGAGAATAGTGGTGCTGGCTGGCATACAAGGTCTATTTTGGGAAAAGGGTTCTTTTGGAGCCGGCAGAGGATGATGACGACGACGACGGCGTAGACGGCGATCGACGTCCGAACTCTAAATGGATCTATACATCATCATCATCATCATCATCAGCCGCCGCCGAAGCAGCAGCAAAAGCATCATTCAGCAGAATAAAGGCTTCGTGTGCCTGTCGCGCTTATACCTACCTCTTGCAGCTGTATTGTGGTGGGCAAAAAGTCTGGCATTCGACTATCGTGCTCCTTGATTTCAGCTTGCAATTTTCTTTTTTCATGTTTGTTTCTTTATTTTGTCGGTTTTTTGGTTTCCTCTCCTCATTCCAGAAGTCATATAAAGGCCGTGAGAACGGCTCGCGATTCCAAGTTCCCAAGGCTCGTGCGTGGTATAGCGTAGCTCCTTTTTGTTGTTTCCCTTTACGTGTGGTTGTGGGTTATCTCCTTATTTATTAATTTGTTTCTGAAAAGTCCGCTTTGATAGATTAAGTTCGAACAGTGAGTGCTTATAGTGCGACCTTCAGATTGGGATGCGCGTGTGAACAGGAATTTTCAACTGAAAATATAATCCGCTGGAGTTCTAAGTTCGAATGTGTGCGCAACAGAAAAATGACATCGTTGCGGCTGCCGCACAGGCCCGCTCTATGGGGTAATACAATACAATCTGCGATCTTGCACATGAGCGCGTGCAAGTGAAATGAAATTAATTCCGAGATGCGCACGTAGATGCACAACTCCGACCTCACGTTCGGAAAGGGACCAGGGTCGTCCTAACATACAAGTTGAACATGCATGCGCCGGCTATTTTGGTTGCTCTATAGAGATGCGACGAGAATCCGGGGTATAGATATACCTAACCTATCGTTATGCATACGAACTGTAGGTATATATGTATATCTACTTGTTTCTTTTGTGGGGGATTAATCTATTGGGCGGGACTGCGGCAAGAGGATCCACAAAATTCTACTTGCCCCAGAGTTTAATGATTTGTTCGTCATATGCGATCGTGAGAAGCAAAAGTTACCCCACTTGGTTCAAGAGGAATAAACAGTATGTACATGTACAGTGCACAGGCACACGCGAATGGAAGAGCACAGTGGGAACTCGCTAAAATAGAAGTAGCGAGTCATCATAAATATTTGTGTACATGACGATCATCACTCAATTCAACAGCATCAATTTAACAGCATCACCAAAGGCCTTGTATACATAAAGCCAAAATGGAGGTTCAATAGAGAATGACGTATATTTGTAAACAAGACAATAGATCAACGTAAGAGACGGTTGGGTCTTTTTAGTTAACATATAGTGACTGCATTGCCAGAGGTTTCATACATAGCCTCTAAATAATGCCAACTACATATCTCTGACATGGGCACTATTATATGGGGGTACATGTCATAAACGCCCGGTGTCATAACGCCCTGGAGTCCTGGACACTGCTTTGACACTTTGAGAGTGGGCGATATGACACTTTTAAAAGTGTGACACTTTTAAAAGTGTCATAGCGCCCCAGGGCCTCATAAAAAATTCTCTCCAAAATGTAGCTGAGTTAAATTTAAGCAAATCCGTTTATTTAGCCGGGCTGTACGCTGCTTCAGCATGTACGCTGCTACCGCATGAATCTATCAAAATTTAGCGCGCCCATTAATGGTTCGGGGCATTTACTCGTCTTGAGCGTACCGCTCGGCTAAATGGATTCGCTTAAATTTAGCTCAGCTAAATTTTGGAGAGAATTTTGTATGGGAGCTAAAGTTTAGCTCGAGCAGCGTACTAAGCTTAATGGTTCGGCACAGCTGTTTTTTTTTGACACTTACCGGGACAATGTTACCTACTTAATGTCAAAATTCAGCTACGATTTTAGCCAATGTTTGGAGAGAAATATTGGATATTAGTTCGGTGAAGCTGTTTGACTAGTTGGAAATTGTTCAAATTCGTAAAGGCTGTTGCTATTCGGCCGTTGTTCGGAACACGACTATGTAACTAATGTCGTTTTCGGTTGGTCGTCCAGAACCGCCCGGAAGAACACTCCGATTCGGGATGCCAATCGAACAAGTTTGGCGTTTATAGTGTATAAATGTATCTGGTTTCGATTCTGAATTCAAATCCAGAAGCAAAATTCTCTTCTTTTCAGGAGAAGAATTGTCATTTGAGTGCTTCCGGATGGTTCTGGATTACCAATCGAAAACCCCATAAATGTCAAAGTTTATACCTATTGCGTCAAGTTGGGGTATGTGGCTCGCTTCGCTCGCAGCAAAATCTTTAAACTCCAGTTATGCTGTACGTTTAGCACCCATTTTTTAACTTTCTCGTATACGTAGTAAGAGAAAGATATTTTTTTCTTTACAAACAGTTTTTAATGAAAATATGATTACGTTACGTTGATTACATAGTCAGTCGTGTCCCGGACATCGGTAAATATAACATAGGTAACTAATATATAAGAAACCACTGTGAAAAGCTTTTATCAATCCGTAAATTCCGAGAGAGACATTGTTTGTCATGACGTTTACTGACGTCAATTCGAAAAACCAAAAATGTACTCAAAACCTATTTGCGTCGATGATGATGCGATAAGATACAAATATAGGTACATATTTGTAGTACCTACCTACTACAATTTTTGCGATGATTGGTGCGGTAATCCAGTAAAGTTGAAATATACTGAGACTTGAATATCTATTGTTTGAAAAAAAAAAAAAATAAATAAATAAACACAATAGTCCACACTCTGACTCTATTACCAATGTCAGGTGATGAGGTGAGTGCAAAATACCTTTTTTTGATCTGATCTAATACAGATGTGCGTGCTCTTAAATTAAGACTAGTATATTAATTTCTCTCGTACTCATAGCGATGACAGATAAGTGACTTATACGATATTTTTTATTATTATTTTTTATCCCGTAGATAGAAAAATGTTAACTTTCCGTCTTCTAACTTAACCTGCGATTGGTCGCACTGTCAACTATTTGTCACTCAAGCAAGCCCCTACTGGGATTGGAAATATAGTATTGCTATTGACCTGGAAAGTGGAGGCCCCCGAGTCAGTATATGGACTTAAAATTTATACGTTCTCTTAGTAGCAATTTAGCAGGACAACCCTAGCACATTTGTGAAATTAGATTTTTATTAAGAGTTCCATATACCCGTCCATAGTTATTTAAAACAATAAACTTTGATTATGGCGTTATTTTGTGTTCTCCTCTGGACCTCATTCATTACCCGCATTAGTGCATCATTAAGGCGTCATATACTCTGGTGTCTCGTCCATGCAAAGCCCTTGAAAGCACATTATAATAACTTAAAATAAGCATCCTGATAAGTGGGCAATTTACCACGACACCTCTTGGTGGCTAGTGGTGTTGCGGTGTCGTGGTGTCGTGGTGTCTGATGGGCGAGAGAAAAGGTGACTGGCGCGAGATTGGTACAGAGGCGATTGGTGTATAGCCGGCCGGTTGGAAGTTGCGCAGGCTTCATACATACACATGTAGTTGGCAATTACGGTGCGCATGTTCTTTGAAATTTCTGATTAAAACGCAAAAAAACAACAGGGACGGCCTGCGGCTTCGATCTCGCATCCCAGCCAGTACCCAACACTCTTGGCAATCACAACAAAATTGTCTTCTTTTAGCACCTTGTCGAATGCTGGTCTAATTGCGTCCTGCTCTTTCGGAAGCTAATCTCCGGGCAAACAAGAGTGTAAATTGCGACTCGTAGTGGAGTGCGAACTCATGTCCGGCGATATTTATGAATTTGAAGTGATTTACGTAAGTGTTATGGCCGTTGTACGGGACACAATGTTTGTCCGCTAAATTGTAAGATTATGCTTAATTTTTTTGGAGCCTGATGGAAGATGGCTGCAACAAGGTTATATTGAGCCTGGTGTTGCATATATTCATAAGTCAGTGTTAAGATGCTGCGAAAGGCTTGTTCAAGGGATGCTACATGTAAACATTATTTGCCATTATCTTGTTTTATGAAAATAATGTAACGACATGATATAACATTTTAGCTACGAAATGTTTATTTAAAATGAGGTCGTTTCTGGAAATTTTGTCTCGAATATGTTGTCTTAATTGTGACTGGGTGGAGCTGGCACGAGTGTTGGTTTGCTTATTATATAGGAAGAAGCCAGCATACATAACTCAAAGTGGGGCCGACTGATATGGTAGGATGCGAATCTGCAACTAGCCATAGTAATGGTACATGGGAGTGTTAAGCTCATGCCGGCAGCGAAGTCAAGGTAGAACTGGAATAATGATTTTGTTTCCACCTGCTGTTTGCCGTTGTGGACCGATACGGTTTGCAATGTTTTCAAAGGATTTTTTATTTATGCCACTAAAAATAGGGACTCTTCGATACATCCATTCTTATCGTAGGCTTTTGGAGATAATTCGAACTTCTATGTGGGGTATACGCTACCGCTACAGTAGACTTATTCATTCCTAGGAAAATACAAGAATCATGAAGAAAAACGAGATATATTGGTCTTCCAGTTCCCAAAAAAGAATTTCGAGATTCAACAATTTTTGACAACACTGTCATCAACGAGGTGTGTTCAAATAACGCCAACCGAACGCCCCAAATAACTATGCTTGGCGTAAATGATGGTAAGAAAATCAACTGTTCGATAAACGTCAAACAGCTTAGAGCATTCAATAATATGATTCGTCAGATCAAACATTAATTTTCCGTTCAACGGTGAACGGTGAGTTGTACTATACCCGAGGTTCTGAAAAAATGTTTTAAAATGTTATTTTAATTACATAATATTGTTCTACACTTATTTCCACCCACCTTTGGTATGTATGTATACCTATTTAAAAAAAAATGTGTTGATTTGGAAACTTTTTCCTGGTTACGCACCTTTATCTTAAGTGTGAAATGTCAAAATGACGTTGTCATAGGTAAGTTTACCACGTTTATCATTTTGATTTACAATCCAATAATGACAATTCGTGTCATTAAGCTTTCTAACTTGTTGTAAATGATTTTCCATTCGAAATTCGATACAATTTCCCAACAGAAATTATTAGCCGTTTTTTATTATCAGCGTGATCTGATCCGGATCAGATCATGAAAATAAAACAAACTGGATCATTGATTAAGTTGTGGCAACAGTTGTTTTTCACACATAAAATCCAATACCAATTATGACAAATATCGTATTGTCACCAGCCATGTTGCAGCCACATGGTACAATGTGACGTCACAATGCGATGATTTTTCCATTGCACTTGCTCATATTTGAGTTTGACATTTCGCTTGTTGTGTCGGGGTGTTACCATATGGATACAAATCTGCATACATTTAGCATTTAATATTTTTTTGGGGGGAAACTATGTTCAAATGTTATGTTCAAATATGCATCATAATTAATCGTATTGTACTTCTAATATTTCCATTTATATTTCTATGCTATATAGCGAAACAAAACATCTCGAAAGTCGGAGTAGTAACTTATTCGAATTTGAGAAAATGCTAATTGATTTTTTGTGTATTTAATTGTGTTTCATATTTTGGTCTGGCAACATTACTGTGTGGCTATAATTTACAGGGACACCAACCTTTAGTGAATGAAATAAACAACGCCACGAAACAACAACGAGAAATAGTTGAATTAATTTTCAGATCATATTTCGTGATCTCGATGAAAAGCAGGATCACATGTTGTTGTTGTAAGTGCATGTAAATCGATGATCTATATGGATCATAGCTGATAATAAAAAACGGCTATTGTCAGCGTCAAACTCAACTAGCGAGAATCGTTGTTACTCCTCGCTTTCCCACTCAGTGATTTTCCATACAAATTTTGACAGTTCATTTACCACTTCGTAAACTTACGAAGTTTATCACGTTCATGACGGTTTTACGACGTTGCAAGAACACCCCAATGTTTTTTTATAAAGTCAGCCTATTGCCGCAGATATGATAGACAGGGTTAGTGAAAACGAAATCGGTTTTCGTTTCGTTTTTTACAGGATCCCACCCCAGATTTTCGTTGAAAATAATTTCCTTCAAAAATTCATCGACAACGGAAAATGTTTTATTTTCGTGGAAATGTGGAATGAAAAGAATTAGCAATTGTCAACAAAATCAGACGATTTTTTTCTTTTAAGAAGCCAAAAGAAGTGTGACAGCCGTTAAGACGAAAAGATGCATGCGTTTTGACAATCGGTACGTTTAAAACCCTTAGCTTGAGTTGACTGATGTGATGTGTCCGAGTTTCTATTGACCTTGATGATTGATCACGTGGGAATTTTTTCCATGTGATGTATATAAACGATTAAACGACGAATCTAGCCAAGAATCCCGCTTCTGAGTACTCAGTACTTTTGACTGAGAACTCAGGGGGCTTATTCCCAAATGCGCGGCGGATCGTTTTTCATGGCGGATTTGTATTTTTGTATTTCCAAAAGCTATTTGATCCAATCAAAAGCGATAGCTGTGTAAGTGACAGATTGCTGGTGGATTGTTTGCGGATAAAAAATAAACTAAATTCCTGTGGCGGGAAAAAGCTGTCAAAAGTCAAAGTGATGGAAAAATAAATGGAAAATTGCAACTCAGAATAGAAAAATCTGGAAAGCACTGGAAATATCCTTTTCGCCCTCGTTCGCATTTGAGAATAACCAAAAGCGAAATGGAAGTACCTATCGCTTTCAATTCGATCCGCTGCGCATTTGGGAATAACCCCCCAGTAAACATTTCGATTTGTATGCCTTTGATGTATAGTAAAAGTGAAGTTAGGTTAGGTTAGGTTAAGAAGGGCTATGAAAGATAGGTCTCATACGGCACTAGGCAGCATCAGGCCCCATCGCGATCCCTGATAATATACCGATCAATGTCCTGAGCTGTTACATGCTTAGGTTGAGGATTTCCCTAGATTTTTTACGGTCGAATTGCGGCCAAAGTGCCTTGGATACTGCGTGACCGGTGAGGCCTGCCCACTCCCGGTCGGCTTCCTTATAGTTATTTTATTCCTAATTAGCGCCCTTTATGATGCAATGTTTAATATCCACCTCCTCTCTATCTAACAATTCCCCGCCTCTTCTCGCAAGCTCATCAGCTTGCTCATTTCCAGCTATACCGCAGTGTCCTGGTACCCCTACCCATCAGCACAGTCTCACTCGGTTCTGACTTTATAATGCCTTAAGCATTGTGCGACAGTTTTTGACTATTTCAGAATTGATGTTCGTAGATAGCAGTTCCTTGAGTGCCGCCTGGCTATCGATGTATAGAGGCCTATATCCCTTCCAGATGTAGATGGAAGGAAGAACAGCCAGAACTTCTGATTGGAAGACACTGCTTATATCCGGTAGTCGTATAGACACTTTTAGTTTTGGATCTACGGAGTAGACTCCTGCTCCAGTGCCTTCCGCTGTTTTGGAGCCGTCTGTTTAGACTGCAATTTCGCAATGTTTAATTACTTTATCGCTTTGCCATTCATACCTTTCAGGATATGATACCTCGTACGGAGTGTCGAAGGCGACAAGAGGGTGGATTTTATCAGTTTGCACATGTACGCCCGGGAGTAGCTCCGCTAGTATTGTACAGTGCCCAAAACCACCCCCTCTGAAATAGCCCAACGTTGTGAGTTGCTTCCCGCAAGTTACTTAATATGTAAGTCTAGTGGTGTGAGGTGTAGAAAGGTGTCCAGCGCTGCCGTAGGGATGCTGCGAAATGCACCCGTTATTGCTATGCTGGAAGTTCTCTGCGCCGACGCTAAGTTTGCCGCCATATGTGAGTATGTGTCTAACCACAACTGTATATAGCCAGTGCATCCAAACTGAACTTTCTTCTGTTCTGATTGTGCCACTCACTGTCACCGCTTATTGCCAACTCGTACATATGACTAACCTATTTGCATCCCAATCTCTGAGCAAATATCAATTTATATGAATCGCGGTAAAAAAAAAAACAGACAACTGTAACATGACATTGGATTGAAGATATCATCAGCACCACAAGCCTTTACAACTTTTATAGCATCACAATCCCAACTAATTAGCGGCGGTAAATATAAGCCATAAATATTTATTATACTGACGAAAAAAAAAACAGCCAATCAAAGTATCGACTTCCAAGAAATCCGAGTGCAAACATCATTGCGGACACTATGGCACCCAGGCTGAGGGTCACTCTGATGGGTAATTCAACTAATTACCTCATTTATTGAATTCCTTGACAACGTCAACCGTGCACCCGGCGAAAAAGTCCCTGGTGGACATATCTTTTGACAGTGATTGCTGGCAACAGCCTTTGTCTGCAAGTGAATGTTGCTGCGCCCGTTGAAGAGGAGTCCATACAGCCGGCACCAGCAGCGATCCCAACTGTTTCAATCTGATAACCCCCTATACTTGTAGTAAGGCAGACGACCGACCGACGGACGCATAAAATCTGTAATGTCCTTCTGTATAAAACCACATCGATGTTCTGGAGATGGGGAACAGCATTAAAAATGTAGTCTTGAAGCTGCAGAATCTGTGTCAGACGCGTACACCAAAACGCAATGTGTCTTGCGCGCCCGCATCAAAAGACCACAACAACGGACGGATTTTATTCGGCTCTAAATGTTTTGAATTCCAGTCGGTGCTTAATTGAGGTTGGTCGGATGGCAAGCTTTAATATATGGGCGGAAAAGTCCAAGACGGAGACCCGTTGTTTTTCGTGATACTTATGTCGCGGTGACATTTTTCCATGCAACACAGGCACGGCAGGCGTGTGCGTGCAGCGTGCAGGTCCCATTATATTTACTTGTTCCATCGTCGTCGTTGGTTCGGTTTGCCGCTTTGTTCAACAATTATGGCCAAAAGTAATTGATGAAGAGTTATTGCTGCACATGGTCTTGACATTGTTTTCTGTAGTATAAAACATAATTGCGATACATTTAAAGAGGAGATGGAGAGGAGATTTGTTGCACTTTGCTGCGAAAAAAATCGAGTCGTAAGTGCTTTTAAGCCGAATCGTGTAAACGCAGTCTTAATTACACTTATGTGACCCCACCAAAAGGACTGTACGACGTCCTTTTTTTCCGTTAAAGTAAATTATGTAAGTAATTTTGTGTAAACTTGGAGGTAATTAAGTATTTCGCAAGGCACCCTGACATTACTTACAGGTAATTAAATTTTATGGAAACTTATACTTTGTATTTAGTTTAAAATACATGTCTACGTCGTTGGTGGTATAGCATTCTTAGTTAATTTTATTGAACAATTTGTTCATTGATTGCAAGGCCTTTGAGTGAGAATTATAAATGTAGATAAATGAAAATAGAAAATCGTGTGAAATGGTTGACATGCATCGCGTCGCTGCGAATATTAATCAAAGAATCGCCCGCGATTTGTTAAAACCCACGTAGAAGAACAAAATGCGAACATCGAGAAGAAGTTTATGCGAATTTGGAGACATGATATATTTAAATCCAAGTAACGCAGTAAAGATGGTTTAAGGGTAGTGATGCGATTATATGAGAACACAAGCGTTCTCACTCTAGCCTCTCACTATCAACTCCTACTCTCACCTCCACGTTGGTGACTGGTGGGTGCCTAGTACCTCGACCTGAGATGGGGTAACCAACGCCTGTGGAAGGTCGTTGGTGGCAGCGAACGAGAGAGGGGAGACGAGTGTCTTCGCACTAAGGCACTTACTCTTAGGCGGCAGCGGAGGAATTCCCTAGATGGAATCAACGGTGGCGCCTACAGTTCCAGTCAGGTCGAACTACTAAGAGTGTAATCCCTATATGAGCTGCTTCGACATATTTGAACAACAGGTCTATAGGGACTTCCAATACTGAGCCAGGGTGTTGGAAAAGAGTCGGTGGCGGACGAGCCCTCGATGGGTCAACGGCAGCGCTCAAATCCCAAAATGGGTTACTGACATCGGATTTTTCCGGCCCGCTGTCCTAGGGTAAAAACAAGGGCCTGATGGCCCTCCAGGTTGGGGGTTGTGCCGTCGGGGTAATTTCCCGACCATGGAAAACACGAAAAGTTATGAGAGAGACACAACCAGCCTCGGAAAATGGAACTCCTCAAACGGCAACCAGACCCGGAACGTCGACGGACAATGATATCAGAGTATGTACCTGGAATGTACGAACGCTCTACACCCCAGGTGCTACTCAAAAACTTGAGTCTGTCCTCACGCGGTACAAGGCAGACATAACCGCGATCCAGGAGATACGATGGATAGGATCAGGCATGATCAAAAGAAAAGATTGCGACATTTATTACAGCTGCAACAAAAGACTGCATGTATTAGGATGCGGATTCGTCGTGGGAAATCGGCTTAGGACAAAAGTTATTGACTTCAAGCCGATAAGTGATCGCCTTTCTGTGATCCGCATCAAAGCCTGTCCGGAGTACGATGTAAAAGTTGTACTCGGGGACTCCAATGCTAAAGTCGGAAAGGAAAACATCTTTGGCGGGTTAGTTGGTAAGCACAGAATCCACGAAACGACAACAGACAACGGCTACCGACTAATCGATTTTGCAGTAGCTCGTAATACGGTGATAAGTAGCACTAGGTTTCCAAGGCTAAGGATCCACACAGCAACCTGGCGCTCTCCAGACGGTCGAACCGCCAACCAAATCGACCATGTGCTAATCGATGCGAGGCACGCATCCAACATCCTCGACGTGCACACATTCCGAGGGGCAAACGTCGACTCTGACCATTTCCTTGTCGCGGCTAAATTCAGAGCTCGACTGTCCAACGAGAAGAAGCTGCGAACCGCCCAGAAGAAGAATTTCGACGTTGGACGCCTTAGCACACCTGGAGTAGCCAGAGCCTACAGCGAGCGCCTGAGCATGAAACTCTCCTCTGTGCACTCACCTACCACAGACGCCAACAATCAGTGGTGCCAGTACCGCGACATCATCAAGGAGGTAGCCGAAACCACTGTAGGGTACCAGCCACCCCAGAGAAAGAGCCCGTGGTATGATGATGAATGCGTGTACAGGAAAAAGGTGACAGAAGATGCACACAAGAAAGCGCTGCAGCGCAAAACAAGGGCAGCGAGAGAAGAGTACCGAGCCAGGAGAAGGGAGGAAAAGAAGATCCTGCGTAGTAAGAAGAGGGCTTATGCAGCTTCCCAGCTCAAGGAGATCGAAGAGTCGCGCGATCATAATAACACCCGGAGGTTTTATAAAAAAGCCAAGCAACTGGCTGCTGGCTACAAAACCGGAACGCAGGCTCTTTGAGACAGCGAAGGAAACCTAGTCACCGACGGGCAGGGAATAGTAGATGTGTTTAAGCAACATTTCCAGCAGCTGCTTAATGGGCATCATGTAGAGAGAGTGATAGGGCAAGAAAGAAAGAAAGCCCACGCCCAGTCAATGAAGAACTAGTTCCACCACCTAATATAGAAGAAGTTGGCCTAGCTATAAAAAAGCTTAAGAACAATAAGGCCGCATGCTCTGATGGTTTACTAGCGGAGCTCTTTAAATACGGTGGTGATGTTTTGGAAAATACCAACGAAACTCTATTCATCGACTTCAAAGCCGCGGATGATAGCATACATCCTTAGGAGCTCTATATGGCGATGGCCAAATTCGGAATCCCGGCTAAACTGATTCAGCTGTGTCAAGCGACGCTGCAAAACATGCCCTACAAGGACGTGCAGTTTGGAACTATTTCAAACATGTACCGGATTTCAGCAAGGATTTGCGC
This sequence comes from Cheilosia scutellata, assembly GCA_955612985.1. Taxonomy (NCBI): domain Eukaryota; kingdom Metazoa; phylum Arthropoda; class Insecta; order Diptera; family Syrphidae; genus Cheilosia; species Cheilosia scutellata. The sequence goes on from OY015311.1 coordinate 22,530,240, forward strand.
TATCACTATCATGCGACTTCTTCAATCTCATACTGGAGCAGATAGTGCGCAGGGCAGGTGTCACTATCTTCAACAGGTGCGTTCACCTGCTGGGGTATGCGGACGATATTATGATATCATCGGTCGTTCCCAGCGTGCCGGGATAGAAGCAAGCGCGGCGATTGAAGAACAGGCGAAATCCGTTGGCCTTGAACTAAATGAGGACAAGACTAAGTACATGCTACGAACAAACAAACAAGCAGCTGTCCACCGCCTAGGACAAAACGTCACTGTTGGACGCAATAATTTCGAGGTAGTTATAAGGAGTTCACCTACCTCGCAGTATACGTGAAACCCCACGAATGACATCCTAGTGGAGATCCGGCGAAGAATTACCCTTGGAAACCGTTGCTACTTCGGTTTGGCAAAACAATTGAGTTCAAATCTCCTATCTTGAAGGACGAAATTTGTGCTCTACAAAACCCTTATCCTGCCATTTTTGCTTTATGGCGCCGAGTGCTGGACGCGCGATAAGCAAGAAGGGAGAGCTGATACTGGGCTCCTTCGAAAGCAAAATACTTCGGCGGAGTTTTGGTCCTGTGTGCGAGAAGGGCGAATGGAGGAGAAGACACAATCACGAACTCTATGAGTTGTACCAAGATGTGGATGTAGTCCAAAAAGTAAAAACACGTCGACTACATTGGCTCAGCTCGAGCGAATGGACGCAATAATGCTCCAGCTAAAAGGGTCTTCGAATCCCAGCGCCCAGGTTCGAGAAGACAAGGAAGACCGAACCTCCGTTTCAAAGACCAAGCCATTGCGGATGCAAGAGCGCTTGGTCTGGACAACTGGAAGCAGCATGGCCGGGATCGTAAAGGATGGAAGGCTGCAGTGTCTCAGACAGAGACTCTTCACATGTGTGGGCCCCATTGTGTCCAGTCACGGGAACCTTCCATTTCATACCTGTTGGAGACAAAGAATATCACAGGTGTTCACAAGCTCTTTGTTGAGTTTGTTGACCTACTGGAACCACCCCGATTTGAGTATGAATCTCAGGAGTTCCTTTAGATCCACATTCACCAGATCCTCTAGTTCATCGAAGAATAAGCTGTTGAGGATCCTCTGTCTACTATTTTTGGATTTGTATTTTTGTATTTCCAAAAGCGATTTTCTCCATTCAAAAGCGATACCTAGCTGTTTAGGTGACGGATTGCTGGCGGATTCTTTGCGGATAAAAAATAAACTAAATTCCTTTGACGGGAAATAGCTGTCAAAGTTTTGGAAAAATTTATGGAATATTGGAACTCACCCACGGCTCTATTAGAGCCACATGTCCTTGAGTCCCAATTCAAAAATTCGGGGAAGTAAAACCTCGTTGATTATGGTTCTGTGTCCTTTCAAAGACGAATGTATGGCACGTGCGTCGACTGTCCGGTCGACATTGAAGGCTCAGCGGAAATAATTTCGTCGGAAGGAGCAATATGAGGTCTTATTCCAGTGCCTCTTCTATCACATGTTGTTCCAGTCTATTCGAGGTGACTGGCTTAAGTATTTGACCAGTTCGCGTAGGACGACCGGGAAATCTGCGGCGAAATTCGCATTGTCCTCCGGCTTTCGCGTTTCGCGTTGGTTTGAAAATGCCTTTAATCCATAAGAAAATAGTCACGAGAATTACGCGATATAAAGTCGTAAAGCGTTCAAGGGCTTGTCGTCCCGTTTCGAAATAATTACTACCAACCGGCTACCAACACCAACCATCCAATATAACTCCGTTCCAGCCCGAATTAAGTACAGTACCAAGACCTAAATGAAATTAATTTTATTTTCTCCTCCAAATCGATTTATGTCCAAACAATTGCAAGCATACAAGACTCTCATGGTGCCAATAATCAGTCCAACCAGGAACTGTATTCAAAGCTGTATAATTTTTGTCAGATACATGACCCAATGCAAATCGGTAATTTGGCTTCGCCGAACTAAAAATATAAACAGTTTATCTTCATCGCGTTCTGTGTGTGGATTTGCTTATCTGCGATCGAAAACGGATTAAAATTACGACACGGCCATACGCCACTGATGCGTAAATTCAGCGAAGATGCCAAAAAGAAAGACTACAACCAAGATTTACGAAAGGAAATTCCGAAATTATATACACGAATCCACGAGAGTATGTGAAGAAAAGGCAGTATGTACAACAGCACTTGGCGGGCGGCTATCTGAGGTCCGCGAAAAACCCAAAATGTATACCTCACTCAGTGTTGCAATTTTTTATGTCCAATTACAAACCCAGAAAAAAAGGTTTCCTTAATTCCCTATACTCGCCTAACCGCTGGAGAGCGCAAAATCAAGATATTTCCAAGCAGGTCAGATTCTGATGGCATCGCCGCTCGTGTATCAGGGACGGGTAAGGCGGCCGTGGAAATTTATAAGCATACTGTCCTGGAAGCTGCCGCGAATAACTCTTTTGGCAGCGTGTTCCAATTTGATGTTACACAAGCCGCCCGTCATGTAGAGCCCCACCTGAGGCCCCGCAGTCAGCGTCTGGTGCACTTTCCACCTATGATCTCTGATATAGCGAGCGCGTTGTTGTTCTTCTGGATCTCGTTGGCACAGTTGGTATTTCTAATTGAATTTTTCTGGGGGCGACAATCCGCACGCATATGCACAAACCACAATACTCAACACAGGTGATTATTTGATCGTCCCTTAGTCGATTTCAGTTTCCAAGCACGGACAATACCTGATCCTTTTTGGGGGCAACTCTTTCTGTTGCTGCGTTGTTGCTTTTGGACGATGCCAATAATGCGGTGCCAATATTATGTGAAATTGCATCTCGGCACAACGGGGTGTGGCTGAAGATTTCTTCAGCAGCCACCTGAAGGTATTAGCACGAGATCCCATCATCATACCGACGGAATGCAATTTGCACTGAAATATGTACGCAAACGGTATGACTTATATAGTGCTTTCTTATTATAAGCCATATAAACACTATAATCAGGAATGCCCTGTTATTGTGGATAGTGCGTTTGTTGAATTAGCGCACACGAATATAATGTTGGTGTTCCATCAAGCGCAAGCGGTCTTGTAAAAGAGAAAATTGCCAGGACTTTTGAGTATGCAATTGGTACCTACATAAAGATAGATTGTTTCCCATTTGCGATTGCGACGTGAAGGAGACATTAGCGTTAGGAATTAGCGTGTAACCGTGGATCGATTGTGGTGTTTTACAAACCAAATTACAAGTAACTGGCAGATCTAACGTGTCAGTTGGTCAGATTAATATTTACATTGTGATATTGTACATGATTATTGCACGCTCTTCGCCGACGAAAGGGTAAAGGTAATCTGACGATCACAAGTGCAAACGTCTATAGAAGGTAGGTATCGTAGTAGTAGGTATTGTTAACAAAAATAAAATGTTTAATCTCTGTAAAAGGGGTACAAGTAGTAGTATAAGTTACTCTTACTTACCGGGCTACCGACCCGTGAGGAGACTCTGTTTGAGACACTGCAGCCTTCCATCCTCAAGCACGCTGATTCCAGTTGTCCAGACCAAAGCGCTCTGGCATCCGCAATGGCTTGGTCTAAGAAACGGAGGTTCGGTCATCCTTGTCTTCTCGAACCTAGCGAACTTAGCTGGAGCAATATTGTCCATTCGCTCGATGTGGCCGAGCCAATGTAGTCGACGTGTTTTGGCTTTTTGAACTTCCTCCACATCTTGGTACAGCTCATAGAGTTCACGTTTGTATCTTCTCCTTCATACGCCCTCCTCGCACACAGGGCCAAAAATCCGCCGAAGTATTATTCTTTCGAAGGAGCCCAGTATCAGCTTTCCCATCTTGCTTACCGTCCAGCACTCGGCGTCATAAAGCAGAACTGGCAGGATAAGGGTTTTGTATAGCACACATTTCGTCCTTCGAGCTAGGAGTTTTGAACCCAATTGTTTTGCCAAACCGAAGTAGCAACGGTTTTCAAGGGTAATTCTTCACGGGTCTTCACTAGGGTGTCATTCGTGGAGTTCATGTTTACTCCGAGGTAAATGAACTCCTTAACATTACGACCTTATTTAAAGAGCTCCGCTAGTAAACCATCAGAGCCTGCGGCCTTGTTGTTCTTAAGCTTTTTTTGTAGCCAACTTCTTCTAGGCTAGGTGGTGGAATTGGTTCTTCATTGACTGGTTCTTCTTGTCCTATCACTCTCTCTACAATCTACATGATACAGTTCCAGAGGACGTGGCTATGAACGACATAGCCTAAAACCATCTCACAGTCTTAAGAAACATTTAAAAAAAAGTTTCCTTAAATTCTGTCCAGTAGTTTTCGTGCGTTGAGGTAACAGAGAAAATTTCTACAGTTTTATATACAGTGAGCCTCAAAAATGAGTAAACACCAATTATGTTTTAATTTTTCTTTGGAGATGGGAAACTTTTATTCTTAAATATCTACAAAGTATTTTATCCTGTCGAGATTAAATACGTTTTGTTATTGTTATTTCCTTATCAAACTTTTTACAGATTGTTGGTTTTTTAGACCGAAAGAAAACTCAAAAGATGTTAAGATTCTCTATACGCGAATGTATTGGCCACAATATACCTATAATTTCGTTTCACCAATCAATTCCAATAAAACCGAACAGTGCTTGCGCGAGCGAATCTTCGTCAGACTCTATCCGCATTGATATGCCAACGAAATCATCTACGAGAATCAATAATGAGGCAGCAATTTAAATCCTCTGCCGAATAGAGATGAAAATCACTTAAATGGCATCACTGCTCACAAAACGCTACAAGAAAAGATATCTATTGCAACTGGTGTGGTGTACTACGCCATGCACCCTAGCACACGTACAAACTAATAATAATAGATCGGCAGCGCTTAATGTCGATCTTTGCGGATGCATGCAAGCGGCACGCTTCACTGTGGTGCGCCAAACGCTTCAAAGCAATGAAAATTAGAATATCTACCAGAAAACTATTAATAAAAGATACCGGTCGGTTGCATTCGGATACATTCGGTTGCCTCACACCGCACTCGACTGACCGCGCGTGTAGCTGGAGCTGGAGTATACCACCACCGCTCGCACCGTGCACACACCAAATTCGGCAGAGTGTGTAACCGGCTTTTTCAATCCAGCGATTGCGAATTACATTGCTCCCCGCGCTGCTCCTCCCTGTCCCTGTTCCTTCCCGACAGCAGCAGTTCATGGATGTTTGTTGTGGGAATAGTAACATTGATGGATCTCGTTGGGTGGTGGTGATTCACCCAGTTGGTCGCGGTTTAGCGAACTTCAGTCGTTTCGTTTAATCTTTCGCATCAGCGATGTTTTGTAAATATATGGCACACACATTCGTGTGTATGCGATTCATTCCAATTGCCAATTGAGTAAGTGCCGCTGATATACTGCTGACAAGCAAGTATTAGCAACGTTTTTAGCGCCGCGTTACCATTGCACCATCGGAATCATAAATTGTTAGGTTCTAAGGCACATTGGGACTGATTTTGTCAAAATCCAAGAGTCGCTATAGGGTACACATGGATTACCTTGTCTATTTTCTTGTTCTAATGGCGACGGCATGGAATGTCAGAAACAGGCCATAAATCAGAGGAAAACATATTTACAATGCAATATGTGCGATGAACCCTAGATAAAAAGGCATTCTTGTATGTTGCCTGGTGCGGTGGTGCACTGGTGGGCCCATTAAATGGCCTGTCATCATTTTGTGGTCGGTCAGTCAGTCATAGATAGAGATAGACCACCACGAATGAGATCGGGAATATTTGTTACCTCAATCAAGGATCAACAACATAATCCAAAGGAGTTTTTGGGAAAACTACTTTTTCGATTGTCATCATTACCTGCATTATCAAGTGACCTTTGAACAAATATTTTCAATACGATGATGGAGGCATGACAAAGGGACAAACACACTTTTTGATCGCATCCAGTTCCAGTATCTAGATCGGGTTTTTGTATCTATTACAAATTTGACTTGTTGTGGGCTAGTTTTTGTGTTTTTGCGCCTAATGACTACTGATTTTTTACCTGCGGTATAGACAACTGCATTTGGAGGCTCTTACCAGGAATAATTTATGTGAATGCAATGCTGCTGGGGTGAAATATTAACACGTGGCCACAAATATTCCGTTCATGCTTTGGGAAGCAAAGCCTATGAGTTAACATTTTTTTGTAAGAAGTATAGACACACATTTCTCTGGATAAGTACCAGAACTGACGTTTGTTGAAATGTTTGGTTGTTGGGGGTTTGGTAAACAATTTTAAATTTTCATAAATGTCGAATTGTTCATTTGAGTATAGCCTCTACTCTGAAAAATGCGTTTCGCCCTGATGTGGTGGTATGGGCTCATAAGTAGACGACCACCACATCTGATCTATAGACGCACTTTTTGCTCGATGTTTAATGAGACTTATGGCTATGGTTAGATGCGTATGAAGATGGCAGGCGTTATTGGCATCAACTTGACGGTGACCAATTACAGATCAATTGTACTCATTTTACCTCACCTCATTTTACCTTCTTTTTTTTTTTTTTAATACTAATGGCGGAAGAGCCCTTAATGGGCCAACGGCAGCACTCAAATTCCCGAAGCGGGTTACTGACTCCGGAATATCCGGCCCCTTTTGTCCAAGGGGTCACAGAAAGGCCCTCCAGGTTGGGGGTTGTGCGTGGGGTTAACTACTCAACCACGGAAAACAGCACCGGTTACGAAGCAACCAAAAGCCTCGGATATGGATGGATTTACTGTTGACGACCCTGCAAAACGAAAAAAGGACAATGACTTTCGGATCTGCACATGGAATGTTCGAACCCTGAACAGACCGCCTGCAGCCGAACAATTAGCGGAGGCCCTAGACTGCTACATTGCAGATATCACCGCCATCCAGGAGGTGCGGTGGGATGAGCCCGGCAAAAGAAGAATGAAAAACTGTGACATCTACTACGGTGATTGCTACCGACAACAGAAGCAGCGCCTATTCGGATGCGGATTCGCTGTAAGCGGCAGACTTAGGCGAGCAGTCTTGAGCTTTCGACACGTTAGTGAACGCCTTACAACTATCCGCATCAAGGCTAAATTCGCCAACATCAGCCTGATATGCGCTCACGCCCCCACAGAAGATAAAGACGATGCTACCAAAGAACGTTTCTATGAGCTCCTCGAAAAGACCTACGAGCAATGCCCCAAACACGACGTTAAAATCGTACTAGGCGACTTTAACGCAAAAATAGGCAGGGAGAACATCTTTGGTAGGACAGTTGGCAAGCACAGCCTACATGACACCACGTCTGGCAACGGACTTAGGCTAATTGACTTTGCTGCGGGACGTAATGTTACTATAGCTAGTACACGGTTTCCTTACCTCAACATTCACAAAGGAACATGGCGGTCACCAGATCAACAAACCGTCAATCAAATTGACCATGTTGCGATGGAAGCAAGGCACTCCTCCAGTATTCTAGATGTCCGAACTTTCCGAGCGGCCAACATAGACTCGGATCACTACCTTGTTGTAGCCAAGGTACGTATGCGGATAGCCCAGACACCACAACAACGAGGAAATACTGTGAGGAGATTCAACGTTGAACGGCTACAAGCGCAACAAACCGCCAGAACTTTTGCCGATCGCGTCTCCCTCAACCTCTCGAGAAGTCCTATACAGCCAGCATCAAGTGCTGAAGACCAGTGGCATCGATGCCAAGAAGCCATCAGAAAAGCAGCAACTGATGTGCTAGGTTTCACCCAACCACCACCGCGAAACCCTTGATGGTTTGATGAAGAGTGCCGGCAAGCACATGCAGCAAAACAACTGGCCTACAAAGCGGCGCTGCAGAGAAGGACGAGAGCAGCTCGTGAGCTCTACGAGCAAAAAAGGAGGGAAGAACACCGGCTTCTCTGGAGGAAAAAGAAAGAGCATGAGAAGCGCGCGATCGAGGAAATAGAGAGGCGTTACTCCAGGAACAATGTTCGGAAGTTTTTGCCACCTCGTGTGGGTTGGCATCGTCCCATATACTGTACTTTGGGTTGTTAACATAGCCATTCATTCAAAAATGCGCCTCGTCGCTAGAGATGATTTTTCGACCAAAATTGGGGTCTTCTATGGACTTGGTCATTATCATTTCAGCTCCTGGGTTAGTTTGATCTTGTACGGATATAGGCCAAAGTCCCGACGCAAAACTCGCCAAGTTGATGTCGGCAAAAAGCAGCAACTGATGTGCTAGGTTTCACCCAACCACCACCGCGAAACCCTTGATGGTTTGATGAAGAGTGCCGGCAAGCACATGCAGCAAAACAACTGGCCTACAAAGCGGCGCTGCAGAGAAGGACGAGAGCAGCTCGTGAGCTCTACGAGCAAAAAAGGAGGGAAGAACACCGGCTTCTCTGGAGGAAAAAGAAAGAGCATGAGAAGCGCGCGATCGAGGAAATAGAGAGGCGTTACTCCAGGAACAATGTTCGGAAGTTTTTGCCACCTCGTGTGGGTTGGCATCGTCCCATATACTGTACTTTGGGTTGTTAACATAGCCATTCATTCAAAAATGCGCCTCGTCGCTAGAGATGATTTTTCGACCAAAATTGGGGTCTTCTATGGACTTGGTCATTATCATTTCAGCTCCTGGGTTAGTTTGATCTTGTACGGATATAGGCCAAAGTCCCGACGCAAAACTCGCCAAGTTGATGTCGGCAAAAAGCCGACTTCTTGTGCACGGCAAGGAATTGACTGCCTCGGGTTCTCCTGTACAATTTCAAGAACTGCGGCAAAGTTCTCGGCCGATCTGGCGTTTCTTTGTAGTACGGGTTGATTGCTTACCGAACCAGTTGTCTCGAATGTGGTCACCAAACTTTGAAGAGCCACTGCGTCTGTCGTAAAATGGGCACAACGCGAGCAACTTTGCACTGACCAACACTCATTTTAAATCGTGTAACTTGCCATAGTGGTTTGGCATCAGTGACTGAACAGTGAACAGTAAACCCTCAGATCAGACAGACTCCACCAAAACAAAATGGCCCACACAATCTGCCAACATCGACCCGACCCGAAATTTTTGTCAAATCGAGTTTAAAGCTGGTGGAACGTCGTGTGCGTACCGTCTTGCGACACCCTTAGGATAGCCCCACGTTGTCGCAGGGCGTCGCGATGCACAGTTAGGGAATCCCTGATCTATGGTATCTATAAGAATGTTTCTTGGGTGGATTCTGCTGACTTGAAATCGAGAAACGAAATCCTATTCTCTGAGTTTTTTACTTCCATTCAAAAGTTATCTGTTTAATTCCAGAATCTTTTTTTTGACCAATATTCTGAGACACGCACGAAAATTATACGGAAACGCTCTTAATAGGTACTCAAAAGTACGTGTATACACATCGATCTACTTTAAACCACTTTAAGCTAAACACCAACATTTGTACATAACTATTTTAAAATTTGATTTGTATTAAATTGGGATCTTGTTAATATTTTATTGGTATATAATATAAACGTATTATTGTCGCTTTACAAACCTTTCGGAAATATTATTTTCTATTTTGTCTATCTGTCAACATTTTGCTCTACCTAAATGCCATCATGCAGAGGAACCAATGTTCTTCTTAATGAACGTCTTCGTATGCTCGCAGCTCCATAGAAATCAATAAACGTTATACCTTAGGTATTTAGTTGCCCGACAAAAAGTCACTCGTGTGTGGCTGAATTTTTTGAACCTCCGTGACATAATTTCATTCGCTCAATTGGTATCCTAAATCAATGTCAGTCGAAATTATATAGCAATTAGATAGAGAGCAACCTTATTCACTCGGTGCGATCGCACAGATTTCCCAGTTTATCTAAACCTTTCGCGACCTTCAAAGTCGTACTAAGTTTTACCCATCATCTATTCCTTCCGCATCTACTTTGTAGTTTCGGTCAAGATAAACACTCTCTAAATCGCTGGTACTCAAATAAATGACAACGTCTTTAGCTTTGCGCATTTTTATTTCCATCACGGAATGGACGCGGAGCATTGTGAAACGAAAAGACCACCCATGGCGGACATTGGTCCCAAAGATGTTTCGGACATTAATTTAAGAAGTCATTTGGCACGTGATGCCTCCTTTTTCGCTCGGCTGTCAAGCAGCGGGAATTTTTTTTATGTTGTTGTTGTTTTTATTTTATGAGATATTTCGGAGGCCGTAGCGTAGCACACTTCTCTTAAGATTTTACGATTCCATTTTGATGAATGAGCACACATTACAATCGCTCACGCGCGCTCGCCGCGATCGAGCCCAAGCACCAGCACAAGCACTCTCGTCAAGTGTGATACGCTATCAGTAAAAACTTCGCCATGTAACGACTTGGCTGACCCATTTGTCAGAGTGACTTTCCTTTACACACAGGCGCGCACTGATGCGCATTCTCGACGCTAATGGGTCAATATGTAGTTCCGCCCACGGGCCATTCGGACGCATCCTTTTATTAATTAATTAGCCTGAGTACTACTTTTCGTGATTAATATGTTACTCGACGTGTGAGTTCCAGAGCAGAGCCCCAAACTAATGACGAAGACCGAAGAGCATCATCTCTTGCGCCGGCCGGTAAGATGTGCATGGTGCATTGGGCTTGCGACCTACCTGAAGCTGAAGCCAATGCCAGTGCCCATCCTGAAGTCGAAGTCGAAGCCGCATGCCATGATGAAGTGTTATTGATTGCAAAGTTTCCTGATTGATATATGCGCATAACGTGAGAACTCACACGGACGCGGACGTGGAGGCGTCAAAAGGTTTTTAGTGTCCCGCAAAAAGTGACCACAGGCATGCAGATTATGACACTAATTGCTTTCTGCGGTTAGCGTTGGCTCTTGGTTGGATGTTCTCTGGTTCTCGTGTGTTGGCAGGAAGGTCACTTGGCTCAATTTGAGGATAAGAATATTTGAATAATTTATAGTCATACACGGACGCGGATGTGCCGGCCGGCCGAACGGAACGCACAACATGACTTGACTATGGTGTGGGGTGATAAAGGGCGTAGCACCCCAGCAAGTCTCTAGACCTTAATTCCTTTTTACGGTCATTTTAGTATCCATCATCGCGGATCAGTGAATAAGCTCTTCTCAGTGAACGATTTCGTTTCTATTCAGCGGAGAAAGACACAACAAAAAATTCATAAAAAAAATACACACGAAAAGGAGAATATTCTGGTGAAAAATAAACGCACCCATAGAGGATAGAGTATGGAGAGCCGCAAATCGTTCAGTTCAGTCTGGTTGGCCACATTACGAACGGCGGCGGCGGCACGATATAATGTATTAGTGTGGTCATCGGTGCATGAAGGACGACTCCAAACGAAACCGAAAGATAAATTCGCCGCGCACCGCTGTTCACTTTAGCTCTCAATGAAAGCACACCTATTCAGTTCTGAATTTATACAATTTTATTTTATTTTTGCATGTTTGGTGGGTACGGTGGCGATGGGTTGGTGGTGGGTTTTGCTTTATGTATTGCATCCGTGGTGATGCAGCAAGTTTGCATTATGAATGCAATCCCTGTGACCCCTGCTATTAAATAAATTGTTTCACAAAATATAGTGAGAATGCGATTTGTTCATGCAGCAACAAAGGATGAACTTGCGCCTCAATCAGTTACGTGGCCTCGTTTAAGGATCATCGAACTTGTAATTTTGTCTGTCAAAATTTGAGTTCAAAACGTAAATATTTTGAGGGTCAATTGTGTGCAATGTCGAGTTAGGCTAGGACTGAATACTGACTAGTCGTGCGACGGAAAATGCATATCCGAGACAAGTTCATGCGGAACACAAATTAAATGCGACGAATGCAAAAACGGCTTCGGCACATTGGGTAAGATCGATTTTATCGTTGACGACCAATTCAAAATTAAAAAAATAAAATTACGTTCAGATTTGTACGTAGAACGTGCGGACCTTTAAACGGGCCCGTACTGTTGAAGAAGTTGGTGATCTTCAAACTGACATCGCTACCATTCAAAAGGGGATGAAAACTGTGACATCTACTAAAATTATTTGGATAAAGACGACAGTAGATAGAGACATTAAAAATAAAGTTAAAAAAAAACTTAAGTTTAGCGATTTTATTTTAATCCGATGTTGCACCAAAAACTAGAAAATAATACTTACTAAGGTGGCGCTACTGTCCCGGTGGACCCGTGTCTCAATCAGTATGCCTCTCCAGTTAGCACGATCTTTGGCTAACCGCTTCTAGTTGCGCACTCCAAGTTGGTTGAGGTCCCCTTCCACTTGTGCGCGCCACCTAACCTAATGCGAAGTCTTCCTCTACTGCGTTGTCTCTCCTAGTTGGATTCGAAGACTCTTCGGGTCGGGGCGTTGGTGTCCATTCGCTCTACATGTCATAGCCATATTAGTCGAGTGATACGTACTTTTCTGACCAGGTCAATGTCGCTGTACAGCTCGTAGGGTTCACTGTTAAATCTCCTCCTCAAAAGCCCGTCAACGCAAACGGGACCGAAACTCACTCGAAGAATTTTGCGTTCGAAGCGACCAAGGAGGTTTTCATCCGCCTTTTTTAACGTCTATGCTTCTGCGCCATAAAGCAGGACTGGGATGATGAGGTGGTAAACGTAACAGTCTACCCCCTGTCTATTGCCTCAGACCATCGTTAAGGAGTGAGACGAAGGTGGTCTGTTGCCTCTGACGGGTTGATTGATGTAGTGTCAGCTCCTCCAGTTGGCCGTTAGTCTTCGGGGAGAGCAAAGGGGTGACCGAAGCAGTCTAACCCCCCGCTGGGAGCCTCTAACAGTCCATTAGTAAGAAGGGTGGCTGCTACAGATCAGGGAAGACTGCGAAAGGAGAGAACGACGAAGGGTGACCGAAACAGTCTAACACCCCACCTATCCATTCTGACGGAGTCTGAAAGTTCGACATGTGAAGGTGAAATTGACTGACGTAGTCAGCTCTTCCCGTTGGCGGTTAGTCTTCAGAAACAGACAAAGGGTGACAGAAACAGTCTAACCCCCCACCTGTAGCTTCTAACCGTTCGCTTTCAAGAAGTGTGGCTGGTACGGAACGGAGACGAATCTGGTCTGCTGTTTGACGTGCTTCGGTAAGGGTGTAAATTTGTCTTCGGGAAAAAGACGGAGGGTAACCGTAACAGTATACCGCCGCCTATTGCCTTTGACAGTTAGTATGTTGTGAGAGAGAGACTGGTGTTGAACAGAAGCGGGTGATCGAAGCAATCGAAGCAGAAAAACCCTGCTGCTTTACGCTGAAGGGGGTGACGATTGGTGTCTCTTCAATAGGTAAATTGCGTGTTGATGTTTCAGTGAAGCCAGTTAGACTTTGTAACGAACATGCTGATGCAGCAAACATCGGTACAGGATAGTTCGCTCAGGGCTTCAAAGAAATAAGCCTCTAAGGTGGCCATGCGCAAGGTGGCAAGAGCAGGACAGGAGCAGAGGAGGTGAACGGTGGTTTCCTCTTTCCTCTTCCTCCTCGTCCATGTAACACTTCCATCCCATCCCATTCTGCGGGCATGCCTGCCTATCAGACAGTGTCCCGTTAATATTCCCACGACGGACTTAATTTTGTTTCTGTTAATACAAATCAGGCATACTTTCCTTTGACCAAATCTTGGAGATAAGTTGGTGTATGCTCTCCACCAAGCCATCTCCCGCTGCTTTGAAAGGCGCGGCAGTTAAACCGTTCGGTCCAGCAGCTTTGTTGGACTTGAGCCTGAAGTTAGTAGTCCAGTCTCGGATGTCAAGCGCCACTTCTGTACTGTACCTATACCTATTATTTTTTTGTTTTAAGGTGAAACTCTCGAAAAACACAATGGGGCTAAGAACTCAGAGTAGTGTGTGACTCTAAACACACTAAAAATACATTCTTAATCATGAGCATGACCTATTAAAGACAAATCGACAAATGATTTTAGTTTCAACGTTCAGTTGCTGTCAACTTCTGTACAAGTACATACTTACCTATTGTCATCGGATTTTGTGATTATTAGACTGAAATAAAAAAATATGGGTAGTGATTAGTGAATCGATCCCTTGCTTTAGACAAGACGTAATATGGCCTATTGCCTACATTGCACCCGTATTTTTTTCAGTTGATGTATACGTAGGAGTTGCCGAAAAATCTGGTCAAGATACATACTGATACATTGATACATTTCATTTTCGGATTCAAAATTTTACCATTTTGAGGCCACTTTTCACTAAGTTTGGGCTTATTTAATTATGGAATTGATAATTTGCCAAAATACATACTGATCAATAATGTAAAAAAAAGCTTGTTTGACAGTTTATTTTCTCCTTTTCTTATTGTTATATGTTACCAAAGTTGCCACTTTTTTAGTAAAAATGGAAAAGACTGTCAAAATGGTAGTTGGGGGGGATGAATTCTTTCTCAAAGAGAAAATCTTGCTCGCTCGGAGGCTCTCTCTTTTACGATTTTTTCAAGTTAAGAAACGACATTGAGTAAAAATTCGTAAGATTTAAAAGTAAAGAAACAGACCTACAAACTAAAGCTAAATATTTTTCAAAACGGGACCAACTTCACGCATTACATTTGCTTACATTAGGTAGATACTCAAATTAAGTAGATAGGTTCCCATTCCCATTCCTACATTCTACTTTCTGTCAAAATCGAAATCGAGAAGTGTAGACAAAATCATACAACAATTTAATTTTATAATTCTTGCGGTTGAAACAAAACAAAAATAACAATAATTTATTATGAAGCAAATAAACAATGCGCAAAAAAAAAAAAAAAAGAAAATGAAAAGAAATCTCCATCGTCAGCTCGCTTCATATATCAAGCGTAGAGCGGCGGCCTTTGACGTGGTTTGGCTGGTTCACGCTGATGCACACTTTCAATGTTTTATCGACAGGCTTCCACTCTTCCAGATGCAGTTGCGAAAGTAAATCGCAACATACAATTTTTTTTTTTTTAGTTCGGCATCTTGCCAATCAAAGATCAGAGTATGGCGGTGGCGGCTGGGGTTGATTCGGATGACTGGTGGCAGGCCAAGGGCTCATTGGCCATTGCATTTACATGTGCGCCTTATTAAGTAATTTTGCTGTAAAATAAGGACTTGAATCTACAAAGTCCGTCGTATAGCCAAACCTGTCATATCACTGACTTTTGTTAGTCATATACTGTTGGAAACAGCCTCAGACTGATTGGTTAAATTCTGCATCCCAAAGGAGCGCTATTCACTGCATTCCGCGTCTCATTAACACTTCTTCGTAATATTTCACACATAATTGCGCGCACAGTCCGCGCAGTTTGGATGAATTCGTATAGTTGGGATTATATTGAGGCTCTTAAGGATGAACAAGAGTGTGAAATTCGATGCTTTGCTTACCGGTCGCCCAATTAGTTTCATTAATAGTACATACCTACAACGTCCGAAAAACACATTGTCCGTGATCTTGAAGGTTGCGGTTCAGTGGGAAACTTGACGCAGTAATTAGCGTTGTACTTGCGCAAAGAAATGTGTTTTTTTTTATTACTCGGAAGAGCACAAAGAATTCCGAAAATGAAACAAAAGACTTGAAGTGAGGTATTAATCATGATGACTGTTGACTGCCGCCATGGAGCTCTGAGTATGACCCGCTGTGTGAACACTGAACACGAGCCAGTGAAATATTTATCAAATGACTGTACTATATGTAATGTAGTCGCAGCGCAGATTGCAGTGCATACATCAAGATGAAATTTATCTTTTCCAGTTCTGTTGGTAGAGAAATTAGTGTTGTAAAAAAGGGTGACGTTAGTCCGGTACAGGACGATTTTCCAAGTGATCTATAGTGAATTTGAGTTTCCAAAATCGAATTATTCATTTCCACTATTCAATCAGCATTGGGTGCGTTCTGGCGGAACAAATTGGATGCGCTATAAAAACCCTTGACAACTGGACCAGGAACTGTGGCCTAACAGTCCCCAGAAAACTGAACTGGTACTTTTACAAATAATAGGAAAATACCACAGATTGCTAAACCTTCTATTGGCGGACCACCCCTCAGAATCTCTGATAGCGCAAAGTACCTGGGACTTATACTAGACAAAAAAACTAAATCGGAAATTGAACACCAATGAAAGAATCAAAAAAGGCACAAAAGCCTTTTATTCCTGCAGCAGAATCTTCGGGAAAACCTGGGGTTCATCTTCCAAAATTAAGCTCTGGATGTAAACTGCTATAGTAAGACCTATACTGACCTACGGCAGTCTCGTGTGGTGGCGGGCAACCAATAAAGCCACTTACCTAAAAGCTTTAACAAAGATTCAAAGACTAGCGTGCATCGGCACCACTAGTGCGATGAGGAGTGCTATCCTCAACCTGCTTCCGCCAGACATTCATATAAAACTCTCGGCCGCAATTAGTGCAATGAAAATCAACCAATCAGTAATCTGGAAATTGAACGAAACGGGTCATTCGATGATCCTACAGAAATATTTTGGCCGTGTACCTGTCACGGATTACATCACGACTTATCTAAAGTTTATAAGGCCTTTCTCGAGCGCCCATCCCAGCAGGGAAGAATAGAGAGACGGACTCGTACCTAACATGCAAACCACAGCCGTATTTACAGATTCTAAAATGGACATTGGGACAGGGTCAGTGGTTTTCTCTGAATCGCTGGGTATATCAAAATCGATGCGCCTCCCCGACCATAGTAGCGTCTTCCAAGCAGAGGTCCTGGCAGTGACAACAGCAGCCCATTAGTCTGTGGTAAGGGCAATACCACCAAATCAAAGCTTGAGAAGTGCTGTCGCGAAGAACTCAAGGATCTTGGTATACAGAACAAGGTATCGCTGGGTTCCGGGACATGAAGACATTCCAGGCAATGAGAAAGCAGACGAATCGGCAAGACAAGGTTCGACAGCTGTTTCAGAACAAGATGATCGCTCTGTGAACATCCCGCCTTGCACACTCAAGCTTGAAGCAGGAATAAAAGCCACAAGAGAGGCGAACGCTAGATGGGCCGCCTTAAATACTTGTAATACCACAAGAATGCTCGTAGGTATTATAACGGGGCACAATACCATACTGCGGTACGGTACCATATGAAGAAAATGGGCTTATCGGAAGATGAACTCTGTAGAGGCTGCGGTGATGAGAGAGCTCTTGAGGATTCAAACCCCTTCCTATGTCACTGCCAAGGTCTCCAACACACCAGGTATAAATTCCTAGGGAGTCACTTCTTCAACGACCTAGACGAGCTTTCCAGCACATCAATAGACAAGATAATGAACTTCGTCAAATCAACAAGATAGTTTGTTTGTATAGCAGCACAGTAAGTAATTTAGGGTTATAGGTAATATAGGGTTATAATGGGTAAGGGACAACCTCTTTCCCCTACGGGCATCGCAATGGGTCTGTATTGACCAGAGTGTGACACAAAGAAATCCCCGCCAGCCCACAAACCTAACCTAACCTATTGGGTGCGTTCACGAAACTATAGTTTAATAAGTTCGACGGCTAGCTGACATAATGTGTCAGATTTTAGTGGCCTATCGCATACATTGAACACGTATTTTTTCCAGTTGATATATACGCAAGGGTTGCCGACAAATCTAGTCAAGAATTCTTTGATTGACACTCAGTTGACAATCATTCCTATTCCTGTTGGTGTTGGCGTTTGTCGTAAACGACTCGTACTTTACTTGGTTTTTTGGTCGGTGTTTTTAACCTTTTTGAGATAAATGAATTGAAATGGTGGTGAACACATAGAAAAGGAAATAAAATTGTTAACAAAAGTCAAAAACAAAAAATCTGAACATCGTTTTACAAAGACAAAATATATACGACAAACGCCAACGGGAATAGGGGTGAATAAATTGTGTCAACCCAGGTGATTGTCAGTGTCACTTCCAATGCGATCGAAATTGCGGAATTGTGCTTTGTACTTACTCTTTTTGATAAAAGGTTACAGCATATTAGCCGTGAAATTGGTTTTAGTTTATTTAGGAACCAAAATAGCGAATGTTTAAAATGACAAAATTGCTTGTCAATCTGGTAATTCTGGTAAGCATTTCAAGTAATCTAGTACAGACAAATTAGTCAACTTAAGGCGACTAGACTTTTGAATGTGCCAACGAAAAACTGATGTCGACAATGAAATCGATATACTACAGTTGTTAGGTTTGCGTCTTGGATATTTGTTCGAGCTCACCCGAATGGTGAAATGGCCTATTTTGTCTATAACGTAACAATTGGAACTTTGCCATTAACTAATCAAATGCTCTAGTCTACAACTAACTTGTAATTCATAGTAATGACTTGTCCAATCGAAAAGATAAACTTAGGTAGGTAAGGTACTCGATTTTTTTTTTATGTATAACCATCTGATGAAAGATTCGTTGAACCGATAATTTGACAAAATCTCGACTCAAATTACTTCAATTCAGACACAAAGCCTAAAACTCGATACTTTTTTACACAGCGTCCAACCATATCGAGCGAAGAACGGGCGGCCGATAACATTTGGAAGAGTTTAATTACCCATGCAGCCCCTCCGTGTCGAAACAAAGGGTTCAGTGTGCGTTCGTTCAGTCTATACACACAGGTAAAACCAAAAAATCCCTTGTTGGTTAACAAAGAACCGTTTATGTGGCTATCTCTGTCACGTGAACAACGAATTGGAAAATTTCAATGCGATGTCATATGATCCATCTTGACACCTATTAGCTTACTCTGCATATAAAACGTCAGAGCACGGTAAATGTATGGCATAAGGCCAATGAAAAGGATCATTTGGGGTCCCGAATCTCGGCTAATTGCTGCTAATGCTAATCGACGTAACTGCTACCGAATTAGTTTATGCTGCTATTGTCTCCGTTACTGTTACAGTTATCCTCTTCGAGTTGCCTTCGGTTGTATTAATTTACATTTGACCGAATGGCAGCATGGACAAAAAACCAACAAAAAAAAAATATCATTGGACATGTGGATCCCTTTTTTACTCTTCGATTAGCACGTGCTCGACGGCATCCACTTTTTTTTTTATTTTAGATGATCCTTAATTTTTTGTGAATGACTCGTTCGAGCAGAAAAAGGAGATTTTTAATTTTGGGCGGTATGAATATGAACTGTTGCCCAGCCGCGATGGGCGTGGGTGGTATTTATAATGGTTTATAGGACTACATAAAAAATAAATAAGAAGACTTTTCATCCAAATAGCCACCAATAACAGCTCTTTTAACTGAATGATGTGATGGGTAACGAGAAGAAAAGAAATAACATTAGCATCTAAATCTGTCAGCGAATAGAGTTCTATGACAGAATATATTGCATATTCCTCTTGGAAATACATTTATTGTTTGTCCCTGTCAGGAAGTGAACCTAAACTTGGCTTCGTCATCAATTGGTCAGGTGCCTACACCACTTGCGCGTAGATACTGAGCGATGAGCAATAGACGACAATAGGCCACAAGTTATATTGAACACGACAGAGCGGATGACAACCATACAATGCATTTTCTTACTACTTACAAAGTCTTGTCTGTCTCTCCACGGGAAGGACTTCAGAACAATTAGCTTAATCTCCTTTGTACTTAAAACCTTAGAGCGTGTTCTAGACATCCACATGCGAAGTTTTCTAGAATAATATTTGCTATTCAAATCCCACCACGCCTACCTCAAGGGTAGATCTACGGAAACGGCTCTCCACGAGGTAGTGCGGATAATCGAAAATTCCCTAAATTACAAAGAATACGCATTAGCCTCCTTCTTAGTGTGGCCCTACTTTGTTCTTGCATCTTTTACCACTTGACCTACACACAAAAGATTTCGCATTATGCAGACCAATAGACTCAAGGAGTGTGGGTGATGGACTGCAAGCTCTTATGCCCATAGTAACATCCTGGATTCGTTACCAAACGGCATGATCTGATCACGTCTCCAACCGACTATATCACACCCAAATTAAACTTCAAAGGCTTCCACGTATAGGTTCCCCTACGAGAGCTCAGTGGAAGAGGGACGAAGTATTGAAGGGCTTCGACACGGTCACATACACCGACGGATATAAGATGAGCTGTGGTGTGGGGGCCGGTTCTACTCTGAATCACCAAAAAATCCACTTACCGGATTTTGCTAGCGTTTTCCAGGCGGAATTACTGGCCATCCGAGAGGCCTGGTCACAACTAGGGCATAACGCAACGCATAAACAAAGCTATCTTAAACATAACATAACATAACATTTTATTGTAGCAGAAAGATACATTGTTCATCACATAGGCACTATTGCACAATTTACAGAGATATGGTAAAACTACCTTACTACTGGAAAATTATATATTTTTTATAACAAAAATATCACAGAACTTAAATAAGAGGGAAGGAAAAGCTACTATTAAAAACCTTCATAGACAGAGAAAAAAAAATCCAGTGGAGGGAGAAGGAGTGCTTGTAGAAAAATAAAAAAAAAACTACTTGATTTCAGGTTGGTTTGACAAGAATGGGTATAAATATTCACAATTAATAAATATGATATATATATAAAGAAACAAAACTTTAATAAATTAAATAACAACAACGATAAACAAATAAATAAATAAATAAATAAATAAATAAATAAATAAATAAATAAATAAATAAATAAATAAATAAATAAATAAATAAATCAATAAATAATTAAATAAATAAATAAATAAATAAATAAATAAATAAACAAATAAATAAATAAATAAATATAGATATAAACAAAATAATAAATAAATAGTTATTTAGACAAAATTAAATAACAAAATAATAAAAGCTGTATTTATATCAACGTTTTATGGGGCTACTATATCAAACCCGAAATCAAGGGATTATCAGATGAACTGCAAGACCAACTGAATCTTTCATATAATTTAATAATTCTATCATCTACTTTTTCGATATTGGCATTTACGTGCAATTGTTCTGTAGATAAATGGTAAGGTAAATTCAAGATCATTTTGAGCAATTTATTCTGCGTTCTTTGCAATTTCCTTATATGGCTAATTGCACACTTACCCCAGACCGGTGACCCATAAAACATAATGGCTTGGAAAATGGCTTTGAACATAATGAGTTTATTTTCATTGCTTAGTTTCGACTTGCGATTAATGAAGGGATAAAGCATTTTTATTGCTAAGTTCACTTTACGAATTGTTTCTTGGATATGCAAGCTGAATGTTAAAGTTTTATCAAGATGTACACCAAGGTATTTAGCACTTGATCTCCAATCTGTTTGGATACCATTTATCACTAATAGATTGCTTGGTAAGAAACAGGGTTTCCTGTTTCTAGTGAAAAAGACAGCCTGTGTCTTAGAAGCATTTATTTTGATTTTCCATCTATGGAAAAAAATTAACATTGTATTTAGCGCAGCCTGCAAGTTGGTTTCAATGTTTAAACCAAAAGCGTCTGACGAATAAATATAGTTATCATCTGCGAATATAGCAGATTCACAATTGGTAAGACTAGGGAAATCAGAGCCAGAGGTGAATATATTGTAGAGTATAGGTCCAAGCACTGACCCTTGGGGTACACCTGCCTCTATTGGAAAACTGATTGAACTACAATTTTCTATAAAAACTTTAAATATACGATCCGTTAAAAAAGATTGGATAATTTTAACCAAGCAAATCGGAAAGCGAAGAGTAAATAGCTTATGCAGTAAACCTTTGTGCCACACGGTGTCAAAAGCCTTTTCGACGTCGAGGAGAACCACGCCTGTGCTTCTTCCTATTTCGAAATTATTTTTAATATGCTGAGTTATTCTGGATACTTGATGGACCGTGGAGTGGTGAGGTCTGAAACCAAACTGCTCAGCGGGCAAAATATTGTTGTTATTTATGTGAATTGATAACATGTTTTTAATTACTTTTTCAAAGCATTTACTTAAGGAGCTCAATAGGCTTATTGGCCTATAGCTACGGGGCAGACTAGCATTTTTTCCAGGTTTTAAAATCGGTATGACTTTAGCAGTCCTCCAATCCACAGGGAAATAACCTAATCTCAGGCAATTGTTAAAGAGTTTTAATAGAAACTTAAATCCACTTTTGGGTAGATTTTTAAGAAAAATATTTCTAATTTTGTCTAAGCCCGGCGACTTCGAATTTTTTAAAATAAGCAAAACGGTTTCTATATCGTTTATTGAAATACGATTATTGCTGAAATCAATGGGTCTAAAGTCAATTAAATCCATTGTTTGGGCAACTAGAGGTTCTTCACTGCTTACCATATTGCCAGTTAATGAATGGTTGGCGAAAAATATACGGCCTAGCGCATTTGACTTTTCGGAATTAGATAACATCAGGGTATTTCCTTCTAACAAAGCTATCTTTGTAGATAGCAAAGCCGCCATCAAAGCCATCGACTCGGCTACCATATCTTCCAAACTAGTGCAGGAGTGCCGGGTCGAGCTCGGCTGTCTGAGCGAACGTTTCAGGGTCACACTTCTCTGGGTGCAAGGGCATAGTGTCATAACAGGCAATGAGCGTGTGGATAAGCTGATACACGCGAGAAACTCTAGCATTTCATCTGCAAATGTCCAGCACTAGCAAAAGCCAGACTGCACGCACTCCACTGAACCAACCATTCTTTGACGACCTTAGCGACTTCTCTGGCAAAAGGGATAGGATCTCACCCGCTTTCTCAACTCCACAGGCTGGTTATAGGTACCGACCGGATCACATTCTTAACAATCATCACAAAATAGGTCACACGAGTCGTGGTAACAAAACGGCACATCTTAGTGCTAATTGGGTTCATGCTTGGCCTGAACCGCCACTTCTATCTACCTACCCTAAGTGCATATTTGTTAATTTTTGACACTGGCTTAAGCCCACATAAGCCTGACCGCCAACTTTTCAAGAACAAGCAATGACATCAGTTTTTTGTAAACACCTAGAATAAGAGTCCATGACAGTGCAAGGAATATGAGTAGGTACCAAACTTAATTATATTCAAGGCCGCACTTTGCGCCCCTTTTTTGGTATACCTACCTACATACATTATCCATCAAAACACGTTAACCGTCAAAGTGCATCCGTGTTATACAACGGCAACTATACAATGCGCCACCAACAGAAATACGACGCACCCAAAAAGATTTCAATCACTGGACCGTCAATCACGCATGGACAATTTTACCGTCAACATAAATTCGAAGATAAGAAAACCTACCGCATCAGCGCAGCCAGTGCATCGTGCATCGATTTTGTGCGCTTATATACGACGCACGATCCTCGCTATATCCCAGATATATATGTACGTCCACATAAAATTAAATAACACACGAACTTAAGTGAAGACTAATTATTCCTGGGCAGAGCGAATTTGACACCTCAAAAATGCATGCGGCGCAACGATTAATTACAACTGACGGTGGCTTGCTTTTCGACCAATGCCTCCATTATTCGCGATCACCGCACGCCACCGGTCAACCGACCATTCGTGGCGGTCTATATGTGTGTAGTGTATGTGACTATACATACACATGGCACAGCATCAGCAAACAGCAACTATGCAACGGAGGCCAAAACGATCTTATTAAATGCGACAGCACGCAACGCTACGTGTTGCAAAAGTTGTGTAGATCGTAAACTGCATTTGAGCAGAGTGAGTGTCCTTCGCGATCGTATCTTTGCGATACTTTCTGCGATACTTTCCATCCGGACTCGAGAGTCTGGAGTGCGGGATTTTTATATCATGAAAGATTTCGAAATCGTTTTTTTTTTTCGTTTGTTCGCACTTAAATGATTGTTTTGAAACGGCTGCCGAGCCGATGCCAAACATGGCCAACAATAACTCACCCCGAAGGAGAGTTGTACATCAAAGATCTTCTCCATCATTTAGATGGACTTGTGGCCGATGGTGTGTGCGCGGCGATGATTGTCCATTTTCACCGATTCTGACCTAGATCGATTGGGTTTCGGCATCTGAGAGAGCACGGTGATGAATTCTTCCACCAGAAAGTAATGATTTGGGAAAATATTTGGTGTGATCGTCCTCGGGCTCGAGAGCGATCTGTTATTTCTTGGAAACCCTGCGCGCTGAGCCCATAACCACACGTACCTATATATTTGTGTGTTGATTTAACTACTGACTGGCGGCGAAGGCGAAAAAAAGGAAGCCGTCCATCCGCCTGGGTGCAAATACCGATTTCATGAGAAAAGTAAACAAAACCTCGTCCACGCACTGGCACTCTATAACTATACACACAGTGTGCCTTCTCCGGAGGCACCTTGTAACCCTTGTGTAACTGCAATTGTATGGCAACGGCTACGGTCTTATTACCACTTCGCCGCGCCGCCGGGAGATGTGTGACTCAAACTCTAATTTGGTGAGTTTTGTTAACAAAAGAATTTAATTTTGTTTATTGAACAAATTAGGGTGAAGACAGTGTGGCCATGGGCTCATCAGGCATCCGGTGGTATAGTGGAGTAAAGGACCGTCAAGTGCCGCACGCCACGATTTGTACACATACGGAGCGCGTTCGCGTCGGCAAACAATTACAGGTTGTGTTGCATGTTTTGAATGGATTTATTTTTTGTTTAAATGCACTTTGGTTGAGTTTTTGCCTCGAAGTACTATAAGTATCATGATATGGTTAGCTTTTGACGGTTTTACAAATACGAGTGCGCATAGTCGAGATTGCGAAAGGATGGCTCTTTTCTTACATGTTGCTTGTTTCTTTTTTACAAGTTGTTTCAATTACCTTCTTAGGCAGGAGAAACAACGTTTGGCAAGTGTAACTCTATAGGCTTGATTTCCGATTAAATGTGTTTTCCAAAGCTTATAGCGAGACCGGGTTAGACGAAGTCACTCTATTCAAATTAACAGCCGTCTATTGTGACATTCTGTCCCGTTTTCGTTGATTTTGTCTGTCTTTTCTTGTTGACAATATAAAGTATGATGCCTTCAGGGGACTGTCGCAGCTAGTCTTCTATAAGTTTGAACTTGTATTCATCTTCATTTCTCTTTCATTTGAGCGCTAATTGTCCGTAAATTACTTGCGGTGCATCATAATCCAAAAATACAAATATGTACATAATACAAAATGGCGCAAAATTAATCACCCTATCGGAAAATGTTATAATTTTTGCAAACGGCGTCGTACGTCAGTCATATTTGACTGTTTGACATTTGAGAACTAGTTAGCTGCTATACACTGCAAGAGCGTGGAATACTTGCGTCGATTTTTTTGACCAATAATCGGTTGGTGGTGTTAGCGCAGCGTACATTTTGACGTCGATTTACTAATTATGTCCCGCCAACTGGGCAAACATTCCGGCGCTTAGCTACTCGAGTCGAACAGATCACTGGAAATACAGGAGACGACGGGCCACGCCTGGACATCACCAAGCGAACTCTACAGCGAATTTTAGTGAAAGCCTTACACATGTTCCCGTAGAAAGTGCAAGCAGTGCATTAGTTAATGCCTGCTGACCGTAAGTCGCGTGTGAATTACTGTCAAGTCATTCTCAATCTCAACAACGAAGAGGACGATTTTGTGTCGAAAATCATTATGAGGGACGAGGCGCATTTCCACTTAAACGGTTACGTCTGTTAAAAATCTAATGTTGGCAACGCAGCAGAAGTAGTAGTAACTACATCTAGTACATCTATTTCTTAACCCGTGGCAATTTTGACATTTATATTTCACTCGAGCTAACCTTCTTCTCGCTCTCTTTTAAATCTACCTTGAAAGAAGTATAACACATATGTACTTAATTCAAATTAATAAAATTAATCATTAAACGTTTCGTACAAAATCCTTATTTTTTTATTTCAAACAACGGCAATATGCAAAATCTTTGTTTCTGGGGCACTGAAAATCCCCGTCTGATGCACAAAGAGCCATTCCATCCACTGAAAACCACTGTGCGGTGCGGCGTTCACGCGGGAAGAGTGAAGGAATTGGATGAGCTGGGCTGGATGAACATGTGGCACACACAGCACGAGCCACAATGGATATTGTGAAGGAAGCGTTTCCTCGTGGCATGACCAGCAAGATCGCCCGATTAAACCATCCTAGACTTCTTTCGTTTGGGCTACTTGAAATCACGGCCTTATACCGACAAGCCTCAGACAATCACAGCCCTTAAGGAGAATAATCGACAGGAATGCGAAAATTTATCACTGGAAATCTTGCGGAAAGTCGTGGAGAATGTGATAAAACGGCCACAAAAAATGTTTATTAACACTGGCGGCAGCCACTTGACGGATAACATCTTTTCCACTTAACAGAAAAAAATTGTCAAGGTCCAAATAAAGATTTCCATCACTCAAAATCAATTTTTTTTTATTTAGTAAAAAAGTATATCAAAAACAAAATTGGATGATTAATTGTATCATCTACTAGGACCTTAGATGATGTTTGTTTGTTTCCCCTGGGTTCTAGAGCTCTACTACACATCATACGGGTGGTTTTTGGCAATATGCTTTAGCGCCCTTAAATACCCTTTCCCAGTTGCCCCACACACAAACTATTTTCGGCCATATATATATTTTTTTTTCGGTCCATTCGCTGTTAACGAGTTCCATTGTGCTGTCTCATTTTCGAACTGTTTGTCCTGCCAAGCCAACTGCCCTTTGCTTCATCGAATGGTATTGGTCTATTGGTTTCAGACCTGTTCTCTCAAAAATGAGATTATGTCATAAATCCTCAGTTTATCTCGCTGACCCTTGCTGGATAAATCATATTCGGTTCGGCATTCGGTCGAGACAGTATTCCCAACATTTTGGAATCACTCTACTTTCTCTCTACCTTTTGTCCAATGTCAATTTCAGATATTGAGCGCCAGAACCGATGCTGATGAACACTTATACAATGTACATGCATATTTCCTAGCTTGCATTAATTTACTTCGGCATCAGACTGGTCGCAAGCGCCTTCTTTGAAAGCCACCCATTCACATGCAGCACACATGCCAGTTGTAGTTTGTAGACGCCATAATTTGAGATGCACATCCTCGCGCTACCATTCAAATGTAAATCAGTCTGATAGCAAATATTCCATTGAAATGTGTCACAATTGAAGAGACCTCATCAGCGCTTATATTCCATTTCTCGGGAACGACATTTCCTGTGGGTATACGAGTAGGTGTACCGTATATCCTCTTGGCAAACACGTAACGAGCGTGCTCTTGCAAAAATGTCTTAGCCACACGTCCCGGAACAATGAGGTGATAAATGAACCCTTCCTGTGACTAATAGAAATGTCCTAACTTAAAATTCTGTATAAGTACGAGAGGCACCATCATACATATTGACTCTCCTCTTCGGCCCCTCTTCACTCATTTGGCAGAATATACTTAAAAAGAACCACTTATACTTACTCGTATTGGCCCATAATAATCATGCGATGAGTTTTCAGAACAGGAGGCAAATAGATAACACGGCAAATCTTGTCTGCGCTGATGGCGATGGATGGGGTGATGTGACGTTTCACTTATTTTCGGTTTTTTTCCTTTCGAAAAAAATAAATTCCCCACATTCCGTTTCCTGTTGTTGTAGATATTTGTCTGTCGGACAGGAGTCAAGTGCTACTGAACCGATACTGAGTATATACCATTTGACTTGTTTAAATATTTATTTTGACAATGTTTACTGCACAGAGACGTGTGATTGTGATTGCTGTATGGGTTCTTAGAAATTGGCAACACAGAAATAGCAATAGGTTGGAATTGGAATTGGGTGGAAGGAGAAGCATCACAACACCACGCACCGTTCACACATTAGTAGGTATGGCAAGTGTGCACGATGCCATTCGAATTGTTAATCAGTTTTTAAACAAAGTCTAAAAAAGTTTGTTACTATAAACTTGATAATGAAAATAATTGACGTCAGCAGTGAGTTGCACGAACTCAAAATACAAAAAAGCCTTTTGATGGCCTACATTAGTTTAATTTGGGTTTTGACTTTGCCTAGAAACTGGTTGAAAGTTTTGGGATTTCAGTTTCAAGACTATTTAAGCATAGGTAGATATAATGATTCACGGTTTTTTGTTGATGATTTTTATAGGTGGACAGTTCCGGGTATACTCGATCGACATTGGGATTCTAAATGTTGTTATTGATAGGAGGTAACTTTAGGTCATTGGCAATGGCAAAGTCAATGGCCATTTTATTAGTAACAGCCCTATAAATGAAAATAGGGGTGAAAAACCTATTGGCCACTAAAGTGTTGACTATAAAACTTGACAGTTTTGTGAATAATGTTTTAGTGGTTAGTTTATATTTTTTTATGTGATTTTTAGATCCACATGAAATGCACGGAAGTTAGGCAGACTTACCAACTTAAATGGCCAATTTATACTGACCTGTTGCGCCATCTAATTACTTATCTTTAATGTGACTGTACTTTTGCATAGAAACACATGGGAGCACAAATATACTCAATTCAAGTTTAACCCCCAGTTTCACATAGCGGAAGTTTAAACTAAAGTTCAACTAAACCTGAACCTGAGTTTAAATTTGAAGTTCAACTCGTACGGTTTCACAATGTAATCTGAACTTAAGCTACGAGTAAGTACACACGATTATCAGATCTTACAATATTGTCAGATCTGTCAATGGAAAATATGTCCCAAATGTCTTACAACCGTCTGAACACACAATTTTGTTTGACAATATTGTCAGAAAAGTCATTGTAAGCCCATCGTCAGCCCTCCATTTGACAATTAAATTGTTAGGTTGTTTAACATCGTCTGAACAAATCTGAACACACAATTTTTATTTGTTTAGGACATTGTCAGACACTCATTAGAAATTATCAGATGTCGTTATTTATGGAAGCTGACAATAATTTTTTACTTGCTTACCCCCAGTTTCACGCTGAAAGTTTAAACTAAAGTTCAACTGAACCTGAACGTGAGTTTAAATTTGAAGTTCAACTCGTCCGGTTTCACAATATCATCTAAACTTCAGTTCAATTGAACTCAGTTCAACTAAATTTAATGAATGAATTTGATAGTATTGTACAGTACTTAGCTTTTATACGACTTTTCTAAAATCGTTCCTTGTCTTTTCTTTCAAAGAATACGCAAAACAACGTCAAATATTTGTGTTTTTGGCAATCGGCTGATCTGAGGTTTAAACGGCAGAATATTGTAGTTTAACTTGAACTTTAGAATGAACTCTGTTCAAGGTTTAAGCATAATTCTGAAACAGAACTAATTGTTGAACTAAAGTTTAAACTAAAAGTGTAGTTTAAACTCCCACTGTGAAACTGGGGGTTACTCGAAGAATTTTCCTCTCAAAGCAACGAAGAGTAACCTGATCCGCTTTTGACAGAGTCCATGCCTCTGAACCATAAAGTAGGACTGGGATGATTAAGGACTTATACAGAGTCACTTTATTTGTTCGAGAGAGGGCTTTGCTACTCAATTGCTTTCTTAGCCCGAAGAAACAGCGATTGGCAAGAGTTAAACTTCGTTTAATCTCAGCGCTGGTGTCATTGTCTGAGTTTATAGCGGAGCCTAGGTAGACAAAGACAATTGCTTACAATTTCTTAATTATCAGAGAATATAACTAGTGGTTTAGGAGTGAAATCGAAGTTTGCTTTTAAATGATGGAAAATAATACAGAAGATTTTGATACGAACAACTGTGTAAATTGTAGTTCAAATTGCGATAAATTCCGGCGCCTCAGCTTTCTATTAGGAGTAGAATCTTTCCTGCTGACAACGGGCCACCCAATCCTTCTTCAAAATATTACGTTGTTTTTGTATCAATTCATCATCCCCGCAGTCTTCTAACACGTAGGCAGTTAAAACCTCGCAAGTACAATATTTTGTTCCATTATCCGTACTACAAAAAACAACCCCCAAGACTTTGAATTTATCTGACAGTGTCTGATAACAGATCGACCAATTTTTCATATTCAAATATATGCCGACCGTGTGAACACAAAATTTTCAACCTGACAACGTTGACAGAAAAGTCATTGTCAGACCATTGTATAAGACATCCATCTGACAATGAAATTATCAGACTTTGGGGCAAAACGAACGGACAATTTTGTATTGTAAGGTGTTTAGCTATTGTAAGCTCATTGTCAGTCATTGACTGATCTGACAATATTAAGATCTAACTTGTACTTAGCTTTAGTTTAACTAAATTCAATGAATAGCTCTTGGCAGTATTTTACAGTACTTAACTTGTATACGACTTTCCTTGTCTTTTCTTTCGACAGAACACACAAAACAACGTCAAATATTTGTGTTTTTGACAATCGGCAGCTTTTGTTATAATTTCTATTAATTATGAATATTAGTCTTCAAATAATTATAGTCAAGTAAATTAATGTTTTTACCTAACTTTTTTCTCCGTGTTACTTGATCAGCCGCCATTGTGACTACTCTGTTTACATTACTTTGTGCTGCCAAGTTGCAATGGAGCTATTATAAAATGTAAGTGCTACCAACATATTACAGCTTTGAAATTGAAATGTCACTGTGTCAAATGATCTGGTTTAAATGGCAGAATACTGTCGTTTAACTTAAACTACAGAATTAACTCTGTTCAAGGTTTAAACAAAACTGTGAAACCGAATTAATTGTTGAATTGAAGTTTAAACTAAAAATTTAGTTTAAGCTTTCACTGTGAAACTGGAGGTAAGCGGTTAGGTACCAAAAATGTTTCAAGTAAAGAATTAATAATTCAAGAAATGAATAAAGTTTGTGGAGTAAGCATTAAATATTATAAAAATACATTTAAGTGGCCTCAACTCCAAATGCGTTTCGCCCCGATGTGGTGGAATCGTCGATCAGTAGACGAACCACCACATCTGCCTAGACGCACTATTTACTCTATGTTTACCGAGACTTATGGAAAAACAATCACAAAGTGACTGTGAAACATAACCTAATAGGAGTCTTTGGTCAAAGATTAATCGTATAGGATTATTTTGCCCGTGGCCTGGCGTAGTTTAATACCAAAAATGTTTCAAGTCAAGAATTAATAATTCAAGAAATGAATAAAGTCGAGTAAATAGTGCGTCTAGGGGCACACATCGGGGCGAAACGCATTTGGAGTTGAGGCCACTTAAATGTTTTTTATAGTAAGCGGTTACCTTCAAACTAGTTACATTATAAGCAGCTTTGAACGAAAGAGCTAGCTCTAACTTTTGTTTCAAAATATACATATTTCGACCTACTACCTACTAATTAGTTTCTACTTATGTTTAAGAAATTTTAGTTAAACCTCAAAACCATATAAAAGTTACAGTGCATATATAAATAAAATGAACTGTCTACGTTTGTTTTGTTTCTGGTTTCTGAATCTGAAAACGGCAGACGATAATCCTAACTCCAAGTTAAATATTTATATTGGGTTTCGGGTTACTTAAACTTTATTACGAGCTGCGATAACGATAGAGTGAGTTTTATTTCGACTATAATTAACAAAAAATATTAATTTTTACTTTTTCAAGCACTACAATAATATTTAAGCTTACTTTATCTGACTATAAATTTGCGCCATGGGGTTTATAAAATTGCTGATACAAAATCACACTGTCTGACTGTGATTTTAAATTGTTTATTCGTGAATCAAAGTCAATCAAAGTAATGTTTAAAAAAAAAAAATTAAGCCACACATACGCCTTGTTTCGCCAATGCTGCCCTAGGCAATGAAAGTTTACATTTTTGTCAATTCTAATCCTGAATTAACATGTCGCTTTGCCGCGTTGACTTTACAAGGGTTTTATGTGAAAGCGCACAGTTTTGTAAAACTTAATGAAATGTTGCTTCAGAGCGTTAGCGCGTTTAGAGATTAGAGTATAATGTCAGATTAACAAGTTCTGTTTGGTTTAGGCTAAAATACACAAATTTCAAGCCTACTTACTTTTCATTTTATTGATATTTTTATGCACGAATTGAAAAGAAAATTCTCCAAAATAGTGAAAAATTCATACTTACATAAATAACAATGGGCCTTAATAATAATTATTTTTAACCTTCAACTTAAATATGTTGACGGTCACAATAGGTACTTTTATATGGAAATCATCGCCATTGTGATTTCGAAAATGTTAGCCTGAGAGTGACGTGAGATGGTTGTGGACACTCGGATAGATGCGATACTGCTTCTTGTCACTCGCTGCATTTTAACTGTGTACACCTAGTCACCCGTGTGTCCCTAGTAATGATAATGCACATTAAAATGCTTTTAGGATCCTGTAGAATCCTATTCTATGACGCTTGCTCTCTGATGCTGTGTCTGCTGATCAAGTCACAATTTATTTTTTATTTTATTATTTATTTGACTTTGACGTTTGACGTTTGACACTACTGTTACCAGGATACTAAAGACCCTCTAATTAGGATCGGCGTCGCGTTGTCCTTTACGATATTTACGATTTAAAGACGATCCAAATCCTGAAGCCGCACTTTGCATATGAAAGCGTTTCCACTTAATCTGTCAACGCCCGCGCGCGGTGGAGCGATGTTTTGACTTGTGAATTGAGCTTAAGAAAATCAATGTTGCTCGATTTTTTATTTTATACATAAATGTGCGCTTCTTTCTGAAACAAAACAACACACCGCCATCACCCCAAAGAGGAACAATTGAGTACATTCTACAGTCGATTATAAACTAGTATCTATTCTTATGAGTTGGCCGATTGCTATGAAATAAAAACTAAAAATGTGGTCGGGAGATCGTATTGAAAGGGATACCTCAAGCAATCGTCTCCGGATTTGTTTATGTGCTTGCCAGTTTTTTATATTCTGGCGGGAAGAAAACTCTTTCCGAAAACATTGAAGCAAATATACAAGCTTTTTTATAGGTTTTTATTGGTCGCTAGCAACCGATCCGTCTTCTTTCACTAAAGCTAAGTACGCAGATGGAGCGAAACTAAATTTTAGCTGCTCGCCAGTTTCTTGCTCCAAACATTAGCTAAATCCCTAGCTAAATTTTGACATGGAGTGCGTTGTGGATATAAGTGTCACTGAAAACAGCTGTTCGTTGAAAATAACTTCCTTTAAAAATTCATCGACGCTAAAAAGTGTTTAATTTTCGTTTCGTAACTCGGACCCCAAAACAAAGTTTCCAAAATCAGTGAAATTGATCGAGTTTAAATTCGATTGGATTAAGAATAAGAATTAACCCATACAAACTTTGACCCTCCCTTTTGGAGTTCGAATTTTCCCAAATCGCTTCTAAGGGCTCACTTTGGCCATAAAAGGAACTTTGTTTCAAAATATGTGTTTTCTACTCTTACCGTTTGTGCAGGGCGTTGACTGGGCACAAACTGTTTTAAATTTACCAACTTTAAGCAAAGTTGCTTTAGGACTGCGTAACTTAACCTCAAATTGTCGTTTAGAGGCTGTGTGTGTAGTAGATCTTGCGTAAAATTGTTTTTGCGTGCAGATGTCATTATTGTGATGGAATAGTGAATAGTGATTACAAAAACTCATCCTCATCTACTTTTCCGCAACACAAAAACACAACACAAAAAAATTACAAAAAGATCTGTCAAAATTTAGCTTGAGAAAATGTGCCGAGCCATTAACGGATGCGCTAAGTTTTGATAGGTATATGAAGTACAGTCTGAAATGTAAAATTGATTTTTAAGCTGAAGCAGCGTACGCGTACCGCTCGGCTAAATGAATTCGCTAAATTTTGGAGAGCATTTTGTATGGGAGCTAAAATTAGGCTCAAGTACTAATGCTTAAAAGTGGGCACTATAGTGCCCGAGAAGTTGTTGCGATGACACATTTTCTATGTGCAGTTCAACTGCGTTGCTTTGTTTTGGCAACAATACTATACCTACCTTTCTTCAGGATTAATTTATTTCGTTGACATTTATTGTTATTATTGACTTTCATGTTCCACTTCAATTCCTTATTGGCCCGTAAGTTCGCAACGTCCCCAATCGTCAACAAAACCAATTATGTACCTACTCCCCTTCTTTTCTAAAACTTGCCCACCCTTTCAAAAACCCACTTACTCTTACAAGCCCCCTACTTAACCTCGCTTAAAATCATTTTTCTATACCCATGTAGGAAATTCCATTTCATCACAATTCAGCGAAACTCAAATCCCCAGAGATGTGCGTCAGTTGAGTGCCAGAACCGAAATTTAATTATCATAACCACAAAAATTTAATTTACTATTTAATTGCATACCAGGCACAATGTTCTTCCGTCGAGAGAACTCGTGTCATTCCAAAATTAGATCAATGAGTTAAGGTCAAAAGATTCCACCGGCACATGTTTCGGCATATAGATATAGCCACTTAATATGTGTGTGTTACTGTGTTTATTGTGTTGGATACGTTTATCATTGGGCGAGAGTGGAATTACGGATAGGTAGTTACATATCACTGTCTACCAACTGTCAACTGTCAAAAAGAACTTATGACCGATCACTGTTTGGATTTACACCTCTCGTCTGGCACGTATAACTCCATAGATTGACGATCATAGAGTTGGATGGAATTTGTTCGTCGCGTTCACACATCATCAGGCACTCTTGTCAACACGCGACCTTCTCCACCGATTACGAATTTCACGTGACGCACACTCACCGTAATCGAGTGATCATTTGTTTGACACCACAGTAACAGTAGGTGGTAGGGGGGCACTAAAGACGTTTTGTTTTTATATCGTGATATTTTTTATTTATTTTTTAATTTTTTAAACTTTTTCTTAATTTTTTTTTGCTATGCCCAGCCCGTTGCTGCTATTGTGTTTTCAATTGTGTGTACCTACCTGTGTGCTTAATGTTATTCACCAAAGTAAACAGAACGTGCTCAAATGGCATCACGTCAACCACCCCTCTTGCGCTGGAAATGAAGCGATCGGGACCGGGCGTGTGGCTTTGGGATGGGGACTGGGAGTCACATGCCTTAGACAGCACTAACAGTGGCGTCGCGTACACAACAGTACGGCATTGATAAGACGCGCCGCGGCCCATTAAACAACAGCGCCAACAATGTACATATACATACTTGTATTTTTATACTTTTTGTTGTTGTTATTGTTAAATGGGTGTAGTTGTTGTATAGTGTATTCGCTGAGCAGTACTCTAGTTCTAGTCTAGTGTCTAGTCTCTAGTGTAACAGTGGAAGATTCCCAGGCATTTTCAATTCGCCGCAAATTCCATAACTGGTTCAATTAGAGACTTTGGAGTAGAAACGTTAGAAAGTGGTAGTTATGGTATTAGTAGACGTCTGGCAATGGCAACGGTCATAGACGGTTGGATCAAACTTGTTTTGTGTATGAATGTTGGGATAGGTATAGGTGGAGGTTGGGTAAGGGTTGGAATTGCGATAACAGGAAGTTGGCAGAGCAGATAACATCAAGGGCTTTATGTTTCAAGGTAATGATAATATGCTTTGTAATCTGCTATTTATTGCCCTTGTTATCCCATTTGCAAATATTTAAAAATAAAATAAACAACATTGGGAAGGTTAGTGAAAAATTCGTTTAGAAATATTCAGATTTATTGTTATGAGTAGGTACTATTGGAGTGTCAGAGTGAATCTTATGAGAATTTATTTGTTCACACAGTTTGTTAGGGAATTTTTTATGCCGTTATAATGACGTCATTCATTTACTTCACTAAGCCGTATTTGTCCGTAAGGCCGGAAATTTAAACATAGCTCACCATTTCACTGAAATGTTGTCACAAATTTCTTATAAGAGTCACGAATTTAAGAGATACCTACCTTCGATCTTCCGTCGCCGACTCTATAAATCATCAGGGTCAATCCCTATACGTTTATAGAGGAGCGATTTCAGACTTCATCTAATCATCTCATCCTGGGGTTATCTAGAGGACGCGAATGAATGATGACCAACATGATATGGGAACATGCGTTTAACGTGACTTAACAACCGGAACATGGATCATTCCGAAAAATATCTTCACGACGCACGTTGGGTACATCACAGATTCGGGGTGTAACTTATAAGACCCCTGCTAGTCACTTCAGCAATATAAGGAAGAAACTTTATTTTAGCAGCTTTATCCGTGATGTTATTCTTTCGGTCATTAACCAAATCTCATCTCAGAATTAGAAGAACACAAACTCTACACTCTTGTCAAACTAACATAACTCTAAAAGTGACTGTACTTGTTGTCAGGCTCCAGATGATGATCCCCTGAGCCCCCTGTTGAGCCCCTCTCACAAATCATTTTTTGAATACATAACGCCCAACAAAGAGACATATCTTCGGTGGAAGACTTTGAAGGTATCATGCGTAGGTACTTATCGATACATGTCTCTTTGTGGAAAGGGGTTCACAATAGACATAATTTAAAAACGTACGGATTGGGTCATCATTCCTCCCAATTACGTATCGACATCCACACCATCGTGAAGTCATCCATATACACGCATCAGGTTATCGTTATACGAATGCATATCTGGGAAACTTGGTAAGGTCTAGAATCAACTTCATCTAAGAAAGCTGAGTATTCCAACTCCAGACTCGGTGCATACAACTGCACTCGAACTAGAGTTTACACATATTTTTCAAACAGCAGCTTTAATATCGCAAATGTTTCACCCTCGAAATCCCGTTTTTTTTTACCAAAAAGGATTGTGACGTTTAAAAGCTTTCCTTTGCAGGTTTGGGCGTATTGGTGTATGGGAGAACAAATTTAGCACGAGCAGGATACTGGGCTTTAAGCTGAATTTCTTAACTGAATTCATACACGACTAGGTTAGGTTAGGTTCAAGTCCGGCTGCCAGCATACGCCAGCACACTTAGACCAATATTAGGTCCGGTGTGATACCATTTGAATCATATATCTCCACGCCTATTCGTTAAAACCATTTTAAGCTTTTACGGAAGCGTAATAAACTCCTAATAAACTCCTAATATCGTTATTAGATAAAGAGGTCCCCAGGATCGTTAAAGAAGACAGCTCCTAAGTGGAGTTTCCATTTCTGAGAGGGAGCAAAGAGAGTGGGCGACAGTTTCCTCCTCCTCCTCATCTCTGCAGCTTCTACAAAAATCATTTGAGGGAACACCAAGCCTGGTTGCGTGCCTATCTATCAGACAGTGTCCAGTGGTGTAATAGCGCTAATATGACATCTGTTTCGAGAGATCAAACACTAGACCGTTTCAGATCCAGCTTCGGCCAAATCTTCTTTGTCAATAGACATGTTATACACCGTTTGTCCATCTGAGATTTGTTTTCTCCAATGCGTCTAGCATATATCTATGTTAACATGTAGCCCTACAATTCCTTGGAATATCTCTATGCCCCGTCACCCAGAATAGGTGAATGTTGACTGTTCTGCCATCTCTAGGAGAGACGAGAGTTTAGAGTTATTGGAAAAGGATTCCAAGGACTTGATAGTGGTGGTAGACTTGCCAAATAAACTAAACTGAACTTGACAGCCCCATCAGTTGTGCAATGTGCAATGTGCATGCATACACAGTGTGGCAAGCTCGTATTTCTACTGTTTTTTCGTGGTATTATTGAGAAATGGAGGGTGTACCCCAGCGCCAGCGGCGATAATTTGAACCCTTCTAGATACACAAATTTGACAGATCAGCGAAAAGATATACGGAAAAGAAGATAAGCAACATTAAATAATAAAATATTGTGAAAAATAAATACATTTGGAAACTAAAGAAAAAGTGTCGCATCGAGCGTCTCATTTTCTTCCTACACCCAACTTTGCACGAGCCAGTACATATCCAAAATTTCCAAGACTTTGTAAGATGTCTTAATTTGATTTCGTGGGGTTTTGAAGTCATCGAGGATGCATTTATGACCAGACCAGTTACATCACTGTTTCCTGAATCTGCGGTATCACACCTACAGCCATATACCTACCTAACTAGCCTTGACGAGTTCCCCTTCGCGAATTGATCGTTTTATGCCGCGAAAATATAATATATATAATGCTGTAGAATAAATGGAATATTAACAAATTTAAAGAACTGTAAACAGTTAAAAAAGTTTTTCATTCCACTTTTAAACGATTTAGATTTTCGGCTCACTAACTCAGAGCTCTTCAAAACCGACTATGTAGGACATAGCTTCAATCTCAAGTAAGTAATCTCCAACATCCCTGATAAAGCGAATGAAAGAAAGGTATACACTTGACTTCGACATACCGTACGAACTACGAAGTTCTTGTACTACACCCCGATAGAGACAGAGTGGATTTGCAAAAGGAATAAAGTTTCAAGCGAAAATGAAATTTCGGTTTATACCTACGAATGGTTCCAAAACTAGAGAGATATAGAACTACATCTGGCAATGCAACTTCCAGACACATGCAGAGTATGTTCAAGGCAGAGCTTCTGGCCGTACTCCAAGCTGCGGAACTGCTTGAAATGGGATCGATCCAAGAGTGGAAAAAATATGGAGAATTCTTACAAATCAGTAAGGTTTAGTTTTAGGTTCTGACAGTGAATGTGACCTAAGGACAACGCTGTGGTGCCTAGACTTCCCGATGAACTCATAATTCTATACAATCGAACCTTGCCTTTTGATCATTGTCTTGTCATTATTCATTTTTATTTCACTCCAATTTTACTTTTGTTTATTAAAGAATACAAATTGCCCAAACTAGAGATCAACGTAAAACTTGGTTAAAAGTATTCTTTTCTCGAAGAAGAAAAATGTATGTTTTGTGCAGAAAATGTAGAGGTAGGTACTTTTCTATTGTGACTCTTTCATCACTTTTACTGAATACAATTTATACCGCGAAAAATACAGTTTTTCTGAAAAAAGATACGTTAACATATGCCGTATGCAAGGAGTTCCATATACCCACACTTGCAGAAATTTTAGTAAATTACTGAAAAAAAAAACTGTCCCAATCTGGCATTTCCATACTCGTTTAAAATACGTGCAAGTCTGCATTAATCCTCCAATGTTAAATTGCCTCATCACAATGGCAATTAGCACTAGACAAGAAATAAATCCGAACAACTGATGCTGATGCAACAAATCAAGTCAAGATACACTGTTGTCAAGTTGATTTGACAAGACACTTTATAGCAATATGCATCTTACAGAAGACTGGGCTTTTTTTTTCTCAAACCAGTTCCCTTAGCACCTTGGCGTCATTCGTCTACTACTACTGTCATTATGCCTCGTGCCAGTGTTAACAACGAAAATAGAATCTCTCAGGGGAGATACCAAACCAACACTTGAAATGGTTGAATATTCCCAGCTTAAAATGAAACAACCCTCCATTTCTGCTCAGTCATTTCCTGATTGACATTTTTGTAAATATGAATCTCCTCTCAAGTAAATGGGGTTTTTTTTTATTTCGAAAATCCCCTCTTGGCGAATTTTTATTCGGTTAAACAAAAACAGGACTTGTTCAGTATCGATTGATGCATACGGACAGTGAAAGTGACATTGACAGGTACGGATAAAATCGCCTTTAAATTACTGATCTGGTCCTGTCCCACTGCCTGAATAACTTGATGTCCAAAAATATATTTATGACATATAGAAAACGCCCCTCGTGCAGCCGAACAGCATCTCAATATCGAAGTTCGAAGCCCATAAAAGCCCCGGCAAATTGATAATAACTTGACGGCCGAAATTATGAAGATTATCGCAAAGTCTCTGTCTAATTGAAATTCCAGCGCGAGATGAAATGGCCGATCATAAATTGAGCGCCTCAATTGGGACGCATTGGGCGAGAGCACTTATCGGTTTATATGGAGGGCTTGCAGCAGGGGGGCACACATATAATAATTATTATACTTGGCAAAATGCCCATCTCACCTGAAGATGTAGTTCGAACGTCGCGTCGCGTCGTCGCTTTGGTCGTGATAATTGAATTCTCCACTATAAATCAGCTTAAGCTCGCCGACGACCGACTCGGGAGTTCAAGTGCGTCATTATGCCGCCTGCAATCTTCAATTATCACAACCGGACTCTAATCAGGTTCCACGACAGCCAGTCAGCTAACCAGCTAGTAAGCTCCAGCTAAGAGACGATATCGACGATCTCCTCGCGATATACATACGGATACGAACATGTAGCGAACAGCGAGCGCGTGCGGCGTTAAATTAAAATCTCATTTGTTCGATATGAA
Source organism: Cheilosia scutellata (assembly GCA_955612985.1). Lineage (NCBI taxonomy): Eukaryota > Metazoa > Arthropoda > Insecta > Diptera > Syrphidae > Cheilosia > Cheilosia scutellata. Next base: position 22,570,218 of record OY015311.1, read on the forward strand.
GTTTATTTTTGTTATTATAGTTTTTTTTTTTTTTTGCCTTGTTTTGTATTCCACGCTATGTTGGCATGTAATGGGAGTGCAATACAGCAACGCGGTGATCGTGGAAGTGCGGTGGAAAAGTTGGCATTTTGATGTGTGAAAAATAGTCAAGTGTAGGTACACATGGTAGATTTGATAAGCGAGTAGAACTTGAGTGACACACTTTGGACATTGACACTTGTTAAGTCAATTGAATTAGACGTTTATAATGTTTGTACGAAGCTTATATAAAACGCTGTGCAATGTAATAGTAAATGACTTATGAGAGAGGCGGGTCATATGGGATAAGTCTCTGACGGAAGGAAATTTGACAATTGGCTATTTATTTAATTAACGAAATTGGACAAGACTCATAGTAAGGGACAGTTTATATAGAGACTAGAACGCCAGGTGTCAAAAATATCATACCTTCTAAAGACTTGCTGTCATATTTTAAACGAGAGGTGACGCGAAAAAAAACTCTCAGTCCAAACCGTATACTCAAACCAATTCTGAGTCACTTGACTTTTTATAAAGTTAGTACGATGTACATGATGCTTCTACCGTCTTGAAGCAGCCTCATACTCGAATTTGAAGAGTTAAGATCGGCCTCACATCCCTAAATTATATACATAAGCTTTCATTGGACTCGAAAACAAACGGAATCACAGTCAACACTTCATAGACCGATGTAGACGGGGAAACAAAAGTTACTCAGCCTTAATATCATCTTTAACTTAAGTCAGCAGCCTGCGTTGACTGGGAAAATTTCAAAAGATCGGCCAGGCCCACAAACCAGAGAGAATAGACCACCAGCTTCGGGCAAAAAAGAGAATTCCATAGAGGCAGTTTTTAAATGAGTAGCGTCGCCTCTTTTTCTATCTGTGAATACGTGTTGTACCACAGAAATAACTGTAATGGCCAGTTGCACAGTCAGAGTTTAAACTGAAGTTTAACTAAACCTGACCGAGAGTTTAAACTTTTGGTTTAACTGGTTCAGTTTCACAGTTCAAAATAATCTGCCAGTTAACTAAACGCAGTTGTGGAAGAGCAGAACAATTTCCCTTAAGGGGATATTTTTCTACCAGCGCACTTTTGATCAAATAAATGGTTATTGCTTTTCTCAACTTTATCTATTTTACCATTTGTAAATAAAAGAAAATGTGTGCAATATTATTACATTATGTATTTCGGTATTAACGAAGTGAATTGATTTATTTTTGACACATGTTTGAGCTTTGAACTGTCATCTACTTTCACCATTTAATTATTGCAGTATGTAATTAATTTTTGTTTTTATACCCGGTACCACACTGTGGTGAGGGTATATTCACTTTGTCATTCCATTTGTAACGCCCATAAGGAGCGTTGTATGTATGACAAACTATATATATTATTGATCAGCATCACTTTCTTAGTCGATCTAGCGATGTTCATCTGTCTGTCTGTCTGTCCGCACGATTACGGCCGTAATTTAAGAGCTATCGACTTGAAATTTGGTACGTAAGCTTTTATCCACCAGACTGAGGCTAAGTTCGAAGATGAGCAAGATCGGATGAAAACTACTACTACCTCCCATACAAAAATATCAGATTTATATAGCTTTTTATGTTAAAAATTAAATTTAAATAGCTACAGTAAAGATAGCAAGTTTAAACTTTGCACGTATTGTTTTAATAATATTTAAATTTTTTTGACAAAAAAGGAGCTTGATCGAATAAAAACTACCCATACCTCCCATACAAATATATAATTTTTTAATACTAAAATATTTTTTTATTTTACAATAATATAGTACCGGGTATTTGAGCTTCGGCATAGTCGAAGATAATTGTCTTACTGGCTTTTTTCAATAATAATAATATGTAGCTAGTTGTTGAAATGTAGTGGGCATACGGACGGATGCGATCACAGGTACTGCTTCTTGTCACTCGCTGGGTGAAACCGAAAATTTGTTGAACGAAGGTTTAAACAAAACGAGAGTTTAAACTCTGACTGTGCAACTGGGCATAAATGTTATTAGGTGCCATTGTATATGCGTGAACAATTCGCCCTCCATTTACTTTAGCATGGCACACATACTTAACCACTTAATATCTTTATGAAACTGGCTCTATGGATCTCTCATTTTTGGGCGGAGCTGGTGGTCTATTCTCTCTGATTTGTGGCCAGGCCTCATAGATATCGTAATTCAAGTAACATCTGTTGGTCTCAAAAGATAGGCTACCGAAGCTGAAATAGTTGATAGATATTTTTTAGAAGAGTTTCAAAGTTGGATACATAAGTACAAAAAGCTTATAGGAAAACCAAGACCGCCAGCTATAAAACTTTATCTGCAGAGCTCTTAAAATACGTAGGTGAAGTCTTGGAAGGGCTTATGCAACATCATGACCTGAATATGGGTGGATAGAGGCATCAGCCTCCTCAACATCGCCTATAAGATTATATCTGCTGTACTATGTCAGCTCCTGAAACCATTCGTCAACGAACTGATTGGTCCCTATCAGTGTGGTTTTAGACCCAGTAAGTCCACAACCGACCAAATATTCACACTACGGCAAATCCTGGAGAAAACCCAAGAAGTGCAAATCGATTACCATCTATTTATCGATTTTAAAGCCGCATATGACATCATTTATAGAGACGAGCTATCCAGAACCATGTCTAGTTTTGACATCCCTGCCAAACTTTGTCAGATTGTTCAGAATGACAATGGAGAACGTTCGCTGCTCCATAAAGGTCAGAAACAATCTCACCGAGACCTTTGATGTCAAAAAATGATTTAGACAAGGTGATGCGCTGTCATGTGAGTTTTTCAACATCATTCTTGCGAAAATTCTGCGAAACTGGCAAGCCAATACCAGAGGCACAAATTTCCGAAAGTCTGTTGTGCAACTACTTGCATACGCTGACGACATTGACACAATCGCAGCAAGCTGTCAATGGTGCGTTTGCAAATATTAGCACAGAAGCGGCAAAAATGCGTTTATTGGTGAATGAGAGCAAAACAAAATATATGCTGTCAACAAGAAAGGACACACAACATCGACGAATATGACAGAACGTCACGATAGACAGCTATAACTTTCAGGTAGTTCGGGACTTTGTCTACCTCGGCTCCGCTATTAACTCTGAAAATGACGTCACATCAGAAATCAAGGGAAGAATTAAACTTGCACGCTGTTACTTCGGCCTAAGAAGGCAACTGACTAGTAAGGCTTTGTCAAGAAACTCTAAGGAGACTCTATTTAAGACACTCATCATCCAAGTCCTGCTCTATGGTGCAGAAGAATGGACGTTTGCAAAGGCGGATGAATATTTTCGGTCGAACGCAAAATTCTTCGAGTGATTTTTGGTCCCGTTTGCGTTGACGGACTTTGGAGGAGGAGATTTAACTGCGAACTCTACAAGCTGTACAACGACATCGACCTGGTCAGAAAAGTACGCATTTGTCGTCTTAGATGGCTGGGACATGTAGAGCGAATGGATACCAACGCTCCAGTCCGAAAAGTCTTCGATTCCAACCCGGAGGGACAACGCAGTAAAGGAAGACCTCGCTTTAGAGAGGCGTGATAGTTGAGGCCCAGCTCCACCACGGACTGTAGCGCCACCTAAGTAACTAAGCAGGTATCTGCCAAATTGACTGTTTCAGTCTAGTGAATTCATCCGCTCTTTTTGAGGGGCTCATGTAAGACTTCTGAGACTCGTTCAGTCAACCATTCCGACAGAGCATTATAGCGTTGCTATTTTCTTCGTGTTCAACACTTGAGTTCTATCAAAATCCCCTTTTGACTAAAAGCCCAACACTCGATTCGAATTGTACAATCCAAGCTGAGATCCGCTTAACAACTGTTCGATGTTCAAGTATAATCGCAAGCCGAGTTTGCTATACAAATATAGAGAGTATTGTGAAATACAGTCATCTAATTAGATCACTTGTTGACACTTCACTATCTGACATCAATCTGAATTGCGCTGATTAAATGCAACGTATTTCTTGGGAACTATTACAACATTACTCCAGAGCTCTCCACGCGCAGTATACTCTCCACTTGAAGTGGAATTACGAACCGTACTAATGGCAGTAGGTAGGCACTCCAGCTCCAATACTTGCGGTATATTTGCGATCGATAATAATACTTTAATTATGTCAATAAATGGTTTTCCATTCCCTTACCTAATAACACACAGTTGATTGGGATTGGAAAATGATCAGTTTTCTCCATAAATGCTGTCGGCCCGTTACTGATTGCTATCGACTTGTAAGCCCTACGGGTAAACATTGGAATGACATCAGTGTAGCTTTTCACGCTAAGAACACACGCAGTATACAGTCTCAGAGGCTCTGACGTTGACCACCAAGATTGGCGCGGATCACGTTGTATATCCGACCGAACGACGCGACGGACCACGGCCGTGCCCCTGCTAAGTAAAATGTAAATCTCTTTAGATTGCGCGAAATTGATGTGGTGGCTTCGGGCGGGGGGGGGAATTTACACGCGTGTGTATGTTGGTAGGACCCCCGAAATTATAAAAATTTTAGAGCCAACTATTAATCATTTTATTGTGGCTAACCTACCAGATTCCCCGCCCGAGCATCGATCTCAAGACCACCGGGGATACTCATGCCGTGGAGGACTTGTTGCATTGCATGGCATGGTGCTGGTGGGCAGTGATTTCCATTTCGCAGTCGGCCAGCAAGCTCTCTTATCAACAAATGTATAGGTCGGACGACCCGATCCCGATCCCGACCACAACGATGACGGCGACGTAGTCGGTCGACGACGATATCCGTTCTTGCTGTGTGGTGGCCAAGTGAATTGCTATAATTTGCCCTTATTGGAGGGGCTACTGATTGAATTTCAAATTGCTCAATTTCGGCATATGGAGAGTGGTGTGGTATCTGCACTCCACCGCCTGCCACGAGAACAGCAGCACCAGACTAATTAAGGAACCATGCGTCCGTCGCGTCGTCGTCGTCGTTGTATGTCGTGTCGTTTTGGCTTTGTTGTCGATGCTGAATCTTTTGCATTTCTTTTTTCTTTGTGTCAATATTTGCTGTGTGTGTGGTTGTGAAACTCCTCGCGCGTCTAGAAAGAAGGTTGTTTTTTTTTTTTTATTATTTTGGATATTAAGGGATTGTGGACGGAACATGTGGATTTAGTCATGGTGAAGGTATACGATGGCTGCTGTATACACGGTATTCATGGTCCATTATATTTGTATAGTCGCCGGTGGTAGATATTTAAATGCGAGAGAGAGGATGCAAACAATTAATCCCTGTCGGTGGTCAGAGTCGCACCGCACCGCATGTAGCAGCAAAAAGAGATATCTGCGCCCATTATAATAAAGGGGGGCGGGAAACTGAACTGAGCTGAGATGCTTGGTTGTGATTTCGAAGCGATAACCAATCATTAGATTCGAGGAATTTCCAGGCCAAAGAGTGAGATGTCCTAATTAAAAGTGGTCGCTGCGCTGGTTGATCAATAAAACAATTTCGTGCAGTCGATGTCGATGGGCGGCTATTTAAGGCTTGAGGGACCACTATTAATAGATATATAGTATATGTATGAATATTTTATATATATTCATAAGTGACATTTGTTGGCAGTATTTTGGGTTTGTATACATAGAAAAGTTCTTATAGTGCCGGCACTCTCGAAGGCTGTCTTCGAATTTTAGATTCAAAAACGCGTTATTGCATTGATAATGCAAAATTAGCCGTGCCCCGTTAAAAGGGTTAGAAAGTACGGCATATTTTGCTTTAACCCCAATTAAACCCCTTTGACTTTCAGTGCTTATTACTTAAGGCGAAGACTTTCTCTATACAGCGTTGCCCTTCCTGGTTGGGCTCGAAAACGATTGAGATTTACGATCAAGTTTTGAACAGTGATTTTATTAATCTAAATCAAAAGCAAAGTGTCCCGTAGGTTAGGTAAGGTAAGGTGGCTGTCCCAAAAAGGGGGCACACTTAGACCAACAGTTAATTGTGATACCACGAGGGGGAGGAGGGGGGGAAGACTGCGGCAGGAGAGAACGACGAGTGGTGACCGAAACAGTCTAAGCCTACGCCTATACCTTCTGACGGAATCTGAAAATCGACGTCTGAAAGTGAAATTGACTGACGTAGTTAGCTCTTCCCGTTTGCGGTTTAGTCTTCAGAAACATACAAAAAAGGGTGAGTTGCGTGTTGATATTTCAGATCGCTTAGGTTCTCAAAGAAATGAGCCCCTACGGTAGCAATGCGCAAGTTGGCAAGAGCAGGACAGGAGCAGAGGAGGTGAACGGTGGTTTACTCTTCCTCATCGTCCATGCAGCTCCTGCAGAAGTCGTTATGGGGTACTCCCATTCTGCGGGCATGACAGTCTATCAGACAGTGTCCCGTAAGAACGCCAAAAAGTTATAGTCTCTTCTCTTCTGCTGAGAGACAACACCAATGCTGCCGATGTCGATTTCTTACTGCGACTTTCGGGAGAATGCGTTTAGTTTGCACACATCTTGGAGAGCTTTTGCATAAAGAATTCTGTTCATTATAAACCCAATCGTCAATGGAGGTCCTGACCGAGGACGCAGGAAGACCTAGCGGAGGTTCTGGTCTTCCTACCAGAAATTATCCTCTGAGCCTTGCTTAGAAATCTCATCGAATATCTCATTCCCCGCAATCCTCAGTGTGACCTGGGACCCAGACAAAAGTCAAAGAGTTCAGCCTTGCGACCGAGTTCAAAGAGTTCTTTCATTCCCGAATTATTTTGGAACTGGTAACAAGGTTGAGTCAAGTGTTAAGCGAAGCCACCTGTTCCTAACAATTTATTTGGAAGTCATTATGATAGCATAGATCTCCGCTGAGATGCAGAGGCATGCTTGCCTAACGAGTCCAGAAGATGCCAAAACATACTATTTTAAAACTATGTTAGGTTAGGTTAGAGGGGCAGTTTGTAATATAGGCAATTTTCACCCATCAGAAGCCACTGAGGCCCATTGTGAACTTACAAAATATTGCAACTTACAAAACCATTTGGATTTGTTGACGAATCTTCTTAAATCTTCAACGATACTTCTGCTAGGGATTGGGGACACGATCCCGAAAACCAAAATCCCGAAAATACAAAATCCCGCAAATCCAAAATCCCGAAAACCCAAAATCCCGAAAATCCAAAATCCCGAAAAACCAAAATCCCGAAAAACCAAAATCCCGAAAACCCACAATCCCGAAAAGCCAAAATCCTGAAAAAATAATCCCGAAAACGAAAAATTTGCGCAAATTTGTCATTTTATATAATTTTTCGGGATCTCGTTTTCGAGATTCTTTATTTTGTTTTGAATGTAAAATAGACAAGTGTTTGTCCATTCCATTTACCGTAATAATGTTTTGTAATGTTGCGCTGCAATTCGCAATGTGCATTCAGTTGTGCTGATCTCATATAGTGTGATAGCTGACCGACTAGATTTTAGCCAGTGAACATCGTAATAAAAAGTGAGTAGAAAAAGAACGTTTTTGCAGGTAGTCCTGCATACTCCCCTAATTTTTAGTCGGTTTGTAACCTTTTGAAACAAAATCTGCCGCGGACACAGTCCAACGTAAAGGCGTGGCTCCGCCGCCGGCTGAAAGTTCTCGCAGGGCATTCACACATTGGTGTATATTTATTCACTGATTGCTAATTTATGTGAAGATGAAGAGCAAATCCGTGCGAAAACATGTTTGGCTAAAATAAATGCCGGTGAGATGCAACAACTAAGAAAACGTTACGTGACGAAGGAAAAAAAATTACAAAATTTTACGCGGAACGTAACGAGCGTTCTGAAATAAGTTTTCTAACAGGAAATGCGTACAATATGAACTTGTATTGGGTATGGTTTGTTTCGTCATTTTTATCTCGTTTTTTAGTTGTTTCGTTTTAGTCGTTTCGCATTTTGTTGCTTCAGCATTTTTATTAATATGTTTTTCAATTATTTGGTTTATATTTGTTTCGAAAAAAAATAATTCAGTTTTTTACTTAGTTCGTTTTAAGCTCATTTCGCCTTTTATTGTTTAGTTTTTCGATTATTTCGGTTTTTGTTTATTTCGATTTCAATTATTTCGCCATCATTTGTTTCGTTTTTTTTTTGGATGTAAAGAGCCTAAGGACATTCAAATTCGCGCGTAAACAGTAAGATGCGTATGGGGGGGCATGCTGCCCCCCTGCAACCCCCCTGCTTGTGGTCACTGTAGGATTTGGAGTAGGTGCAAGGTTGGGTATATGCAAAGTTTATATTATGTTGTTTGCTAATTTTACCGCCAAAAACTACGAAAACGAATTTCGAAAAGAAAACCACACGCCAAAACAATAGATTCTAATAAAAATAAAATGCGAAATAAACCATTAGTGAGATAACATTGACCTAAATAACTCATTGCACTTTTAACGAAAATGCAAAACGAGTAAAAAGCGAAAGAAAGAAATGCGAAATTATTGTAGGGCGAAGTGATTAAAAAACAAAGAGAAACAAAAACAAACTACGATATTACGAAGTAAACAGAAATAATTGTAAGAAAAGCGAAACAACAAAATGCGAAGTAAAAAAAACAAAACAATAGGCACCCACTTGTATTAGATATGTTTTGTCATGGATCGTTTTTTATATGTTTTTCTTAATAAGACTTAAACTGTTTTTGTTATGTTTTAATTATTTGAAGTTTGTTATTTTGTTTATTTTGTTAAATAAATTTGGCTTTTGTTGCTACAATAAAATTTTTAGTTTCACTTTCGGGATTTTGGCCTTTCGGAATTTTGGATTTTCGGGATTGTGGATTTTCGGGATTGTGGCTTTTCGGGATTTTAGTTTTTCGGGATTGTGGGTTTTTGGGATTTTGGATTTTCGGGATTTTGGGCTTTCGGGATTACATTTTTCGGGATTCTGTCCGACTCCCTTCTGCTAGATCTTCCAAGCCGTCGAAGAATCGTGCTCCCATACAAGAATAGCGGCGTTCTTGGAGGGTTGGGCAGTGACACAGGAGATGTTCCACAGATTGTATTTCTTCTTAATCTCTGCAACTTCTGCAGAAGTCATTTGTAAAGATACCTAGCCGTTTGGCCATGGTTCCACTTCCATTGATGCAGTGTTCGGTTATTACCCCGACGAGCACTCGCATTTGTTTTCTATCAAAAGATTTTAGGATCTTTGACCTTTTAGTGCCAATTGTGGGCCACCAGCTACGAGGCCCCTATATATGAGTGTCGATAGTTGATCGTTGATCGACAACTGTGATTGTCGATTGCGATTGATATTTTTTGTCGATTTGACAGTCGCTTGTAGTCGATTACAAATGTCTGGTCGATGCTTTCTCTTCGAAATGAAAACATTTTGTGCGTACGTTAAAATCAATAGACGCAATCGACAATTCTCGTGACGATCACTGATCGACAATCACAATAAGGCCCATAGAATACAACCGGAACTGTTGTTCCATCGTTCTTTAACCAATTTTAATGTGACATTGTCAATGATGCCTTTAGCTGCGTAATACTTCTACCCCGACATGTGCAGGAACCCAACACATCTTTACTGTGTGATGATTTAATGCTCTCAATGCAGAGAGGCACAGACTTACGAATTAGGAGCTTACCAGATTGGAGTTAATCGCTTTAAGTGCTGCTTGGCTGCCCGCACGCAGAACGTAATTTCCCTTGCTAGGTATAGTTCCATCGCTAAGACAATTTGAGCTGCTTTTTTAACCGTGTAGATCTCTGCCTGGAAAACGCTGCACTGACCTGTCAGTCGGTATAAATGACTGATAATAAGTTCTTCTAAGAAGACTCATGCTCCCGTTTTCCCCTCCCATTCTCCATCTTTGAGCCATCTGTGAAGATGTGAAGTTTCCACATAGCCGCATTACTTGTCGCAGCTCTCTAGGTAGGTATTGTTTTCCGGAAAAAAATCCTAACAGATCCTTAAAAGTATCCATATTTTAGATTCCGTACCAAATTGGTTTGCAAATGGTAAGGCCAGGTGAGAGTTCCTCGATCCAAAAGTATAATAAAAAAATAGATGGCGCAACAAGCGTGTAGACATCCTAGGCCTACCTTCTCACAAGCATTCGTTTGTGTTTTATTTTTGGGACGAATGGAAAGGACCTACAATTTTATGCCGAGTCCGAACGGCTGAATTGAAATATAGTTTTCACCGCCAAAATCCAAAGAAGTTTTCTACTGTAACACTACTGGAACGAGTTGCGAGTGCTTCCGTCACTTTTGTGTCCTTGGACTATATTCGGATTCAGTTCTAAAAATCTGTAATTCGTCTTCCATCAGGTATACCTCTCCATGTATCTACACACATATCATCAGAATTGGAATTGCGCAAAATATTTATTCAAATCATTTACAATATTTATGATCTTAACTGAGAAAAAAAAATCAGCCCTGTTTATAGGGCACGTGATATTGCCCCCTTTCGACGATAAAAACACAAGATAAAATCATAACACCATATAGCTAGCTAGCTATGCAATAAAGAATGCAAATAAAATCATAGCACAAACAACAACAAGTCCGACCCGACCAACGATTTACGCAGCGCTAGCTTAGTAGATTGACTTAACGATGAAAGCGAACACTTTCGTGGCTGCTGTCAGCGCCGCGCCGCGTCGCGCCATAAGCATGGCGTGACAGTCACAGTATACGAAGTGCTAATAAATGAACTTAATTTATTATTGGGTGGTGGAAAAATTTCCATTCATCTTGGGAGCGGACGCGTGTTTGGTACATCGTAGCACAGGAGGCTCGAATCGGCCAGCCAGCGTCTAACTCTAACTAATCGGACAAACATCGATTAGTCGGACGAGAAGAAGCAACACAGTAAAAGTCTATAACGTGACGACAGCAGCGACACTACAATAATCGAATGGAAATTTTTCGCAAAAATGTTTGCCCTTCTCCACCGATCGACAATTCAATCCGCTCGTAAAGATAGATTAGCAAGGCGGCGGCAACGCGCGGTTCCGACGCGACGACGGATTGTTTGTCAACTCCTTTCTGATCGGCAAGAAGTCGATTCATTATCACGTCAATAATTCGAATTAGCTGCTGCCTGCTCTTGACATCAAATAGTCGTAAAATGTGTCGCTATGATCGGTGCGATCGCCGACTGGCTTACAAGCTATAATTGGATTAAATTATTTTCGGTAAGCCATGCCGCACCGGCCGCCTATTGCCTAATCCGTTTTGTTAGTGGAAAAAAACAAACGCAGGTAGCATGCACCTTATCTATCCTACATGTGACTTCGATGAACTTTATCTTATCGTCGAGTACCGAGAATAGCAAACAGCTTTGGTACGGCGAAGCACGTGCCGGTTCGCAAATAGGTACTACTATCGTTCCATGTGTATACCACAAGCTATACTATAACCGGAGCTGGTGCTGCTCTGTGCCTTATCATCATAGCGGGGAGCTGGCTGCTCTACTCTATCAGGCGATCGTGTCAAATGTTGACAAATGTCCGCCCGTATCGCTTGTGGGCTAAATAGCTCAACTGTAAGCTGGCTTATTTTCGATTTTCGCCACCGAAAAAGGCCAATAGGGCTACAGCGACTCAAAGTCCGCACCAATCTCTGACGCACGAGATCGCTATCGCTCGCTAAGTAAGGTTGGGTGTTTTTGCCGGCAGGCCGTCCTACTGTTTCGGAACAGCAAAAAAAAAAAAAAAACAAACTTTGCTCATCGGAATGCGCGGAGTATGCCAAAGGTCAAGCGGTTGTATATAGCTTCCGATAATCGCCCGCAGCAAAACAGACATGGCGCGAGTCTGTTTGGCTCTTAATTAGTGTGTTCGTGACTCATGGCGCAACTTCTTAATTTGATTTTGAATTTCATTGGAAGGAAAACAATCGCAGCTCGGCAGTGTTCTGACTTTCGATGAATAAGGTGCAAATGCTGGGAAACGATGACGTTAGTCGGTGTCGCGATGATGATGACATGATGTCATTGTGATAAGCGCGCAAATATATACGTGTTTCTTTATGACAGGTGACGGTTATTTCCCAAAAGCCACCCGTGACCAATTATTTTCCATGAATCAGACGATATCAGATTGCGTTAATTAAATAAATCGCGAGTGGATTTCATCAGATTGAAAGAGCGAGAGACTTGCTTTCCAGTAAACGCTTCGGAAGCGGAATTAGCTTGGCGCACATCTGCGGTTGGGTTTAAGGTGGTTTCAACTGCGTCATTCACATTTCAAAATTTTAATTGCATGGTCAGGAGTTCTTAATTTCGGGACTAAATTAGCCATAATATTGTATTGAAGTTGAATCGAAAATATTAATTTGTATACTGCTTGTATATTGAAGAAGGTGTGTCCATGTCCATTTTGCGTTGTCGTTTCAATTTGGATGTGTATTTACACAATTCATTGGTAAAGCCCCAAAGGTCAATTGCCGAATGAGTTTGCAGGAAAAATGTGGTAAAAATTTGTTTACAAAATTATTCCAAAATGGTATACTGATGGGGTTCGAGAGCACCAAGACGTATTCAAGGATAAATTCCACACGAATAAAAAATATTAAACATGTTGCAGATTTTGGACGATTTGAAACGTTTGACGTCAAAGTGCATGTGATTCTTGGCAAAAATTGCCTGTTCGACATTTTGTTGATAAAAGCGAAATTTTGCTGTTAGACAGCCTAAATTAAATGTTCTTATCTTCGAATGAGCATTTTCGTTAATAATTATTTTGTTTATACTAAGATTGGTTTGACGTGCGTCAGAAGAGGTCGCCTCAATGTGGCGCTGTCACTGTCACGGCCAGCCGGTGGTAGAAGTTTATCTCGGTATTGCTGATGGTATTATAAATTTTCTGGGGCGGCACTTAAATTTAAAGGATATCCGTTGAAATAATATTTTTATGTACACAAATTTTCAACTTTTTGTTTTACGATGAAAGAATCAATAAAACACCATATTTGGATCATATGAGGCGATGGATCTCGATGAAATCCATAGTATCGGTCAATATTCCAATGTTAAGTCAAAGTTACAATAATGTAGGTAGTTTTTTGAAAGAACTCAAATCAGCAAAACTTCTCAAAGAGCCACAAAGTCTCACCAAAATTCGGTTAAAAAAACTTGTTTAAGTGGAATTTTCATCGAGTCACGTATAGGTATTCTCATATTTAATATGTTCCTATTGCTCTTTATTAAGGCCGTAATAATGTCCGAACTGTGTGTTTTATTGCACTTGCCTTGTTGCTTATCGTTGACGTATATGTCATTTCCTTAAACTGCCTTAAGGTTTGACCAAGTTTGACAGCTCTCATTTATGTCATAAGGACTGCATTCCAGGTTTGACTATTTTAACTAAATTAACAACGATTGTTTCTTTAGTTACTTTTTGGAATCTGGGACAGCTATTGTTACTAATTTCATGTTGACATTTCACTTTTCATGTGGTAGTGAGTTGTTGTTGGACCGCATCACGTGGAAGTCGAATCCATGTTTGATTTAAAAAAAAAAAAAAATGAATACGTGAATCCATGACAGTTGTTTTGTTAGTATGAGTGAAATGAACCACACTTTTGGCTCTTGTTAATTTAGTTCACTTCCCCTCCTTCGAACTGTCACAGCTTGTCAACGCTGTAGTTAAAATAGTTAACTACTGCAGAATTTGGAATGCACTCAAGGTAGTTCGCGACAACGTCAGTGTCAAATAAGAAAAAAAAAACAAAAAAACAAAGTGACAGCTAGGTTCAGGTTATGTTAGTGGGTTGGCAAGGCAGGAGAAACCTGTACGTGCCACACTTATATATCAATGTAGTTCCGTTGTGATGCCCTAGGGGTCTGGAAGCCTGTGAAAAACCTACGGATTGGTAAACCAACCCGATGTATTTAAAAATTTAAGTGGGGCTTTAGGTAGGTAGATCATGGACCTGTCGGAAAGTTCTTCTAAGTCCTCTAAGTCTAAGTTTGGAGTGTCCCCATGCACCTCCTTATCGCAGCATCCTCTGCATAGGTCATCTGTACTGATTCCCATTTTCTTGGTATGGTATTTCAGCATATTGTGTCCGGTGATAATATACCCACAATCGAGGACAATGATTTCTTGTTCCGTGTAGATATAGGTATGGTTGATCCGATGGATGTTGGTTGATCTTCGTATCATTCGTCCCTTCTGGGAAAACACGTGGTAAATGGTCTTGTGAAATCTAGCTGAGGAGTAGCGTAGTCCGTACATACATTAATGCCCGTGTATTTGTTCAAAATTTGTACATGTCCCGTGAGGCTGTGTTTCCAGCTTTTGGCCTGGCTTAACCGAAGGGCGCTGTTTGCAGCAGATTCTTGTACGAAGAGGTCTAGGGGTTTAAGATTGAGTATAGCCTCTAGCCCTTCTGTGGGGCTGGTTCAGGTCATTCTTTGAAATTTTGTCATGGTTCTAAGGTTGGTAGCCTTTGACAGCACCTACCATATGTTAGTATCCGTCTTACAACCGCTGTGTAAAGCCACATGTGCCCCAAATGTCTTACAACCGTCTGAGCTTTTGTCTTACAATATTGTCAGAAATGTCATTGTCAGCCAATTGTAAGACATCCATCTGACAATGAAATTGTTAGGTTGCATGACGATCGTCTGAACACACAATTGTTTTTATTGACAGACACTTAGGACATTGTAAGACTCATTGGATATTGTCAGATGTCGTTGTTTATGGAAGCTGACAATAACTTACAATTTCTTCATTGTCAGTCAATATAACCAGTGGTTTACGTGCGAAATCGAAGTTAGCTTTTAAAGGATGGAAAATAATTCAAAAGATATATGAACAACTTTGGAAATTAGTCGAAAAAAAATTGTGCAGGAAGAAAGTACAGAGTGAATGGGGTTGTTGGATGTGCAGAGTATAAACTACCCAAAGAAGCCCTGTGGTAAGAGGTAGAGGTAATAAAGGAAAAAAAAGTTGGGTCAAGTTGCCAATGAAACCGTCTCGATTTCCTGGATGATCGCGCGCATATTGGTGTCTTGATATGTGGAGTCACAAAGCTAGAATTTCATCGGATTGTGTTGAGTCCATTCGCAAAAAATTGCGATTAAGTTCCTCAGCTTGCTATTAGGAGTAGAATCCTTCCTTCTGACAACGGGCCACCCAATCCTTCTTCAAAATATTACGTCGTTTTTGTATCAATTCATCATCCCCGCAGTCTTCTAACACGTAGGCAGTTAAAATCTCGCAAGTACAAATTTTGTTCCATTATCCGTACTACAAAAAACAATCCACAAGACTTTGCATTTATCTGACAATGTCTGACAACCAATTTTTCATATTCAAATATCTCCGACTGTGTGAACACCCAATTTTCAACCTGACAACGTTGTCAGAAAAGTCATTGTCAGATCATTGGGTCTTATATTATAATCCATTTCATTGTCAGACTTTGGGACAAAACGAACGGACAATTTTGTATTGTAAGGTAGTTGGCTATTGTAAGCTCATTGTCAGTCATTGTCAGAGCATTGACAGATCTGACAATATCGTAAGATCTTACAATCGTGTGTACTTAGCTTTACTTTACCTATACCAATTATTTGCAAAAAATCGTTTGGCAGTTCATTGCCAACTAAATTTTGACAAAGTGTCTTTGTCAAAAATGTCAGTTTGCTAAAAGCTATTTCTACCAGCGCAGCGCATCCAAGTCATCTCATTATCAATAATTATGAATTGTGGTGTCATGTGTATCTATAAGAGTACATTATATACAAATGTACGTATAAACATTTCCTTTTTTTCAATTCAATAATTTTAGAAAAATAAATAAATTGCTCTCTCACTTCGTCTGTTTTGTTGGTCGAATCGGGGTTGGAGCTGCAGGCAAATAAGACTATGAAAGTCGAACATTGTCAGTTGCACAATGCGTATGAATTTAGAACTGACTTCGAATTTATTTTGCCAAAGGTGAAGTTATACAAAAAGACACATTCATGTGGAAAGAGGTGGGACCTACCGAAAGACTGACCTATCTTGCACCTATGTATATAAAAATGTGTCTATTCATTGACAAACAAAATTGAATTTTCACTGTCAATTAAAGGCAAAGTGACATTTTGTTTGACAATTGAGCTTTCTTGGTCACGGCAATTCGTGAATTTCAGCCATCAGTTTCTGCCAGCAATGTCTAGTTTGAGGTTAAGTTCGAACGAATGTTTTTTTCGCTAGTTTGTGTATCGCGAATTTAATGATGTGGATTATGCGAATAAACTTTGACAATTCGCGCCAAGTGTGTTACTGTGTTTTCGTTGGCGGCAAAAAGTTTGGAATTCGAAATTTCGTTATTTAAACTGTTTATAAACTTGTTTTCTTAATACATTTTGATTAATTATCCTCCTCTTGGAATAATAAAATGTCCAATTTTTTATTTATAAAGGACCATTCACATGAGAGCGACCAACTATATGCGAACGAACGAATATTCGCAAGTTTTGACAGTCCGTTCACATGAACACTTTTCTAGGTCGCGGCAGTTCGCGAATTTCAGCCATCAGTTTTTACCATCAATGTCTAGATTGAGGTTAAGTTCGAACGAATGTTTTATTCGCTAGTTTGTGGAACGCGAATGAAATGATGTGGATTGCGAATATACTTTGACAATTCGCGCCAAGGGTGTTTTCGTTCGCGGCAAAAAGTTTGGAATTCGAAATTTCGTTATTTAAACTGTTTATAAACTTGTTTTTTAACACATTTTGATGGGATATTTAATTATCCTCTTTTTGGAATAATAAAATGTGATATTTTCTGTTCATAAATGCGCAAAAAGTGGTTTGTTCGCATTTCATCAATTCGTTCGTTCGCTCCCATGTGAATGGTCCCTTAAATGCATAAAAAGTGGTTAGTTCGTTCGCTCTCATGTGAATGTTCCTTAGTCAAGTCAATGACAAGCTGTTTTCGTTATTTCCACTTGCCAATTTTCTAATTGACATAAAAATGTCAATTGTCATTTTCAAAACGACAAGTGGCAACCTTTTGAAATAGAAAAAGGTCGAGTACGTATATCCCATATAATTGCATTTCAAAAATATAAACACATACCTATTGCATCTTACTTGGCACAAAGTACACACCATCCCGAAGTAGGTATTCTTCAACTAAACCGTCACAGCGAATTTTACAGAATTGCGACTGCCTTTATGCGTAAGCACATTCCGCATAACATCACGTGAATGCGCGCCGTCCTGAGTTTTTTTTTTTATTTTTTTTTATTTATGTTTATGACCTACCTTAGTCGCAGTCTCGTTTATTCTAAAACGCAATTCGGCACCTATCACACACAATCACGAACGAAACCTAATACATACCCGTGTTCGTGTAGTCGTATAATAACCTTATCAGTCTCTCAATCACAGTAGCGGAAGTCAGTTAAATTCTTTCAACCGAACTCCACCATGTTTTTATTTTTACACTTTTGAGTTTGTTTTTGTAGGTTTTGTTTTTTTTCTGCTTTTTTGGTAAAACAATAGGAGAATGCGCATTAATTTATTTTTATCATTTTTATTTTCAAGCGAAGCGAAAACAACAAAAAAAAAACGAAGAAAACCAGCGAAAACAAACAAACGCGACTTGCAAAATATTTCATAAGTATACCCTACGAGTTTACTGAACATCAACAATGGAAACAACTCCACAAATAATATTAAATTTCATGTGAATTTTAAATATTTACTTTTTTAATTAGTACGTCAACAGATAGTCCCTTGGATTTCGGTATAGTTCTGCAATTCCCCATGAATGTGGAGCACCACTATATTCACAATCGGAAATATTTTCGTGTGTACTAAGCAAAACGGAAATAACCCCGTGCTACATTACATACAAGTTGCTTGACGCGCACGTCGTCGTTGAGCATTTCGATAAGTTGTCAAAGTTGTCAAAAAAAATGTACGTTTAGTCAATTAAGGGCGATCACAGACCAAGAAGAGTGTTGCGGTAGGAAAATTGATGAATGGCATAAATGTTTTGGAATTTTTCATTGTGTGCGGTGTGCAACAAGAAAAAAACAGAACTCACCTCAGTGAGACTTCGAATCAAATGACATATTATTCGTACGATAAAAATAGCTGCGTGGCTATTAGTGCTGATTCGGATTTATAAGGCGCGCGCGCGCTTGTAGATATAGCCCGGCCTAGTCTACCTGACTCGTGGCATGCGGCTGCGGGCACGATATCATGTGGGAAAGATTAACCCCATACAGTACGTGATAAAATTTACCAATGACGTTCGAAGTGGTGGTGAAATTAAGTTGATTCCACCGAGGACATGATCGGTTTGCTAATGTCCTTCTGTTTTAGAAAACAAAATGTTTCCCCTAACAGTATTTTTCTTTTTGGAATGTCACATCATGCACCGGAAATACCCCAGGACTATCCATACACGAGTATCTATATCTACTTGTTCCATAATGTTGACAATGAGATTGCGGCTGGGGCTGGGGCTGGGGGCAATGGGATTTTTTCACGTTTTGTCGCGTGTGCTCGATTATATCAGCGAGTCATGCACAGGAAGGCAAATACGAAAGTGTGGTTTATTTTTCACTTGAATGTAATTGCAATCGACAATCAACTCGAAAACAAGTGTTTTAGGTGTTTTTTTTTATTGCAGAATAAGGTTCCAGGTAGACTAGTTATTTGATAGACAAGATCGACGACACTTTTGAGGCATTGAAATATATATTGCTTTGAGATAAAATTACAGACAAACACCGTCTTTGGCGGGGAACTTCCTGCGCTTTATCAGTTTTTTTTTAACAATAAAACAAAGCGGTGTTTTCTGTTTATGTTATAGTGATGTACCAAGGTCTTTTGGGGTTCTTACCCCTAGTGCAAACAATTTAATTTCAATTTAAAAAAAAAACATCGTTAATAAAGTGAGTTAGCACTATTCAAAGGTCAAAATAGATATGGCACGGAAATTCACATTATGTGTGGTTTGAAAACAAGACTAGCATTTTAAGCTTGTATATTTGAAATCTATTATCTACTTATAGAACATTTTTAGAAGTACGGTGTGAATGTTCGCAACAAAACAAGGCTAACTCAAAATGACCAATGAGCCTGTTGTGGGGAGATATGAAAGTTTCTCGATTCAATTCAACGGCACGGATTCACAATAAAACAGATGGTTTTGAAAAGCTATATTCATAGGGCATGGTCTTATATTATAAGAGTTCAAAACGTCAGTAATCGTGAGGTCTTGTAATACTCAAAAGGAGTGAGAAACAAATTGTTTGAAAGTCAAAATGAAAACCTTTTATTTTTAAATCTATTTCAACGATTGACCCGAATTGAAAGAGTCCGATTACTCCTTCAGCCAACAAATGACACTTGGGACGCGATAAGCAAATGTGTGGTAATTTGATTTTGGGTTACTTTAATTGTTCTGTGTGGGGTACCTACCCTACAATATAATGGACTTGTTTTAGTTTATTTTTTATGTTTGGCAGTTACAATTTCTGTTTGGTTCTTCATTTATCATTCATTCATTAAGTCATTTTCAAATGGCCCCCTTAACCATTAAGTGGGTCGTGGATGTAGGCTGTACAAGTGGACCCTTCATAGGTCTCGATTTTCCGCCATCGATTCTAAATCATCAAGGGCAATCCCCTTACGGGTAGAGGTCTAACCATCTCAACCTGGGTCTATCTAGTGGGATTCTAGTCGGGGACATGCGTTTAACAGGGTTTGGTCCTAAGCATGGACCGCTCCGTCCGGAGAAGTAGCTGCTCGACTTGAGTTCGTCACGTATTCTGGTCTTTCTAATACGATCTCTACGGGTCACTCCAGCAATGCAATGGAGGAATCCCATTTCGGCGGCTTGAATCCGCGATCTTATTTTTTGGTCATTACCCAAACCTCATGACCATAGGTAAGAGTTGGAACAAACGCACCGAATTAAGGACTGACAACTTAGCTTTGAATCAATTACAGTCCTAATAACAGAATGACCAAGCTGTCTCAAAATTGATCCAGCCTGTGCAATGCAATGGAGACGACAATCACTTCAGATATGTTCACGTTTACTTTCATTTCAGCTTCAATATAAACGACTACAAACCGATGGAGTGCTCGTTGAAGTTCGAGGACCCAAGGATGACCAAGTCATCAGCGAAGAGCAAATGACTGACATCGGGGCGAAACGCATTACTGGAGTCGAGCCCAACACAAATTGTGATGACAATCGTACACTCCAACGTTATTCAATTCATAAATATGTTTATGATTGAAAGCAGTTTGACTTTTCCTCAAATCTCCCGGCTCGAAACGTTCTTCGCCAAGGCTGAGCTGTAGCATCCAATCCATAATGAAAAGGAGAGGAGAGAAACCGCACCTCTGGCGAAGTCCAAAGCCCACGGTGAAAGGTATTGATTTAACGCCGTTTACCCGAATAGCTTTTAAGAGAGAACCATCAATTTCATACTCCAGAATTTACTTCGAAGGACTCGGTCGTATGATTTCTCCATATCTATGAAGCATACGTAAACAGCCTTATCAAGTACCATTCTGAGAGTGAATAACTGGTCGCTGGTGCTTCTGCACGCACACCGCACTGCTCATCTCCTAAACGTGCCTCGACCACAGCTCTGCAACGCGTTTCCAGCACCATGGCTTAACGTATTAAGTCTATATGGACGTACCATACATTTTTTAGAGAGTGTAGTGTAGATAGTAGATAGTGTCCATTCGCTCTACATGCCCTAACTATCTTAGTCGACTGATAAACCTACTTTTCTAACCAGGTCGATGTCGTTGTACAGCTCGTGGAGTTCGCTGTTAAATCTAATCCTACTTGGGTTCGAAACGACCACGAAGATCTTCATCAGCATTTGCTAACGTCCATGGTTCTGCCCCAGAGGGCAGGACTGGTATGATGAAGTTCTTAAATAAAGTCTCCTTAGAGTTTCGTTACAAGGGCTTACTACTCAGTTGCCTTCTTAGGCCAAAGGAACAGCGGTTGGCGGTCTAACTCTTCGTTTTATGGCCGCTGTGGTGTCATTTATCAGAGTTTATAGCGGAGCCGAGGTAGACGAATACCCTAACCACCTCAAAGTTATAGCTGTCTATAGCATTACCACCCTGCCAAAATCCTTTTTTGATACCAAAGGTCTCGATGAGATTGTTTCCGACCTTTATAGAGCAACGAGCGTTCTCCGTCGACATTCTGAATAGTTTGGCGGGATGCCAAAACTAGACATAGCCCGTCTCTATAAGACCACTGAGGATGATTTTACCGTCGTACTTAGGGACAACTCAGTAGAGGAAGCCCTCGCCTTACGTGGCGCTCACAAGTGGAAGGGAACCTCAACAAACATGAAGTGCGCAACTGGAGGCGGTTAGCCAAATATCGGGCTAACTGGAGAGGCGTGTTGGTTGAGGTCCATGTCCACACGGACTGTAGCGCCATCTAAGTAAGTACTTAGGACATTGCTCATAATGTTTTGTCGATGAGTTTCTTTTGAGCCTCCTGTTGCCGAATCATTCTAAGCCGTTTTAGTTTTATTAAAATCTTTTGTTTGATAAGGTACGGATAGACTTATATTAATGGTATTCCACTGTGAAAAATAGTAGGCAAGACTTGGGGCCTAAAACCTGCTATGGTGCACTGGCTATATACAGTGGTGGTCAGGCCCATACTCACATATGGCGCACTAGTATGGTGGAAGGCGACAAAGAAGAAAACAGTAGTCGGCAAACTGGCGTCGGTGCAGAGAGCGTCTAGCATAGCAATAACGGGTGCACTTCGTAGCACTCCTACGGCAGCGCTGGACACCTTTCTACACCTCACGCCACTTGACTTGCATATTAAGCAACTTGCGGGAAGCAGTGCGCTACGGCTCACAACCTTGGGCTATTTTAAAGAGGGCAGTTTTGGGCACTGTACAATACTAGCGGAGCTACTCCCTGGCGTACAGGTGCAAACTGATGAAATTCACCCTCTGGTCGATTTCGACACTCCGTACGAGGTATCATACCCGGAAAGATACGAATGGCAAAGGGATAAAGTAATTAAACATTGCGAAGTAGCAGTCTATACAGACGGCTCAAAAACAGCGGAAGGTACTGGAGCTGGAATCTACTCCGTAGACCCAGACCTAAAAATGTCTATACGACTGCCGGATACAAGCAGTGTCTTCCAATCAGAAGTTCTGGCTGTTCTGAAAGCGGCAGAGCTAATGCGGATGAGATCTGTATCTGGAAGGGATATAGCCATCTACATCGATAGCCAGGCTGCGCTCAAGGCACTGGAATCTACAAACATCAATTCTGAATTAGTCAGGAACTGTCGCACAATGCTCAAGGCATTATGCAGTCAGAACCGAGTGAGACTGTGCTGGGTACCAGGACACTGCGGTATAGCTGGAAATGAGCAGGCTGATGAGCTTGCGAGAAAAGGCGGGGAAATGCTAGATGGAGGAGATGTGGATATTAAACCACCTCCCTGCATCATAAGAAGTGATATTAGGAATAAAATAACTGAGGAAGCCGACCGGAGGTGGGAGGGCCTCACCGGTCACGCAGTATCTAAGGCACTTTGGCCGCAATACGACCGTAAAAGATCTAGGGTAATCCTCAAACTAGGCAGGGAACAGCTCAGGACACTGATCGGCATATTATCAGGGCATTGTCTTCTTAGAAAACATGCCAAAAGGCTCAGGCTGGCAGACTCGGACAATTGTAGATTCTGCGATGACCTGCAAGCCGAAGAGGACATAATACATATACTTTGTGAATGTGAGGCAATATGTCGTAGTAGAAGGAAATTTCTGGGCAGGTACTTCTTCCAACATCTAGAGGAGATAGACAATACCAACTACAAGGGGCTACTTGGTTTTTGCAGGGAAATTGGGGTTTTCTCAAGGGCAAGTGTTTAGGTGTTTTTCCATTGTAGGTCACTGCAATTGGTTCCCTCTAGGGATCGCGATGGGCCCTTTTGGTGCCTAGTGCCGTATGAGATATCTCTCTCATACCCCTATTTAACCTAACCTAACCTAACCTATTCCACTGTGAACAATTTGTTAGATTTGTTTTATGCTATTTACATAGTAATAATCAAGTCTGCCTTGAACGTCTAAATTGAAAAAAAAAAAAAACACAAACATTCTTATCAATCCATTTCCTATTACCCATCGAAAACAATTTGAAGGTTACATTGGCAATAATTAACTAAATTCAATATAATATTTATAGATGGTATATGTCAATTTTATTTTCCTCCAATAATTAATTATGGAAGAAGTCTCTACTCATAGGTATTATTTATCATCAGATTTGTGTTTGTGTAAATTGTTTACGGTAAAGGGTATATTTTATTTATTTAAATTAATCATAGTTTCGCTAAATGGTCACATTTAGTTACAGCCTGAGATGAAAATTCGAATTAAATTATTATCAACTGGTTCCATATATTGATATCTAATTAGGTTACAATTTATATAAATATTCATAACCGTTAGAAACAACGGTGGAGATTCAGTAAAAAAGCCATTTGCTAGTTGGTTAAAAAACACACAAGTCGGTTATTATTAGACACGCGCCGAGCTTGAATATTAAAATAAGATTTCTAGTTTTTGTTGGAACTAATTAAGTAACACGAAACAGCAAGTAGGAATACTACTTATGGATAAATTTATCGTATATGTACCAATATTGAAAAGCGGTCCGTTTTAGGAAAACAATTTTTTTTTTATAGGCCCTTGGTGGTTATATATTTCATAGCCTTGGATCAATAACTGTCACTTTTCTGTCAATTGTATAGAGATATCTCAACTCTTAAGTGATGTTCAATTCCCTAAAATGTTCAACTTTAATACATGTAGATAAAGCCATCTGAAATACAAAACTATTAGGCAAATACCCATTCGGAGAAAAAAAAACATGCCTGGCGCCAGTTAAGCCCAGCAATCAAGGAATCTTGGGTTCCTTCTGATGAAAAGTCATCTGCTGCTCAAAGGCAAACACCACAGATGATCAAAAATAAATCTGCATAAATTAAAGATTGTTTGTTGCACGATGTTATAGAGCTACCAAGAGAGACGTCAAAATCCTCGTTCTGAAGTGTAAGCATTAACAGTCGTCGAAATCGCAGATAATCTCGGATTATCGCCCTCTGCTAGTGACAGGAACCTTCCGCTTACCCATATACCGATCTCCTCAAACTTTATTACGCATTTGCGAAAATATATTCACAACTCAAATTACTGTCGCCAGGCACGAGGCTAATCCTAGTTCATCGTCGCAATCGCTACTACTACGAGATCACAAGATAACAAAAATGGGATTTCCAGAATTCCAGAAAACACACCGCAAAAATGCCTCCAGGTATCTACTACACTACAGCACCTAGCCAACATCTTCATTCCTCTTCGATCAAATTAAATCAACATTACGGAACTAAATCTCTTTTTAGAATAAAAATTTAAATATTGTCCGTGTGTGTGCATAAAAGTTTTACGTCAAAATTCCATCGAACAAAATGAAAGAAAAATCAGACCACAACAGACTAATAAATTCTGTTCCATCCGCGGCGGCGCGCGGCGACAACGGCGACGAAGTCTTTACAATAACGCGCAAACAACAAAACATGCACGCGTCACAAATGTCAAAAGTTGTTGTTGCTCGCCCCGTGATTCGATAATCGATCAATAAATTTTCTTGTTCGTGTTGTTTCGGTCACGCTTTGATTTATCGCGAAGCGGCAACACAACGGCGAGTGACACTGACACCTTCCTGCGTAAATGTATCTTCTTGTCAAGGATTTGAAGTGTACCTGTGACGCCCTCCCGAGATCACAATCGGGAGCTAGACTTCAATTGCGACAGCACTCCTATGGAATGTAAGTGTATACGGTGCCCTCTTATCCACCAGCGAAAAAAACGAAAACAAATGAGTAACCACGCGTCAACTGGTTTTGAGAAATTGCTTAAACATTTATTTATATTTTTTTTTCTTTTGTATGGTTTTTAGTGCTTTTTAATGCCGTTCGAGGCGGGCACTTGGGGAATTCCAATCCAGCATTGACATTAGCATAAGTAATAGAGTAGCGCGCTGCTGGCTGCCAAAAGAGTTCATTTAAATTTGAAATTTCGTTGTGACTTTTGGAGTTGAATGTGGCGGTGATGGCACTCGCTAGCGCCGATATATTTTTGTATGTTTCTCGTTACGGCTTTGACAGCTAGTCAGCCTGGTTTTTGGGATATATGACATCGGAACGATCGGCGGCCTTGAAGCGGCGAATAGTTAAGCTCGCTTTTGACATCGCCATCGCGCGCCGTTTGACGTTCGCCTTGTGCGACTGAGTTCCGGCTGAGAAATGTGTCTGTGTCTGGTTACACTCGACCACCGAGCACCCGTCGGACCGGCTGACAGGTTGTGAAGATATGACTGTTGTTCGCTTTTGTATATGTACATCGCCCCAGTATATGGGTCATTGGACCCGTCCGAATTCAGTCAAATTCGCGACCTTGTTAGACCTTGATTGGTCGATTTGCATACACTGATTGCACATACATTATTATATTGTCTAGTGGGGAACTTGTTTTTCACTGGTTTTAATTGCGAAGCAGCCGTCAGGAGGTGCGCTCCGTCTATAAAGATAAGCAAAAGTCTTGAATGTTCGATCGAATATCGAATGATTTTTTTTTTTTCGTTAGCGGAAATGTCTTATCAAAGGCGGCGACGGCAGCGACGACGATGCAGAGGGTCTATTGAGGCGGAAATGAAATTTTGTTTTGCGATCGATCTGAGGAAGCCAGTGTATCTAATCTAGCCTAACTCGTTTGTAGTCAGCTTCGTTAGGGTCACAAGGCAAGCTCTCTATACATTATACGTCTGACAAAGGGGGCGGGCGAGAGTTCGACGAAACCTTGCTGATTACGGTCGTCGTATCGGTATCAGTATCAAACGTCTCTAGGCCGCTTGCAAAACAGGAAAAAACAATAAAAAGTCGTCGTTGTCACCTTCAGCTGGTTGCTAGCCCATACTATGTGAATCTTCGTCTACTATCCGATTTCCGATTACGTA
Source organism: Cheilosia scutellata (assembly GCA_955612985.1). Lineage (NCBI taxonomy): Eukaryota > Metazoa > Arthropoda > Insecta > Diptera > Syrphidae > Cheilosia > Cheilosia scutellata. The sequence continues at coordinate 22,596,267 of OY015311.1, forward strand.
CACTCAACTCATAGTCTAATACAGTACAATCCCGATAAATCGTAATACCAAGGGACCTAGAGTTTATTACGAATTATAGAGGTTTTCGAAATAGCGAGATTACGAATTATTGAAGACTTAAAAAATAAAAATTCGATTTACCGGGATAATAAGTTTTAACAGTCAGTTTGTGAATACATGTGTGAAAATGACTAACATTTCAGCAGAAACAGCACCGAATTGTAGTAGTGGTCCCATTTTACACACATTCTTAAGTGTGAAAGTTTTCCATCTCGCTCTCTTGCTTTCCCAAGAATCAAATTCTTATTCTGTCTTTCTAATTAAACATAAACATGTACCTAACAAACGTATTTTAGTGGATTGAAGAGAGAGAAGGAGGTTTTTTTTTCGAATAAACGGGGTTGTCAACACAGTCTTACGAATTATAAGACGTTTAATGGCAAAGTCATACGGAAATTATTGCGAATTACCGAGGGGACCGAAATGCACTGGTTTTTTACGAATAACCGGGATTTTTTCAAGGGACCAGCAGTTTATTTCGAATAAGCGGGGTTTACGAATTAACGGGGTACGAATTATCGAGATTATACTGTAGTTCAAGTTGTGCCTTCTGCCTAATTACCGCAAGATAAGACGATAGAGCGGGTGGATGGGCGCGGATTATTTGACACTGCTCACGTACGCACATCACGTTCTGAGGCGCATACCGCCCATCATCAGCCAGTGCGCTCGGTGATAGCTTTCAATAATAATACGAATTCAATAAACAATTATTATTGCCATGTGATTTTGTGGCAAATGAATTTGTTTACACAGAGCCGATGGACAACGTATAGCAATCTCATTATGAGGTCATTACGAAATGCTTATCAGCTGCTGAGCAGCATTCTCGCTGGCGGCGGGAGCACAGTCTGAGTTGAATAATTGAAGTCTATTCGCGTCGTTTACACTTTTATGAGGAATTTTTCCTCTACTTTTGTGTTTTTCCATAGACAAGGACAGGGTGTGTAATATTTGAGTGCGGGGTTGGGGCGAGATACCGCGCATACTGACAATAACAACAATAACGACGATGGCAACAACAGACCTCCGCGCCGCAGCAGCAAAGCAACTCATATGACTGATAAGGCGGCGTGTCGAGTGCACATACAATACAGTTCCGAGCGATAGCTATAGTAACAAAACTCGTGGAAATTTTTCATATATATGGCAAAGGCATCCGCTGTGGCACACGCAAAACGATAGTCAGCGATAATAAAAGACGTCCCACAAGCGGGCATAGCTACACAAGCATGTGTGTCTGAAGTCTGACTGTGGCAGTATGACAAACCCCCTTTGTCGATATGATAAACGTATAAGTAAACGCGATATATGGGTCATTGTTTGAAGCTTGAAGTTGTGCAGTTCGGATGGAACCTAAATTGTATAATTTTTCAAGGTTTATACAGGTAGAGATTGATTATATTGATATAGATACTAATTTTACTTGTTAGTTGTTGGTTGGAAATTTTTAACATCAAAGCAGATCTTTTATAGATAGATAAGTTGATATAGTTATACCTATTTATATATTTTTAATAAATAAATTGGTAGTTAGATAAATTATTGTTTAGTTTTTAGTATATTCGCGTGCGCTATATAGATAACACACATTCACATATAAGACGAATGTTTTGAAATATCGCAGCAGATACTGTCAAAATTTGACACGAGGCATCAATCAATTATGTCATGGTCATGTATAAATGATTGCAAATAGCCACACATTGATTATCGCACTCATGCTTACGTTCAAATCGGCATGTCGCACTTGCTTCTATATCTTAACTATAAGATAGCCTTTCTAATAAATCAGTGGAAATTTTGACTGTTAGCTTAGGCATTACTGAAAAGGTCTGTTTCGTAAACTTCCATATTTCTTATACCAAAAGAAAAATATGCGAAAATCTCCTACAGGCAACAAAATCACAAAATACACCGTTTGAGCGAAAATTAAAACGACAACTCTATTTTCTTGATCTTTATAAATTGGTGCAGGGAAATAAGTCCCCGGGAACTAAGTCCTCTGAGGGACTCAGTTCCACCTAGTGGGAAATAAAACCACTTTCGTGAAGTGGACTTAGTTCCCATGTGAGGTGGGAACTAAGCCCACTTTCTTATGGGAACTTAGTACACATTCAACAGTTAAATACGTATGGACCCCCTGCAACCCCCCTGCTTGGGTTTACTGTCAGACTTGCAGTATATGGGCGAAATTGGGTATATTAAAAGGGAAATAAAACCACTCAGAGTTTTCGGAATTTATTTCCCACCTTACATGGGAACTAAGTCCCCATGTGGTGGAAAGTGGTTTTATTTCCCACTAGGTGGGAACTAGTTCCCTCAGTGGACTTAGTTCCCGGGGACTTATTTCCCTGCACCTTATAAATTCACCATTCAAGCACATCTTGTTCATTGTTCATTTTCGTTCATCATCATCATTTTCGTTGGCACGCTTATCCATTTAAGTGGGTCGCGGCTCGCGGGTGTAGGATGCTCACGTGGGCTCTTCATAGCCCTCGATTCTAAGTCATCAAGGGCAAGAGAAAAATCACGAGAAGCGACTGATCGAGGAAAAGAGATCTATGCTATTACAGGAACCAAAAGTTACAAAAAGGTAAAAAGAAAATGTCAAGCCAAGAAGATTCGAGCAGAGACCTGAGCAATAAAGAAACCTTGAAGCTGTTAGAAGAGCAAAAGTCGTTGTTGAGAATATGGAAAAAACACATGTGCAGACACTTAAACCCCGAAGACTATCGAAAATCCGCTATACTATCTACCCCTTGGTATGCGATGATGGTTGGGTGTTGTATGAATGGGGCTGGGCACTGATTGGCATCAACCTGGCGATGTCCAGTTGTCGTAACTATCTCATAAACATCAATTGTGCTTATTTTACCTCCGCGTGGTAACCACCGGGTACTGGTCTTGCCCACCCGGGCTTGGCTTGCTAGACTTATAAGCGCGAGTGGTGAACACGAAGAAAATAGCAACACTATAATGCTCCGTCGGAATGACTGACTGAACGAGTCTCAGAGGTCTTACATATGAGCCCCTCAGAAAGAGGACATACAGCGGATGAATTCACATGATTGAATCAACGGTGTTGTCAACGGTCGAGATGGTAGATACCTTGCGTGAGCTACTCTGACATGTTTGGAGCAAAGGTCGGAGGATTTTTCAGCACTAGTCAGGGTGCTGAAATAGAGGTGGTGGCGGATGATCCCCGAAGTGGGTTACTGACAACGGACTATCCGACCCGGCTGTCCTAGGGTCATTTTAGGGCCTGGTCCTTCAGGTTGGTGGTTGTGCGTGGGGTTAACTACCAAACCACGGAAAAAAATTAATGGCTACGAAGCAACCAAAAGGCTCGGATACGGATGGATTTACTGTTGACGACCCTGCAAAACGAAAAAAGGACAATGACTTTCGGATCTGCACGTGGAATGTTCGAAACCTGAAGAGACCGCGTGCAGCCGAACAATTAGCGGAGGCCCTAGACTGATACAATGCAGATATCACTGCCATCCAGGAGGTGCGGTGGGATGGCCCGTCAAAAGAAGGATGAAAACGTGTGACATATACTACGGTGATTACTACATAGAACAAAAGTAGCGTCTATTTGAATGCGGATTCGTTGTAAGCGGCAGACTTAGGCAAGAAGTCTTGAGCTTTCGATACGCTCAGTGAGCGCCTTAAAACTATCCGCATCAAGGCTAAATTCGCCAACATCAGCCTGATATGCACTAACGCTCCCCTCCCCACAGAAGATAAGGCCGTTATGCTATACCAAAGAATGTTTCTACGAGCTCCTCTACAAAACATATGAGCAATGTCCTAAGTATACGACGAAAAATCGTCTTAGGTGATTTTAACGCCAAAATAGGAAAAGAGGACATCTTTGGTAACGCAATCCGAAAGCACAGCCTACACGACACCACGTCTGGAAACGGACTTAGGCTAATTGACTTTGTTGCGGGACGTAATATTACTATAGCTCGCACACGGTTTCCTCACCTCAACATTCACAAAGGAACATGGCCTTCACCAATTCAACAAACTTTCAACCACTTTCAACTAGCCTACAAAGCAGCGCTGCAGAGAAAGACGAGAGCAGCTCGTGAGCTCTACGAGCAAAAAAGGAGGGAAGAACACCGGCTTCTCCGGAGGAAAAAGAAAGAGCATGAGAAGCGCGCGATCGAGGAAATAGAGAGGTGTTACTTCAGGAACAATGTTCGGAAATTTTACCAAAAGGTAAAAAGAACGTGTCACAGGAACAAGACTCTAACAGAGACCTGTAGAGACGAACAAGGAAACCTTGTAGTGGAGTCACAGTCGGTGCTGAGGACATGGAAAAAACCATTTCTGCAGACTGTTAAACGGCGAAGCCGACACAAATTGCGCTGTCAGGCAGAATGAACCATTCAACCTGGGCGATGACAGCCAAGACTTCCGTCCACCTGACCAAAATAAAGTGAGGCTAGGAATATACAAACTGAAGTTCAATGGATGAATGCAGCCACAGCATTTTTTGCCCGATCCATAAGGAGACCCTCTACACTGCTCTCACTATAGAGGCATCAGTTTCCTTAACATCGTTTACAAGATCTTGTCTGCCATAATGTCAACACCTGAAAGCATTTGTCAACAAATTGATTGGACCCTATCAGTATGTGGTTTTTGGCCCTGCAAGTCCACAACCGACCAAATATTCACATACTACGGCTGATCCTGATGGAGAAATCCCAAGAAGTCCAAGTCGATACTCACCATCTATTTATCGATTTTAAGGCCGCATGTGACAGCATTTATAGAGACGAGTTATATAGAGCCATGTCTAGTTTTGGCATCCCTACCAAACTTTGCAGAATGACAATGGAGAACGCTCGCTGCTCAATAAAGGTCGGAAACAATCTCACCGAGACCTTTGATGTCAAAAAAGGATTTAGACAAGGTGATGCGCTATCATGTGACTTTTTCAACATCATTCTTGAGAAAATTGTGCGAAACTCTTGGTCCCAGAAAGACAATGTTTGTCAAAATGTAGACACTGATGGTCGGACCACATGTTCATGAAATATTCTTATAGAGCTCAATGCTTAACTTCTATATTTTAAAAAGCAATTTTTAATACTCAGTGAAAATCGCATACAAAAGCAATACAATTTACATCTATACACACATTTTGTCGGCAGTTGCAAAAACCTTAAATTGTTGTAAGTGGTAGTCTTCTGTATCAATGTTCTTACTTTACTTTTGATGGCGCTCACAGTCCGGGGTGGACCACCGGCCTCAACCAACAAGCCCCTCCAGTCAGCTCGGTCCCTAGCTAGATTATCCCTTCAGATACGCATATCTAGTAGGTTGAGGTCACTCTTCGATTGTGCGCGCCACCTGAGGTGGGGTCTTCCTCTGCTTCGGTGGACTCAGACTCGTCGGCCTGGTGTGTTGTTGCTTGTTGTCCATACGCTCCACGTTACCAAGCTATCTTAGCTATATAGTGTTCGTCGTTGAATCTCCTGCTCCTGCGTGCCAAGACGTTTTCATCAGCTTTCGATAAGGTCCATGCTTCTGCACTATACAACAGAAAGGGATGATTCAGGTCTTGTACAATATTTCCTTGGTTCTGCGAAAGAGGGCTTTACTTCTTAGATGCCTTTTTGGAAGACACAGGCAATAGTGATTCTTTGTTTTTTTTTCTACACCGGCCGATGCCGTTTTGTGAGGTAATTGTAGAGAGCCTAAGTAGACAAAGTCTTTAACTATGTACTTCGAGTTATATAATATGTCCTCTGTGACGTTAATCTGGAGTATTGTCCACAGACAGAGCCGTTGGGCCACAGCTCTAACCAAACTAATCGGGTTTATAATTCTCAGCTACAGCTGTCCTATTTCTGTTCAAGTCGTTATCAGACTTCAACTTTGTGTGGAAAACCAATGACCTTAGGGTAGTTCCCAATACGTTCACGCCGATCAAAATATTTTCTTTTTTTTTCCAATGACACTTGTGAAATAAATTGTCGGCCAGCCAGCTGCTTTTAGTACCTAGGTATATTTATGTATGAAATATCAATAATGACTAAGGCACGAACGTTACCCTTCTCACGTGCACCAAACCTCCCTCGTACATACGTCCGTTATCTTGCCCCCAACTAACGTAATCAATCATCAAACATTAAGTGATTATATTCTATGGAAAAAATAACTGTTTAAAAATTTCAATTTCCAAGTGACAATTTAAAAAAAAAACTCTGACGTCTCCAGGGATGGTGGTAACATTGGGTCACAAAATTATTTATCTTATCATCGCACACTCATCCTCATATGAGACTTTTGCTTTTCAGAACAATACTAAATTTTCATTTTGTTTTTATCACTAGATAACGACCTTCATATTGCAGAACAACAACTATACAAACGTCTCACTGAGTAAACATTAAAAATTGAAAACCCACCGAAGGTCAACGCGGTGATACGTGAATCCGGATCACAAGACCCCCCGAAAAAAAAAATAATATTCTAACACTGACCATCAAAACAAACCCAATAAACAACCTTCAACCGTATCCATAACCAAAACAAATCACGTGTCCAAAATAAGGTTAGCACGACACGTACGATTACGACGAGTATTAATTTCACATTTTGTCTTCTCATGTTAATCGTCTGCGTCATAAAATTTCCTAGTCAGTCAGAATGGGAGAATAAAAAAAAAGACAGTCGCATTTAAATTTTGTAAAATATTTTCATGATTTCTCATTTTTTATTATTTTCTTTTTTGTTTTTTGCTTCTTTCTTTTTAAATATCTTAAGAATAGGTCATAAATTATGCAATATAATAGAAAATATTTAAATTAGAAAAAATAAAAATTATATTAAAAATAAACTGTACAAATTAGAAATATTATAATTAAAATGTTTTTTTCATTATATACAATATTAATTATTGAGAACATCAATATGAAGTATGTAAAACATGCAGTAATGCTAGTGGAAGACTTGAGGGATTTCATTGTCAATTTTTTTGTGTATAAGTAATTTTTTTTTATTTTAACTTACATTTAGTGTACTTTAATTATTTACATGACTTGTGCATTAAATTCAATTTGAAATTGCATAATACATTCACAGCAATTTGTACCTATTTCACATTCATTTTGATGCCTGAGGTAGTGTGAGTCTTGCTAGCAGTTAATGGTTATTTTTGTAATCCTTTTGTTTTTTTTTCTGAGCTGTTCTCGAACAGATGGATGAAATGAGTGATTTTTGATTCGTTGAGATTTTGTGAGCTCCTCCGAACATACCTGTTCGGAAGCTAATCTAATGGCTTCGTTTATATTTTCGGAGCAGTGATTTTATGACGAAAATATAAGGAAGATGAACGATGTGTATGTGTATGGATGAACTTTTCATGAAAGGCATTTTGTTCGAAGAAAATGTCAGAAAAATGTTCTTTTAACTTAACTAAGCACAGAGGTACAATGGTTTTTGTTTTTAAGAGTTTAGGCTCTTCTCATAACCTGGATCTGGATGTCAGAATTGAGGGATGTTTTCTCAATTTCTGCTTTCTTCTTCTTCTTCTCCTTCTCTTCCCCGAATACTAAGCGAATTGAGCTGAGCTGAGTGCCCTATTTGATGCTAAACCAAACTCAATTTGGCACTCAAATGAGTTCCGCGACTCTTCCGTCTTCGGTTTCAGTCTTATAATGTGTATGTGTTTTTTTGTTTGCCATTTTTATTTCTGTGTGAGTGCACCTTTTCCACCTTATTTGGTTGCGTTTTCTTTGCTGAATGCCTGACCTCTGGGAAGAACTTGTGTGCTCACCACGGCCTCCATGGTTGTTCTTCTTCTTTGATTTTCTTAACAACCAGCGAGAGGGGGGCAACTTCGGGACTGTATTGCTGATGAGCGGCTTGATATTGCTGCTGCTGCTGCTGCTGGTGGTGGGCATGGGCAGCGACATGATGAATAACAGATGGCTTGCAGTCCATGGCTTCGTATGAATTCGCCGGACTTGGTGGCGCATAGTGAATGTTTGTGGGTGGCGAGAGTGTTCGCTCATAGCTGGATGACGCATGCGATGAAGCCGATCCCGTAGATGCTGTACGCGATGGAATGGGCACCAGCCTTGGTGGTTGGTTGTTTTGGGGAAGTGTTTGCGGGAGGACTAGGGCAATGCTGCCGTTGGGTAGTTTGGTTGGAATTACTTGCAGGCCATTGGGAAGGAAATATCCGCCGTTGACGGAGTGGATGATTTGTGGAGTGGATGAGTGCATCGGTTGATCTTGCTGTTCCGGTGAGCTGGGTGGCGAGGGCAGCATATGCGACTGAGGTTGTTGTTGTACAGTGGTAGACTGCCGATGATGATGTAATTCGGATTTGACGCCGTTGATGCAATTGCTCAGATGCTGGAGCAGGCGACGTTTAACAACTGGATCTAGGCCGGGGAAACGGCTGACTTCGTTGGCGCAGTCTGTGAAGCCGGCTTTGAATTTGTTTATCACTTTTGGGTCGGCTGCTTGGGCGAGCGCCGCCTGTTGACGCTGCAGTTCTTGCAGGTGTTTGACTGTCTTTTCGAGGATGTCGGCTTTTTCTAGCTTGGAATGACGCGCTGGCTGGAAGAAGAACAGAACAAAAGATGGAATTGGTTAGTTAAATTTGTCAAATGCTTTAAAATACAACCACAAGTGAGATTTTGAAAGAAAATGAATGAAAGCTCATGCAATTGTTTTTATACTTTGTGGAATGCAATTGATTTGTGGACTCTTTTGTAAACAATTTTCATTATAAATAGAAAGTTTTCAAGGCAAAAATTAGTCAAATCGAAGCAACGGTCTACCGTTGACAGTATGTGGATCGTAAGTTTGAAGCAAACGAATTTGAAGAATTAAGTCTCAAATTGAACCACTGAGTAAACATTCTCATATTAGTGCAATGTGTACAATTGATTTAATAAGACTTTTGAATGAGCTATTATAGGCAGAAAATTTGGATGAATATAAAAATACTTACGTCTTTTTTGGTGGCGTCCAAAATGAGCGTTTTCAACTCATTCAGACAATTGTTTATCCTTGCTCTGCGTCTTTTCTCCATGATCGGCTTATTAGACTGTAAATAAAAGAAAACAATAATTAGATTCGTGATTTTAAATAGTGATTAGCAAATTCTTAAACACATCCGAAAATAGGTTCAATAAGTGATCGCGTGCTATTTTATTTCGCCCCCAAGCGATTAAATTGTTTTCAAGATGAACACAAAAAAAAACCGAAAAACAATCGACTAGAATAAATCTAAAAATATTTTCGGCCGCAGAATAGTAGAACGGATTATCCTAAAATAGACACGTGCGCTGTCTAAATATAGATAAAAAAAAACGAAGCGATAAGCGATTTCGAATTAACACACACCGAGAGCAAAATTTGTTTTTCAGGTTGGACAAGGTCATGAAAAACGTCATCGTGTAGTGATTTTGGACAAGTAAGTGACCGCGAAATTGTTTTGTTCAGTGCGCAAAAATACAATGATGCCACTGACCCGTCCGCATGACCATACCCAGAGGCGAAACAACCTACATCCATTACACCGGAAAGCTGCAGGCCAAATCGAGTGTGGCGTATATACCTACGTAAAAAACGCCCTCACTTTTGCCGTCGCCAAAATATTACCCACATTTTGTGTTGGGCTTGGGTGATCGTGCGAGCATTAAAGTCGCGTCAGGTAAAAGCGCAATTTAGCCTAAATAGGTGACACACAGTGTACACAGCGCAGACCAGCAACGAGGCGGCTATTCAGAGACTTATAACTTGGCTCACCTCCGCGTCTCTTGCATATACAGAAACTCTAATGCGGGGTATATCGTATATAGTATATGCTCAAGCCATTGAATTGAATACGCGATCGTGCCAAATTGGTTTAATTAGACAATGTGTAGTATCCACGCGCCGATCACTTTTGGCGCTGGCCGATCTTACTACGGTGAGTAGGTAATTGTTGTTGGCGGACGACATTAGCGAGGAGACGGCTGTCTGCTTTACCATTTTAGGGGGCGCCCCCTTGTAGCATTTTGTAGGTTGAATGGGGGAGAGAGATAGATCTAACTGATCGTATTTGGCTGCATACGACGCCGACGATGATGGTACACCGACGCACTTGCGAAAATATGCCGTCACCGAAAACGCGTCAAACGGAAACTAGTGGGCAAGGGCGGTAATAGCGTTGGACCACTATCTATGGACATGGTTTGATGTAGTAGATCTAGATACATACCCGACGATCACTTTTGACTGGTGCATCCTTGATGGCTGCTTGAGATCCAATTACGTTTGCAGTCATTGTTGTTGTTGGTGCGGTAACTCCAGTAACCATTATACGATGGGGCAAATAGAAATTGTTTATTTTTGTGTATTTTTTTATTTTAAGATAGATCACAAAACTGTTGGTAAGTTCACTTGAAATGTCACTTCACTTGTGTATTTTTTTTTTTTTTTTTTCAAAATGTGGAAATATAAATTATTTTTTATTTTTGTTCTTCAACACGATTAGAGAATATTAATTATAATCCGTGTGGGGTGCCGTCTGGGTGGTGTGCCACGATCGACGTCCGATAAGCGAATGAGAGCTGTTCACTACAAACTGAATGTTAAAAGTATCTCCTGGCGATTTTATTTTTAGCCGGCGAAAGTATCTTCACATCACCTACGCGATATGAATGACTACGACAATGATGACGATGCGGATTAGTTGAGTTCTGTTAGATAGCTCTTAACCGCTCGGAATTCAGAAATTGACTGAATGTTGTTGATCGGCGAGCTGGGAAGTACATTCGTTGAGGAGCTAGCAGCAGGCAGCAGCGCAGGCAAGACACACGACCGTTTTGCGGCGAATTGTTCTGTAATCAGCTGAGTTACACACACACAGATACTTTTTACTCTCGCACCTCTCGCGCACGGATACATAGACACGACGCAATCTATTGTTGATAAACACACTTTGCCCGCCGCGTACTCTCGCTGTCGGTCGATTCGTTCGTCGTCGTCGGTGGAGCGTGATTCATGGAAACTCTACGTGACTATATGAGGACGTACGAGCGGCAATGGCAACGGCAACGGTAGGCGCAAAGTGGAAGTACACAGGGCAAGGTTGTCCAACGCGACCATATCTGAGAATCGGAATCTGAATCGAGCTGGTATTTCGTAGTGTGAGTGTGTGTTGGTTAGGTTAGGGTGGTTGTTCCGTTGACAAACGCAAGGATGGAGAGAGGGGAAGATGATTCGCTTCGCAAGCACTTGGTTCGATTCGGGTTGCCGACGATGGTTTCGCATCTTGATCGTGTCGTGTGCGGCGGTGATTTTGATATGTTCTCACTCAGTGGAGTGGGGATGTGTTCGTGATGATCATCAATTTTCAGGTAGGTAGGGGAAACAAATTTCGTTTCTCATGTCTGCACAGTTGGAACAGGTACACGTACAGCAGGTATACACCTTTGTCTTCTTGTCTGCACATTAGAGAGAGTGAGTCTGAGTGGTCTCCATCGATAGAATAGAGTGGCTGCCCCATTCTTTGTGGTGATCGTTTGTGGCTTTGTTTTGACTCGGGTGGTGATCTATTTTTTGTTCTTTGTTATCCGTTTTGATCCATATACTCTGGAATTCTATCTGAAGGTCGTTTGGATCGGATAATTGTTTTTGTTTTTCACCTGAAACTGGGAATGATATCATTATGGACATTTTCAATGAATGAATAGGTTTACACACATTTCTCTTCGGACTAGGTACCTATACGTGGGCGGCGGTAATGCCTTTACTGCAGCAGGTTAATAGACAGACATAGGCATGCCGCGCATTTAACACCATCGAGCGGCATATAATCATTAATAGGCAAACTGTGTCGGCGGGTTTTTTGCAATGCAAATGAGAAGATTTTAAGTCTATTTTCAAATGTTTGACGCGACTTGAGTAAGCCTTCGTTTCGCATGTGACAGCGACGACAACGACGTCGACGGCGACGACAGCGGAGTGTGGCATTTTAGCGTGCGCATAGTAATTAATTGAGCGCCGCACCGTATGGTGTAAAATTAGAATGTGCAAAAGGAAGTGTTGAAAATGTATAAATTATTAAAAATGTAGTCAAAGGTAAATTACTTTACAGGGTGTCTGAGTTTATTGCACTTTAATTGTTAAGGAACGAGGATGTCTTGTAATTTATAATGGATTTGGAATTGTAGTCAATTTTCTCTTATTCACTTTCCTGAATTTGATGAGTTTTCTAAAAAATCTGGATGACATCATCAATATTACCATCAATATCACTGATATATTTTAAGAGTCATTCTGATGACGACCTTACAAAAAGTGGAAAAGACATTTCGTATGATGGTCACACGATCAAAACGAAAGAGTTGATGTGCGAACTGGAGTTTTTGCGCATACGATATCTCAAGAAGATACATATTCACATCGTGCATTGCTCACGTATTTATATTGACTATTAGGTTTTTTTTGTGATTGTCCCGGTAGGGTATTCAAGAAGACATTGGCCCGTACCTACTAAATAATCATTTTAAGTGTTCAGGCTAACTTTTGCAAAGTCACAATGGCGAACATTTAGTTATTGTGACCGTCAGAATATTTAAGTTCAAGGCTAGAAATGATTATTACTAAGGCCATTGCTTCTGTTTTAAAAGCATGAAGTTTGTTACTTTTGGCTCGCAGAAACAGGCAGTAAGAAATGGACGGTATTTGGACATTCATTTGTAAGAGCTACTATAACCTCGCTTTCAATAGGTATTGTGAACCTTGTTGATACCTTAAGGACAACGACTTATTAGTTATTGCGATGTATATAATTCCTAATAGGTACATATTTTTTGCTTAGAAATTGGTCCTTAGGCACCTACTAATAATTGGGGCTGGGATAGCGTTAGTTACTATGAAATATCTTAACAGTCCGTATCAGGTTAACATTTTTTAAAAGCTTGATGATGACGACCATGCGCATCTTCATTTGAAAAGCTTGCCGATGAGCCGATGTCTTTGGCGCAGATGCATACTTGCCCCAATAACGATTGATTGTTTATTGAAATTTATTGGTCCTTATATAATATGGTATACTTGTATACTTGTATACTTAGCTCGGTCTTTGGCTAACCGCTTCCAGTTGCGCACTCCAAGTTGGTTGAGGTCCCCTTCCACACTTGTGCGCGCCATCTAAGGCGAGGTCTTCCTCTACTGAGTTGTCCCTCCGGGTTGGAATCGAAGAATCTTAGGGCCGGAGCGTTGGTGTCCATTCGCTCTACATGTCCTAGCCATCTTAGTCGACTCATACGCACTTTCTGAGCAGGTCGATGTCGCTGTGCAGCTCGTAGAGTTCGCTGTTAAATCCTCCTCTTCCAAAGCCCGTCAACCCAAACGGGGCCGAAAATCACTCCAAGCATTTTGCGTTCGAAGCGACCAAGGAGATCTTCATCCGCCTTTGTCAACGTCCATGCTTCATCGTCATAGAGCGATAGAGAAGGACTGGGATGAAGTTCTTAAAGAGTGTTTCCTTGGAGTTTCTTTACAAGGCCTTGCTACTCAGAGTTGCCTTCTTAAACCAAAGCAACATTTGACATAACACCCTAATTTTTTCTAAGTCTAGAGAAGACTCTGCTGAACACAGAAATGTAAGTCCAAGACGTTTAACACGCAGCGAAGTCCGTGCCAGGCGCGATCAATTATTTGTAGGTTTCTTGACGATTATTCCCTTCTTTTACTTACCAGTAAATCTGTCGGCTTTCCAAGCTCAGTTCATGGAACTGCTTTCGCCTTGTTGGTTGTCAGCGCTGTAATAATATCGCCCTTACTGTGGATACTCGTACAATTGCGACCTCGGGCTGCTCAGTCTGACTTGGAAGCTTGTCACTGGTGTATATCTACTTTTTATTTCTTTGAGCCTCTTCAGAAATATGGAAAAGACCTAAAGGCAGGCGTCCACTCTCTAGTGATTCTCCGTAAATGGTTCTGCTGTCGCACTTATTTGTTAATTTCTGTGTTTTCTATATAGCTTATTGCCTATACTCAGGGTTTCCCATTGAGAAAGTTGCGTACTAGCCACTTTACGAGGTTGCGCTGTACTTCTCTCATCTTCATGTGATTAGGAACTTGAGCTCGAACCACGCCAATACAGTAGTGCCTGAAAAGCCACTCGTACGACTATATGTGTACTGTGTACGACTACTGCCGTTCTTCGGAGTCCAAACTGTCAAAGTTGTTGCGTGAACACATTAAATCCACTTAATCCTAACACACACGGTTAACACTTTAATGTTCTTGTGGTCCTGATTTCAGATGGATTTCTGTGACCTGAAGATAGCTGATACTTTGCGAATGTCGGCCTGATGCTTCAGATCAGAGAGGAACTTCGAACTTCCTCTCAGTGTGGCCACTTGCTCATGGTCACGTGGTCTTTTCGATGGTCGGTTCTGGTAGGTACTTCTGTTTCTTCATGGCAGCGTTAAGGCGCTTCATGGGTGGTGACTTAGTTGACACCGAAGGTCTTCTTGTGTATATTACTACTTTAGGTACTTGTACCTACAAAAGATGTTCATCTAATTTGTTGGTTCAAAGGTGATGAATGGTGAAAAGTTGCTTCGGAAAATCAGCCAATTGGGGTGCGACTCTTGGTGGCCATAATTAACGGGCTTTTCCTGCTTGACTGTGATGGCTATAAAAGCATGTCAATCCTTAAATCTGTGGATGTTATACATATACCCCGGTATTTTTTGTAAGAACTTGCAAACATTCGAGCACTATAATATGATGGATCCTCGCTATCATATGGAGGAAGACGGCTACCACGCCTCATTCCCATATGAGCTCCACATCGAAGAGATTTCTCCTTAAATGGCCACTGGTCGCTTCATACCATTGAAATTCTCCATCACTATGTATATAACTCTATCGCAATTCCTAGCGCCTAACCGTTATAATTGGTTGGTTGAAAGTGGCTGCCTGCTGGGAAGCGCCAACACACTTAGACCAGCATAGGTCCACGTAAAACGGATCATAGGTATAAGATCTCCCTACTAGTTCAACCATTTTGAGCTCTTTATAAAGCGTAATAGGCCCAAGTCGCTGTAATGGAAGGCTTCCAAGTGAAGCTTTCTTCTACGGGAGAATGCTGGACAGGAACAAAGAAGGTGAGGATTAGTTTCCTCCTCTTCCTCATCCATATAGCTTCTGGAAATGTCGTTTGCGAAAAGGCCTAGCCTTACGGCCGCTATAATTTAAAAAAACTAAATTTAGCTTGCCTCTCAGATCTGATTCGTCGGTGCTGGATTTATTTTTACAAGGCTATTCGAATGAATATGGGTTTACATATACAGTAACCACAAAAAAGACATGTATCAGAATCAGACCTTCTTGTTGGGTCGAGACTCTTTAAACCTTTCTAAGTTTAGTTAGGGATACCCTCTCAATGTCTTTAGAGTTCCTCCCGTATCTCCAGCATCTCGTACTCTTCCTTGGCAGTCCTTGTCCTTGATACAGTAGTTAATAGGTTAGGTTAGGTTAGGTTAGGTTTGAGGGAAGTGCACAGCTTTAAAAGTGCTGTGCTACCACGGGGGCCTTTTGGTCCATTGTGATCCCTTAGTTTTGGTCGTGGATAAAATTTACATTTTATTGGAAAACACAAAAAACATGCATAAACAAAACACTTTACCTGATTTCTTGGAGTTGTTCCTTGGCAGAGTTGGTCTACTAAATAAACCAACCCGTACTTTTAACAAACCTGATTGTGTCCATCAATGGTACCTGCTCTATGTCCTCTAAGTCTCCGAAAAGTCTGTCTCCCAGATATTGGAGTCGACTAGTTTGGAGGTTTGGGCATTCGCAGAGCAAGTGCTTGATGATATCCCTTTCTTCTATGTCTTGACAGCTCCTGCAGTAGTCTGGTGAGTTGATGCTCAGTCAGGCCTGTCAGTACACCCGTTAAGATTCGAATATCTCGTTTATTCAATTCAATACACAATTTGTAGTTATACAAGATTTCCCATCCTCGGTCGCCGTTTAGTATGATCAAGGTTTACTATAGCTCAAGTACATGCAATCCAAAGAACTTTTTTCCGGAATATAGGGCAAATCGCAATAAAGGGGAACACATTCGCTCGTTCTCTGAGGTTGCAAAGGCTACACAAAAATTCAATTTAATCAGTTCCCCTCTTATTTGGAAGATATAGTGCTCAGCTTATCCGTTGAAATATTGTTCAGAAAATAAGTCTTGTACTCGTAAGTGATTGCTGTAATATGGGCGGTATAGTGATGATTGTGTCTCATTTACATATCTGACATAAATTGTATGACCTGCCTTCTCCAGCAAGATGTTAAATTTTTGATTGAGCGAAGTTGGATGGTCACTTGGTGCGACTTTTCGTGCTAAACCACAATCGGACGATAGGATCTTCCATTCTTCATACTTCTTCGATGCATTTAACGCGTTGATTGATAGTGATACAGTATATCCGCGGCGCGGACTGTCTCCACGTCACGCCTTCAAAGTATCCTCTACCACGTCCTGTGAGTATCGCTGTAGCACGTTTATATATAACCACTATGCGATACAATTAGTCTAAATTCCATTGCTCACAGTTCACACTCCAGGGTTGAGTATTTCAGGGATTCATATGCGCGTACCTATCTGCATTTTGCCACTTCTTATTGCGCATCACATGTGTACCTACCAATGGGTTCAGGTCCCTTTGATTTTCCATTGTTTTTCAGCCTTGTTTTTTTTTTATCTTTTTTAAACCATCTGAAGGTCAGAAGGGGCGATTTTTTTGAAAAACAAAATTCCTCTAGATTTGCACACCTACGATAGCGGCCATAAATAAATCCATCACTGGCTTCCGCCTGCATAAAGCACAAAATTTTCCCCAAAGAAAAAAACAACTACCTACCCACCTTCGAATGTTTTTCAAAAACAATTTTTTGTTTTTTTTTTTTTTTTCCTTCGGCAAAATCAATCCCCATCCCTAAAGCATTTTTTATTTTTTTTTTGTTTTTCAAATTGCTTTATGCTTTCCATTTTCGAGTCGCGTGTGAAACCATTTAGTCCGATTTAGTGCGCTCCTCCACCTCCTCATATTCAGCCGCGTGAATCATACCTTGTTTTCGTGAGAATATATTATTTTCTTCTTAAAATTGAATTCTTTCTCTGTTCCGTTCGTCGTCGTCGTCTTCATCTTCTGCTGCTGGCGGCATCGGCATGGCGTATTTTTAGGATATGTGGTGGCGGCAGCAGCTACGGCGTCGAATGTGAGAAATTGAGGCAACAATTCAAGGTATAATAACAATAAAAATATTTCTCACGTGGGCATCCGCTTTTTGGGCCGCCGCCAAACAAATCACACTTAAACACACAAACAGCGTGAACGCTGAACGCTAAGCAGTGAGCACTGTTAGCACTGTATAGCGATGGCGATAGCTAAGCGAGGCGACTACCTTTGGCAGCAGCACCAGCACGGCTGCGTCTATAAATAACGCGCAGCAGCGCTTTTTTGGCACTCGCAACACTTGTTTTTTATTTACACCTTCGCCATCTGCCCGTTTATCGCGGGGGCAATATTCATTGCCATCGCCACGATAGAGTTACCTGGCTGCTGCCCTGCCATGCCACCCCACCGACGCGTCGCCATCTTAGTCGTTGTTAAGTGTTTATCGGGGCGTATGTCGCACAACGCTCATCCTGTTTTGTGCGGCAGCATCGGCGGCGATAAAAACACCACCCCAAACGTACTCAACTCATACTCACCGTCGAAAATGTAGGTATTTTTAGCGCACGTTTTAGACTGTGGCCCAAGTTGTGGCCAAAATAGTGTATGTGCGCAATTTTGGTTGCCTCAAGGAGTATGATGCACCTTATGGTATGGCGCGCTGCGGCTTCTATCTGGGGCATGGGGTAGTTGTGGTGGCGGCAGAGCGGTATGCCCACTTCATTGAGATATTTTTAATCGCGCATTACATTCGCGGTCGTTGTTTATCACCAACAACGTTGCGGTTCTCATGATTAGACTAGAGAGTAGAGGGTAACACAGTAACACACATGAATGCTGTTTGTTTGTTTGTGTATGCGCGCGATGCAGGAATGCGGTGACGGTGCACAAAAATAGACTCAGACACAAGTGGAGTCCTTTCGTGGTGTTCCTCTAAAAATAGTTATCGCCAAAATACCGACAAAAATAGCTCTAGTCAGTCTATTTGTTTTGACTTGTAGATACCTACGCGCGAGCTATTACCAAAAAATTAAAGACCTATACCCCGTCATCCAACTAGCTTTATCTTTATCTTATCATATCGTATGTCGCATGATTCAAAGGTTAACCGCTCTATTACTCACATTCACGTAAGCAGGCAAAGTGGTTTTGCTTTTTGGTGGTTTTTTAGGTTATTTTTCCACAGCCGGACGCTTCCCAAAGAATCCAAAAGATATTCGTCGAAATTTAGAGAGAGAGCGAGAGCGACATCCCTTGATCAAGAAGGTGTTTCGAATTAGTCACCCAGAATCACGTTGAAGTAGTTTTGATGGTGATCGCTGACATTTCCCCCTTATGCAGTGACTCATATGAGTCACGCGATAGCTAGATGTGTTTTTTTTTTTTTTTTTTAGTGACGAATGACGGTCAGACAAAAGAGAATTTCATGGCCTATGGGCTGCAGCAGTTTTTCAAGGTATTGTGCAATACCATACAAACCGAAGGACGTTGCACAGTATACGGGAACGTGAACGTGATCGTTCGCGAGCATTCTTTATTGGCGTAATATGACGTGACAAATAGAATGATAACTATCAATGAGTTAGCAGCTATATTCTGTATGAGTAGTATAAAGTGACATTCAAAGTGTTAAGCCCTAAGGGGCGTTAAGACGATTACGACGATGAAAGAGGCTTGGTAGTTGTACCTTTCGAATGCAGTAAGGCCAGTGATTGCGTGACTGCTATATGGAACTGTTCTGGGTGATTGACTAATAAGTTTGACAGTTGTTAAAGTTGACACGCCAAATATGACCTCGATTTGTATAGTTTATACGCACAGTGCTTACAATATTTAACTCAAGCTATTGGGTTACCGGGGATCAATTGATAGAATTGTAGGTACGCGTCATATGATGAAATGACATATCTAATAGATGAATATGGTTTAGTCATTTAGTGTAAGTAAATGGGAGCATAATGAACCAATTCGACTGCTATATAAAAAAACTAAAAAAACAGTTGGTGCAGCAGGTTCAGGACCCTAGTTTCTCACTATACCATTCTAAAGTTTTATTTTCGGGTCCTACAAATGTTGTGCCGAATCCGAACGGCTGAATAGATGAACTTTTTCAGTACAGAAGTAGATCATTTGTGTCTTATCTTCGTCGTTCAGTCGTTGATCAAAATGATATGAATTGAAACCTTTTAAAATGTGCATCTGTATACTAAGGTTGCCACACAATAGGATATAACTGGGCTTACAAATTGAATATATCCCAACTCAAAATAGGGGAAATAAGTTAAGAAGTCCAAATCTTGTCATGTCGAATTTCATATCAAATTTTATCGGCGACGATAGAGATATTTGCCGAAGGGTCATCTACGAATTTGGCATGACAAGTATAACAAAATATATTGAAAAATAATAATGCGGTTCGGACCTTACATGGGTCTACCCAAAAAACCAAAAGACTGAGACCTACCTAATAGTTGTCACTTCTTTGTTGGCTGTTTGACAAACTACACAAGGAACTACTTTATTGGCAAAAGTTTTCAAAAACTACCAACTTCAACTTTATCTAGTGCAATAAAGCAGATTTTTAGAAAATATTTTAGGTTCCGATATCGAGCTCTATTACATTTCACACGTGATGAAATGATTGTGGAATTTGTTAAAAGTGTTTTTATGCACTAGAATGGAATCAAGATGCTGGAGGCTTTCGGCGCGTGAAGAATCTCTGCCTGCAGCTGCAGCCCTTCCTACCTACCATATATTAGAAACCAGGATACGTTTTTCTAGTTATCCAGCGAGGTTCTGATTTCCTTCGAATCAGGAGTTGTATACCCAGCAGTGAGTGTGGCTCCAAAAAACAGAAAGGTTTCTTTAGTTTCTTTAGTGCTTTCTTTACTTTAGATGTCGCTCACAGCCCGAGGTGGACCGCGTCCTCAACCAGCAAGCCCCTCCAGCCAGCTCGGTCCCTAGCTAGCTGCCTCCATCAGTTACGTACACCAAGTTGGTTAAGGTCGTTTTGCAATTGTGCGCGCCACCTGAGGTGGGGTCTTCCTCTGCTTCGATGTCCCTTAGGGGTGGACTACACTAAAGGACTCGTCAGGCTGGTGCGTTGCTGTCTATACGCTCCACGTGACCCAGCCATATCATTCGATGTATGTTGATCCTTTTGACTAGGTCAACGTCGCTATATAGCCTGTACAAAGTTCGTCGTTGAATCTCCTCCTGAATTCTCCGTCGATACAAATTGGACCGAAAATCACTCGAAGAATCTTTCTTTCAAACCGTGCCAAGAGGTTTTTATCAGCTTTCGATAAGGTCCATGCTTCTGCACCATACAGCAGGACCGGGATAATTAAGGTCATAAGGGATAATTTGGTTCTGCGAGAGAGGGCTTTAATTCTTAGATGCCTTCTTACACCGAAAAAACAGCGATTGGCAAGAGTGATCCTTCGTTTGATTTCTATGCCGATGTCATTTTGCGAGGTGATAGTGGAGCCCATCAGGTAGAAAAAGTCTTTAACTACTTCGAAGTTACATCTGTCTAATGTGACGTTTTGTCCGAGCCCCCGATGTTGAGAATCCTTTCTTGATGACATCATAAGTTCGTGTTGTCCTCATTAACAGCCAGATCCATATCTTCTCCGTTCTCCATTTCAATTCTTGCAAAGGCGCGATTGACAGCTCGATGGAGTAAGAAATCATTGAAACAACCACAATATAAGCAGAACGAAGTTAGGTTAGGTTGCCTTGGGTTGAAGTATGGCTGTCAACAAAAGGCCGACAGGCTTCGACCATTGTAAGTTGCTTTATGATACCACATGAATCTAGAAAGAAGTTTCGTCCCTTTTGTTGAACCAATTTGAGCTTCTAATGAAGCGTATATAGGAAACTTCGAATGTCTATGTTTGTTGAGAGAATTATAAAGAGAAAGTGGACAACGACCTCCTCCTCGTCCAAACAACTTCTACAAAAATCGTTTGAGAATACGACAAACCTTGTTGCATGCCTGCCTATTAGGCAGTATCCCGTAATGACATCTATTGTTGCGCTGATATGCCTTCTGTCATCGAGAGAGATCAATTTCTTAGAACGTTAAAGACCTAGCTTTGGCAAAATCTGTTTTGTCGCTAGACATATTGTGCCACTTGTCCACCGAAGGTTTGATCTTTTGATATCATCCAGCTTTAATGAGTTAACATATAGCGATCGGAATAACTAAGGTACCCTTGTTTGGTATATGATGGATTTGGCAAGTTCATCAGGCTTATGCAGTTTTCTGGAATGTCTTTATGCACCGGCACGCATGAGAGGTGAATATTGAACTGCTCCGCCATCTCCCTGAGAGACGTGCGACAGTAATAGAACTATAGTAGAGACTGATTCCAGTCACTTAACTGCAGCTTGAATATCCGAGAAGATATACGGATATTTTTAGCAGATATCCCGTTCTTTTAGCCAAGATAAAACTTCTTTTATCGCCATTATTTTCACCTGAAATGCGCTACACTGATCTGGAAGACGGGAGGAGAGGCTGAGATTTAGTCTATCGGAGAAAATACCACCATACCCACCCCATCCGCAGTTGTCGATCTACCTGTGAATAATTGGATCGTTTCATCATCCAAGAATGTCCCCCTCCTGCCAGAATGATCTGGTAGAGATGGGTGCTAATGGAAGTTTTTATCAAACTGTTGCTGAGGTATGGTGTAGTCTTGTCTTGTTTCTTGGAAGAATCTTGAATGTGTTTTTACAATAGCGGCAGTTCTTTCGCTTGTCCACTGTGAGATTGCTGGCAGATGGTGCTAAAAATGTCAATGGGTGTCAGATGAAAGCGTTTCGAACATATTTGCCTCATGATAAATTTTGAAAAGAACTTCGCGAACTTGAAAATCAGTATGAACGGAAACGGTTCTGTTCCGATTTTGGTTTTTTCTCCCAGTTCCCCTAAAACTTTGAACAAATACTCTTTTCTCTAAGCCTCATAGTAGATATATAGATAGTCCGCAAAGAGCTAGATACGTTAACAATCGGGGCAATTCAGATTTGGTAGATATCGACCAAAGGCAAAAAAATGTAGAATCCCAAATTCATTATGAAAAATAGTCGAAAATTTCCAAAAATTCATGATTCACTCTTCATTAGCATTTAAGGTTCAACAAAAAAAAAATTTCATAATGAGACGAAATATAGACTAGCAAATATCGTCGTCTCTTCATTTCAATTAATCATACAAACCATCGCATCAACTTGATAAGGAATGCTTTGTTCTTTGCGATAAGGCTCTCTTATCTTTGAATACTCGTAAATGGGGAAATACCTCGACTTTGTAGTACACTACACATACCTTTTTTGTTTTTGTTCCAAAACACCTCAAGCTTATCCGTGGTAATTGGCCAAAGTCATCTGTGTTTGCAAATAGTTTCCCTAATACTTCGAAAACCATATAGCATATATACCGAAAATCCTTTTCCACTCGCACTTAATCCATCAACCCGAAAACGAAAGGATTGCAAATATTTCATTCGCAAAATTTGCTAATCACTTTAGTTATGCTTCTGTCTGGTCAGAACACACTTTATGTTTATGTACCCCTTTTGGTCATTTGTCCATGACCGATGGCCGAAAATGGCACCCGCTCGCAAAGAATTTTAATCCTTTTTCACCTCACAACAATATACAAAAGGGGTTTTCATTTTATTAGTGGGATGATCATGTGCATCAAAGGGCTTAAACCACACACCCATAAAAATGGGAAAATCATCTTTCTTATGTTTGTTTGCCATAAAAGGATTAACACAAAACATTATCCTTTTACAGGTATACACAAAAACGGTAACCCTTGCCATAAAAACGAGTAGAAATAGAAAACCCTTCCGCGGCACAGGTAACCCCTTTCACCGTACGTACGCACGTGAAATATTCATGAATATAACTCCTTCGAATTTGAATCCTTTTCGGTATGGTTCGACTGCATACGGGTGAGAGCTGAGAAAACGCCTTTAGGTATCTGTTCGTGATTTTGAAATTTTGTCATTTTAAAGAAGCCATATCCTTCCAGCGAAGGGATGCAGTTTCGGCGAATTTTGAGTAATTAGTTTTTACGCAATTTTGACATGGAACTGTTTTTTTTATTCTTATTTTACTGTGAAAGGATAATAATAAAAAAGTTGCGTAAAAAACGAGCAGCCTTTTTCGTTTTCCGAGGAAAACTCAATTATTATGCGAAAGCAACCCTAACTGTACTCAGTTCACTTCTAACGGGTAAACGTAATATCCTTGATTAAACAAAAGAGTTCCTCCGAATGGTTAATTGCCGAGGCATGCAAAGAGTAAAAAAAAAAGAATCGTTTGCCAAAATTGTCATAAAATGATAAACTGCACAATTTTGCAGGATCAAGAAAGACGGAAAAATTCCAAGGAAAAGTCCGTGAAAGACATCAAAGGTAATATATCCTTTGCCACTTTTACTTGCATCCTTTTAGTGAGTTAAAATTGAGAAATTTTATGGTTTTATTAAGGGTTAGCACGGGTTGCTTGCTGGTTAGCTGCCTACCTCTATCACACACGGGATAGAGTTACACAGAAAGAGTTCGGTATGAGAGTATTGAAAAGAGGTATAACCGTCAAGGTAAGATAAACCCTAGGTAGCTAGGATATGCGTGGAAAACGTGTGCTGTTTGTAGTGAGACTTGATGTTTTTATTATTTTACGGTTTGAGATGGATAGCAATAGCTAGGGTTGTCCTTTCAATTTACGTGTATATACGTTGTTGCAATTCTTCGGCCAAGTCAAGATGTGATTGCGAAAAATTTCTTTGAATTCTCAGAAGCAAGGTGGGGAAGGTAGACGATGGTAAAACCATTGATTAGATTTTGTATTTTAGAGTTTTATTTGGTTTTCTATTTTCCGACAGAGGGAGCTGTAGTATAAACGTAGATTTACCAAAAATATCAGAGTCCTTGGCAGTCAGTCAATTGGTCTGTAGGGTTGCCAAATTATTGGAATAAGTTCGGCGGCACTGCGATGTGCACATCGAAAAGAAGGCATCCTGGGTTGGAGCCTATAGCGAGTTTATCTTCAGGTCGTCCCGTCGATTATGGCGTCAGGTATTAGGGGCGTATTTAGGATGTTTATTTTAAGGGACACACTCTAAAGAAGTTTTGACTTTTGACATGACCACATAGGTTAGGTTAGGTTGAAGTGGCTGCCGGCAAAAGGTCGACACACTTAGTCCATTTAGGTCCCTTGTGATACCACATGAATCTAGTAAAAATTTCGTCCTACTCGTTGAACCAGTTTGAGCTTTTGATGAAGCAAAGGAGACAGTTAGTTGTAAAAAAAAAACATAACGATTATTGCTGATGGGAAGCAGTGCCTGAGGAAATTTTGTGTTGGGCGAATAAATATCGTATAAGTATTGGAGGTAGATCAGATAAGGGTAGGTATTTCTTGTATTACTTCGTGTATATGGTCATTCGATTAGAAAAGCTGTAATGAACATATAAATCGAAGAGAAAGTCTTCTGATTTCTGTTATAAAAGCCTTATTCATATGGATACCGGCTAAAGATTAGGGTTTCACTTAAATGACATTAGACATAGCTTTGTGTTTTGAAAGCATAAAACTTTACTCTACTGGCTGAACCGCAGTTGCTTATTTTGGGCAGTGGTTGATGAGATAGACTATTGAGCGAGGGGTCTCTGGTTTGATTCGCGGAAAACATATAAATTACAACTTAAGGTTTCTCCACTACACCACCTCTCGCGAACGTCTGACAAAAGCCCGAGAGTATTACTGTCCTGCTTCTCAATTCTAGACTCCGCATAAAAATAGGGGCTCCCTTATTCCATTCGTCCCAAAAAATAGAAATTCACAGAAACGAATGCGGTTGTGAGTTAGAAGCTAGTCCTAGGGTGAATATTTACGGATCTGTTGCTCCAACCATTTATTTATTTATATTTTACTGGCTGAACTCATTTTTATAATTTGGTTCAGGTTGAAATTTTATGAGCCTAACCATATTTTTCCGCAGTTCCGCGACAAATCAGTAGGGTTTTCCCCAGTTCGATAAATTTGGGCGAAGCTGCAGTACATTACCTACTTATATTGAATTTCAGACCTTAAACCATTTTTTAGTTTTAATTTCGTTGAATGTGCAATAGCCAGCTTATCCATTAAGTGGATCCTCCATAACTCTCGATTGACCGCGATCAACCCTAAATCATCACATTCAATTTCCAATCGGGTAGGTATAGAGGAGAGTCTATTTGGTCTGTCGAGGTCACCTACATGAACGTAATGGCTGCTATAGCACCTCTAGGGATACTGGTTGGGGACATGCGTTTAACATGACCAAACCACCGAAGCATAAACCACAGGATCTAATGATCTAACAACTAACCGTTGAACCAGCAGGAGCTGCGAATGAAGCGTTGGAGGTAACTCATGCGCTTGCATTAGCGAGTTCTTCGAGATTGTCGAAGAAGTATTCTCCGAGATATAGTTTGCTACGAGCTGAAAGGGCTGGGCAAGTGAACAGTAGATGAAGAATAGTCTCTTCCTCGTCCATGCAGCTTCTACAGAAATCGTAGGCAGAAGGAGGCCCAACATGATGAGTGCCTGCCAAAAATGCAGTGTCCCGTGAGGCCCTACGAACTAAGTCCCAACTGGAACTAACTCCCACTAGCCAAATGAACTAAGTCCCACCAATTATGCAGTGGGATTTAGTTCATATATGCTTGGGAGATAGTTCGTAGTTCATTATGAAACTAATTCCCAATGAATTAGGTCCCAATTTGAGAAAAGTGGGAGTTAGTTCATTTAACTATTGTTTCGACGAAAAAATAATTGTTACTTTGCACTTAATCACAAATTCAACAGTGACCCCAAGCAGCGGTGTTGCAGGGGGGCAGCATGCCTAATGGGAGATCAATTTCCGTAGGCACAGTGGTATACACAACCCCCCTCCTTGGGGTCACTGTTGGATTTGGAGGTTGGGAGTGAGTTCATTTGGGACTTAGTTAATAAAGAACAAAGTCCCCATATTGGGTTTTAATTCATTCTTATATTGGGACTTTGTTAATTCTTAGTTGTATAGTAGTAGTCTTAGTTCCTAAAAATCATGGGAGTTAGTTCATATGAACTAGATCCCAAATTTTCTGGGTCTTAGTTCGTTTTGGCTAGTGGGAGTTAGTTCCATGTTGGGACTTAGTTCGTAGGGCCGTCCCGTGATGACACCTACACTAATGTGCTTATTGTTGGAGCGCTTGAGATCCAGCTTGGGCCAGATCAGTTTCGTGATGGAGCATGTATGTAGCAGCATGACCAGCCTTCGATTAGTGGCACTTATTGTATTTTGTTTAATTAAAAGTTTTTTTTCACGTAGCGAGAGGCATATAGAGATTCTCCTTTTCCGGCAGAATCGACAAAGTTGTGCCATGCCTGGCGAGTTCGTCGGCCTTGAATTTCCTTGGAATTTCCCTATGGCTCGACGCTCCTATAAGGTAAATTGTTCTATCATATCGTTAAGAGATAAGCGGCAATTGAGGGGACTTAAAGATGGCCGAGTCCTGCGATTTAATCGCGGCTTGACTATCGGTACAAATTACGATATCCTTTGCGGATATTACATTGTGTTGTGTTGTGTTGAGAATTTTTCCTGAGACATCGATAGCAACGTCATCTGCATATTAGAATAGTTCATTCACCACTAGGTTCCCAAGAAGAGGTGAGATCACACCGACCACCTTTGTGGCGTACCCCTATACTGGGCGAACCTCTAAACCGATATGCTTCGTCCAGATTTGAATTGATGAAACTGTTGGTGAGCAACTGATTCAACCATTCGCCAATCGACTTATCAATTCCAAGGCTCGTCAGTGCGCCAATAATTGATTAGGTAAGTACAGTATAATCTCGATAATTCGTACCCCGTTAATTCGTAAACCCCGCTTATTCGAAATAAACTGCTGGTCCCTTGGAAAAATCCCGGTTATTCGTAAAAAACCAGTGCATTTCGGTCCCCTCGGTAATTCGCAATAATTTCCGTAGACTTTGCCATTAAACGTCTTATAATTCGTAAGTCTGTGTTTACAACCCCGTTTATTCGAAAAGAAACCTCCTTCCTCTCTTCAATACTCTGAAATACGTTTGTTAGGTTTATGTTTATTTGGAAAGACAGAATAAGAATTTGGTTCTTGGAAAAGCAAGATAGAGCGAGATGGAAAACTCTCACACTTGAGAAATGGGACCACTACTACAATTGGGTGCTGTTTCTGTTGAAATGTTAGTCATTTTCACACATGTATTCACTAACTGACTGTTAAAACTTATTATCCCGGTAAATCGAATTTTTATTTTTTAAGTCTTCAATAATTCGTAATCCCGCTATTTCGAAAACCTCTATAATTCGTAATAAACTCTAGGTCCCTTGGCATTACGATTTATCGGGATTGTACTGTATCACGATTGTTCACCGAATTGTTGGCCCTTAAAATATCCCTTCTCCCACTAAACGATTGTATTCGTTGGTCAAAATTTTACCTAAGATAAATTCGAATATTCACTGATTCAAGCACCTATTTCGAACAAAAATTTCCTATGAACATTTCCAGACACGTTGCTTAAATGATTCAGCCTTGGTTAATAAAGAAATACTTATAGGTCTACGAATACCCATTCTTACAGTCAAGTCGTGACGAGTCTTTTGCTTGAACGCACTGCACATATTACTTCCATTACCACGGCTATGTGTTTTCACATGCGGCGAAGGATGAGATATACACTACGACTACACGATATAATTTGGCCCTGATAATCTTGGATAAACCAATCATTTCGTTTCATCCCAGCAGCTCATTCGTAGGTAACGCAAACGCAATGCGCTCGCTGGAAAAACAGAAGACCAAATTATATAAAAAAAAAAATACTTCA
The DNA here is from genome assembly GCA_955612985.1 of Cheilosia scutellata. Taxonomy (NCBI): domain Eukaryota; kingdom Metazoa; phylum Arthropoda; class Insecta; order Diptera; family Syrphidae; genus Cheilosia; species Cheilosia scutellata. The sequence goes on from OY015311.1 coordinate 22,624,478, forward strand.
TGAACTGCTGCATAAATTATCCACACCGACTCGGTAGCAGATAGGTTGCTTGTATCCATGGCATGGAGCGTGTATCTTTCTGGCCGCTGGCACGCTTATTTTGACTCGGATCGATGTCAGTCGTGAGATGGCCCGATCATCGTCACTTGGATTATACGCTTTTTTTGCTGTTAACTTGTTGTGTGTGTTTTTTTTTTCTCACAGACGCAGGCAGACAGACAAACTTATGGTGGTTGGATAGTTTTTGTTTTTGGTAAGTCACGATTACGACTCGCAGTCGCAGCATCATGCCATGGGTTCCCTGAAGTAAGATAACACCACACGACTAAGCTCAAAAGCGGTCTGGTACTGGTCAAATCCGAACCGAGTTCGAAGCCAAAGAAGAGTCAGTGTTCGGAGCGCGACGAGCTAATGGCGTGTTATGTCAACGGTGGAGTGGAAGTGGGTTCGTGATATCTCAAAAAACAAACCGAACAGGAAATCATGAGTGAAATCAGTACACGACTTTTCCTTGAAAAATTCTTCAATGTTTTCTTGACAGAGTTCAACGTTTTTTTTTTTTTTGCTATTTGGAGCTTGGAGGTGGAACAACTGGCGGATGGCCAGTTGGACTAATCAAGTATTTTTTTTATTTCTCGACCAGTGGCGCGGTGATCACTGATCTGATCAGTGACATCAGCTGAAGAATGAATAAGATACTTTTTTTTTGTTTTAATTTATTGATCGTCTGTAACCTATTGACTTGGATATTTGATTTGTTTATATGTATATGATGATTTCGGTTTGAATGTAGGTAACTTCCTGAAAAATGTATATAGGATGTTGTTCTCATTTAATTAACATTAGTGTGACCTTAGCTATTTTGGGCGATGAATGATTTTTGCGACGATATGGTTTGGTGTTGGATTACATTAATGTTTTTTGCAAGATCATTGTTAAGTAAGATTAAAGGAACAAAAATTGTTTCTTCGACTTGCTTAACGTCCAACACTCGGCGCCGTAAAGCAGAGCTGGCACGATAAGGGTTTTATAGGGCACACATTTCCTCCTTCGAGTTAGGAGTTTTGAACCCAATTGTGTTGCCAAACCGAAGTATCAAAGGGTTACTAGGGTAATTCTTCGCCGGATCTCCGCACTAGGGTGTTATTCCTGGAGTTAATGTTAACTCCGAGGTAGGTGAACTACTTAACTACCTCGAAATTGTTGCTGTCAATGACGTTTTGTCCATGTACTTAGTCTTGTCCTTATTTACTTCAAAGCCAACGGATTTCGCCTGTTCTTCAATAGCCATGAACTCTTCTATCAAGGTACGCCGGAAACGACCGACGATATCAATATCGTCCGCATAGACCAGCAGCTGAACGGACCTGTTGAAGATAGTGCCTTCCGTGATGACACCTGCCCTGCGCACTATCTGCTCCAGTACAAGATTGAAGAAGTCGCATGATAGCATGTCTCCTTGCCGAAATCCGGTGCATGTTTGAAATAGCTAAGAGATACTTCCAAACTGCACGTTGCAGCGCGTATTTTCCAGCATCACGCGGCACAGCTGAATCAGTTTTGCCAGGATTACGAATTTGGCCATCGCCATAGAGCTCCTGACGATGTATGCTATTATACGCGGCTTTGAAGTCTTCGAATAGATGGTGGGTTTCCACTTGAAATTCGTTGGTCTTTTTCAAAATGTTCCTCAGTGTGAAAATTTGGTCTATAGTCGATCTGCCGGGCCGTTAGCTACACTGGTACCGGTACGTGCCGATTAGTGTGTTGCAGAACGGTTTAAGACATTCACACAGTACGTTGAATAGGATCTTATATGCGACATTAAGCAGGGATATGCCTCGATAGTTCTTGCAAGACATAGGATCGCCTTTTTTGGAGGTGGGCCATATGGAGCTGATAGTCCAGTCATCGGCCATGTTTTCTTCCACCCATACCTTGGTTGATGGTTCGGCACATGCTCCAAAACATCACCACCGTATTTAAAGAGCTCCGCTGGAAAACCAACAGAGCCTGTGGCCTTGTTGTGCTTAAGCTTTTTTAAAGTCACTTGAAAAGAACATGTAGTATGACTTTTATCTTTGACAGATGGGGTTATATTTTTCGTTGATCGAATTTTTTTGAGCCAAAATGTGGAGCTATTACCCTGACCGCCCTGCCCTACTAACCGTCAAGTATATGGATCAGGACAACAATATTCGCGTATATCTGAACTAACTCAAACCATCGAAATAGCTTGGACTTGGAGATCGATTTGTCTAATTTTTATGCATCGCGTCAAAACCGGATATGTGAAGTTTTGGAGCAGAAAGGTGGCTCAACACACTATTGAAACATTTTTTTTTAAATCTAAAATGATCCAATTACCTTAAATTTAATTTATATTTGTGTTAAAAATAATGGAAATTCTTTAAAATGTTTTTTTTTTTTATTTTGTTTAAGTGTTCTATTCAAGTGGTACCTACATAATTAGAACCCAACATTTTGCCGGTTTTTTTGTGTTAACATTTTTTTGTTAATGCTTAAAATTTTAAGTCTTCCCTTAGGTGAAATACCATAAATTAAATAAACTTTAATTAAAAAAAATTAAGTCTCTATAGCATGGTTGGTTTGGGGCAATGGGTGATATAAAATAGACCTACCGGTGTGTGCTATTCAAGTGACGGTAAGTGTAATATTCACCCTTATACCGAGTGGTGTTTATTACGATTTAAAATACGCCAATTTGAATTTGGAATTACGAGTGGCGTTTTTTCGTCGTTGAACGCCAGTTGTCGTTAGTTATAGATCCCATTGGTGTCGGCAAAACATCATGTGAAAAATTTCACTGTCATTCTGTAAGGTATCGAACGACACAAATCGACAAGAAAAACGACGATTTTTGACGTTAACAAATTAGTGAGCGCCAAGTAATAAAAAACGATTGGAAATGTAACTTTTCTTCAATTGTTAATTTATTCAAATAAATATAAATTATTAAATTAGACCCTTTTTAGCCCTAAAAGTAACAAACCAGTAACAATTTAATGGAATTGATAGAAAAAACATATTATTGGCAAGGGGATTTTGAAAGAAGAGTCTTAAATTTGGTGCTAATAAGATCGAATGGGACTACCTATATATAAAGGGTGTTTTTTTTGTAGAGGTAGTGGTAGATATACAAATTCAATATAAATCACTTGAAGCCATTGCTAACGTCTATGATATGAACTTTATTTAATAAATAATTTTATGTCATTACTGTTTAAAAATGATTTCGAGCATATGCGCACCACGGCTACTTCGAATGAAGCGCAATTGTGAAGTCCAATTTTCGACAAACTTTATCGAGCAACTGGGCCGTATATCAGCAATAACACGGCGAATGTTGTCTTCCAAATCGTCCAACGTCTCTGCTTTATTGGTAACGTCACAATTCACATACCCCTAAAAAAAAGTAATCTAAAGGTATGAGATCACAGGATCGTGGATTATGCGCTCAGCAAAAGTTTTCGGCCCATTCACCGATCCTACGACGCGTATAATGGTTACACTGTTTCAACTCTTGCACAAGCTGCATTTTATAAGCTTTTAAGCCAATATCTTTCCGTAAAAGCGTCCACAAAGTAGCTTAGCTAAGCTCCAATTGCTGGTGCACCACGGCAAATCGACTCATTCGGATTCTACTCAACACTGCGCTCCACAACGACAATAGCTTCTTCTGTTCGCACTGTTTGTCGTCTTTGGGGATGCGTATTATCCACTAGACTTTAGATGGTGCGCAAACAACTCATCGTGTTCCGAATAATTTGCACAGATGAACGATGTCGACCGTAAAATGGACGATAAGTTTGGCGAAACGAACCATGGTTTTCAAAATAAGTTTGCACAATTTGCACCCGTTGTTCCGACGTTAATCTATTCTTCGTAAAATGGCAAAACGATCAACTCAAATCAAATTTCAACTGTCAAATTGACAATCTGTAAAAACAGTATTGCCAGTTTACAAAGCAATAACCTTAAAAAAAAACACCATCAAGAGATGCAAAGGTTGTCAAAAAGTTTTTGTTAGCATCAATTAAAAGGATTTTTCGAATGTAGGCTGTGGTAGTTCTTAATTACCTAAAATGTTTTCCTACACATCCTTCTGGTAGCTACCTTCAGCCAAGAATCGCACAGTCGCCAGTCGCAGCAAGTTATATCGCTGGCACTGACGGTGACCATGTACTTTCCACGAGCTTATCTTTTATTTCGTCTAATGAAGATTTTCTTAGACATTCTAAAACATTTTCCGAATCCGAAAATAATCTATTAAATCGAGTTTTTCAAATAAATGGTTGTCCTATTAACTGATTATGTGTGTTCAGAACCGACGCGCCCGGCTAAACCAGAAATGGAACACTGTATAATTTGTTTACTATATTATTTTGTATCATCGGCTCAATCAGGGAATTTTTTGTATGTTTAATATTATTATTAATATTGCCTTTCAAAATCTGTAAATAAAAACGTAAACTTATAAGGAGGAAAAATATATTTAATATACAGTCCACCAGCTGTCAAAACAATGTGGTAGATCAAATTTTTTGAATTTTGTCGTTATCTGTTCTCGGATGCGTTTAGGAGATTAGGTCATCTTAAAACCTCGTTTTCGTCACTACTCCAAAACATCGTTACACTATTCATTTTTAAGATATAAACTGACAATTTCTTTCAAAAACGATAAACAACAAAAAACTGATACAACATACAACCATTTATCTGTCAGCGTTGTTGATCAGCTCGTTTGGATCGGAATGTTAGGAAATAAGTCCTAAAATGAAATGCCTCAAATAACGATAAACTTCGTGAAAGTAAAACGCCGCTCTGAATAAGGGTGATTAGTTTATTTTTTCTTTTTTTTTCTCTCTTAAATTGAGGATCTCTCTAGCCAGCGTGTTTCATAGATGTTGCTCTGTTTAGCCTTATTGATGGAGAGTGCTTTAATCAGAGCCTAGCCAGACTGAGACGGAGACCCCACCCAACTTTGGGAAGTTCCTTGAATACAAGAAATGTGCTTCCTTCAAATTATTAGTTGCGCTAGTATTGCTACATGGAATGTGCTTTTGACAACATTTTCCAGGGTCAACCAATTTGACAGCTGATAGCTGACTTGTGCTTAAAAAAAACTAGTAATTTGACAGCTGTCGATATTTGCTTTAGCTTGTATCTAAAGACATTTCGTGTCAGGCACAGAAAGTTATAGTATAGACCAGTCTCTATAAAGTCTCGACTGTATTTTGAATAAGTCGAATTTGTGTAATTAAATAAAGAAGCAACAACAACTTTTCAAAACAATAGATTCTAGTCGATTTGAATAACAACCAGAAAACCTTTTGTCCAAATAGTCACTTACAAAAAACTTCCAGAATTTAAATTTTCAAGAAGGTACATTTTTACAACTTAACTGCGAAAATATCTTGTTTCCAAATAGTTTAACCCTTTTTCTTAAGAAAGGGTTAAAAACAATACAAAAAAATCTACAAAACATACAACATTTTAAAAAGAGAATAAACGAACAAATATCCTTTTGTAAAAATTGCTCTACTTCTTCTTTGAATTCACTTTCGTTAGAAGTATGGAAGCCATATACGTAGCACCCCTCAGTAAAGCCATTGTGCTGGTCCATAAATATTAATCCTTTTACTGCGCGCCCGAGAGAAATTATGAACTCATTAACCCTTTTAATGAAATGTCACCGTGACACCAAACTAGAACACGAGCACGCTATGCGACAAATAAATTCAAAAAAGGTCGAAAGTGAAGCCGAAAATTATGAAAAAAAAATGCATGTCTGTCGGTCATCCTTTAAGCACGATCTAAGGATCATAAACTTTTCGAAAGGGTTGTACGATTTTCACACATCAATAAAACATTTATTTCCATTTCACTTTCTAACCCTTCGACGAATTTACATAAAAAGTACAACTTTCGCCATCGATGTGGATTTCACGCACCAGACAAGACAACAGCCTTGACATTAGCATGTCCTTGCGTATGCAGGACTATATTGAGGAGAAAGTGTTGTTGTGCATGCTGCACTAATGCAACATCCTTTCTTAATGGCTTTATTACTTGTTTTCTCTAATTATGGTCAAAACTCAATGGCATCAGCCATTTTGCCGAAAGGATAATGGTAAGCCTTTGATATACATTTCGTGAAATTCCGACTGAAAAGGATTACACATATTTCAGCGTAAGCGATCCATATCAGGTAGGGAACTGTAGCAATTTATGCCCGCCAAATAATAGACAGCCCTTCCGCTTAATCCTTTCCAAGGATGTTCGTCGTCTGTTTACATTTGTTTTGCTTCGAGGCGTGGTGTTTATTCTTGAAATCAAAATATTGGCAATTCGGGATGAGGACAGCGCACACAATTTGGCAATAAAGGATATTTGCATGGGTGCCATGAAAAACGGCACACAAAAGGACATAACATTAGCAATGTCTTTGGCTTTGCTATGGTTTTATGACACCGAGTGTCGTTCAAAGAATTCAACAGAAAACCGATTACACTGAAGGATGCAACACTAAAATTGCATTGCAAGGATGCGATGAAAGGAGGTAATAATGAATGTGTTTTCGTACCTTTTTTTTTTACTCTGTGCGGCGCAAAAAAAGGGACTCGCATTTTTATGGCTGGCATTTTTTTAAGGCCCTTGTCGCTGCAAAATCCTTTTTTTTCTTCCTCGACTTTATTGTTTGTCTCACTTAGGTCGTGTGTTATTTTTTTAAGAATGGCCAAAAATGATGTTGTGGTAATTTTAGGGTTTTTGGCCTTTGAGCTCACTACGGTCCTTTGTGTTGGGTAATAAGTCAGTGGTTATATAAGTTCGGCAGACAATGGTTTTTTTTATGTTATTGCCTTTTGGAATTCCTGGAGAGCCAATCCTTTCGCTCAACTCTTTTTACAGAAAAAAAAAGGAAAAATTTGCACGAGAATTATTGTGTTTTTCAGCGAAAAGGGGTGAAGGACGTTTCAGAACACATCATTTGCTAAATTCTAAATTATCTGCAAAACACATTCAAGGCTGTTTTTGTTGTTAAGGTCATTTTCACTTTTCCTAATAACGATCCCACACTGGCCAACAAAACAAACCACAACTGAATGGCGAGGAAAAAATGACCCAATTATCGCCTGTCCTAAAAATCAGACCTCAACCTCAGGGTTTTGTTTGTGAAAAACACACAAAAAATCACAAATAAAGTAAAAAACAAATATTTACCTAAATGTGTTGGACGACAGACAGTAGTTCAATTGTCCGGCTTGTAAAAAATAATTAGGCCAAAAAATGAGAGCACTAAATGCGTTCAGTTCAGAATTTTCGACAGCAAGGCGTTCTTGGAAGACTGCATGCTGGTTTTGGCGACACGCGATTTTTTTTTTTTGGAAAAAATTTTGTTTTTGTAGGTTTTTTTTCTGTTCCTTTTCTAGTCGGGATCTGCAATAAAATATGAAATAGTTGCTCGGCCATAAAACGATTCTTACGTAAGGTTACCTTGAAATGATTTTCGCAAAACGAGAACAATAAGGTCGACAGGGATTTTTTTTTCTTTTTCGGGCACTTATCTAGGTCGGCCACAGATTCATTTGCCAGAACATGTTCTAGATGTGAATTTACGCAATAGTCACATTTCTGTGGAATTCTCCATATACAGCAAAAAAGGAAAAATCTCTCGTTTTGAGGTCATTTTTGAGAATAGAAAAAAAGTAATTCTGAAAAATCTCTCCAAAGGACGAATGACACATAATGGGCGACTTATTGGGATATAATAAATTATTGTACAGTGTGTGTGTATTTTAAAAAGTGTGCCCTCCGCCATTTGGCATAAGAAAAGTGACCTTTTTTGGAATTCACCAGAAAAATTAAGATAACACATATTCGCGCTCCGTACAAGGATTTTCTTTCCTCTATAATGACAGACAGACGTATATAATATCGATTTAACACTTAAAGTGAGAAAATTGAACGGTCTGCAAGTGGCCAAAGTATTACGTAACACCTACTTACGGTTTTGCATATATACGAGTATATTTTTTTTTGCAGAATTACTCCTTTCCATGGGTGTTATTACGTCAGAGGGAAGATGATAAAAGAGAATTTCATCCCCAGAAATGGAGTAGCTAATTATTATTGAACGATGTGAAGTTCTCGCCGATTGGACCTGTAATCTGGTTAATAAGGAATCGTTAACATGTTGCAAAGGAGTCAATTATGCTTGGCTCGTTAAGACACCATTAATTCGAGAGATAAGTATATGTGGAAGTGGTCTTGAAGGTGAATGTTTTCAGCAGTTTATTCCCCGAAGGTGAAGAGAAGACAGTTTAGTGAACTAATGCAGAAGGAAGTCGCCAGAAAATATACGAGAAATTGAGTATAGTAATTTAAAAATGTTTCCTTGTGTTGATGCCAAAAAAATGTCATCGAGCTTCTCATGGGTTGACCCTACAACTATAAATATATCTAATAAATTTAAATGGCTATGAGAAATAGGTATAGGGTATCCAAACTGTTTGCAAAATAATTTCTCAACCAACTAGATCGTTTTGACTTTGTTAACGAACTTGAATAAAACGTTCAGTTATCTCAATTTGGCGATATTTTGGTAATTTGGTAGTAGTAGTAGTAGTAGTAGTACAACCATCAACCAGACCCGGAACGTCAACGGACTACGATATCAGAGTATGTACCTGGATGGAGCTGGAGCCTACGGACCCTGTCCGGAGTATGACTTCAATGCTAAAGTCGGAAAGGAAAACATCTTTGGCGGCTTAGTTGGTAAGCACAGAATCCACGAAACGACAACAGACAACGGCCACCGACTAATCGATTTTGCTGCAGCTCGTAATACGACAATAAGTAGCACTAGATTTCCAAGGCAAAGGATCAATACAGCAACCTGGCGCTCTCCCGATTGTTGAACCGTAAACCAAATCGACCATGTGCGAGGCACCCATCCAACATCCTCGACGTGCACACATTCCGAGGGGTAAGCGTCGACTCTGGCCATTTTCTTTTCTTTTTTTTGTTTGCCATTCAGAGCTCGACTGTCTAACGAGAAGAAGCTGCGAACGGCCCAGAAGTAGTTGGAAGCCTTAGCACACCTGGAGTAGCCATAGCCAGAGCCTACAGGGAGCACCTGAGTATGAAACTCTTCTCTGTGCACTCGCACCTACCACAGACGCCAACAATCAGTAGTGCCAGTATCTTGACATCATAAAGAAGGTAGCCAAAACCACTGTAGGGTACAAGCCACCCCAGAGAAAGAGCCCGTGGTACCATGATGAATGTTTGTACAGGAAAATGTGTGACAGAAGATGCACACAAGAGAAAATGCTTCAGCGCAAAATAAGGGCAGCGAGAGAAGAGTATCGAGCCAGAAGAAGGAGATCCAAGAGTCTTGCGATCGGAACAACATCCGGAGGTTCTATAAAAAAGCCGAGCAACTATCTGCGCGCTTCAAAACCGGAACGCAGGCTGTTCGAGACAGCGGAAGAAACCTAGCCACCGAATCGCAGGGAAGAGTAGATGTGTTTAAGCAGCATTTCCAGCAGCTGCTCAATGAGCATCATGTGGAGAGAGTGATAGAGCAAGAAGAGAACTCACGTCCAGTCTATGAAGAACCAGTTCCACCACCTAGTGTAGAAGAAGTTGTCTTACTTATCCAACTTATTGCCAATATTTTGATTACTTATCCAATCATAATAATAGACCAAATGTTCACACTGAACAAAATCCTGGAAAGACCAACGAATTTCGAGTCGAAACTCACCACCCAATCGTCGACTTCGGAATCCCGGCAAAACTTATTAAGCTGTGTCGCGTGACTCTGGAAAACATGCGCTGCTAAGTGCCGTTTGAGTGAAGCTCCTCCGAACTATTTCAAACATGCACCGGATTTCGGCAAGGTGACCCTCTATCATGCGACTTCTTCAATCTCGTGCTGGAGCAGATAGTGCACAGGGCAGGTGTCAACACGGTAGGCACTATCGTCAACAGGTCCGTTCAGCGTTCCCAGCATACCATGATAGAAGCGTTCACGGCGATTGAAGAACAGGCGAAATCCGTTGGCCTTGAAGTAAATGAGGACATGTCTAAGAACTCCACGAATATGTATGTCTGCCTTAAAATATTTTATACCTCTCTTCACCAGAAAATACTTAAAAATCGAGCTGATGTATGGTGCTCCACCTTGTTTAAAATCTGCTCGCCAGCGTTTGGGTGCAAACTGAATCAAGATCAAGAATGGGAATGTTTAAGAGTCTTACAAGATGGGAATACTCATATTTTGTAATCCTAAGCCATACACTTGAAGGCACAATCGAAAGCCTATTAGTAGATATACTGTTTTTTCGAATCCCCTTGCACTCAGAATCGAATACGGTATTAATGTAGGTATGTACTTCTAAGCAGAACTAATGTTTTTGAATCTGAGCAACTCGAGTCACAATCACAAGTATCTCACTCTCACCACTACCTACCCAATGGCCACCCCCAAATCTATTAGCGTACATCCCCTAAAGGATAAATCATAAGAGCTAAAGTTGATATCCTTTTAGACAATTATTTTTCTTCTTAAATACATGGTTGAGTTAGCATTATTTCATTTGCAATGCGAGATGATAATATGGCCTTAAAATGTTGGTATACAACATCAGTACTACTTACGTTGATAATGACGAAGTGATGTATTGCGAACTACGGTCAACATTTCATCCGTGTTTACTATATAACTTCCAGACTGATCCAATTGACGTAAATCGTTAAATGAGTTCATCAAGACAAGTCATCATGTTTTGTTTTATTTTGTGTGTTTCCAATTTTCGACTCTTAACTAAATGAGTGTCCGTTTCTTATCATCAAAGCTCTCCTAGTATGTTACAATTATAGTGAAAGTCAAATGTCACACGAGGCAATTACTTTTTTTTTTTTTGTCAACTGAAGACAAAGAAAGCAATTAAATAAGAGGCACTAATCACGTACTCGTATATCAGACAATTAAACAGATTTTTGGAACATCAAGAAGAATCGTATAGCACGGGACAAAGTTTACAGATACGATTTTGACGGTAAGGCGTCGGTCGTTTTTGCTAGACAGAATTGGTATAGGCAGACGCGGAAACTGAGCTAAATTGTATCATGCGCTATCTCTACGATTTTATTTTACAATTTTAAATAATTTTTAAGACCCGAGGAAAAACCTACAATCTGATACATTTTGATATAATAGTGTAAGACAGCTTTCGAGGGCGATATAGTGAATCTCCACTTCAACAGGATTTATTGAGGTAGAATAGGAATTTCGTGGGAAGCCGTATCTCAATGTTATAACTTTGCAGCGCAACACATACACAATACTCGTATACTCTTTTCAACTCTCACTATATACCAAACATAAAATTGTTATCTGATTTAGATGTCCTTACTGTAAAGAAGACGACAATGCATTTTGTCGATGGAAGGTGGAAACCTTGCATGAGGCAAGACCGTCTAAAACCTCCATCCCCCTTTCACGAACGGACCCTTTTATCGCGTCATCTACCCGGCCATTTCAGACTCGCTCGATTCATAGCGTCTTAATTTCCTCAGCGAGTAAATCAATAGGTAGCCTTGATGCTATAATCGTCTTATTGCACTAAGACGGTAGATGGATTTAATTCCACGTATACATAAGACTAAACTTTCGTAGCACTTGACCATCTACTGCGTACATGAGTGTTGAACAGACAGCTCCTGCAAGAAGTATAGTCTCTTATTCACTTCCATGCCTCCTATCTTACACACCAACCCCGAAAGTGCACTAACAGTTTTTGCAAACTTTTTGCATTCATGCTCTAGATGGTATTTGAAGCTTAGACGAGCATCAATTAATTACTGCCTCCATTTTATGATCTGGGAGTTGCAAACCAGCATTAGCTATAGCCAACTGCGTACAGTTGTTGCAACTGTCTCGTTGCAGTGCAGTTCGACCTCTTCTATCGTTTTTGAGACAATCACCACGCAGATGTCATCTGCAAACCCGATGATTGACGCTTCTCTTGGTATCGGTAGGCGCAGAATCTCGTCATGTATATCGTTCCACAGCAGCGGACCTAGGACCGATCCTTGTGGAACACCGCAAGTTACTTCATACTCTTTTATTCCCTCATCAGAATCATAGATTCCCCCCCAATTCGCTGAATTAAAGGTGTTTTTTTTACGTTCAGGGTTATAACGGCGCAGTATTTTTTGGTAACTCCTTTTCAACGGCCGTCCACTATAGCGGCTTGGGTTCTCGTTATTACCGCATTTTTTGCGTCTACGGTAGATCTTGATTTACGAAAAGCGTATGGTGTTCCGAGAGTCCCTCCGGCCGTTTCAATTGCTGGCTGGAGCCTATTGTAAATGATCCGCTCAAGAATTTTACCAATTGTGTCTAGTAAACAAATAGGCCGATCAGAGGGTGGCTTGTTTGTATTCCCCTTTCCTTTCGGTAGTAGGATAAGTTTCTGACGCCTCCAAAGCTCAGGAAAAACGCCTCCTGGAGACACGCGTTAAACATTTCGGAGAATAGGTCGGGCCGTACTTTGATTGCGATTTTTAGGATTCTATAAGGAATACCATCCAGTCCCGGAGCCTTCATATCTCGTACCTTCTTCCATGCTTCGAATAATTCTTCGTTTGTAATGATGGGTAGGCCCTATCTCGTGAACACTTGGACTACCCAGCCCCCTATTTTCTTGGCGTCGAAAAATAATCTCTACTATTTTCCGTAACAATACTGGGTACGTTGGCGATTGCAAACGGGGACCTTTGTTAGCTTTACACCAGACGTCAACCTGATTTGGGTAATTTGTCTGCTTTTTTTCATAGTAGGACGTAAAACCATTTGAGTGCTTTCAGAAGCTTGAAAATATTTATATTCTTGACTTAAGCTAGATTAATCCGAAGCAATCCTATCATGTTTCCCCCTTAACTGCTACATATATGAAAAAATTCACAAACGCAGCCGGGACCGCATTGAAAATATTTGTCTGAGTCGTGTGAACTCGCAAAACCGCGACCTACCAAAATAAAGTTGTTCTTAAGTCTTAATTGTAAGTATAGTTTCTGCATTATTCTAACATTGCACAGCTTTTATTTTTATGTTTTCATGCATCCAACAATTTCGACTGCGGTTGTCTTTCAAGTTTCAACAATTGCGCTCAGCAAAAAGTAACATCAATTTCCACCAACACTTTGAGTAGGTACAACTTAAGTAGGTACACTTAATCTATAGATGCCGCCCCTTTCAGACTTAGTATACCTACTGATAAAATTTACATATTAAGATAGGTCCCAGTTAAACTCAATGCCACTAATTCACCTTCGACCCAGCGTGCAGCACACAATCTCAGTTTGCGATAGAGTCCGTCATTTTTTATATAGACAGAGATGTTATATTTTCATTAGATTGTCTTCAACGGCCTTTCTTGTTTATGAAATAAAATTTTAAACTTTCGTCGACTCAATCTGTCTTTTTTGAAAATGCAACAGATTTCTCCATATAGGAACGAAAAAAAAACTGTACCTAGAAAATGTGTGAAATCTCCTTAAAAACACTCTTCCAGGATCTGCATAGTCACGCAGTTTGTTGAGTTAACAAACCGTGAAGTTAGCCGATTGTCTTTTGAAAATCGTCTGGTTTGCACATTCCAGCGAATGACCTTGGATGCACAGACATTTTTACAGAAACATTATCTTCTATAATGAATGTGGCCAATTTGTTGGTTACGCAGCGGGAATTGAGTTTTCCATGTTTCCTTTGGTATGAAATATACGAGTAAACGTAGCAACGCAGGCTGGATCGCGTTATTAACAAAAGAATTCGGGTAAAATATTTACACAGAATTCTTTTCTGTGCGATCCTCCAAGAGTGGTAAATTTCTTATCCATCTTAACCTCGATGTATCTAATGGATTTGAAAGTCTCCTACCTACCGTGTTGGGATTTGTGTAAAATCGCTTGTAATATTTACGTTTAATGAAGTTATCAGTGGGAATTGGAAGTGGCAATAGGAGTTGTTGACAGATGACAGTAGTTGGCACGACGTGAATGAATAACTGAATGGGGCAAATGATCACAATTAAAAAATGAAATATTTAATGTCAAAATGTCTATATATGACAATTGTCAATATACGTGACGGTGTTATGTTTGAAAATTCGAAAATACCGCTAGGCCAAAATTAAAAAGGTAGCGCGATTTTTTTTTACCATTTTAAACAAACATCTGTCATTAGATACTTAACTGCTATCAAGCAAAAACTTTACGGTTTAATCAAATTTAAAGATATACGAGTTTGGGTCAATAAGTCTCTGAAAAATGAAATAAGGAACAATCTTTTCGGCATAACAACATTTTATTTTTCAACATAATCTTTTAGCTCGATACATTTCATTCAAAGTTCCTCCAATTTGTTGATGCCCTCCAAATAATACCATTTCTCGAGCCTTTCAAAATAAGAGTTTGTTTCAGCGATAACTTCTTCATTCGACACAAATCTCTTACCTCCGAGCCATTTCTTCATGATTGGAAACAAAAAATAGTCACAGGGGGATAAATCTGGGAAATATGCTGGATGAGGGAGGAGTTCGTAGCCTAACTCATTTTGCCATTGCGACTGCGGACTTGTCCGGTTCGTTGTTCTTCGCCAAATGCGGCCGTTTTTTTTTTTCAAATCGGCTTGGTGGTCGTTTTACCCTTTTCATGGTAATCGATGTGAATAACACCGCGAAAAATCCCAGAAAATGTCGCCATGACCTGACAAACCTACCTTGGCCTTCTTCGACTTCGATTCACCAGGTGAAGTCCATTATTTATTTTGACTGTTCCTTGATTTTTGGTGTGTTGTGGTGAATCCAGGTTTCATCCACGGTTACGAAACGGCGCAAAAACTCAGTCGATTTTTTCTGGAACATCGCCAAACACACCTTTAAAGTTGCGAATGCGTTTGTTGTCGATTGTGACCAAACGCGGCACACATCTTGCCGAAAGCTTTTTCATGTCCAAATATTTATGTAAAATCGGAATCATTGAGCCACGTGATAAGCCTGTGCTTCCTTCAAGCTCACGCAAGTGACGTTCGGCGTCACTTGTGCTTGAACGACCGCACCGAAAGTGATTAAACCAGTGATGGAATGGTTCCAATCGATGGTGAAGACTGAAGACTTACCATAATATTTGTCAAGCTTTTGTTTGGTTTGCGTGTTAGTTTTTTTTTTTTTTTTCAAAAAATAATGTTTAATGAGCACTCGAAATTCACTTTTTTCCATTTTAACGAAAATGCTCGTAGGCGTCTATATAAAATGGCTGCCACAAAAAAACTATTTGATAGATCTGTCTGAAAATTTGGGTTCGTTCTTTTGAAAGATGATTCTTGACAAAAAAAAAAAATTATAAATTTAAGTTGACGGCACAATTTGTGTTAATTTTCAGGTACTTATTGACTAGTGTAAACAACTTGTCGAATTCGTACAAATTTGGTACAAAATTTGGTTAAATTTACGCTGAAACACTTCGTAAACGTTGTTATCTTGAAAAATCTGTCAAAAGCTAAGTCTGATCTGATTGTGATCGATGTAACGCAACAAGGTGTAAACATAAACTACACGCATTATGCTAATCATCAGCTTGGGCCATCTACGACAGACTTCTTTTTATATTATGTTCCAAGCTCAATTTCCAAAATCGAAGAAAGATGGAATACTTGTTTTAATATTCGCATTCAAAAAATGAAGACCAATAAGCTCAAACTGATCACTACACAAGAAAAACGAACTTGGTCAACAGAACAATTTCATAAGCTATTTCTATTTATTTTAGAAATTGACTTTTTTAAATTTGATCGGATGAAAAATAAAAATTGCACATATCCCATTTTCACTCTTTTGAAGTTCGAATTTCCCCAAGTCGCTTCTAATTGTTAACTTTGGCCATAAAATTAAATTTGTCTCAAAATGTCAGCTTCCTAGCTCTTACCGTTTGGGATGGGCGTTTATTTTATCAATCGCCAATTAGACAGGACAAACTGTTTTATATATGAGACTAGCAAATGAACGACGGTTTATTTTCTTTTAAATAAAACTAAGCTTACAAAATATTTTATCGCAATGCCTTTTTGTAAACTATACACGTTATTATTTTACTGGGCGTAAGTATAAACAACTGCAGCTCACACGCGAACATGCAACATATAGCTGTGCATGTGAAAAACATGGCTGTCGGAGTCCAACTCCAGCAATGGCCGAGTAGTTCCGAAGATAGCCCCTATACCCCCGTTTTCCCTTCCCCCATCCTCTCCCAAGTAACCTATACTGTTCCGGAGGATGTAGCCAGTACAATGTTGAAATAATCGCAAAAAAGCAAATTTTTCGCACTTGGCCAAATAAGATCTAATTTAAATTGTTTATATCTCACCCTCTGGATGGACCAGAAAGATGAATGTTAGCTCAAAATACTCGGTGAAGTCTTGCCTAACAATTAAAAGCATATCTTGAATTGACATAATATAGATTTATGAGTATAATGGCAAGTTAAGCGTAAGGTCGAAATAGAAAAGTTGGTTTGAAAAGTTTTTCAACCCTTATAGGACGAATTTTGAAAAAAAAAAAAACGAATGAGGCATGTAACAATTTTTGCTTATCTATCAACATACAAACTTTCAAGTTCATACGGCTATCGGTTCGTGAGTTCCCTCTTACTCCCCGCAACTCCTTTACACCTGAGCAATTCTCACCGATCCTACGGACTAAGTTGGCCACACATCTATAAATCAGGAAAAAAATTATGAAAATCGGACGAATGGTTCTCGAGTTATGGAGAAACGAACAGACGGACGTTGCATTTTATAAGTACATAGTATGGAAGTATAGATGGATATGGATAGTACATGTAATTTTGACTCTGATATATTTTTCGTACTCAAAAAAGTGTCAGAATCACAGTATCCATATCTCCGCGGTATTAAATGAGTGGAATTTATACGCTTGAATAAGGTTTATTGAAAACTCATTACCAAAGTGGACGGTGCGTTATTTTGCCGATTTGTGTAAATTTCGGAAAAAAAAACGTCGGCTGAAATAATTCACAAATTCGCATAAAATAAGCAAATTTGTGGAAAAAAAGTCATGAGAAATATGTTAATTAACTGCGCAAGTTATCCTCTTATTCGATATTATACTGTTTATCTCAGTCTCTTATTGTCTAAAATTAACCGATTTGTTTAAGTAAATTGTCTAAAAATAACTGAGTTATACAAATTTAATTGTGTATAAGTAACCAACCGCACCCCTGTCAAAAATAACTGCTTTGGTTAATTTTAACCAAACTCCTCGGTAATGCCATTCGGTTAGATTTTTATTTATTCTTTCACGAGAATTTATTAATTTTAACAAATTTATTTTTAACCGGACAACAATTCAAAAAATGATGACGTCTTTTAGTCTTTGGTGCACTGTTAAAGATCGATATAATGCCCACAATTCAACAATGATTCAGACAAAATATTGATTGAGATATGTATATTTATGGAAAAGAGCTCCAAACCAATAGAAAATGCACTGCGCGAAATTGGATTTCTAAGTTGAGCTACTGCCAATGCCAAGCCAGCCGAATCAATCACTCAAATGAATTGTATTCTTCAATTAAACGAATCTTTTACTCTTACCTACTTTGAAAAATAATGCTGAAAATAACAAAAATAAAAATAAAAACACAATTACTTTGAACAAACCCCAATGAGAATTCCTTTATCAAAAAATGACAGTATGCCTAATTGTAATGGCTACAATTTTTTCGTCTACAAAAAATAAATATTTAGTATTTTTCAGAAAAAAATTGGAAACGTCGGAAAAAATCGAAAAAATGTCTGAAATTTAATAGAAATCATCTGAAAATAAATAGAAATCATCAGAAAATCAGATATTGGAAAAGTCTGAAACAATTTTTAAAACGTCTGAAAAAAAATAGTAATCGTCTGAAAAATTAAAAACATTATTATAAGTTTGAGTAAAAGGGAATATTGCTGACGATTTATTCAGATTTTCAGACGAAATTTTAAAAAAAGCTGACAAAAACTAGCAGATGAATATGAACAAATTAGAAGACGAAAATAATTTCTTTTCAGACGAAAATGCTTTAACCTAATTGTAATATATTTTATACAGGCATTAGACAGCCTAGCATATTCGTAATCCTAATTCTAATGGCTGTCAGTCATTAAGGCTCACCCTCTGATTAATCGTAGGTCTATGACGAAGTCAAAGCGACGGGTAACAACTTTTCTTATGAGGATTGGTTCATTCGCATACCTTTCCGAGCTAATCACTTTAACTCAGTGAAATTCAAAAATTTACCTCTATTCCTGTTCCTAATCATAGCATAGAACGTCTGACAAAAGCTTCTTTAGCCTGTCGGAATCGGCATAAAACTGTAGATCCCTATCCCTTCCATTCGACCCAAAAATATAAGCTCACACAAACAAATGGTTGTGAGAAGCTAGACCTTATGCCCAAAACACATGTGCAGAAATTCTAAACGCTTCATTGCAAGCAGTACTGCAGATGAAACAGATGTGCAGAATTTAACTTGCATCGGTTGCTGTCAATGCGGGGAAAAATACGAGAGTGCAACACAGACGACAAATAATTCCCGTCTCTCTTTTCCTCATATGCATCAGTAGCTGAATTTAAAAATTCAATGCTGCCAAGTCTATTTAATTTAATTCACTGCGTTGCTATGCAGTGGATTTAGAAATAGAGACATGTTGCAGTGCTGCGGTGGGTGCAGAATTTACATTTGTATCACCACATAAGAACATGTGTATTATAATCTTGCTGCACATGTGTTTTGGGCATTAGGGTGCCTATATACGGACCTGTTGTGCCACCTATTTATTTATTTTTTTTACACCACTAATTTATCATCAGACTCTTTTAAATGATTATATCGAATTATGACAGTCGTATATTTCTGTCAAAATCCAGCATGGCCGAATCTGGTCATTCGGTCATTATTTATGTGAGACAATGTGCATGACTTTATTTTGGCACTGAACACTGTCAGAAATGAGTCAGATTTTTGGATGGATTATTACTTATCAATCAAAAATCATACCTATTAATTGTCAATACTGAAAAACATCAAAGTCATTCATAGAACAACGGCTGGTCGAACTAACCACAGATCGTTGGTCACCAGTGATTTCAAGAATCAATGTGAGGAAATACCTATAGCATTAATCAGGCGTGTGTCTTAAAATAGGTACCTATTCAACAAAAATATTGTGGTATAGCTATGACATGCCTAATTACCTATGCCTACATTTACCCACCATTAAGTTGAAGCTATAAATTATACAATCTGCTGACCTATTTTTAAATCAGTTTCTGATTTTTGCCTTAATCGTATAGCTACCTACATAATTATTTAAACTCTTAACTCACATCTGTTATCGGATTACAATTTAATAAAAAAAAACACATTTCTGGAATCCTGCCAGAAAAAAACATAATGTTGATATAAGTTCACCACAATTGAACACTAAAGTGTTCAAGCTTAACACGCGAATTGTGGTTGTATACTATCAAGGGCATGGCATGGCTGCGGCACTTAACCCAATCCTTTTTGGACAACTTTTTTCGCCCTTAAGCGGTTCGAGGCACATATGCATTCAAGGTCCGATTGAGAGATTTAAGATTTCCAGAACACGACTACAATCATCTGAGGGTTAGCTATAGGTACATTGTATAAAAAATAATCGCATCGATATTATATGTTGGTCAAGTGTAAATCGTGTACCATCCCTCATGTGACCAGCAGAATGCGTGATTGTGTGGTTAACTATAATATTTTGGGTTGCGTATCTATAGTACTTGACTAAACGTACACGCATCCATCGTACAGATGATCACTTAATGATTGCACTGTAGCCGCACGCATTGTCAACGTGACGCCGAATGCACTTTGAAATAGTCGAATGCCACCCGGAAGACGAACGTACGTAGGTACCTCTACCTACATTATATCTTCCCTACATTTGGATTTATTCGGTAGTTATTTACATTAGTTTGCCTCTCGGTTTAGCAGCAGCGCAAATATGCAGAAAGGCCTGATGTACGCACATGTTAGTGGCAATGGATTGTGAAAATATTTATCAAAAGGATATACAAATCGGCCTTCTGTTGGTTTTCAAGAGGTGATCTTGACGTTATCCTTTAGAAAAACACTTAAAAAAGGGACTGCCGTCCGTTAAAATTTGTTTATACAAGCAGCCAGACAATCGTATAATTGCGGTATAGACTGTTGTTTGTGCATCTACACTCGGAAACAAATTGTCCATAAAGTTAATTAACACAGAATCTGAAATCAAAGTCAAACGTCTCAACATTTTAAATTATAGGGGGACACGACAAAGTATGTCGGAATTCATTATAAAATTTGATCACGCACAACCCATAATTAAGGTCCTGTCTTATAAGTATTAATTATGTTGAACATTTAATAACCTTGCACCTCAAATATGTGCGTATATTAATTAAAATTTAATAAAGATACCACCGCCCCAAAGTACACACGACCAACATACACCGACCGACAGCGATCAAAAGGGATATCGTGCAGATTAAACAACGCATATACGTACGCTGACCATCCGTCCTTTATTTAAAAGGACAGTCCTTTCTTTTTAACCTCTGTCCTGTATTTTTTTATTTTCAATAAAGGACGGATTTTGTCCTTTATTTTTGAAACTGTCCTTTAAAAACTGACAAAAAAATTGTATGCATAGCATAGAGAATTTATTTTTGGGCAATTGAACTCTACGAGGTATCGAAACACATACTGTAATGTTATAAAATTCATGTCAACAATACATTTGCAAATAGAATTCTATATTTTTGGCCGTAGAAGTCCTTGAGAGGGTCTTATTTCGTGAAACACCGGATTGGCCAAGTATTGAGAAAATCTACCATTTATTTCTCAGAAAAAACGGGCTTATTTTTAAATGGCGTACAACTTTTCGATATTATATATGTCCTGACTTTTGGTGATCAACGCCCAATTCGAGAAATTCGAACTCCAAAAGGGGAAAAGTTTGTATCGGAAAATTCATATTTTTCATGCGATTGACTTCAAACTGTACCTACACTATGTATATATGTATGTAAGAAATACTAAAATAAAATAGTTTTCCTGATTTTGGAAATTTTGCCTAGGGCCCGAGTTATTAGTGATTGGAAAAGGAGGATTCAGTCTGCATAAGGAACATTTTTGTTCATCATATCAAGCGAGTATTATATTATTATTATATAGATTTCGAGGGATATTCGAATCAGACCACCATTGTCGAGTCTCTTTTCGTCTCTCTACTATAAACCTTACCCAAAGAGACTCTCTGGACTTCTCCAGAGTTTTTCCCTGGGTTCGATTCCTAGTGTTAATGTTAACGCTAGCAACTGTTTATGTGAAATCTGTTTAATCCAATTGGTCTCTACCCAATGTTGTCCCAAGATCCTTATTCTTTTGTCAGCCAAAGCTGTGCCGCTGTCTCAGATTAATCCAGGCATTTCAATGTTCCTCGACTCATGCTTAGAACCCTTCCTTGAGTGGAGCAGGTCGGCCATTTTATTGCCATTTTAGCTTGTCTATTGTTTGTTCCACTGTTGACCACCTTTTCAAGTGTTTTGCCGTGTTCTACTTGTAAATCAGGTGTTCTACTATTCCTCTACCAATTGAAGAGAATGGTTCTGGTCCCAGCAATTTTCCTGCTTTGCAAGGGAGTCCACCTTTTCGTTGCCGTCGATCCCTATGTATCCTAGTACCCAAGACAGTGTTACCTGATTTTTAGATGAACACTTATTGAGCTTGAATACATATTCCAGTGCCACTGATATTGTGATGGTTGCCTGTTCCATGCATTTAGTCACCGCCTGATTGGGCAGTGCTATAAGGATATTTCTTCCATCCACCTGACTCTCAAGCAAGTAGTCCAACGCATGCAGCAAAGCAATCATCTCAGCCTGGTATACTGAAGTGTGTTTCCCGAGGCTAATGTGACGGGCTAGTTCCAGATCATCTGAAAAGATACCGGTCCCTGCTCCGCCATCCACCATGGATCCATCTGTGAAACTCACGATTTCACCATTCCTCTTTTCTGGAAGTAATCCATTCTCAATACGAGTTTTGTGCTAAAAATGTCAGGCAATAATGTTGCTTCGATGTGAAAATAGGTTAAAAGTTGCGTATTGCTTATTGACAGTTCCTAGTTGGTTAGTTGCTAATATAATGCGGCTATATAAGTAAATGTCAATCCAATATTTTTTTTTATAGAACTATTTACTATGTAGTAGTAATGTTCATGTTTTTTGCTATCTTATTATTATACATTTTTTTTTTTTTTTATAAATACCAACAGTTTGTAAGTAGAAAAATTATTGTCCTTTATTTTCCTTTGATAAATATGGTCACCGTACATATACGTTATACACCTCATTTCCTGCCGTGTTCCTTAAAAGACATCGAACAAGATTTTCTTGATGTAAATTATTAGGTTAAGCAATTAATCAAGAAACCGTGTGCCGGTGCCCCATCTGGACGTGACCAAATAAAGAAAAAAAAATCCTTCCACCTTTCTTTCCAAAATTTTACTGCTATATGCAAAAAATGAGAACCGGCCGCGCCAAAGACAGTTGTTGTTCTATACCCTTTCTTCTTTAGTGTCAACTCGATGAATTTCCATCATTAATCATCTCAGAAATGTGAAAATATTTTCCCGATCCTGCGATATCGATCTGGTGTAATTTTATGCAAATTTAAATCACATTTCACCGGGATCACAATCGGGTTTAATTGTGTGCGCCTTTTGTTGTTTGTTTGCTGTGACTTGTCATGCAAATTAAGTTTTGCCACATTTATGACATCGTGATAATGGATTGTAATTGTACAGACGATAAGGGCTTTGATCCTGTGGCGATGAACAGATTGCAACGATTAATTTTAAATTTAATCATTTCAATGCACTGACACATATCACTCTTGCATGTGATTTGCAAAAAAAAAAAAAAAAAATGCAAACCCCTACGGGAGTTCAAAAGGTAAAGGAATATATTTGTAACTCACCCTTATTTTTTTGTTAAAAAGGTATTAAAGTAATCTGACGTGACTTATCTACGAGTAGGAATATCTTCAATACATTCCATTGTCTTGGGTTGATCTATTATGTAATTTAAGCAACCGTTTTAGAACGCGCCATTGTACTTTGAATTTATTACTATATATTGGGGACGTTCAAAACTCTAGTTCTAGTCTACTAAGTCTGACAGCGGGACTACTGTGCGAGGGGTTCTAGGTTCGATCCCCGGTAAAACAGAAATTACATCGTAGGTTTTTTCTATAGCGCCACCTGTCGCAAACGTCGGTCATTAATTTTTCGGTTTCGAAAGTAAAGCTAAATAAAACACACACAGCGATACATTTTTGATGAAAATTTTATCTCATTACTAGAGGTCCCGGCAAACGTTGTTTTGTCTGCTCGTACATTTTCATTGTCCGTCAATTGTTCTGCGGCTGTTTTATTTAACCGATGTGTCTGGAGTCTGGACTGATTCTGTACTCCGTGTGCTTCGACCGTTATTTTCTCAGACGTGTGCTCAGGAATCCCACCCACACTTCGCGCGGTTGTTTGTTTGGACAATGCACATCAGTGGGCCTTACCAATAATCACTTTTAGTCTTCAAATTAAATATTTTGACGGTCACAATGGATAATTTTATATGGAAATTTTCACCATTGTGACTTCGTAAAAGTTAGCTTGGACTCTAAAAATGGTTATTAGTACCGCGGAATGTCTACAATTTTACAACTCTAGCTCCCACGGGTGTCGAGAAATTTATGAGCTTTCTTGCTTTTTAAATTTTGTTTGTTGAGTTTTTATTATTTGAAATTTTATTCATGAGATTTTTGCTTTTTAATTTTTTTATTTATTGTTCGGATCGCAGCGCCACCTACCGGGTCCAATTGTAAATCTAAACCATCCCAAGACCCAATCAAACACACACACAAAATTTAATTAAAATCGGTCCAGCCGTTTAGGAGGAGTTCGGTTACAAACACTTATAGGAGAATTATATATAAAGTTTGGACTTTGCCATTAAGTGTGAAAGACAATATCATTCAAATGGCCGCCTCGGGAAGATTCACAGCATGCGATTCTTTTGAGGTAATTTTTAACCACTTTTTCGTACATTTCGGGTGGTATCTCGGCCATAATTTGAGTAATGTTGGTTTTGGGTTGGTGATGAAATCTCCTTTTCCAAAATCCCCTTTCCAAAATCCCTTACTCCAAAAGACCCTAAGAGAAAATCCCCCATTTTAAGATTTGACACCTAAAAATGGCGTTTAAAAGTGAGATACGTATGGGGGAGGGGCATGTTAACCCCCTGCAACCCCCCTGCTTAAGTCACGGTAGTATTTGGAGTAGGTGCAAGTTTAGTTTGCTTGTGGGAGATTTTGGCATAGGGGATTTCGTCCCGGGAGATTTTGGAAAAAGGAAAGAAAAAATGAGAGATTATGTCCAATAAGGGATTTTGGAAAAAGGGATAACGTAGGGGTCCCGTTAAGTTTTAATGCGTTTAGAGTTCGGGGATTATTCGCGTAAACACGGTCTTTTGCATAGCCTCATAGAAAAAAAATTTAACGGTGTCAAATCGCATGATCTTGGTGGCCAATTGACGTCACCAAAACGTGAAATTACGCGACTAGGGAACTTCTCACGCAATAAAGCCATAATTCGTCGTGCTGTGTGGCTTGTTGTCCCGTCTTGTTGGGAACACATATTGTCCAAGTAATGTTCTTCAATCGCCGCCGGTCAAAAAAGAACGGTTTTCGTTTACGACACGTTCAATTGCTGCGAACGCCTGGAAATCGATAAATTCGGATCATCAGCAACACTTGCACTTGCAGCAGCAATATTTTCGACAGAGCGTGCATTACGATGATGCACAGGCCCTACGACCGACATCAGTAACTCTTCCACTATCTTCAAATTTCTTCGCAATTTTACAGATTGCTTGCGCAGTCGGTCGATTTTGACGACCATAATCATCGCGTAATGCGCTAAAAGTACGCTACCTTTGAATCACGACTTTTGTAGTACCTAAGTTGTAATAATTTTAACGCGTTGCGTTGTTCGATTTTTAAGCAATCTATTATTATTGTAAATGCCAAACATTCAACAATGACACATTCATTCAAATGACAGCTGAGTTTGACAGGTGTCAAATGCCAGTGCTACCAACTTGAAACCACAAACCAGAGAGAATAGACCAACAGCTCCGCCCAAAAATGAGAGATCCATAGAGCCAGTTTCAAAAAGTTATTAGGTGGTTAAGTATGTGTGCCATGCTAAAGTAAATGGAGGGCGAATAGGTCACGCATACACTAGCACCTAATAACATTTACAGTTATTTCTGTGGTACAACACGTATTCACAGATAGAAACAGAGGCGGGGCTACTCATTTCAAAACTGGCTCTATGGAATTCTCTCTTTTGCCCGAAGCTGGTGGTCTATTCTCTCTGGTTTGTGCTTGAAACCACGAAATGAATGACTCGTTATAACCGTCCTGAAAAAGGTTATTGTAGGTCCCTTCCATTCTAGGCCTAGTGCTCCTATGTTCCCTGTTGCGCCAACAATTTTTTTTTGACTGACACATTGAAACTGTTTAAAAAAATCAGAGTAATCATTTTAAGGACAAAATGAACCGAGGTCAATCATTTCAAAATTAGATTACGTAACTTTTGTGTCTGTAGAGGTTATCAAAAACTAAAAAACTCCAACTCGCATCCCGCTATAGGCACATGACACATATATGTATTACAACTGCAACACGCTCCCTTGTTTTGGCAAATAATTTATCCCCGTTGCGCAGCAGCACACGAATCGCAAGGATGTGCTCAGCTCTTTTGAAAAATAATACCTTTTCTGCACAGCAAAGATTTTTATCGCTTTGTGAAATGTGAATGGGTTCCGCAGATATATCTTGGCAAAATCAAAGAGAATCTCTCTTGCAGTAGGATTGGGAGATAGTGTGATAGTCGGTCGCCTCCATCCACCATCGCATCGCCATCGCCACAGTATACTCGTATCTATACCTTCCGTTCAAGTGTTATAAATAAAAGATCTCCACATTAAGCCGATTAAGTGCGTTTCCATGATGATGATCATGATACGATCAGACATGCCGCTCACATGATGATAACGATGTTGGTACCTACCTACGGTTCAGGGCAGAAAAAAAGGACTCTATCCGCAAAACCCACACTTCAGTCAATATGCAAATACATATGTATACGCATTTCTGTGTTTTTTTTAGATCAGTATAGAGCCATTCATTTCGCTTTTGGGGCTTAGAAACCTGATACCCGCTAAAATATTACGCCTTTCGAATTAATTTTCTGAATGTACGAGGTGTGATATTTGAACCGCTCATGGTTTATAACGGGAATCCTTTATATAATTAGCAGGCTATATACAATCGGACATTTAATCTTGAAAACTGGCGTGCGAAATTTTTTAATATTCTTCAGAAAATAGTTCACAAAAATGTACGTGCCATATCATCTTTCTTATCCGGTTTGGGTTATCTTACTGGAATTGTGTTTTTTTTTTTTCAAACCTATACACATACATTCATTTATATGAAACCAGAAACCAATTAAGAGGTAACGCCTTGTGCGTAAAAATTGTTCAGCATGAGGTTAGGTTTGTAACATCAGAAGCGGCATCATCGCATTGTCGGGTGAATAAGCAAAGTGCCGCATCGGGATCCTGCTGTGTCCGGTGGCCCACAATGTGCAACATCCTTCAGCAAGTGCATATTCGTGTCAAATATAGGAGAATGTAAATCTTGGAAATGACAGAACCCCAGAAAGTGGGCGAAATTGAAAAATTTGTTACGGTAAACCCTAAGTAGATTGTACTTAACATTTTTGCCGACACATTTGTATATAGATAGGTATAAAAATGAGTGATTTTGGGAATCTGTGCCAAGGTCTTTTAGTGTTAAATACATGTTAAGTGGTAACTTACATTTACATATATTGACACGTGGTTATATAAAGATCAAAAAGAAATTTGTGTTAAAACATAAATTAAAATAAGCTTAACATGATGAAATGTTGTGGTTTTAACTGTCAATATTCTGTAACTAGTTTCGAGTTTTCCGGGCTAGTGTATGTCTCTTTTAAATACCGAAACTTCTGCAGTATGCCCAGCCTTTCCGCGTGTACTCCTATCGAACAGTATGTCCAGTAATGACCCCCGTGAGTATGCGAATACCCTTGCGGCTCAGACCGATCATGAATTTGGATCTCTTTTTTCTCACTTCTTTTGCATATCTGCTGGTGCTGAGATTGTTCCAGCGTAGGTTTGTTCTACTCAAGGATTCAATGTCAACCTTCATAGCAAGCGTGCTTAGCGGAGTTCTTACAGATTCTAGGGCCATTGATGCATGCATTTTCGACCCGTTTCTTGCAATCTCATCCGCCTGTTCATTACCCGGAATATCTATATACCCTGGTACCCTTCATAGGGTCACCGTGTTGGCTTGTGATAGTTCGTCCAGGTATTTCTTGCAATGACTTACTGCCCTCGACTTCACCACGACTGACTCCATGGCTTTTATGGCCGCTTGGCTGTCAGAGTGTGATATAGTGATTTGTTTGTAGGCAATGTGTCGTCTCTTTAGGTCCTTTTGCCGCTAGGGTTATAGCAGCAATTTCCGCTTGAAACACACTATACAGTCATCGTTAATTCGGAATGATTCTCGCAAGTTATAAGTGTTTCACTGAAGATACCGCTCCTGTACCGACATCCATCTTAGGTTGGACTTGGCATATTAAGCCAACGTTTGAATGACCTAAATTAACCTAAGAAGTTTTCTTTGGCATCTGAAACGTTCCTTCTGTCCCTCATTGGGAATGACTGCAGACCACTGACTCTGGTGTCCTCACGGGCCATATTACTTTCTCCAAAATGCTTATAAATACAGCGGCTCAGTGGTTTGTGTACTGGACTACTGTGAAAGGGGTTTCAACAAAAATTACGTCTTAACGTTTTTCCACTGTGCCACCTCTCGTCTCCGAGTCTCTGAAAGTATAACACTGTTCTGTTGATCGTACGCGTAAAAAAGTTGCTTAACATAATTTTTAGTAAATTTCTCAAGGATAAAAATTTCATAAAAAAAATATGAAAATTTATTAAGTCAAAATTTTGAGAAAAAGGCATTTAAGTAAAAAAACTAATTATTTTCAAAATTTTGAGTTTAAGGAGCCATAACTTTTTTGTAGCTGTCCAGATGTAACCAAAGTGTTTTAGACTTTTATGCGCTACTTAATTGTCTTTTCAAAATGCCCAAAACAATTTTTGTCACATACTTTTATGGGCTATAACGGGAAATACGATGAAAAAAGACCCCCCCTGCCATACAATTTTTTGTTCGGCATAACTTCAGGAATCTTCCCTTAAAGGATTATCCTTCTTAACTGTAACACCCAGTATAAACCATTCGCTGCCGTTTATAAAGCTAAAAATGTTAGCGGCGCTGGTGTTACTTAGATCACTGAGATCATTGAGAAAATAGTTTTCTAAGTAGGCCTTTCTTAAATAGGCAAGGTCCAAGAAACGCGCTAACCTCAGAGTAAACGTTTTTGTCTGACACGTAGTCTGGAAAATCTGTTTTTGCACTAATTGAAAAGCACGCAGCCCACCTTTAACCAGTCTTCTTATCGCTAGCTATACCTAGCCGGGGTTTTTCCCGTAGAACATTGAAGATTGTTCCCAATGTCAGATAAGGTGAAGTAACTACTAAAAAGCGGTCCTTAACAGGCTTGATGCTTTTCTACCTACCAGCTCTTGTTCTCGCAGACTTTTTTTTATAATTCCTTGCCACCGTTTGCTGAGGCAGAGGCACATTTCCTATCTTGTTACTCAATTTGCGGAGCCATCCAAGTTGCATAGTTATCGTACGTTTTTCACATAATTTCAACCCTTTTAAAGGTTGTATTCCTGGGCATTTTCTGTCAAAGAATTAATGACCACTACTTCCTGGCCTAGTTCTGGTTTGCAATTTAAACTTAAAACAAGTTTGTTGTATATTTGGATTTTTCCGGCTTACCAAATGAAGCCCATTTTCACATACTGAACCAAAATGATGACACCTTACCACATAATTTTTAAACGGCCCACCGAAGTAGCTGCACATTTGCATGCTTTTAACAAATCACCAGTCATAATCTGATCAGCGCAGATAAACTGCAGCAGCGCACGTTCATATGATAAAAGGATTAATAGCTCAAATTTAGCAAAGATTATTCAAAGATTACCGCGGCAACAAAATTCTGATGTAAAGTCAACCCCAAGGCATCTTCCATCAACAGCATCTGCAGCAGCGTAAACTTGTCCAGATTTGATGCCGTAAACAGCTCCTTGGATCTGCGCAAAGTAGGTACTCTGCCAGTATATGCCCTGGGGTCTTATAGAGTCCTGTTCTCAATTTGCTACCAAATTACAGGTAAATATGTCCGCAGTAATCGCATTCTAATTATGCTTTATGACGGTGATACAAATTAATCACACAGGACCGGCCAATTACAGTCTTTCATGCGGAATATGTTTTTAAGCAGTACGGCGGCGGAGCGATGCAATTAAGACCGAGCATATAGACGGAATGGCCGCGAATTGAGATGTGTGATTTCTCACATCCACCGCAGATACGTGACTGTCTCCGGCTTCAACGCAATAGAAGTATGGATATTACCCGTACCCGAGTCCAATTGCCTAGAGGCAGTGACAATGCAGAGAAACCTCACACTTTTCTCGTTATGTATAGCAAAGGAAATGAAGATGCAACACGCGTATTAAAACTAAACAAGCTCATTGGGTGAGTGCAGTGAATGAGGTATACGTGTCCAGGAATTCGTTCCAAACAAGGTGCCGAAATTCTACACGAAATTACGTTCGCCAATCAAAATTACGTATCATTAGGGCTAAATCAGGCGCAGCAAGGCTGTAATTTTCCCTTTCTGATTATACCCATATATGGTCCAGAAGCAGTTCCTCTAACTTTGAGATACAGAGATGATTGATACTACAGATACAATGGATGGCTGTGTTGTAGAGTAGGTAGAAGAGAAAGCTTGATGAAATCATCAGAACTTGTTTTTCCTTATTTTATAGGTAACAACTTGCCTTGGCTGTTAATTGCCTCAACTTCAACTATATCCTGCGCGTGCATGACCCACCCTCGATTTGAAGGAGCAGGGAGTGTGCAACAAAACAAAAAAATGCCTGCACATGCATATATATTACAAATTGATGACCTCCTTCGCGATGGAGGCAGGTGCATCTTGCCAATCGTAATCTCGACGTGAACTTAAGTGCGAAGAACATTAATTTCCTTCTGCGGCAGACCCATACCGTTCCCAGCATTCGAAAGGTATATACTCGTACTTAACGGCTCTTGCCATCCAATCATCCATGTTGCACGCGAAAGGGTCGATAATTGCACATGCGTTCCATTTACATGAGGGCGCGGGCCTCCAACTGCGAGTCGGGGGGAGTACCGATGGTCCATGATGCATCCAATTTAGCGGTGAAAACAACCAACGACAAAGAGCGTCTTCGTCGTTCGACTATAATCATTTATCGCATTTATTTTGAAGGTTAATCGCGAGCGACGCGGTGGCTTACGCGTTCCTCAGGAGGCTTTTGCTGCCGAGCCACAGTGTTGCGTTTGCGTCTGCCTCCTGCCTACCTCGCGCCAGGTGAGTATTTGCGATAAAAACTGGAATCCGAATGGAATTTCGCTGCACCATTATACGTGCATTGTCCTTTGACGAGCTAACGACGAGCCGCGTGCTTTATGCGAAAATTTATTGTCCCATATGTACCTATACCTATAACATTCGATGGAAGCCGCAACTGGTTTGTTTTGGTCCAACGATGATGAGAGTGCCGGCCCTGCATATATCTTGCAGTTGTTAAGATGATTTTCAAGTGCATACATTATTGGTGTTTGTGGCGGGCAGCCAACTGAAAAGGATCCGGCCACAGAAATTTAGTTGAGGTAAGTCACTAAAAAAAAACACCATGAAATCAGATCGAAACCATGTGGAACATAAATTGGGAACGTAGTTATACACTTATTTTTTTAATTAAAAATGAAATGATTTTGAGATAACAAAACCAGTGCAAAACCAGATGCTGAAATACGTCGGATACATTATATTCAAATTCAGGGATCATATTTAATAAGAAAAATAATTTTTGAAGTTCAAAAGTTAATGGTTGCAAATAGGCCCGGATCTAACCTTTCAGAAGATGCAATATGCGTGTTGACGTAAATTTCGCATATGAAAATATCAGTTGGTTATGCTTATCCACAAAATTCTCCTTTTTGATCTAAAATGGCCGCGTTCCATTGACCGCTAGATGTCTATAGCAGATAATATTCCTTATGGAGAGATCTAGCGTCTAGCGTCAGCGGCAAAGTGACATTAGAACCACTTTTGATAGATTTGTTTTGGCATTTCATTAATTTTTTCCAATCTAGCAGTTATTTTTATATCTAGATTGAAAAATTTCCCAGAAAAGGATTATATGCTATAGAGTTCTTCTACCTACTTGACAGCATACAGGGACGAGCAGTTCAACTTATTGGAGACCCTACACTCACATCGAATCTACAACCGTTGGTGCACAGAAGACAAGTCGCTGACCTCTAGGATGTGCGTTGAGATGGGCCGGGCAAAAGACAGCGTCTATTTGAATGCGGATTTGTTGTAAGCAGCAGACTTAGACAAGAAGACTTGAGCTTTCGGCACGTTAGTGAATGCCTTATGTATGACTATCCGCATCAAGGCTAAATTCGCCAATATTGCCTGATATGCGCTCACGCCCCCACGGAAATTAAAGACGATGCTACCATCATATGTCAAAACATATGAGAAATGCCCTAAGTATGACGTTAAGATGGTCTTAGGTGATTTTAACGCCAAAATAGGAAAGGATGACATCTTTGGTATAGTACTATCGGGAAGCACAGCCTACACGACACCACGTCTGGACACAGACTTAGGCTAATCGACTTTGCTGCGAGACGTAATGTTACTATAGCTAGCACACGGTTTCCTCACCTCAACATTCACGAAGGAACATGCCGGTCACCAGATCATCAAATCGCCAATCAAATTAATCATGCTGCGATCGACCGCGATCGCACTCATCCAGTATTCTAGATGTCCGTAACTTTCCGAGCGGCCAATATAGACCCGGACCGCTACCTTGTTGTAGCCAAGGTACGGATGCGGATATAGCCACCGCAACAACGAGGAAATACTGTGAGGAGATTCAACGTTGAACGGCTACAAACGCAAAAAACCGCCACAACTTTTGCCGATCGCGTATCCCTCAAGCTCACTCGAGAAGTCCTATGTAGCCAGCATCAAGTGCTGAAGACCAGTGGCATCGATGCCAAGAAGTCATCACAAACGCCGCAACTGATGTGCTAGGTTTCACCCGACCACCACCACGAAACCCTTGTTTTGATGAAGAGTGCCGGAAAGCACATGCAGCAAAGCAAATCGCCTACAAAGCGGCCGGCGTTGCAGAGAAGGACGAGAGCAGCTCGTGAGCTCTTCGAGCAAAAGAGAAAGGAAGAACACCGGCTTCTCCGAAAAAAAAAGAAAGAGCATGAGAAGCGCGCGATCGAGGAAATGGAGAGGTGTTACTCCAGGAACAATAGTCGGAAGTTTTATCAAAACAGCACAGTCGGTGCTGAGGACATGGAAAACACATTTCTGCAGACTGTTATTCCCACTGTCCACAAAGCTGCTCTTCATACGCACGCTTCCGTCATTTGCAGGTTATTGTACGCTTGCTTGCAGCAAGTAGGATAGTAGGCCTTAAACGGCGAAGACGACACAAATTCCTCAGTCAGGCAGAATGAACCATTCAACCTGGACGATGAAAGCCAAGACTTCCGTCCACCTGACCAAAATGAAGTGAGGATAGCAATATCCAAGCTGAAACCCAACAAGGCTCCACTTGCGGCTTAACTGCCGAGCTTTTCAAGGCAGCGCCAGCGGGCAAATATGTCCCTAACTGTTGGATGTGTGGACAAATAACAAAATGTATCTGCGACGACATGACTACACTACTACAGTGTTGTAAATTCCTGCAGATATTATATCAACCATGTCTTTTTGAAGCAATTCAAATCGACGAGTATCCATTATCCGAAATGCATCTGACGCTGTCAGGCAGGTTTATTGGCATACTTTCCGACCGAAGCATTAAAAATCCAAATTAGAGAAACTATCTAGCTACTCGTTACTCGTTTTTGTTTTTGTGAAAGTCAACTTTTTTGACTTTTTTCCTAGATTTAAAAAAAAAAAAATTTTTTGATGCAAAAAGTTTCTTCAAACAATTGTGACTGCAAAAATTTTTTTTCAAAAATCTCTTCGATAATATTTTTTATGATTTTTTGAATGGGATGATCTCAGAAAAATTTTGTATGGAAAATAGGAAAAAGTGGCTAAAATAGTAATTTTTAGCAATTTTCAAAAAATTATAAAAAATATTAGCGAAGATGGAGATATAAAATCAATACAGATCGCAAACGGAACCTTCCAGATACCTGACATCTTGTTGTGGAAATAAATGCCTTACTACGCTGTTGGGGGGGGGTATTGAGTGGCCCACATCTATACCCCCCAACTCGTGGGAATCAAATCGATACTATACTATATGATACCAAAAAGAAATGAATTTTTAAAAACAAACAGGGAAAAATAAAAAAATAAAACAAAAAAGGGAGAAGCCCCAGTTATAGCTATCATTGAAATGCATCATTGAAAATTTTGATTTCCTTTTTTAAGACGATTAATCTAACAATGTTGGCTTTAAGTGGTATCAAAATAAAGCTAATCAATTATGGATTTTTTTTTAAAAGAAATTACTTAATTCTGATTAAAGCTTTTCTTTAAATCCAATATTATTATTTCACTGATTGAAATCGATTTCAATGAACAGCTGATTTTCGTTTCTTTAATTTGGAACCCACTCGTTTCACTGATGTGTTCGATTCGATTCTCTTTCTCAGCTGTCAGTTTTGCGTTCAATGATCAACTCTAACCTCAAAACCTATATACAGTAGAATTCGGTTATAACAACCACTCACGGGAGACAAATTTTCCGTCGTTATAAGCGGATGTCCCTATATCCGAATCAGGGATTTTTTTTATTTATGTACATTTATGTTAATATTATGGTTCATTTAAATAAAGGAATACCAAGTTTTTTTGTTAATACATATTTAATGTTTTATGCTATTTTTAGTACATTTAAATCAAATAAAACAAAATTATTTTATTTATTAAATTCTTACTGCCATAGAAAATGAATGAATGAAAATGAATTTAAATCAAATGATATAAATGTACTTGTTTGTTGAAAAGTCACTGACAGGTACTTCCACTGACAGGAATTTTTCAATGATTGCTATAACCGACTTGTCAAAAAAATGAAACCACCATTCCACTGATTTCTTCCAATGATGCATTTCAATGATAGCTATAACTGAGGCCTAAATCTTCCATCTCAGAAGATCCTTTTAAGTTCAATATGTCTCCGATCACCAAGGAAAACAAATGGTGAAATGATTAATATAGAAATAAAATCGCCAGAGAAACCAAAAAAATGGCAGCACAATAATGTGGCTGAACTATCAGTTTTAGGGGCGAGACACTACTCGTTACTCGTTATATTGAAAATTTTCTCGTTTTTGTCTTTTTTGATTCTATCCAATAGCCTTATGTTGGGCAGATGCAGGGTGATATTTTTATACAAACCGTGTGACAACAAAAGAGCAATCAATTTCTATAATTTTTTGAAAATAACTATGTTCTTACTAATCCTATAAGGGAACAAAAAAAACCCTCAGTATCAGCGCTTGTGCATTTAAAACACATAAAACAGCAGGACATTTTTTTAAAAGAACTTAATTTTTTAATTAACGAATGATAGCTTTTCCGCAAAATGCTCTAACAATGTCCACTTCATTTGAGGCAATTTCACATCATATGCTATTTTCAATCGAAAACAATGTTCTGTCCATCATCTCTATAAATCCACCTGAATAGCTTGCTATACTTTTCATCATCAAGAGATCAGATCAATAGTTCGCACAGTGAGAAGTAAAATTAAACACTCCACCATCCAAATCCAAGTCTGTGTAGGCGAGCAGCAGCATTTTATATTGTGCTCAAGCCTATTATGATAACCAAAGGCATCCATTTGGGCCACCACTGATTCTTGTGTTCTTAATTTAAACATCAATATCGGCAGGGGAGCTATTCAGTGAGTCTTCATCTTCTTCACATATGAATTTGCGCAGTTCGACCATAATCGCCTCAGTCGAATTGTTCGAGCACCACCTACGACTCTCAGCGAGCACGAGGTCCATTGACGCACCTCCACCTCATCGTCGTCGTCGTCCGTCGCACTATTACGCCAATCTAAATTTAGAATGCCTCTCGTATTTTTGGGATTCTCATGGGCAATTTGTGTCATGAATGAAATGTATCTAGTCTAATTCTTAGGCGCGCGTTAAATTTAGACGCGCAGGGTATTTTTGGCTCTGCATGTGAGCGGGCCGCAGCGGTGGTGGTGGTGCTGAGCGAGTTGATGCGCGAGAATGCTCTAGGATGGTAGTGCTGCAAGCTCTTCATGGGCTATTTTTGGGTGTTCGCGTAATATCTTCCGATAGAGTGTGTGTATATTTATTTGTGCCTCTGCCTCGCATTCCGATGGCAGAGGTAATGACGTAGATGCTCACACGTATTTTTCGTGTGTGGGATTTGGAAATTTTCTTCATTTTTGTTTGTTTATTTGTTTGCACCCCCAAGTCGAGTACATATAGTTAGTAATAATTTTTTTTATAGATTAACGTCTCTGTGTATGTTAATGACCGCACGAGACCATACCAAACAGACCATAAAAAGGCATAGTCCACTCTCGGACTCGACACAAAAAAGGACAATGGTACAAAAAATCAATATTTTTAAAAGACGACGACGCCTTGCTCTAATAAATCGGAATTGGACTAAAATATTAGAGCGCAGCATGACTTGTGTGTTTTTTCTAATTTAATTCCGCGAAATTTCAGGCAGAGCGGTCTGTAGCGGTACTTTAGAAATTCCACCTTTTTGCATTGTCCATACTTTTGACGGTCATAATTCACTTTTTCCATGGCAAAAATGTTTCCACGTTTTAACAAACAAAAAAAAAGTTGTAAAAACTACAGAATACATGCAGATCCTTGAGGAAGAAAAATATTTTTTGCAAAACATTAGCAATAATGACCAACAATTGACGAGAGGTAGACCAGGTATATGGAAGAGGGTCACTGACAAGACAATGTAGTGAAAAAAAAAATAATGATCAGCGTTACGTAAGTTGTGTACAAAGGTTTTATTGCGTGGCAATTATGCAATAATAATTATCCCTCCTCAATGAAGACTGGAATTCGGAAAAGAAAAATGCACATCCAGGTAAGGCGAATTGATGTTCTATATTAATGCTTTGAAGGAAACATGAATTGTAAATAAGCGAGTAGTAATTATTACCAGGAAACGGTAACTGCATTTATTCAAACAAATAAGAAGGGAGATGATGATTTTGTATAATGCTCTTACGAAAAGATAGCTTACCCAAGACTGATTAACTGATTAACACCTTAACACTATTAACACACCCTGATCCGGGAAATTAATTAGTTGGAGATTGGAGTCCTCATGTAGATATCGGCACCCCATTGCGATGTCTACGAGGGGATGAAACACAAGTGGTTCCAACTGAGCAGGATATAAGAAACAGATATGCTAAACTTATAAAAGACATTGGCGGCACTCAGGCCATGGCGATTGGGATAGGGATTGCAGAAAAACAGCCCAAACATAACGTTAAACTGCGGGCATCTTTATGACCGGTTGCGGCTGAATTGGCGTATTCGCATGCGCATAGCACAAACATTATGATTCAGATGACGGCATTTTTCCGGCACTTCTACAGCAGCTGATTCGCTAGCACCCATCCTGGCCAAAATGTTCTCCTGCAGCCTGGCCTATGTTCATATCCCAGAAGCCTAGCGAAAGGTAACAGTTAAATACCTACCAAAGGCAGGAAGAAATTCGGATTCAAGTCCGAAATCCTATCGCCCCATCAGCCTCATGTGTTTTATCCTCAAAAGCATGGAAAAAATAGTTGATAGACGGCTCCCTGAAATTACACCAAAAAGTGTTTTGGAAAAAAGACCAAAATAATTGCGGCGTAATATTTTTGGCAAAAATTTTTGGAAAAAAATAGAAATTACGCAAAAAATTAATTAAGACCCGAAATCTGACAGTAAACTCAAGTAGGGGGGGTTGCAGAGGGGCAGCATGCCCCCCATACGGTTTCGTTTTTCGTTTGAGGTCTTATTTCACGTTTTTTGGTGTTTTTTCCAAAACACTTTTTTGGCGTTTTGTCAATTTTCTTAAATGGAAATAATGGCCGAAAGAGTTTTAGAAAAATGGCAAAATTAGCGGCATTTGTGTCAAAAAATTGTTGGCGATTGTTCCTAGGAAAAATGCCACAAATTTGTATAGAGGTTTTTGGGCTCTTTTTCCACTTTAATTTTTTGGCGTAATTTCAGGGAGCCTTGATAGACACATAAGAGACAAAGCACTGCTGACATTTCCGCTTAGTAAATCAGCACTTAATAACTTAAGCTATAAGTAAAATTGGATACTACGTCAATAAAAAAGAAATCTGCCTTGTTGCTTTCCTGGATATTGAAGGAGCTTTCAATTAAATATCCTTTGAGTCCACGAACAGGGCTCTCAATAACATGAATCTGTCCCCAACCATATAGGAATATTGATAATGGCAATGCTCAAGAAAAGAGTAATTCAGACCCGCAATGAAGATGTGGAACCTTCGGAGCTAACAACAAGAGGGTGTCCTCAAAAGGGAATGTCCTTTCACCACTATGGCCCTTAGTCATTGATTATGTCATTTAATCAAGGGATCGATGCCATTGGATAAATGCCGACGGTGACGTAGCAATCGTTGTCAGTGGTAAATTCGAAAGCACGGTTTCAGAAATACTCCAAAATGCATACTATATGTAGTTCAAAGATGGTGCAACAAAGAAGGACTTTCTGTATAAATCGAAAAAAATATGACTATCGCCCCTTTTACCAAAAGGAGGACACTATATTCGCCCCACTATGTATGGCGAAATCATTGAATTTTTGAAGCCAAATATGTACCTGGGAATCATCCTTTACTGAAACTATCACGAAACCCACTAATAGAAACTATCGTAAACAGAGCCACCAGATCTCTTTGGATCTGCCGTCGAGCCTGCTTTAACAATTTGGGTCTATAATACCCCGGATGTTGGCTCTATTCGATTATGGTTAGACCAACGATCGCCTATATGCTGCTGTGGTCTGGTGGACAAAGAGTAACGAAGTTACTACAGTCAAAAAGCTAGAACGGGTCCAACGTATAGCTGGAAACTGCATAACGGGCTGTCTACGCTCCACCCCGACCACTGCACTGAATGTCATACTAGGCCTATTACCTATTCAAGTACACATTCAAATGGAAGCAAGACTGAGTATTCATCGTCTATTTTATTCGAACAACATCGACTCCTATTCCTACCATGGAGGTCACCTGTCTCCTATCGACGTTATGGAGCCTGAAAGAGCATTCAACATTGACATGCTACCTACCGGAATATGGCTTCAATTAAAACTTCGCTATCATCATCCCTCCAAGGGAAGACTGGGAAAAATACAAACCTAATCTATCGCGACTTGACCTAGTCTGATATACAGACGGTTCTAAGATGGATTCAGAGAATTCAGAGAATCGCCTCAAGCTAACTTTTTAGTTAACCTACGCAAACACTCGTCCCGATTCCAGGTGGAAGTCCTTGCCATTAACCATTGCGCTAGAATAAATTTAAGTTCTAATACACCTTGACAAACTATATACATCTTTTCAGACAGCCAAGCTACTTATCTGTCATAAAATCGAAGCTGGTCCTAGAAACGTACTAGTACTAGTCATACTACACTAGATTCCAGAGTCCACAGTGGCTTTGCTGGAAACGAAACAGCAGACTCACTTCCTAAAGTCGGCGCGACAATGCCACTTGTCGGTAAAGTAAAAGTCGGTAAAATCGAATCTAATGAAGTGTGGCTTAAAACACTTAGTTCTTCCCAAAATTCTCCCCCAGGAAATCATATTTTCTGGTCAAAAAAAAACCTAAGAATCCTGACAGGTATAATTATTGGCCATGGCCTTATGAAAAAACATCTTTACCGAATTGGAGTCTCAACGGACTCCACATGCAGACTATGTTTGGAGATAGTGAAGAAACCTCTCTTCACATTCTCATGGAATGTCCGGCTCTCTTTCGTCTCAGAAAGAATGTCCTTGGCGAAGAAATCGTTACTTCAGCAAATCTTGCTGACATACCCCCCCAGAGAAAAGATACATACTTGTCTTCCTGACAGTCTCCGGAGTAAAAATATCGCTCTATGACCTCACTTGGTAAGGCAAAATAGGCTCCTTTAGAGAGGCCGTAGTGCCGACTTACAATCTAATCTAATGATTCAGGTGCTTAAGGTTCGGGCGCACTACCGTTCAGTGCAAGAGCCTGCATGAACAATAGAAGCATCAAAGTGAAAATGCATAAGGAATACTTGACACGTGGCTAGAAGTATCAAGCGTCACCTATTGTAATTGAAGATGGTCGTTTGCTAGAGTCGATATTGCCCTAATTATTGAGCCATTCAAATCGTTGATGGTTGCTGGATGATAACAAATCAAATAAATGCGCTGGCACAAGACGGTGCGTGGTCCGCCTGACTACGTCGGTCAAAAAGGAAACCCACGGAACCCATCTCTGTCTTGGGCTTCGGAATGGAGTAGTAAACCTATGAATACAAGGGAATGATCTCTGATAATTAAGACTTATCTTATCGATCAACAATGGACCTAAATAGGTTGACTAATCTGGCTATTCTTTCAATCGAAAAGGAGCACACAAAAATTATAGATTTTAATGATTTAATCGAAACATTCAGTGCAATAAAAGCTCGAAAGCACCTTTAAATAAAATAATCTTAATCAAACTACTTTCAATCATAAACATATTTATGTATTGAATAACGTTGGAGTGTACGATTGTCATCACAATATGTGTTGGCCTCGACTCCAGTAATGCGTTTCGCCCCGATGTGGTGGGTGGGCTCATCAGTAGACGACCACCACATCTGATCTAGACGCACTGTTTGCTCGATTTTCACCGAGACTATACTGATTTTCAATCAACAAGTGACTGTGAATCATACCTCAAGACGAATCTTTGGTTCAAAGACTATCGCCGAGAGGATTTGTTTTATGCCCAGGGCCTGGCTTGTCCATTTAATCAAACTACTTTCAATCATAAACATATTTATGTATTGAATAACGTTGGAGTGTACGATTGTCATCACAATATGTGTTGGCCTCGACTCCAGTAATGCGTTTCGCCCCGATAATCTTTGTTCGTGTTTTTTTCTTACATTTTTTTAAGGGGTGTAAGCTTGTTTTACCGCCCCGGGTGCCACTGCCTCTTAGTCCGCCCCTGCTTAGCTTAAGTAGTTGCAATTCTAAACTATATTATTTGTGTCTTTGAAAAACCTTCTAATTTGGCGAAAATTCCAAAATTCCCATATTTTCAAGTGATGAGCAATTCAAATGTCAGCCCCTATATATACGTCGGTAGGTATACTTTCCTCAGAAGTTAATAAATTACGTTCACTTCCTGAATCCCCACTGTTCCATGAGAACTCAAATTAATCGAAAATTATCAGATCCGCCCATAACATTATTACACACTGACCCATATGTTATGTCGAACAAGTGGTCAATGCGGAAATGGAAGGTAGGTCTACCTACATGGGCGCAGCAATGTCCAAAATCAATTGGATTCTGTGGGAATGCACATTCATAGAATGAAACTGAATCTGTGAAGGTAATGCGATCCGATCAGTCATCGATCAATGACGTTGATGTGAAATGGAAAGTGGTGGTCATTACATTTGCCCCTAATGATCAACGGACATAATTGTAATTTCTTTGAATGTCCTATAGAGCGTTTGATAGGGAAAAAAAATCTCTTCCAGAAGTTTGACATTCGAGTACAGTACCTACATACGAATGATCGAAATATTTTTAAATGCAGATCTAACTTCCCGAGCAACTTAAGGAAATTGTCGTACCCCATTCAATAAGCAAATTAATTCCAATCCTTATTGATTCAAAAAGTGATAAATGAATGTGTGATTTTTTTTTTTAATAAAGCATCCCCCGGGGACGAGACCACAACATTGATATTTTCTGCACGACGGCCGCCACCGTGTTGTATGTTTACCCTAAGTGATCTAATTTGCATAAACATCAAGCGAGTCCCCTTAGGGATGGTGATTGTTTGTGGAAAGATCATTTGCGCCAGGATTCTTGATGAAATTGATGGATGTTGTCGATCAAGAAGGGTGCCAAGCCAACTATACGATACAGTGTGATGTGCGGTGATGATGATGACTGTTGCCTGTCACCTTCTCAGACAGAGTGACTTTCCATAATCATATGCATATATGACACGTGATTGATGACAAACATTTATTATTTTCATTTTATTGTTCAATTTTGTACTCGATTCAATAATATGCGTACTTCAATTAGCATCAACAAATTAGAAAGGTCGCCCATGTCACAGAGACAGAATCGCTTTATTATAAGGACTTATATACAAAAAACAAAATTTTAAAACAAGTTCTCCCGATCATGTGAAGGGATTACCGTGCAAATTTACTTTAATGACAAGAAGTTATATATATGTGTGTGTTGCGTCTAAATAAAAGAGAGAACAAAAAAACAAATCAAATCGCTAGGTACCCAACTTACCGCGTGACCAAAACCAGGATGATGTCGGGATGCTGGTTTCATCTCACTGTGCGTGAACAAAAGTGTTCCTCTCCGGGAGTATGGACAAAACAAATTCGCAATCACACAATCAATTTCCTCGCAGTAATCCTCTTAAAAAAATTAGTATCTAAATGGCGAGGGCACAGCATCCAGTCCAGCATGCAGCGCATGGCAAATTATACCGGTTGTGGTCATTCTGCGATCACACTGTGCGTTTTCAAATGAGAATAAGGTTTTTATTTTTTGTTGGTCCTTCAGGTTATTAACAAAAGGTATGGATAATTTTTTTACCAAAAATGTTTCAGCATGACGTCCAGTGGTACCTACCACACTAGAGTCAATTGAGCTACCACCGAATTGATATATTGACACAGACGGAGTGGCATTCGATTTTGGTCGGGAATTCACCCTTTTTGTTACAAAATCCATATAATTCTTTTATTCCACATGACAGAAGCTGTTGTCGATGAAGCACGTGCATCTACGTATAGATCCATCAAGTGATTGTCGATTTGAAGGTCAGAAAGAAAGGTTTTGCATTCCTGTTGCAGCTGTCTTGTTGTGACCAAATCATTGACCAAACTTTTTTTTTGATTTATATGCAAATCGCAATGACGAACCATTGCCCATGTGAATGGGAACTGTCAATGCAGACAG
This sequence comes from Cheilosia scutellata, assembly GCA_955612985.1. Taxonomy (NCBI): domain Eukaryota; kingdom Metazoa; phylum Arthropoda; class Insecta; order Diptera; family Syrphidae; genus Cheilosia; species Cheilosia scutellata. The sequence goes on from OY015311.1 coordinate 22,667,260, forward strand.
ACTGGTTGCTGCAAACAACACATTTATATGCAAATCTCATTCGCGAGGCGCTGATATCGAGCGGCAGACAAGTGTGCCGCGCACGAAAGAAAGAGTCTTCCTTTCAGAATAGGTATCCAAATCCAATCCACTCCACAGCCACACGAGCTATTAACGTTTGTTTGGCGATGGCGATGGCGACACATACTCGCGTATTCTCGTGCTGTCTATTGAAACGCTGATTTTGCATTCAATCTGTGTGTCGCTGTCGTTTTAAATGAATGAATGAACGAAGAGAAGGTGTTTAGAATTTGGCCATGCTATGCCATGCCATCGGAGAATTCCAAGAAATTTCTGTGATGTCTTTATCATAACGCATGAGGTCGATCGCACAGTGCACAAACCACAGAGTCGCAGCCACTCGTCGTTGTCGTCGTCGGGGGCATTAGCATAAGAGAGCGGATGTGCATTTGGTTTTTTTTTTTTGTTTTTAATAAAAGGAGTTGGTGCAAATTTAATATACGTTCTTCGACGGAGAGTCAACGTTTTCTATACATAAATGATTGTGCTGGAAAAAGCGTGGCAATCCATAAAAGATTAAGGGCTTCCTGGTAGACTTAGATGTACCTAGTTGCGAGAATTTCAGGACAATTTAAATTGGCATATACGATTATATAGATTCAAGACTCTAGAGGTGCAGGTGTTGAACTCTTATGTCCAAAACACACGTGCAGAATTCACTGCGCAGCAGGATTAGAATACACAAACACATGTTCTTATGTGGTGATACAAATGTAAATTCTTCACCCACCGCAGCACTGCAACATGTCTCTATTTCTAAATCCACTGCATAGCAACGCAGTGAATTAAATTAAATAGACTTGGCAGCATCGAATTTTTAAATGCAGCTACTGATGCATACGAGGAAAAGAGAGACGGGAATTATTTGTCGTCTGTGTTTCACTCACGTATTTTTCCCCGCATTGACAGCAACCGCTGCAAATTGAATTCAGCACATCTGTTTCATTTGCAGTACTGCATGCAGTAAAGCATTCATAATTTCTGCACATGTGTTTTGGGCATTACAGTTGCGAACATTTAACGCAAAAATCTGTCAGGGGTGGTAGTATACTTACGGTGACCATATTTGTCAAAGGAAAATAAAGGACAATAATTTTTCTACTTACAAACTGTTGGTATTTATTAAAAAAAAAATAAAAAATTAATAATAATAAGATAGCAAAAAACATGAACATTACTAATACATAGTAAATAGTTCTAAAAAAAAATATTGGATTGACATTCACTTATATTAGCAACTAACCAACTAGGAACTGCCAATAAACAATACGCAACTTTATTTTAACCGATTTCCACATCGAAGCAACATTATTGCCTGACATTTTTAGAACAAAACTCGTATTGAGAATGGATTACTTCCAGAAAAGAGGAATGGTGAAACCGTGAGTTTCCCAGATGGATCCATGGTGGATGGCGGAGCGGGAACCGGTATCTTTTCAGAAGATCTGAAACTAGCCCGTCACATTTTCCTCGGGAAACACACTTCAGTATACCAGGCTGAGATGATTGCTTTGCTGCATGCATTGGACTACTTGCTTGAGAGTCAGGTGGATGGAAGAAATATCCTCATAGCACTGGACAATCAGGCGGTGACTAGATGCATGGAACAGACAACCATCACAACATCATTGGCACTGGAATGTGTATTCAAGCTCAATAAGTGTTCATCTAAAAATCAGGTAACACTGTCTTGGGTACGACGACACATAGGGATCGACGGCAACGAAAAGGCGGACTCCCTTGCAAAACAGGAAAGTTTCAGGGACCAGAACCATTCTCTTCAATTGGTAGAGGAATGGTAGAACACCTGATTCACAAGTAGATCACGGCAAACCACTTGAGAAGGTGGGCAACAGTGGAACAAACAATAGACAAGCTAAAATGGCAATTAAATGGGCGACCTGCTCCACTCAAGGAAGTGTTCTAAGCATGAGTCGAGGAACATTGAAATGGGTGGTGGGGTTAACTACAGGTCATGGTAATTTCGGGTATAATTTAAGGAAGATGTGACTTAGAGAGGATGATACCTGTAAGCTACATATGCCTGGAGGAATCTGAGACAGCGGCACAGCTTTGGCTGACAAAAGAATAAGGATCTTGGGACAACATTGGTTAGAGACCCATTGGATTAAACAGATTTCACATAAACAGTTGCTAGCGTTAACATTAACACTATTAATCGAACCCAGGGAAGAACTCTGGAGAAGTCCAGAGAGTCTCTCTGGGTAAGGTTTATAGTGGTAGAGAGACAAAAAGAGACTCGACAATGGTGGTCTGATTCGAATATCCCTCGAAGTCTATATAATAATAATATAATACTCGTTTGATATGATGAACAAAAATGTTCCTTATGCAGACTGAATCCTCCTTTTCCAGTCACTAATAACTCGGGTCCTAGGCAAAATTTCCAAAATCAGGAAAACTATTTTATATTGGTATTTCTTATATACATAGAGTAGGTACAGAAACGAGTTTGAAGTCAATCGCATGAAAAATATGAATTTTCCGATACAAACTTTTCCCCTTTTGGAGTTCGAATTTCTCCAAATCGCTTCTAGTGCTTACTTTGGCTATACAATGAAATTTGTTTCAAAGTTTGCTTCCTAGTTCTTACCGTTTGGGTTGGGCGTTGATCACCAAAAGTCAGGACATATATGATATCGAAAAGTTGTACGCCATTTAAAAATAAGCCTGTTTTTTCTGAGAAATAAATAGTAGATTTTCTCAATACTTGGCCAATCCGGTGTTTCACGAAATAAGACCCTCTCAAGAACTTCTATGGCCAAAAATATAGAATTCTATTGACAAATGTATTGTTGACATGAATTTCATAACATTACAGTATATGTTTCGATACCTCGTAGAGTTCAATTGCCCAAAAATTAATTCTCTATGCTATGCATACAATTTTTTTGTCAGCTTTTAAAGGACAGTTTCAAAAATAAAGGACAAATTCCGTCCTTTATTGAAAATAAAAAAATACAGGACAGAGGTTAAAAAGAAAGGACTGTCCTTTTAAATAAAGGACGGATGGTCAGCGTAAGTATACTCTATATACAATGGTATATTCATTCCTACCGTCATATACTTGGTTTTGCCCTCGTTAACCGCTAAACCGATTTAAGCCGTTTCCGTTTCTTTGTTAACAAAATGAGCCAGTGACAGCTCGCTGTAATCTACCATCAACTGTCAATATTGAAAGATCGTGTCTTGTGTGTTGACCTGTAAGTTTCGCACAATTCTTGTCTAAATGAAGGCGTTTAAGAATTTATTTTAATCTTCATGTTGCTGAGTTTTCATTGGGCTAGACTGGTCATGTGAACAGTCGGTTGATGTACGCAACACGGGTTGCCAGATTTTTTTTTCAAAAAACTGTAAATTCCCAAAAAAAAAAAACTGTATTTTCAACCAAAAAACTGTAACCTTCAAAAACCAAACGATTTTTTGAAATTACGGTTTTTTTTTAGTTTTATTAAACAAAAATAACACAAAACAATTCATTTTAAATAAAATAACATGCTTAAATACGAAGCACTACGATTTAAAGCACATTTTAATTTATTCTTTCAAATCTGAACTTTAAAAAAAAAACTGTAATTTGTACTAGGAGGTAATTTTAAAAACTGTAAGCTTGTCTAAAAAACTCTAATTTACAGTAAAATATGGCAACGTTCCCAACACCGACAAATCAAGTCATGAATTTCTCGACTTACTACTATAATGTCGTTTTCGGTTGGTCGTATAGAACCGTCCGGAAGAATTCTCCGGGATTCTGAATTAAAATCCAGAAGCAAATTTCTCTTCTTTTCAGGAGAATAACTGTCAGTTGAGTGCCAATCGAATGCTTTCAGAAGCGTTCGGATTGCTTCCGGACGGTTCTGGACGACCAATCGAAAACGACATAAGTTGACGTCTATTTGTGTCAACATGTGTCTGTTGGAGAACTCAGTTTTGACATTTATGCATGGGAGAGCGCAGTTTGACATTTCGATTGTTCTGACGTGTGGAGCTCGAAAACCAGGACCAGGAGAAAAAAAAATGCAATTGTCAATAAGTGACATACCACATACCGACTATTCAAGTTAGTTTTCGCGTTCAGGTAAATTTGAATCCATACAATTCAAGTCGACTTACGATGAAGAGATTCTTGAACGCGGCCAATAACAATTTTTCGGTTTGAAATTGTTTCCGAGTGCATAGCCTGACAAGTTTGCTCAGGGATGCCAAAAGTAGACATAGACATGGCTCTGGATCTTGATAGCTCATCTCTACTTATACAAATGCTGTCATATATGCGGCCTTAAAATCGATAAACAGATATTGGGTATCGATATGAACTTCTTGGATTTTCTGTAGGATCTGTCGCAATGTGATAGTTTGCTTAACTTAAAATTTCTAAAGCTGCACTGGTAGGGGCCAATCAGTTCGTTGATAAATAGTTTCGGATGTTTATACGGCGTGGCAGAAAGGATCTTGTATATCATGGCTGCACGGGTGCTTTCCCGAGTACGCCGGGCTCTGCTCTAGATGCTTTGCTTCATTTACCTCCCCTTGATACCTTGAGCGCAGTGGCTCAGTGGATGGTGTGCTGTCTGACAAACATCCGAGAGTATAACTATCCTGAAAAAGCTTCTCAATTTAGCCGTTCGGACTCGGCATTCCATTCGTCCAAAAAATATACTTTTTTTATACCTTTATATACAGTCTCCGGCGGGTTGGTTTTTGGTTTCATCCACACTGGAGTTTCGATGACCTTGCGCGACACTTATCCTACGACCCTAGTTCCATGGATATGCTATCTGTCTGATGCAATGCCACCGGAACTTCAGCTGTATGTGCAAATTTATAATCAACATTCCTTGCGTTCAGGACTGACTTCAGTCAGAGTCTGAGCCTTGTTTGGGATGTAGTCAAATTTTCACGGATGGCTTCAAAACTAGTCAAGGGCCCGGAGTTGGTGTCTTCGTGAAAATCGACAACATCAGACTTCACAACTCGTTAGGTAAGCATATACCTCTGTTTTTCAAGTGGAGGTAAGATGTGTGCAGTTGCAGACTCAACTCATGCTCCGGAAAGTCAGTAAGAAGTCAGCGGCATTCCTGCTGTTTCTCAGTAGAAAAGACTGCAGAAAACTTATTGACGTTCTTACGGGACACTTTGCTTTTGCTAAGCATTAGAGCCGTTTGCTGATACGACTAATAAAGATTTAAGTTCCACATAAACTCTTATGTGACAGTTTATGCCATAGAAAAAGTACCCCATAAGAAACTTAGTAGAACTTAAATCGGTATGAGCCGTATCAGCAAACGGCCCTTAGTGTGCTAGGCTTAAGTGACACCTCTGCCTGCGATGCTTGTGGAGAGGGCGACGATACTTCGGATCATTTCCTTTGTTATTGTCCTGGCCTTTGCTCGGATCAGGTGGCAGATATTTGACGCCGATGTGGTGAGTGCTGATACTGTAAGCTCCTTATCGCTGAAGTGTTTCCTCGTCTTTCTCTGAAAGTGGAAAAAATTCCAGTAAAATTGGTAATACTGGATTTGATTTCTGGTCCCTAGTGAAATGAACCAGAGTGCTCCAGTGAAGTGTTTCCTAACCCTACAAAAAAATGTCATGTTAAGGAGACTGATGCTTGTACCTATAGTTTGGCAAAGTGTTGAGGTTTCATTTAACAGGCATACTCCTTCCCACCAAATCTTGGAGAGTTGGTGCATTCTAAATTAAATCGTTAGACTGCGGTAGCGCAGTAGCCTTGTTGGACTCACTGTTCTCACTTTAGATTGAATGGTTCGTTCGGAATTTCGGTCGTTTTCGCTGTTAAACCGTCTTCCTTGACACGTTCTTCTTTCTTCTGAAGTAGAACTTTTCTACTTCGACCAATCCTCATGCTTATTCTGCTTTCTCCTGCAAAGCCGATGGTCTTCTCTCATCCTTTACTCCTAGAGCTTACAAGCCGCTCTCGCTCTTTTATCGCACCAGCATTTTACGTGACGTCAAACATTTCTGACGAAACTTGGCAAATGTTCTTGTACACTTGTAAGCTCTATTTGAATTCAACCTGTGAACAAATGTCTCTATGGGTTTTTCCCATTCCAATATTTTAGGGTCTCACACTCGAATTAGTTTAGTTAGTTTTAGTTTAATGGACTATTTTATTTTAGATTTAAAAATGCATACATTTTGTTTTTTTAACTTAGTCTATAGGGTTTGGCCTTAGGCCGTCTACCAGATTGACATTCAAATAAAAAGAATTAATTCATATTTCTTATATCATGTATATAAAAATATGTGTAGGTACATATAATTTTTGTTTTTTTTTTTTTATACATATTTTGTTTTTCTTTAAAACATTTCTTCAATTATGCTATTTCTGTAACTAAGTGCGTTGACTGTGTAGTTGTAGAGCAAGTTCCAATCTCTACCACCATTCAATATATGTATTGCTTCCTCCAACCCAAGTGTCGGAACTCCGAAAAAGTTTATGCGGATTTCTTTAAGTATTGGACATTTTGCGATGAAATGTAACACATCCTCTCGCTCCTTGAGATTACAAAGTTCCCATAAAATTGGAAGCTCTGGGCGGTGTGGAATATAGTTCAGTTTTAGAAGTTCGCCTCTTACTTTGAAGATGATGCTTATCTTGTCTGCCGAATAACTGCTCAAAAAATAAGTCCTGTCATTTAGATAATGGTTTAGCTTGCTGTAGTAAGCTCTGTGTAGGGATGCTTGGGCTTCATTTGTAAATTCGTCATAGATTCGTCTTCCAGTTTCCGTCAGTAACCGTCTTGCTTTCTGCCTAATTGAAGCCTGTGGCTCATTCGCCATAAGAGTGAAGTTATAACCGCATTTCCGTCCCAGCAATTCCCAGTCTTGGACACATTTGACCCTGTAGCGCAGCATTTGTGTAAGCAGCAACCTTGGAATTCTTTCTTGGCTCATTCTTTACGATGTAGTCTAAATGCAGTTTAAGGGTATCCATGAACAGGGGTGCTACTCCAGTCTCCAAGTGTAACATATAGTTGGGGGAACTGTTTGGAATTTTAAAAACCCTCCTAAGGAAATATCGAATAAACTTTTCCCCAGCCTCAAACGAGCAGTAACCCCAAACTTGTGCTGCATATAGCAAAATTGAAGACGCTGTCGCACGGAATATTTTCTGCTTCGAAATATGAGAAACAGGCTTATTATTAATACAATTTACCCAGACTGCGCAAATCGCCCGTTTAGCTTCTGCAAGCTTTACCTTTAGGTGTTTGCTCATGTTCAAACTCGGCGTGACCAGCACTCCCAGATATTTGTACTGCTTAACTATCTCAATCTGCTCGCCCTGAAATTTCCATTTTTCAGTTCGAGCGTACCGTCCTCCACCATCTCGGAATATCATTATCTTTGACTTCTCTAGATTTACAGTCAAATTCCGCCTTTTGCAGTAGGTGTCCAACCTATTTACCATTATTTGCATCGTATCTATTTTGTCAGCTAGAAAGACGATGTCATCTGCAAACATCAGTGCTGGAATATTGGTTCCACTGAGCTCAATTCCACCCCTAACGTTTTCCGATATATCATTTATATACAATATAAATAGCAAGGTGCTAAGAACGCAGCCTTGTTTGACACCCATGGAAACTTCAAAATCCTCCGATAACAGGTGTCCATCTCAAACACATGCCTTATTGTTTTCATACAAAGCTCTTAAAACGTTGAATTATGGAAGTCAAAGAGTCTTTCACTTAGACGTTATCCGGATGGCATTCAAGGCTGAATTTCTATTCCCAAGGCAGTTTTTTCTAAGTTGAAGATTTGAGCTATGAGTCAATTCCCAAGTCCCAACAATTTTCTATGACTGATTACAAATGGCCCACATCCTTCAAAAGTCTGATCACCTACTTAAAATAAATCCGCACATCGGTACACAAATGCCGGCACCTACAATCAAACCTCAAACTTGTCTTCAAAAATCTAAAACATCCATTCGATGGGTAGCGCAAAAAAAAAGTATCTCGCATCATCCGTTCGCAGACCAAAAGGTAAAAAGAAGCCATCATCCGATCCAACATGGTAGCATAGCATACCCGCGAAAAATAGCAAATCATAATTTGCCAAGTCCTAATGAGGGGTTTGGCCACTCTCGACCGACGCGACGTGTGCATCGATAACTTGCGCCAGTTTGCGCTTCTCGCCATCCCCCATGATGTAGCAAAATAAAGGAAATCAAACAAGAAACCCGAAAAAAAGTAGTCCCAACCATTTGAATTAAGAACCAAGCCCGACTGTGGCGGCAGCTCCTCCAAGATCCAAAGAGACAACAACGACGAGGACGGCGGACGGTTACTTCGGAGAAGGGCGCACCACACCAAACCAAAACCAAAACCAAAACCAAAACACAAAATCACTTCACAATATTTTCTCATATCTTCTAATTTTAATCGCCTTACAGTTCGGCCCCCGACGAGGAGTTCCATAGAAGCTCTCTGCGGAAGACGGGACGGATCATTGCCATTATGAATCGCCGATTTTGTTTTGTTAAACGAAACGAATTATAGCCAGTCGCACGCCTCCTTTGGTCAAGGCAACCCAACGACAGACGATGATCGTGCATGATGATCATCATCGCGAACGATCATCAAAGTCCAAATGTGGCTTTGGAATTTTTATATTTTTTACTGTGCGCGCCCAAGCGAATGCGCGCTCAAAATCATTAACAGTTTTTGGCACTTAGCAACGCCAGCTATGTGCAACATTTGGCTCTAAGGGGTTATTAAAATCGCACATTGGGCTTTCGGATACTGTGCAGCAGATTAAATGCGCGCCCATCCAAACATAGCCCCACGACCTTTCCCAGGAACTCGCCCAAACTGATGGAGTGTAGGTAGCGAGTGTCGAGTAGGCTGGCATCGAATCGGGATCATAAACTTTGAATCTTAATAAGGACTTAAAATATTGGGACGCAGATGTGCATCCCAAAGAGTGTGAAGCTGAGGAATTAAACAATTCGATGGCTTCTGGCTTTGCTGTTTGTGGTACAGATCAGTGCCAGTCCCAGCCAAGGACTTCGGGAGCAAATATTTTTTGTTTCGTAAATTTGCTTAAAACCGCCAGCGGCTGACTTATGGGGCAGGCTACCTTAAAACAACCGCATACGAGCCGATATGCTGGGCATTCGTTTGTGCATTTCCTCAGAAACTCACTAACTAGGTACTGGCTCTGACTGCTCACCGTCCTGCCGATGTGCGATAAACGTCATGACACGTCTGTTATACGGGCCGGCAATAAAATTTACACAATTAATTATGACGTTCGACTGCAAAATTGCCCAGTGCTGGCGTGTGCAATTAAATTGTAAATTGTATCCTATGAGCAACCTAAAGATGCAAGTGAGTGATCCAATAAGTAAGAGAAGTATGGTCAACGCGCAACGTGGCACCGCCCATTCGGAAGTTGTCCTCCATATAGGCAAACAGCTTGTCTTGTTGTTGGTCTCGCAGTCTCACGGCCAACAAATTACAAGGTAGCGTTGAAGTATATGCACCGATATATGTACGAGTATATCCTGGTGGATTATAGCAATTTCTGACGAAACCTCCAATTAGATGTGTTGAATCTCCCACTTTCCTGTTAGGCATTCGCATTATCCAATCCAAAACCAAATATTTACTTTGGATGCCACTTGATCCTCCGACCGAATGACGCTTAAGTGACGGTCGGTGTGGGATTTACTTAGGGTCCAGCAGCAGCTTCCACCAGGTGTAATAAGGCATTTCTGGGAAACACTTTTGGGACCTGTGAAGATTCGCACCAAATTGGTGGTTAGGTGTTATGAGTGTCTAGAGACATCCTGTATTTGATGTGCAGGGCGTTCCAGGCTGCTGTGTGGTATGTAATTGTGTATGCGAAGGTAGTTAAAAAAAAAAAAGTTCAAAAAGACAGATTTCAAATGTAAACTTTTGTTTTTTTCAATTCCTTTGAAGTAGGTATCGGAGTAGATTTTGAACTGAATTCATCAAACAAAGTAAATTTCGACTATTAAATTAAAAAAAAAAACCTAAAATGGGTCGAGGAAAAGCCTTAACCGAGGCGGAAAATTGACAAAACAAAGCTTAAAGGACGCTGGCCTATCTGCATACACAGTGTGCAAAACAAAGATTAAAAGAAGCGTCAAATTATCAGGACTCTTTTAGCAAAAATCAGGGAAAATGTGGTATCAAGGCAAGTCTCACAACTATGCGTCACAGCAGCTGTCAGCTCATTAGCGCTCCCAAATTGCGCTTTATCCCCACCTGTGCTCGTTAGCGTCGAATTTACCATGGGACAAATCCATTTTTGCACTCGAACAGTTGGAAGAGTACTACACATACCTACGGTCTCAACATAAATAAATACGCTGGTCCCAGACTGTATCTCCCCCATGGTTCTAAAGAGGTGTTCTTCCACCACTGCGCATAAGCTTTTTCATCTGTCCTATTCTTCTGGACTCTTCCCGTGAAGTTGGAAAACAGCACGTCCCTAAAGAAAGGCGAATCTTCTTCTCCCACCAATTACCGACCCATATCACTTACGTCAATTCTTTCTAAGGTCATGGAAACGCTGATAAATCGTCAACTTTTGAAATATCTTGAATCACGGAAAATCCTTAATGACCGGCAGTAGGTATATTGTTTTCGTGGCACACAGATCCACTGCTGATTTGATGGCTTATCTCACCGAGAAGTGGAACCATAAATCTCTCCATCACTTCTGTGAATCGAAAATTGTTGCGCTCGATATTTCAAAGGCATTTGACAGAGTTTGGCACCAAGCTCTTTTGTCGAAAATGCGTGGTTATGGGATCGATATGCGTCTCTTATTCAATGGATTAGGAACTGCCTCTCTGGCCGTTCAATTCAAGTTGTTTTCGATGGTTTCAAGTCTGAAATTCAGCGCATAAATGCTGGGTGTTCTCCAAGGCTCAGTTCTGTCTCCGATTCTCTTTCTAATTTGCATAAAATGATCTCTTGTTTGCAACTTCTAATCCAATTCATTCCTTCGCTGATGCGACACCACTCTTAGCTTCTCATATACTTTCCAGGGCTGACATCTCTGCTCTTCAACCGTAGAACTGGAGCGGCATTGTATATTAAGCTCATTAAATTCTATTAAAATGGGGTTCAGCCAATACACAATGCTGTCTGCTGTCTCTAAAGCGAAACCCGAACCTACAGCCATAATCCATGAATGGCACTTGCATCAGCATAACCGAGACTTTCCATTCCTTCGTTGGATTGACCATATACATACACCAAGTCGCCAAGAAGGCTGCGAAGTGTCTAGAGGTTTTCTCAAACGGTGGAAGAAATATTTTACCCCTTCTGATGTGATGGCTCCAATATATAAGGCGGTCATTCGCCCCAAACTTGAGTACAATTCCCATAACTGACCTGGTGCGACGGAAATCATATTGCAGCTATTGGATAGGATCCAAAAGCGTGCGTTAAAGCTTTTGGGAGACACGAATATCCCAAATTCTATTAATCGCAGAAACGTTACGTTTCTCTCGCTGTTTTATCGCTTTTTTAACAAACAGTAGTTGGTCAACGAAATTGCCAGCTGCATTCCGCCCCTTCAGCAATTCAACCGCAATATTCGCCTTGCTACAGCCTATCTTCGGCCGTAGTAGGAAATATGGAGACTCTTTCATAAGCCGTACAACATGCTTGCCCAAATGCCTTGCCCAGCTCTGTCTTTCCTCATAGTACAATTTAAATACATTTAAAGCCAATGTGCATCGGAATCTCCTATCTTCTCTATTCCACTTTCCAACGCCCGCTCTGTGTACATCACACTACACCATTAGGCCCATTTCACACATAACCGGTACCGGCTACCCGGTCGTTGGGAATACATTTTTATGGGCGCGTTCACACCTGGCAAACCGATACCGTAGTCATACCTATAACCTCTTTAGCCCGTGTCAATTATTATAAAAAATAAAAAGGCGACCAAAGTTGATTTGGAAGGCCCCGATGTGTACTATTCCTACTATTTCCAAGACCTCCGCAAAGAAACTCATCATTTGGACCGGTTGCATAGCAGAGTTGAAGGTGTATGGTGTGGGGATGGGGACCGTTTCGTATTATGTATTATCAAACCTGCAAATTACAATGTTTGCTGAATGCGTTGTCTTACAATGGTAGGTCTGTTCGCCGATACATAAATACATACACATTAAATATTGTGTGATCACCCTAAGTGGTCACTTTGGCACTGAACTATAATTCAATGTATGAAATAGTAATATATATTTGTCACTTTTCTATACTCTTCTCTTTCTACGTTTACGTTATATTAAAGATCGAAACTTTTTTGTAGTTTAAACTTTAAAGAAACGAGCACGCGTTTTTCTTCTTAATAAAATCGGCTCTTTTAATTACAGCGCGGATTTTTGTCAGCCTGGAAATTCCGCCAAAAAACAACGACTCGAAGTTCCCAACGCGAACGAAGAAACAAGGTCTTTCCATACTTTTATAACCCTTTTAGACCTCTGACCTGGATTTATAAACATGATAATAAGCCAATGCATACAGGCCAGATTATTTAAAGAACGTACATATAGGGTGTTCCAGGTAAGCAGTAAAACCCTAAAAATTATGTTAAGCAGCATTTTTACGTACGATCAACAGAAGTTGTAGTAAAAGCTATTTTTTATAGGACAAAAATGGTAAAAAAAGGCTCGATATTTCTCTAAAAGAACCCAGAAAAAAAATCCATATGGGTGTTAGTGTTAGGTCCAGAAGACCGCTGGCCAAATCGACCAGTCCACCATTCGTTAAAAGTATAGTTGAGGAATGGACTTACCCCGAATGCTACTGTGACAGGGTGCTCCATCTTGTCGAAAGAACACCGCCTTTCTCTAAACAAGAGGAACATCTTCAAGGAGCTTAGGCAATACATTTTGAAAAAGTTGTTCACAATAATTAAATTCTTATACCTTGTGAAAGGATTTTGTGCGTATGCGTATGCGACTTGGGGTCTGACCAATGTTGCAAATTGTGGTGGTTGGTAACCCCATCTCTTGTGAATTTCGCTTCGTCAGTCCACAGAATGTATTTGAGTAAGTGCCCGTCTTCTGCCTGTTTGGGCACTAACCACTGTCAAAATTCTACTCTTCTTTGCGCATCTCCTGGTAGTAAATCCTGTTCCGGTTTTAAATGGAAAGGGTGTAATCTACTATTACTCTGTAGAGTTCTGTGAGTCTTGGTTTTGGGATGTTCCAACTGCACAGCTAGCCTGCGGACCTGACTGAAGGCTGAACTTCCGCAGCACGCAAAATCCCACCCTCAACTTCTGCCGCCGCTGCGTCTAAACCTTTAGCAGTGCTCTGCGTCCAAGGTGCGGATTGAACTCTTTTTTAATCTAGTGTTGACAACAAAAGGTCGCAGCTCGCAAGCCATATCGATATCGATATATCAACTTCTGGCTATCGATACGCTGATACTATGCCTTATCAGCATAATTTTGTGCGACGATGGTAAACGACCAAACGCTTCAAGTGTTTTGGGTTCATTTGCGTACGATGCTCAGTTGACATATTTATTGTCGTCCACAAATGTACCCTGGTCCGGTCGTCCCCTCGATACAGTGTCGCTCGTATATATCTACAATGTACAGTCCATGTCCATATCCTATTTACTGGAGTGTGTCATCGGAGTAATATGATTCTTTCATTTAATTGTTCACTCCATGAGTGCCTGTAATCTGTATGTCATTCATATCACTCCGATGTTTGAAGCAATACCATATTATGTACAAGACAATGCATTGGATGGGTTCCGGGTATCAAGTATCGAAGCGGATTTGAATATTATCAATTTCTTTCGGGTAATTAGTTAAGTGGTGAGATCCCAGATGTGGATCAGGACAACAATATTCGAGTACCTATATCTGAACTAAATCAAGCCATCGAATTAGCTTGGAGCTCGATTTCGCTAAATTAATTGGCCAATTTGTATGCATCCCTTCAAAACAGGATGTGTGAAGTTTTGGAGCTGCAGAGAATTTGGAGAATTTTGTTCAAACATTTTTTTTTAATTTAAACTACTCCAATTACCTTAAATTTAAGGAAAATGTTAAATAAATTAAATGTTTATGTTAAAAAGAACCGGAATTCTCTAAAATGTATTTTTCGTGTAAGTGTTCTATTCAAGTATTCTATGCAAGCTACCATGTATAGTATGTCAATGGCTGGTGGATATTATGCTGGTAAATGTATTTTAAATATGTCCATCTGTCAGTTAAAAACATTGAGTGCGACGAATTCTATAGGTTAGGGTCTGTGGCAGGAATTTCTGATTTGGATTTTTCAGCTACTTCTCCATAGAATTCAAGTGAAAATTGTTTTCTGGGTCAAACTAGTCAGGTTTGCAATGGGCAAAAGAATCAAGTGCTTTTTTTATCTAGATCACTTTCCATGTCTTGACAAATTCAGTTACAAACCAAGACTAATATGATTGACAACTTTTGATGGCATATTCTCCAAATAGCACCTGGCTAGTTTCGGGATCATGACGTAATCTCGAATGCAAAAATTTCGAATGTACAAAAATCTCGAAAATAAAAAGTAAATTCGAGATTTTTTTTTGCACCCACCCCATATGCAAACAGTTAACCCAAGCAGGGTGGTTGCAGGGGCGCAACATGTATCTTACGTAACTCACTTTTTAACACCATTTTTAATATTAATTCGAGATTTTTGCTTTCGAGATTTTTTTTTAGACCCGCTAGTTTCACAATACTTCTCTTTCCATAAATATGTTTACAATTTTATTGGTTAACATTTCGTTCAACCTTATATCACAATATACATTCGATGTCATTTAAGAAATCACATTTTCAATTCTAAATACAACAATTACTACATAAATAATATATCACATTACATTGTTTAAACTAAATCTAACTACTAATTTTGTTCTTTAACGCGTCTGGTGTGTAGACATTCACCACAGAGTCCCATCCGCAATCGGCCAATTGATGAGGATTATTCACATTCCAGTCAAGCCCATAAACGAATTCCGAATGTTTTGCTACCGTTTCGATAGCCTCATGCTTTTGACTGAGGTCCCAAATCCTGAAATACATAAAATCATTTAAACCTCACGTCATTACAAACCACATATCTTCATTATCCTTACCTCGTAGTAAAATCATAATTTGCCGAAGCCAACACCGTCGAGGAGCAAGGCGAAAAAGCCAATCGCCTCACTGCATACTCGCCACTGTACAATTCAAAAGTGTGCTGCCTCAGATTCCTCAGATCCCAGCCGCGTACAACGCCATCCGAACCTCCAGTCACCAGAACATTCCTATCGAACTTACTCCAGTCACATGTGAGTACTTCTCCCGCATGCGCTGGTACACTTATCAAAGGTTTACCTGTAAAATCTAAAGAATTCCATAAGTTCAAATATCCATCGGTACTTACACTAGAAAATATATTCGCTAAGAGGGGAGAAAATTTAGCACAATAAATTAGATCAGAGTGTCCAACATAAGTGGACACCGAGCTCAGACGATTCGAGTCCCACAATTTCATTGAACCATCCCAGCTGGCGCTCAAAATGTGATGATAGTTCCACTGTTCACCCCAATCGAGACTATAAATCTCGTTCTTGTGCTCTTGCAAGGTAGCAATGGGACTGGTCGATTTAGATGCTTCTTCGAGATTCCAGATTTGAAGACTTCCATCGCCCGATGCTGTTGCAGCTACACTGTCCACATATGGACACCAGGCAACGTCAAACAGACCATCGGACCATTCAAATTTGCATATCTCGTCCACTTCGCTGTCGGATCGAAGTTCTAAATAAAATAGAGTTCCGCCTCCTGCCAGGCCATATAGTTGGCTAGTGGCCAACAGTAGGTGGTTGCTATCGAAAGGGGAAAATTTAACATTATAACCATGACGGTCGGGGGTGACAAATGTTGATGACATTTTTGTGTGAGCAAATCTGTAAATAGAAAAGAAGCGAATTATTTAATTTTATTACCGTTTCGAAAGGTTTGTGTATAGGTTAATAGAATCTAGTTCCGGTTGATATCTATGGATCATCTAAAAGTATGCAATGATATATGTAGAAAATAATAAATTTTAAAAGCTAATCCAGTTGGTATTTCAACCAGAAACATAACAGCCATTTTTGTGAGCATACCAAAGTATGCAACATATTTTCCATCTAATCTAATACAGCAACCAAACAGTGCAAAGTGATTTTGCCAAATTCCAGGTTGTGGAATGAAATACATTTTATTATGAACTCCTCTAAATAGGCAGTCGATTTGGAGACAAAGTTATGCACAGGATATTTGGCTACATACACAATGCAGATTCAAAAATTATTTTATTACGGTTCCTTTGCATGAATTGTATGTGCCATAATGAAATGATAGGCAACATCTTTTAGCTATAGATCAAAGACATGGAAGTGAGCCAACAGGTCGGGTCTCACAGGAAAATTGGATATATGAATTGCACGATAAGTTTATATCTATTTTAGAGATGTGTACACCTTAAATATATCACTAAAGGCGTTGCAATCATTATGGATTTATAGAGAAGAAATTAAGTTATAACAAATTTCAGAAATAAAATTAAGAAACACACAACTTTCTTTCAGTTTTTCGAGTGTTTTACAAACCTAAGTGTTTGGTGCATTGGAATATTGAGGCCAAATGCCTTGAGTAGAAAAAACTTGCATAACGTTACCAGCTCTTACATTCAGACAATGTTGTGCAATATGTTCAGTTCTGCGTTTCAAAATTGGAAACTTTGTAGTCGGTAAACGTCAGCTTTTTTTTATTGATTAGTTCGTATATAGTGTGACATGTTGTAGGTACAATTTGACACTTGGTATATTGAACAAGAATAAAATCAATTGGCGCAAAGCAAAGGCCAATAAGCAGCCTGTAAATTAATTAGATAAGAAGTAGACTTTTAAAGGATTTTCCTTAACGACTAATCCACATTCCGCAAGGAACAGCTCAATGCTCATTCTGAGCTCAAATCAATTAGGAAGCCATTAAATACTTTCAAGGGTTGATATCCGAGGGTACATTTGATATTTTTGTTTGATAGCTTACCTCTACACAGACATCTATGTCAATTCAAATGGCCAATAAAACCACACGCATTTCATTTGTGAATCAACGTGGTGTGTTTCTAATTTGTTACCTAACCCTATAGAACTGTGTGCTATATAATATCAGCTAAGACTAGACCAATGTTATCGAAGGTAGTCTTGCATTTTTTATCGATCATTTATAGTTAATCCATTTAATTGTTTAAGTTTAATTCAAGATTATGCTGATTTACATTTCCGTATCAAGTTTTGTAATTTGTTTTAAAATAAATAGATGTTTTTCTTATACATGAGACGATAACATAAAAGAAGGTGTTTTTGACATTATTCGTTCAATTAATGTTCTTTATGGCCTGCACAATTACCACATCAATGGCTTCTTTTGTGCAGATATAGAACGGTTGGGTATTTCTATTTTCTGAAAATCGATAAAACGCCATCGCCAGCCAAAGTATTGCACTCAGCCGATGAATTGTGTTTTTATAGACAGCCTTCGGATTGTTGTCTTTGTTTTAAAGGGGTGAACAATAATTTCATATTTTCGTCGCATGACGTTTAAATTTGTATTCGTTTGGCAGCGAATGAGTGCTTACGTTGCATTAATGGTTTTTTTTTTAGGTTCTACAATATTGAAATGAAAATTACAATAAATCGCTGGTTATACGATTTTAACATAACCTGGTTTTTACTCTATGGAGTTTGCTCTTCTAAAGACAGCACAAGTGACGTCGAACATTCTGGTCGGGCAATTGAGGTCACAACACGAAAATATTGGACTAATGGCAAAGTGAACGTGCGCGAAACTTGATGAGGTTTATCATATGAATCAATTGCAAACATATTTGGATATACGAAAAAGCTATACGTCAAATTGGTGCCGATTTTGCTCCCAATTGACGTTCAAACGCAATCATTTGTCAACTTCAAAGGAGTGTTTGTCAATGATCAATCAACAATCACAATCCGAACTAATTTTTGCAATAGCGCCGAAAGAGTGGACTTCTCCTGGTGAACTGAAGTTGAAAAAGGTCATAAGGTGCATCTGTCGGCCAACAAGGATATAATATGGCGACAGATTTTTTTTGGGATGCAGTCGGTGACATTCATATTAATTAGGTACCATGAAGGAAGGAAGGTACTTTGTATTAACAGAAACAAAATTAGCTCCGTTGTGGGAACATTAACCGGACACCGTCTGATAGGGAAGCATGCCCGCAGAATGGGAGTACCCTACAACGATTTCTGTAGGTGCTGCATGAACGAGGAGGAAGAAGAAACCACCGTTCACCTCCTTTGCTCCTGTCTAGCTCTTGCCACCTTGCGTAGGGCTACCTTAGGGGTGTATTTCTTCGAAGACCTATAAGCGACCTGTCTCAGATATTTGCTGCATCAGCAAGTTCGTTACAAAGTCCAACTGGCTTGACTGAAACATCAACACACAATTACCTATTGAAACAAAATACCAATCCGTCTTTCCCGAAGAGAAATAATCCCTTTCGAAGTCAAGTTGTGGAGCAGATCTGTACCAGCCACACTCCCTACAAGCGGACTGTCAGAAGTTACAAGCGGGGAGTTAGACTGATTCAGTCACCCATTCGCCGTTGCCGAAGACTAACCGCCACCTATGGATGAGCTGAATATATCAGTCAACTTCATTTCGACACTCAAAATATCTCGAAAGAGGCAATAGACGGGGGTTAGACTGTTTCGATCACCTTTCGTCTTTACTCTCCCTGAAAGACACACTCAAACCCTTTTTTTTCGGTACCAAGCAGTGTGATGGTTTTCTTCAATCAAGCTCTTCTGGTCAGCATCATTCTTATCTCGTGGACAGGTTGTCAAATAAACGGGGGCAGATTTCTACGGTTACCCTCCGTCCTTACCCAAAAGCAAACCGCCGCCACCAGGAGTTGCTAAATTCAAACATTTTTAACCAACTGAGTTGACTGTTTTAGGCATCATTATGACCTCCTAGCAAAAGTAAGATGCACGGAGATACCTCTCTTTAAAAGAAATTCGCAGATAGCTATAGAGTTCCCACCTGTAATGTCCGGCCCATAATTTTTTCTAGCCACTTCCCCCCGTTTTGTGGTATCACAATGGACAATGAATTATAACATTATTCACAGAAGACGTACAAAGATGATACGTTTAAAATCGATGTTATTAAATATTTTGTACAGTAAACCATTCAACCTGGGCGATGAAAGCCAAGACTTCCGTCCACCTGACTAAAATGAAGTGAGAATAGCAATATCCAAGCTGAAGTCCAACAAGGCTGTTGCACCGGACGGCTTAAATGCAGAGCTTTTCAAGGCAACGGGAGATGGCTTGGTAGAGAAAAGAAATTAAGCCTGATGAATGGAGCCTCAGCATTGCTTGCCCGATCCATAAGAAAGGAGACCCTCTAAACTGCGCCAACTATATAGAGGCATCAGTCTCCTTAACATCGCTTACAAGATCCTGTCTGCCATACTTTGTGAATGCCTGAAACCATTTGTCAACGAACTTATTGGACCCTATCAGTGGGGTTTTAGGCCCGGTAAGTCTACAATCGACCAAATATTCACACTACGGCTTCAAAACTCAAGAACTCCAAATTGATACCCACCACTTGTTTATGGATTTTAAGGCTGCGTATGACAGCATTTATAGAGACGAGTTATATAGAGCCATGTCTAGTTTTGGCATCCCCGCCAAACTAGTCAGATTGTGCAGAATGACGATGGTGACGATGACGCTTCTTAAAGGTAGGAAACAATCTCTCCGTCACCTTTGATGTCAAAAAAGGATTTAGACAAGGTGACGCGCTGTCATGTGACTTTTTCATCATCATTCTTGAGAAAATTGTGCGAAACTCGCAAGCCAACACCAGGGGCATAATTTTCCAAAAGTTTGTGCAGCTACCTATACTTGCATACGCTGACGACATTGACACAATTGGCAGATCGCAGCGAGTTGTCACTGGTGCGTTTGCAAATATTAGCACAAAAGCGGCAAAAATGCGTTTAGTGGTGAATGAGGGCAAAGCAAAATATATGCTGTCAACATGAAGGGTCATTCATCATTGACGAATTAGACAGTACGTCACGATAGACAGCTAGAACTTTGAGGTAGTTTGGGACTTTGTCTACCTCGACTCCGCTAACTCTAAAAATTACATCACATTAGAAATCAAGTGCACAATTACACTTGCCAACCGCTGTTACTTTGGCTAGTAAGGCCTTGTCAAAAAACACTAAGGAGACTCTATATAAGAACCTCATCTTGCTTTATGGAGCAGAATGATGGACGTTATCAAAAGCGTATTAAAATCTCCTTCGAACGCAAAATTCTTCGAGTAATTTTTGGTCCCGTTTTCGTTGACCGGCTTTGGAGGAGGGGATTTAACAACGAACTCTACGAGGTGTACAGCAACATCGACCTGGTCAGTAAAGTACGTATCAGTCGACTAAGATGGCATACCGTAGCCATATCGTAGAGCGAATGGATACCAACGCTCCGGCTCGAAGAGTCTTCAACTCCAACAAAATTATTATGTAAATTCTAAGGCTGACTTATTTTGGGCTAGCAATTTTAAAGATTTTCTAAATATTTAGCTAAAACCTGCACTTAAACCCGGCTTAAATAGCGGAATAGAAATGTATCTAATACAATCAGAAATCTTCCTCTACGTTTTAAGAGACGGATAGTCTTTCTAACAAAATACGCACATACCTCCAGCCATATGCCCACACGTGACAAGACAAGATTAAAGAAACTTAAATGTTTTGGTCGCTTTTTCCTGTTATTTTGCATCAAACTTCCCTTGAAAAAATTGTTTTCGTTTTAATAAACAGATACAATTAGATGGCGCATACTACACACAGGGTATTAGCATTTGAACTACTTTGTACGTTAGTGTGTCGCCTGTTCAACATCTTACGCCAGCGACAAATCCACTTAGCCCCAATTTGCGAAAGGGAGAGAAACCCTTTCAGTGACAAAGGTATATAAGGTAGTGTCCAACTTGGAATCGGCTGCATAGCTAATTTTGCAAACGATACGGTTGGTTCGAATAAAGAACGTATACGGTGGTTCTATAATTTAAATCCTCTCCGTTACGCAATCCAATTATATATACCATCAACTGCAACTGGGTTTGCTGGCGGATTTTATTTAGTTCGTGAGTACTTATACTACCAGCAAGATGGTTGTTTCTGTGAAGGTGTTCAAAAAAGCGACTCCCAATGGAAAAGTCGTCTTCTACTTGGGTCGACGTGATTTCGTCGATCACTTGGACTATGTCGATCCTGTGGATGGTGTTATCGTTGTGGATCCGGATTACTTGAAGAATCGTAAAGTCTTCGGACAACTTGTTACGACCTACCGTTATGGACGGGAGGAAGATGAAGTCATGGGTGTTAAATTTTCGAAAGAAATGATTCTGTGCAGGGATCAGATTGTTCCTGTGACCAACCCCAATATGGAAATGACACCAATGCAGGAGAAACTGGTCCGCAAACTGGGTGCCAATGCTTTCCCTTTCACATTCCATTTTCCACCCAATTCACCCAGTTCGGTTACACTACAGCAGGAGGGTGATGACATGGGCAAGCCACTCGGAATCGAGTACACAATTCGAGCATATGTTGCCGATTCGGAGGATGACCGTCAGCATAAGAGGAGTATGGTCAGCTTGGTGATTAAAAAGTTGCAACATGCTCCTGCAACTCGTGGCCAAAGGTTGCCAAGTTCGTTGGTTAGCAAGGGATTCACCTTTTCGAATGGAAAAATAAGTTTGGAAGTGACATTGGACAGAGAGATTTACTATCACGGCGAAAAGGTGGCGGCAACTATGCAGGTCAACAATAATTCGAAAAAGAAGGTCCAGAACATCAAGGTGATGGTCATTCAGCATACTGAGATCACAATGGTTAACGCTCAGTTCAGCAAGCACGTTTCATCATTAGAAACAAAGGAGGGTTGTCCAATCACGCCAGGAGCTAATTTGACGAAAACTTTCTATCTGGTCCCATTGGCAGCTAGCAACAAAGATCGACATGGTAGGTTGATAAAAAAACGTTTTTTCTATGCCGCAGATGTGATAGAGTTTCGTTCAAAGGTATTGCACTCGATGGGCACTTGAAAGATGAGGATGTAAATTTGGCCTCCTCGACAATGGTGCAGGATGGAAAATCAACTGGCGATGCCATTGGTATTGTGATATCGTACTCTCTTCGAGTCAAGCTCAACATGGGCACCCTGGGGGGTGAAATTCAAACGGACGTGCCATTTAAACTTTTGACACCAGCTCCAGGTATGATTAAATTTAAAATGTTCCCTACAATGGAGTTTATCGTTATATTTATCTATACTTACAGGAGCTGTCGAAAAGAAACGCGTCAATGCAATGAAGAAAATGAAGTCCATCGAACAGCATCGCTACGACAAGGGGCACTATCAGGACGACGACGATAATATCGTGTTCGAGGACTTTGCCAAAATGCGTATGAACAATGTGGACATGAATGATTAGTGCTGGATATTGACATATTTCTTTGCCATACATCATATTATAAGGGTAAAGGTTAAAAAATCAATTAGCAAGGTTACAGAGCTGTAAAGTGATTATATTTAACTGAAATGTATTAATATTTTAAAGTATAGTACAATAATGCGAAACAAAAATGTATTTCACAAATAAAGCGCTTTTAAAGCGGTACGATTATTGGTATAATAGTTTTTTTGCTCGGGTAACTGTGTACGGTCGGTGGTCAAAAGTGACGTCTACAATTCTAGTATCATCCCGAACTGCTTCGGAATATTCAAATCCCTGCTCTACATGGACTTCCAATTCTTATACGAGGTAAGAAAAGAGGTACTGGCAGATTTACTCCGTTTGGCAGCGGTTGTAGAACTTTGCAAAGAAGCTTAAGCATCCGTAAAAGAAATAGGCACGTATACGACGAGTTGGTATACCGAGAATGTTGTGCAGACAAGTATATCGTGCTCCAGTTCGAAAGCATCAGCAATCTGATCGACGATAAACAACTATAACATCAGTAGCACAAAAAGGTGACGTGACATATTTTAAAACTGATCCTGATTCGAAATTGGCGTGGCCATCAGAAATAACATAATTGACCCACATACGTTTGACGTCAATTGGTGAAGTTCTAGCCAAACAAAGGACAGTCACAACTGCTATACGAAGACCCGTTTCCTGATGTAAAGGCCAAAGGGAACTGACCACAGGACGCACTTACCTAAGTCATGCAACCAACCTCATCAGCATTCTCACAGAATCTGATGCCACTACTAAGAGAACAGGATTAGGACAATCATTTCGTCAATTATTTTGGATCTCTGGCAGATTTGTTTAGTAAACGCACTTTTCTTTGCGAATGACGTAGGTATCAGGTCACTAAAGTGGTGGATCGTGGATGTAATCAACATTTAATGGCCGCCAAGAACTCAAATAAAGCTTTAGCTACATCGCTGATCAGTCAAGAAAGTGTGACACCTATACATGACAGCTTATACACCTTTAGTACATGACCAGCGATGCCAACTAAGGCTTTTTCATGCCTTTTAGGCATTATTTCATTAGCTAAGGCTTTATGGCTTGTTTTTTGTCAAAAAGGCATCTTTTTTTTATTTCAGTAATTTTTTTAAATTTTGTTTTGATTCAACATACTGACTTTTTATTTTTTTAAACATTCTTAGCTCCAGTTTCACAGTGGGAGTTTAAACTACACTTTTTGTTTAAACTTTAGTTCAACAAATAATTCGGTTTCACAGTTTCGTTTAAACCTTGAACAGAGTTCATTCTGTAGTTTAAGTTAAACTACAATATTCTGCCGTTTAAACCTCAGATCAGCCAATTGTCAAAAACACACACATTTTACTTTGTTTTGCGTGTTCTTTGAAAGAAGAGACAAGGAACGATTTTGGAAAAGTATTAAAGCTAAGTACCTACTGTACAATACTGCCAAATTCTATTCATTAAATTTAGTTAAACAGAGTTCAATTGAACTGAAGTTCAGATTACATTGTGAAACCGGAGCAGTGTGAAACTAGGGATAAAAGTCCTTTAAGTGGAATTATGCACACAGTCGCTTTTTAAAGATAAAAACTGCTATGATCTGCAATTCAAACAAACAGACATATCCTTGTTTCAAAAATCAATGTATGATTTCAAGGACCAAGGCGATCTGAGGACTAAAACTATGTTTGTTTTGTATTCAATACTTTATGTACCTACTTATGAAACTAAAATGTCATGAATTTTGTTCCTATTAAGAATTTTTTCTGTGATTTTAGAATTTAAGATATTTTTTGTTAATTTTTTTATATTTGTGTTTAATTTTTATTTTACTACTCCACTTTACTAAAAAAAATTATTTAAGGTATTATTTTATTGAAAAAGGCATCTTTTTCTTTCAAGTTAGGCATTTTTTCGTCAAAAGTGGTTGGCAACGCTGTACATGACTACACCAGTATCAGTAGTCCGTTCACTTAATCTAAACAAAATAAGAATAGTGATACCGAATCTAGGCTATAAGGACTGTCAATAGCAGCTGAACATGACGGTTTACCCGAAGAGGTTTATAACGGAGCTATTAAAGGTCATTTGCTGAAAAGTCGAAATGTTTCCTTTCTTCGTCTTATCTCTAACAAAAATGCTGGACTACCGAGCAAGGGTTTGAGGTTCAGTCCCCGGAAAACATACAAAATTAAGGTATTTTCCAGCTTTGAGGTGGTAAAAGAAGTTTGTCTACCTTAAATCTGCTATCACATCTGATCGGTAATCTAGACTTCAAATCGCTCTTTCCAAAATATCTAAGGAAGTTTATAATCCCAGTACTGCTTTATAGATCTAAAGCATTGGTCGTCAATCCTTCGAAGAGGTCGTTGTGAGGGAAAAATTCTTCTTAGAGCACTTCGTCCATTTTATGGTCGCCATAATCGCTCTACTGAGCAGACTACGTTTATAACTAAAATTGCCGTATATATGATCTGCTGAAAACCAGAACCATTGCAAGAACTGCCAATGCATCCAACAAAATGTACCATTTGGTGTGGTTTATGGGCCGCTGATATCATTGGGCCGTATTTCTTCAAAGATGATGACGGCTGACGGCAACAACCTTACGGTCAATGGTGCTCGCTATCGTTCGATGATTTCGGACTTTTTTTTTCCAAAATGGAAGCGCTGGGTTTAGTCGACATGTGGTCTCAATACGACGCCGCGATATGCCACACAGCACGCGAATACATGGACATATTGTGAGGCGAATTTGATGAGCAATTCATCTCACGTTTTGGACCTGTGAATTGGCCGTCTAGATGGTGCGATTTGACGCCGCTGGACAATTTTTTGTTGGAATATGTGAAGTCTCTCCTCTATACGGATAAGATAAGCCAGCAATTATTGCCGCCTTTGGAAGACAACATAACTCGTATTATTGGTGAGATACCAGTGGATATTTTGGAAAAAGAATTCCAATATTGGACAATCCGAATGGACCACTTGACCACGAAAATATTCAAAAAGTAAATGGCATCACGAATTGATTTATCGACCCTAATAAAAATTTCACTCAGTTTTGCAAATTTTCGTTTTTAATCGCCCTTTAGTAGCCCCTGCTAAGCTAAGCTAATTTAAGCCCCTGCTAAAATTAAAGGTATTCTGTGTTTTTCTTTCTTCTCTTCTTAAGGCAAACATACGATAGATCTACAAAACTTTATATAGCAGTAACAACACGTTGAGGTGGTTAACAATAACACCACAGCTGAATTCAGAGTTACACTTGCCAACCACTGTTTCTTTGGACTAAGAAGGCAACTGGCTAGTAAGGCCTTGTCAAGAAACACTAAGGAGACCCTATAATATAAGACCCTCATCATCCCAGTCCTGCTCTATGGCGCAGAAGCCAGCGAAGATTTAACAGCGAACTCTACGAGCTGTATAGCGACATCGCCCTGGTCAGAAAAGTATCTATCACTAGACTAAGATGGACATGTAGAGCGAATGTACACCAACGCTCCGTCCCGAAGAATCTTCGATTCCAACCCGGAGGGACAACGCAGTAGAGGAAGACCTCGCCTTAGGTGCCGCGCACAAGTGGAAGTGGACCTCAACCAACTTGAAGTGCGCAACTGGAGGCGGTTAGCCAAAGATTGGGCTAGCTGGAGAGGCGTGTTGTTTGAGGCCCAGGACCCGGACTGTAGCGTCAACTAAGTAAGTTGTCCTCTTATCCATTTATATAAGAACAAACAATTCATAACCCTCAGTATATAAATAACAACAATAACAACAATCACCCGCACCACCTACAATAGCTTGTTTTTTAAGTCACCCCGCACAGTTTAATATTTTAACCCACAAAACACCATCGACACCCCTTGCTATCTTTCCATAATTTCTCTTCCTTAATGATATAGATAGGTGCTGCTATTTTGTATCTTCGATTAGATAAAAATAAATATAATTTTTAACACTTACCTAAATAAAAAAAAAATATATAACACTCGCGTTCTAATAAAAACAAAAACAAGAAAATTATTAGTAATTATGTCTTATTAAAAAATATATATATTTTTAACACAGCAAGTAATTCAGTTTAATCGAAATTAAATACAATTTTCTTAAATCTGTGTCTTATATAGCGGTTAAGGTTATTCTTGTATCAACTTCAGAAGCTGAATGAGAATAAAAGCAAAATCACCTTCCATAAACCTAAATTCCTTGGGTTCATCTTCAAATGATACCAGTGAAAGTAAGTTATCCCCTCCATTCTTCGGAGGGATGTTGTTAAGGGATGTCCATAACCAAGGTGGCAGTTGAAACCACAGACAAATTCTTCACCAATCGCAGTTGAGCAATTATTTCGACCCTCGCTGTACCATATAATTAAAAAGGGGTTGTAAGAATTACACAATCACAAGAAATACATGATGGGGTGACCACACAATGTACTCTAAAATTTGTCCGTTAAAATGCAGATTTACGACTATAGATTTGCCAATCAAGGTGTTAAGACCGTGACCATGCGGAAATTGAGCAAAAACTGCAACTTCGTATTACTATGGATCATTGCTTGTGGATTCTGTGGTTTTTTCTCCACCAGTGGTTTTCCAGGAATGGGATATAAGATGATCGAATCGGATATTTTGTCAGTTTGATTTTTTTATTGTGCCCTGAAACACACACGTATTATACCTAACAGTATGAATTTTATATTCCAAGTGCAGTTCGTAACGTTTTTATTGTGTTGTGAAGAAATGTTCGCAAATATTCTACCGGCCACTCTGTCGTTGCACAAATACGAAGGGAATTATTATCCTACCTATGCCTCTAAAAATGTCAATTCTTATATCGCTGAGGGACTAGGACTACCCGAACATGGCCTAATAACCAGGTACCTAAATCCAGTGCAATTAAGTCATCAAATCTACCATAGTGACGATGAAGCAGCATTTGACGCAACACCCAGTGATCATCAAGTGCAACCTTTGCAACAAGTTAGTTCAAGTGGTACATTACAGGCGGGAGATCTGAAACTTTCTACAATGCTGCCAAAGAAGCAAAGGCCAATTGACAAGCAGAATGCCAGCGTTACTCGTCAATACCAGTAAGAAATTAATGTCGTTAGCTTATGGATGAAATAACAATATAAATGATTGCACCTAGTGATATATTTTTGAAGTTGAAATCACCACAAAATTTGGTATTTGGACATGTGTTGAACTGGCCGGAATTGGCGGAGAAAAAGTTTGAAAAACGCCACGGAAATAATTACAAGGGTCAGGTGAGTCACATCAAATTGCTGTAATATTAGCCGTATTTAATTTATTTTCGTGAACTGATCTAGATTAAGTTTTAGCACAAACTTACAAAGTTATCCAGTTTTCATTTGGGTTTATTTTACGGGCTAGGGTCTGTGCTGATTTGATGACTTGTTTGAGTATTGCTTACAGTTTCTAAACTACGTTCATTGCTCTCGATACAGACAAACGCATTTTGGGGACTTCCTTTTATATTATGACGGCGGAAAATTAGAAGCTGTCTCAGGACAGTTATATACTTTCGGATATATGTCAGACGTTCGCGAGAGTTGGCGCTGGTATAAGACTCCTTGAGGTGTAATTTGTTTGAACCTAGAACCCCTCGATCAGTCTGTCAAGCCACTAGCCACTGAACCACTGTGACAAACCCATGCGATACAAGACCGCGACTATTGGATTATGTATATTTTTGTTTGACAAAAAATGGCTTTTACTATTACTTCTGTTTTTCGTACGTAAAAAAATTGCTTAACATAATTTTTAGGAAATTTCTCAAGGATAAAAATTTCATAAAAAAAATTAAAATTTATTAAGTCAGAATTTTGAGAAAAAAGGTATTTTAAGTAAAAAAATGTAACAACTAATTTTCAAAATGTTGAGTTTAAGGAGCCATTACTTTTTTGTAGCTGCCCAGATGTAACCAAAGTGCTTTAGACTTTTAGCGCTACTTAATTGTCTTTTCAAAATGCCCAAAACAATTTTTGTACCTATTAGTTTAGAAGTTATAGCGTTTTAAGTGGTAACACCTCCGAATTAGAGGTCACATACTTTTATGGGCTATAACGGGAAATACTATGAAAATAGACCCAATATGCCATACAATTTTTTGTTCAGCATAAGTTCAGGAATCTTCCCTTAAAGGATTGTCCTTCTTAACTGGGACACCCTGTATAGTCCGTCTATCTGTCAAGCAGTTCTGGTACCTCCAATCTAAAACCAATATAATTAGACCAGTGCGTCTCTCTGTCTGTTTAAAACAGGATAGCGTCCAAACGAATTGACCTAGGTGAATCAAATTTTGTGAGAGGACTTCTTTTTATCGTCGTCAGGTTGATATTGAAAATGGGCTAGTAAAATCTGTCTAGCCGTTTAGGAGGAGTTCAGTTACAACACACGTAAAGAAGAATCTTGTATATATAAATGGTGGCAAAAATGTATAGTAATTCATCAATTGAGAACGGCTGAACCGATTTGGCTCAAATTTCTTTTTAGCTGTTCGTAATTGCCAGGAGAAGGTTTTTACGAAAGAAACTATTGGGAAACCCCTCCGGAAAAGTCGGGAAATTGGAAAAATCTAAAACAGATTTTTTGAAGGCTTTTCGAATGGAAAAATATAAAATTCTTAGTGGAAAATTCCGGAAAAACGCGAAAATTTTGAATTTTTTTCGACGAAATTTTGGCATTTTCTTTAATTCTGGCAACAAACAATTCGGTCAAGATCTCAAAATGCCTTGGCTGTTGCATCCTATGGCATTTCTGCCACATTGTTGGATGGCGGTCGAATTGCACATTCCGCTTTGAAGCTGCCGATGAATCTTCTCACGGTTGACAAGCCAACGTGCACAATGACCAAGAATTCGGCGACAGCGAAATTGATGCGAGAGTGCAATCATTTGGGATGAATGCACGATGGCGCATAAACGAGCTTTGGAGGCAGTTGACCGAACGATGAAGGATTTACGAGGTGATTCGAGACGATTTGGTGGGGCTATGATATTGCAACTGCTGCCGATGAACTTAATGCATGTCTGAAATCGTCGTCTTTGTGGCGGCATGTAAAGAAGTTGAAATTGACCACGAACATGAGAGTCGCATTGCAGAATGACCCATCTGCTGCTGAATTTTCTAGACAATGCTAGCGCTTGGCAATGGCCAAATTCCCGTTGATGTTTCGACTGGATTGAAATCGTTCCCGGCAAGTTTTTGCGAGTTCACATCGTCGAATAAGGGACTCATCACCAAAGTGTTCCCCGGCATTGCACAAAATTATAAAAATCTCGATTGGATTAGTGAACGGGCAATACTAGCAGCGAAGAATAAGGACGTCGATAGATTTTTTTCAAAGTCAAATCGCTGGAGAACTGCATTCGTACAAAACCGTTGACTGCGTGACCGACGAGGATGAAGCGACCAACTATCCGAAGGAATTTTTGAACTCTCTTGATGTGACAGGAACTCCACCGCAGCTGAAACCGTCTTCATTGTTTGTTTTTGCACCGGAAAACAAATCGAAAAACATTGTTTATCACATCGCTCTCTACTGATTTCGATTCCATTCAAATAAATCACATTGGAATTTGAACTATCTGTGTTTTATTATCACTCTGGAGTTTATCTGAAGGCGTTAAATTGGGGCGAGACGAAGTTCACCGGGTCCGCTAGTTATTTATATAGATTATCAGAAATTCATTAACACTGCTCTGAGTCTAAATGTCTGTCTTTCGTCTTGGAAAACCCCTTTCCTGATTTTACTTAATCTAGTGAAGGATTTTCTGTTCTTCCGTACAGTTTCTGGTCAGTTTGCTTACTTACTTACTTACTTACTTACTTACAGTTTGTACTTTTCCTGCGGACCAGTTTATTAAGGTTGTACGAGGAACGTTAAAATTAGCTGCAGACCTTTGTTTGGAATTCCCCTTTTGACCGCGTCCAAAGCATTTCGCAAATCTTTTTGTACAGGAATTGTTTTGGCATTTTCAAATAAAAGCCTGAAATATCGATTTAAAACTAACGGTTAAAAGGTATGCAAATATGTACAAAGAAAATTATGGTTGGTGTCCATAACTAATATCCTCAAAAATGTCCAATTGCGCCAGTGTCGTATAAAAATACATCTGTGTCGGTCACTAGATTTATTGAACATTACTTTTCAGTTTCGGACACCCCACGTAAACTTAAGTTGTTTTATTGATTTAATAATAACTGACTAACAAATATATCGACTACTTAATTATTTTAAATAAAATTCACTGTTCACATTTTTACTATACACGGTTATATTTTTAAAATAATGATCTGTTCTGTACACGTGTTTCTTAAGGCGGCTATCAGATTGAGGCAACAAGCAATAAGCAACTATAGTTGCTATAGCAACTGCCAATAAGCAATCAGCAACATTTTTCGTTCGAACGATATTTAGTAGCTTTGATGTGAAACCTAAAATTTAATTCAAAGTAAAATAATTGTGAGCGATAATTTTGCGTGTTTCCTATTGCCAGTTGCTTATTGATTGTTGCCTCAATGTGAGAGCCGACTAAGGAAATCTCAAGTTTTCTAAAATTGCTAAAGGTTTCAAACCAACGTCTTTTATCACAGGGCACTGAACGACTACAAAATATCAAGAGAAGTAATTTATTATGACATTTGAGTGCCTGATGAAATGAACACATTAAAAATAGCTTCCGTTACTTCTATTGATCTCTATGGATCTCTCATTTTTGCCCGAAGCTGGTGGTCTATTCTCTCTGGTTTGTGGTATAGCTACGGTGACCATCCGTCCCGTATTTCCTGGGACAGTCCCGTATTTCAATCGACTGTCCCGACTTTTTTTTAAAGACATACGGGACGTACAAATGTCCCGTATTTAATTTTTAGTCCCGTATTAGTCCCGTATTTTCATTATAAACTTCTTAAATTATTATTCAAATTCAAGTTTTATTAACATTAACATGCACTTCTTTATAACTATAAGGCCTATCGCTCAGTCTTCAACATGAAATGCAGTTTGCAGACGACACAATAAACGTATGCAGCATGTCTACGACATGTTCCCGCAATAGTCCAAATAATTGGAAAAATTTCCCGGACAATTCGAAAATTCGAGAAAAGTGGAAAGTGTTTGTTAATTTTTGTATATACTCGCGACATCACGGTAGATTTACGTTCACAAAACGATCGTATACAAATTGAAATTTAGACAAGGCAACTATCGAGTCAGATAGTAAAGATTACTAACTATGAAGCATGTGATTGTATCCTGTTTTGATTTAAAGCCACGACGTGAATACCGATGGTTTCCGTTGAAATGTAAAAATTAAGCTAAGGAAAATGAAGGTACATTTGAATGGAGGCTGAGTTTTAGTGCGTTTTAGTGCGTACCTGCCGGAGACTTACAAAAAATCGATTTTAGGGCCTTATACTGGGGGGTTATTCCCAATGGCGCAGCAGATAAGTATATATTGGGGTCGCGGATCGCATAGTTTCTGCATTCATATCTGAAAAAGTATTGGTTTTTTCTGTACCTATATATTTACAATTTAACATGGAATCATCATAGCTTGAGTGTTGAGTCATGAGAAATACTTTTGAAGGACATGTCTCATTTAAAAAATCGAGAAGTTACTGAAAGACAGTTTTCAAGTTGGGTTTCCAAGAGTACGGAGCATTTGTCTTAGACATGTGTACGACAAATGAGTGCAACATGTTTTGTCCCTATTGTGTTATTTTTACGTCGTGACTCATGAAGTCATGAAGGAATCAAGTTAAAGTCAAGTCAAAAGTAATAATTTATGTAATAATCCAATACAAGTGTTTTGTTTTTTCTGTTTGTTGCTATAATTTTCATATTTCTTTTTGTCCCGGGTTTGGCTTCTTAAAATATGGTCACCGTAGGTATAGCCACTTATGTGGACGAGGCACATGTATTTACCGACAGGTCCATTTACGCCTGATTTTATGTTCTTATTTTATAATAATTGAAGATCTTATTACTTAGTTCATCAATGTTATGTTCAATGCCATTAACAGCCTCTAGCCGCGAGTTGCCTCTCCTGTTTCTCTAACTACGAGTTACGATTATAGACTAACCCCCGTATTAATAAATACCGCATAGTGGCGAATTAGCTCTAAAACATCTTTTAAGTCGTAAATATTATTTATAAACATATCTTAGCTTTCACTGACATGTTTTAAGGAGCGGATAACTTAATTCAACGAATTCGGCGTATAGAGAGTGGTTAACTTGCACACACAGTTAACTTGCTATACACATATTTCAAATACACGTATACCAACAAAAAGTTCGATTGGACGCGAGAAATTTAAAAGCTGGAAGAGAATTTCAGAGAGAATCTAAAATTCGCAAACGAAAATGCTCTGAGCATGATAGTGTCAGCTGATGGAATATGACAGATTTACAACCATGTTTAGTACAGTTTGGACGCAGTGCTGCCGTGCGTTTAGTGATAAAGAGTGCATAGCTAATATGGATATAAGATGTATTTATGAATAATAAAAGTTATCAAACGAATAAGTCCACTATCCGTATGGTAGCTAAAAGATGTTTTAAAGAGCGGATAGGGCTTTTTTATTAATTCCGCTGTAAGTACTTACTTATACCTATTTCTGAGGTAGTATAACAAAAATCGAACCTTAAATACTTAAATTGCTTCGCCCATTTGTCGACTTCATTTAAGACGCATAACTAGATGTAGATTGCAGGTTGGAGAAATGCTTGATTGGCAGATAAATTAGTTAAACGTTGCTTTCCTTTCATGCACAATGAACTGGCGAACTGTGACAATGACAATTAAAAGTTAATTTATGTGGTCGCGATGTCTTCACCCGTATCGAAGAGCTCTCTATAGAGGCAGCTACATCTTACTTCCATCTTTCGTGTAGGTAGGTAGGTATACATATATGTACTCTTTTTTTCGCTACAAGAAGTACCTACATGTACTTTCTTTTTATTTGTTATTAGCTCATTCCTATGGGAAATGATTGCATGCAATTATAAGTTCAATGTTTTTCAACTATGCTCGTAGTTTTTTTTTTATTGTCTAGATCTTTAGATACAAGAGCAAGCAGCTATAAATACATAACTACATTATGCAAATCTTTCAAGTTCCCAGGTATAGTAAGTATACATTCACTTGCACGGTTATTCATTAATAAACGTAACGCACGTAGTGCTACATAACAAGTCTATGATGGTAATGAGCCAAAACTAGCAACTGCTATTGAATTACTTATACGTATAGACCAAATTAATCAATTACCAAGATGACTTGTAGAAAATCACTTTTATAGATATTAATGATATACCCTTTTCTGTTTTATTTAATTATTTCCAAAGGTAATTTGGGCCGACAGAAAAGGAGGATATGGTGAACATTACTGGGATCTGGCACAAGGAGCTCTGTGAGCGAAACCCCTCCGCGCCGCACCGATGACGTACGTGACTTTTTTGAATCTTGAAATCTTATCGCACCAGTGGTAATATGCTAAAATGCAATAATGTAAGTTATAATGTTGATAATAAACTACTCTCCAACGGAGACACGAACAAGCGAAAGGATTAAGCAATGCAATTCCTCAACCCTTGTTATGAAAATTCGACTATAAGGTCACACGCATTACAAGAATTTCTCTAGCCATCAGCAAAACCGAAGAAAGATCTCTGACTCGAGAAATTCCCACGAAAACTGGCCAGTCCGGTTTTGAAAAAGAAAAAAACATATAGAAACCATCCTTCCACCCCTAAAAGGTCATCCTGCACAATGAAAGCCCATTTCATACACATTTTCGAAGATCACTAATAAAACCAGTTTTAATGATGACCCAAGATGTCCTTGTCCGCAATATTTTGCTTGTCTCCTTATAAATATGTCATGAAAAAAAAGGGTTGCCGGTTGCTGCTTGGTGAAGGGTTGAAGGACATGCATTGTAGGTCATTGGGATGTGGATTAATTTGCATATATCTCAGTAGGAGAGTGACTGTCCAAAAACCGGACTTTGTAGGAATTACTTTTACTTTAATTGCACCCGAAGGGATGACACAATTATGGACGAAAGGGATTGTGCAACATTCAGTTCAAGCATTTATGCATACCTGTAAAAGAAATTGTCCTTAAGTCGCTGGGTCATTCATTTCAGATGTCCAGAACCGGTTTAAAGTATTTTCTTTTCTCTGAGAAAAGGACACACACATGAGGATATCTTAGATAAAGCCCTCATTGCGATGTGTCTCTGAGATTCACCCCTTTTTCCCATAGATACAGTCGAAGAAGAAGAAATTGATGATAAAGGACGATGTGTCTTTGCTAGGCATGATAAAATATTATTCCCATTGCTCGGACTTTAAATTTGGTTAATTTATGCAAGATTCCATGATGGTTAGTATACTGTGTGTACATTGCTATAGGAAACCGGTTTGACCGGTGGTGTTGACCACGAAGACGTCTTGAGAGTATAGGCATTTTTGTGTGTGCATTAGATTATTGTTGATTATACATACTCGCATAGCAATACGAAGACGAACTGTGGGATAGATAGATATTTGAAAATGTAAAAGTATTGCCTTTTTTGGGGAAGGTTAGGCGGAAATGTTTTATTATTATTATTAGAATTAGAAGAAGGATAACATCATATTAAGTGGATGTTGCGTGTTATTGGTTGCGGAGGATTACAGATTGGATAAATGGAATCATCAACGCTGCTGGTGCTGGGGTGGAATCGGCTAAGGTGGTTTGTGATAAGTGATAGTCACAATCAACAAATTGGTCTGCGTAAGGTGATTGTCACCGGTGACAATCACATTTTTGTGATAATTTCTTGTGACAGCAGTTTAGTTGACACTTGCATGTCGATTTAGTAGTGTTTTTTATCTTTTGATGTGTTTGTACCTCTGCAATTATTTTTAGGATTTGAAAGTGTATTGGAACAAAATAAAAATAACGATAGGGGTGTTTTTTGCCCGACTGTTGCGATGGAAAATTCAAAGTGTACATATACAAAGCTAATTGCTGTTTCCAAATTAAAGAAATTACAAAATGTTCGACTAAAAAAGGATATAACTATTTTGGTAGTAGGTATATCCTACCCCTAAGGCAATTATTGCATTTGCCAGCTAGAGTTTCGTCAAATCACATATCACATTCCATCTATTCTTCAGTTAGCTACAAGAAGTTGGTAATGACTGGTCAGCACCAGTTGGCCAAAATACTCTGTGTGAGGTGACCTCGAGAACACTTAAACTCTGTCCCATAGGTGAGTGGCGCATTCATATTTAGGGACACTTTCTCCCAGAAAATCCTATGGGCAGGGCATCACGGCAGATAGCGCCTCAGGTGGGAAAAGATTTGGCCAAATTCGGGTGCTTTTCCACGTAGTTTGCGCTTTATTGGCTGCGCAAACCGAATATAGATAATACTGTTATAGTTAGTCAATTACGATATTTAGTAGCTTTGATGTGAAACCTAAAATTTAATTCAAAGTAAAATAATTGTGAGCGATAATTTTGCGTGTTTCCTATTGCCAGTTGCTTATTGATTGTTGCCTCAATGTGAGAGCCGACTAAGGAAATCTCAAGTTTTCTAAAATTGCTAAAGGTGAGTGGCGCATTCATATTTAGGGACACTTTCTCCCAGAAAATCCTATGGGCAGGGCATCACGGCAGATAGCGCCTCAGGTGGGAAAAGATTTGGCCAAATTCGGGTGCTTTTCCACGTAGTTTGCGCTTTATTGGCTGCGCAAACCGAATATAGATAATACTGTTATAGTTAGTCAATTACATTGTGGAAATGATTATTTTTATATTACTTTGCATTTGCTAAAAGTGCATTAACTACTCAAATGCTTTTACCCAATTAGAAAACAATACAAAAAAAAACAATTAATGTCCAAAACACATGTGCAGAAATTCTGAATGCTTCACTGCATGCAGTACTGCAGATGAAACACATGTGCAGAATTCAATTTGCGGCAGTTGCTGTCAATGAGGGGAAAAATACGTGAGTGAAACAAAGACGACAAATAATTCCCGTCTCTCTTTTCGTCGTATGCATCAGTAGCTGAATTTAAAAATTCGATGCTGCCAAGTCTACTTAATTTAATTCACTGCGTTGATATGCAGTGGATTTAGAAATGGAGACATGTTGCAGTGCTGCGGTGGCTGCAGAATTAACATTTGTTTCACCACATAAGAACATGTGTATTCTAATCCTGCTGCGCAGTGAATTCTGCACGTGTGTTTTGGGCATAATGACACATTTCAGTGTCAAGTGATGCCAAATTTTAAATCATTTTTGGTGATCACATTACGCAGACGGACAATTTTATTTGAACACAAGTGATTGTCAGATTTGTATGATAAACACAAAACACCTTAGCCGATTCCACCCCTGGTTAAATTGTTAAATTGACAAGAACTATAAAAAAAAGTGGTGAATGTAAGCTCGGTGATTCCGTGACTTTCTTGAATTAAGTATAGGTAGTAAAACACAAAAATAATTTTTGTAAGTAGATATGCAATTACAGTAATGTCATGCTAATCCGAATCGCCTTTAATCCGAATATCGCGCTAATCCGAAAACCCATTATTTTTATTTTTTCTCATTATATACTCTACAATTCGAACCATACACCGATTTTTGTACGCTGTAATCCGAACTACAACTAACCAATATCCAACATTGCATTGATTTTCACAATAATTTTAAATTTAGCCAATATTTTGTTAATGGATGAAGCATAAAACACCATCATTGGTCTTAAGCAGCTATAATTATGCATTATTTTCGTTTAATAACCCTCTCCTCTTGTATTCATTAATCCGAATATTTTGATAATCCGAATATCCCCTTGCGAGCCATTACTGTACAAATATGTTTGCCGCTTATATTTTCTTTTTATAGTGTGAGCTACCCATAATTAAAAAATAGCAAACAAAAATGGTACAGCAACATCCACTTTCCAAATAAAATTAGAGCGACAATCCTTTCTTCATGAAACACTAATTTGATTCTGTATCAATGAACGAATTTTGGGTTGGTATTAGTAGTGAATACCCTGAACTTGACAAACAGGCTATATTAAATGTGCTCCCTTTTGTCACAACGTATCACTGTAAAGCAGGCCCTTCAGCGTATACTTATGCAAATACTAAATACAGATCGAGATTGGACGCAGTTCCAGATATGCGAATAGAGCTTTTGGAGATAGAAGTCAATTTAAAAAAAAAATTATAAATCAAAGAATGAAACAGTTCCATTCTTCACACTAACCTTGAAAAAATATCTTAAATAAGAAACTTAATTTTTAATGTGTTGTTTTTCATTTTTTATATCGTTAGGAATTGGGGTTCCGAAATATATTTGAGCCTTTGTTTAGGGTTCCACAGCTTAATAAGTTTGAGAACCGCTGGTCAGGAGCATACGCATACCGCAAAAATCAATAAGACCCATTTGCCATTTTTCATGTTTGCTTAAGTATAGCGAAAGAACGCGAATAGACTAGATGTAAAGAATCTAGTTAAACTTATCAAACTAGGCATCCAAACTTAAGGTGGGTTTCCACATGTCGGTTGACTGACAAAATTTGACAGCTCTCATTTATATTATTGTCAGTTCATTTCCACTTATGTCAATTATTGGAAAAAAAAATTATTTGTC
The DNA here is from genome assembly GCA_955612985.1 of Cheilosia scutellata. NCBI lineage: Eukaryota > Metazoa > Arthropoda > Insecta > Diptera > Syrphidae > Cheilosia > Cheilosia scutellata. The sequence continues at coordinate 22,705,655 of OY015311.1, forward strand.
AGTTCATACACAATGAAATTTTGACAACTGTGTTTGTCAATTGACTAAAACAAGAAAACCGAAAATTTGCAAAATACGCAAAATGTGAAATGCATAGGTATAGAGCTGAACTGACTTCGTTCTATCTATACGCAACGCATAGAACTGACTTCGAATTTATTTTGCAAATGGTTAAACCATCATTCATAAAAAAAGAAGAAGCATTCATGCGAAAAGAGGTGGACCCTGTAAAAAGATAGGCCTACCTTGTATATCAAAATGTGTCTATTCATTGACAAACATGATGTCAATTAAAGTTCCCTGTCAATTAAAGACAAAGTGACATTTTGTTTGACAATTCAGCTATTTCCTCTTGTCCAGTGGTTTATTTGTCAATTATTGACAAGCGCTGTTAGTCAATTTATTGACAAGCCATTTTTCCATATTTCCACACAAAAATACGTCAATTGAAAACCCAGTGAAAACCCACCTTTACCCACTGAAGCAAAAAGAAAATCACTGGTTAATAAATATATTGTGGGCGCAGTGGCTTAAGTCAGTGGTTAGTGTGCTGGACTGCTGTGCGACGGGTATCAGAAAAATTACAAATTATATCTTAAGGTTTTTTCTACTGCCCCATACCACTCGCGAACGTCTGACAAAAAACACCCGAGAGTATAAATGTCATGGAAACGCTTCTCAATTCAGTCGTTCGGACTCGGTATAAAATTATAGGGCTCTTCCCTCTTCCATTCTTCCATAAACTAGGCCGACGGTATGCTTATACGGACCTGTTGCGCCATCTACTTATTTTTATTTATTTTCAATAAATTATTTAAAAAAAACAAACGAGTTTTTCTAAGCCCCTTGTATTCACATTCATTAGGAAGGCCAACTGTCAGAATTATGTAGTGAAAGTTTCTTTAAAAAAAATCAAAGCAACAGGTGTAGGGGTAAGTCTGATCCTCCTAATTTGTCTAGTAAAGCAAGTTATAGCGCGCTTCAAATCAGGAGTGTGCCCCTTTATCGAACCCATTTATGTACATCTATCTCAGATTTCACACCGTATCCCTCTCAATTCCATGTGTGACACACTCACCCTCCTTATTGATTTGAAACGCTCTCTAGATTGCACAAATGCACACACAAGGCTTGTTTTAAGTATCAGGGTTGTTCGTTTATCAAATTATGCAATTTTCTTCACGTAAATTTAATAATTTATAAATAAAATAATTCACATTGTTGTGACATTGTATATGCTCCATCCTAAACAAACAAAATGACAATCAAACCAAAATGGCAGCCAAATAATTATAGCCCTTAATCACGTTTCATTTTGTCTTAAGGTTGAAAATGAGACTGAACTTTGCATTGACACCAACACCACTAAACTTGACAACACTTGTATCCCTCCTATAATTAAAATACAAACATTGCAGTTTAAAATTCTCAGACAGTTGTCTCCTCGTTCCATGTTGAAGGTTCCAGCCCTTTCCAATACCATTCTTCATTAGCACAAATTGCAATCCACCATCAAAATCCCCACAACAGTGGTTGGCATTTCGAAGCCAAAATGTAGGTAGGTACCTACAAATGGCGTAAAACCGCATCTAAACATTGAAGTATTCGATTTCCCCTTATAGCCAGTTGGTTGTACCTAGATATATCTCAACCAACAGTCGACCCAATTTTTATCCTCACTCTGAAAGCCAACCCAACTAACTTGAAACTTGAATCCATAAGTGTGTGCTTTTAAATACCTAGCTAAAAAAACATATTTTTTCACAATTTTATTTTACATTACTTAAATAGCTGGACTGACTTTCAATTAACGCACCTCACACAACATAAATATTGTAAATTAATCCTTCCGTGCAGTGTTCCCTTATCAAAAGAATTGTTAGCCTTTCACCTGATGGTACGTACGCTCTGCCTATGCACGTAATGCAACTCAACTTTTCATAACAACCAAATGAGTTCAAACAGTAACCGAATATTTAACGAGTCACGTTAACGCAATACGTAAGAGGAAAAAGTACTCGCGCACACACGTTTCAAACCTAAATTATATAAGACGGTAAAATAAAAAATCCAAATTCAATGGCGTAACCATCGAACGTACCAATTTAATCCCATTGTCTTCTAAATAGACTGCAAACGTCCATTCCACAAATCAGTTAAGAACTTGTATCGGCTGGTGGTCGATTTTTTTTATAGAACACGTACAATCCATGGAAAGTTAAAAAGTCCATTGCGAGGGGAACACACGAGCAGTAAGCAAAAAAAACCATTCCTCCGCATAACTGACGTCATGTCAGTTGGAGCAATTGACTGCAATGTATCGTGCAGACGAACGAAAGTGTGCAACAACTTGTATGCTTAATACCCCCTACCCATTGGGTACGTTTACCACCACTTGGGTCCAAACACTAACTGGGGGGCTTCGCCAAATCGATTGAAACCCTCATATATAAGGCCAATGCTCAAGCTACAGATCGCATCTGAGTGGCTTTAGTCGGGAGACATATTCGGTAGTGGTTGGAATTAAGAGTTGTGGATTTTTTTTTAAATATAAATTTGTTCTCCTGTGATTGATAAGTGGTTGCAACGATTGTAACCCTAAAAAATTCGTGCGAGTGAGTGTAGAAAAATTGTATAGTGTTTTGGCAAAATGCGTTCCTTTCAAACGGTGATTGTGGTGTTCGGTGCCCTATTGGGGGTCAGTGTAACAGCGCAACAAGCAGTTGATCCTGCGTACCTACGACAATACTACCAACAGTTATCCGCGCAAGCATCCGGTGGTAACCCCGATGCCACGCCTATCTATGAACAAAATTCTGAACAACAGCAACAGTATGTGAACAATGGCCAGCAAATCAGAGTAAAGGATAATGTACAGGAGCAGGTATGATATATAATGAAGAAGTAGATATAGGGGTTGGTATTCATGCGGGAATATGTACTCATACAGATACGGGCACAGCAACAGCAGCAGCAACAACAACAGCAACGTAATTCTCAGGGTTATGTAGCGCCATCGGTTAGGGATTATTTGCAGCAGCAACAACAACAACCGCAACAGGCAAGTTTCCCCACCTAAGCATGATATATGTTACGTAATGACCTTTTCGGTTAACTTATCAGGTTCAGTATCAACAACCTCAGCAACAAGTAGTTTATAGGCAACAGCAGGCAGCTCCAGCACCTCGTCCACGTCCACAGGCGATACAATACCAATCGCCAGCTAGTAAACTGAAGCAACAACAGCAACAAGAGGAAGACGAATATGAAGATGTAAGTTTTAATTTTTAACACAAAAAATATTTAAGTTGTATGCACAATTTGCAATGCAATGCGGAGTTATATTTGTGGGAAGGTTTTCAATGCCACAAAATGGTTTTGATCATCAAGCGTGTTTGGAAATCCCAAACACTTTCACGGAAGAGTTTAGTTCCGGCATTTTCGAGGAAGTTGATGGCCATCTAATAGCAAGCTTGAGTAGCCATAAAAGTTTATAGCACTTACATGTTGGCTAGCAATTGAAAAAGTTGCATAAATTAGCTTAGTACGCTCAAAATATTAATGTCTTTACAATTTGACAGCAATTTATTTATAGCTTTATAGCAAATTCATTTAGATATAAATATTTTATTTTCTTCATTAGTTGTGATTATTGCATTTGGAAATACAATTCAAGTTTTCTCAAAACTACTACACGTTTGTGGCAATCTATTCATTCAATTAGCTGTCACCACAAAATAATGTGCGACTAAATTTGGTGCAATCCTACTTACTGATGAATAGACTTACAAAATGATCATTTCACATTTATGGGAAACCCAGGAGCTTCACATTCGACTTGTCTTTAAGCCATAACACATTTTATTTACATTTTATAGGAAATTTCTGTCCAGTCAGAATGTCATTAACTGACATAGAAGAATTTCACTTAATTTGTCAGAAAATTTAAAAAAAATTATAGCAAAATTTGTATGTACTTATTTTACAACTTTATTGTCATAATGAAAGGGATTACAAATATTATAGCACTCGCTAAGGACAATTTGTATACCTAGTCATAGCAAATATAGACAAAATTGCATCTTTTTTCATAGCAAAGTTATGTTGGTCATTTAGCATTACATATGGCTTGAAACTGCTGTGTACTCGTATATAACAACTGTCATTTTGCCATACAAATTAATGGGATAGGTATATACATGGCGTGAACGAGAACTTGATATACATGACAGGTTTTATATGCAAAATCGACATGTGAATGTGACTGTTCAATTCTATAGCATGTCCTTATACGATTTTGAGATAACATTACTTTTATGGGAAAATAGCAAACCCATAAAAAAAACTTAACCAATTTCAGAAAATGTTCTGCTATAACAATATTATGTCAAATTTGTCACACCTATAGAGTAACTTGCTGTATATTATTTTCAATCAATTGTAATTGGACATTTTGACACATTTTCAACAATTTGTTTAGCAACTAAACAACCGCCATAATCTTAAAATAATTCCCTGCATTACGTAAGTCCAATGTAGGTCTTCGGATAAACTTTTATCTCAGCAAAAAGCCATCGATCACATTGTTAAAAGTTGTGAACACAACTCAATCCTCCGACTACTACGTCGATCGGTTTAACATTTCAAATTGGCCACAATCGGAATGAAGTTTAAGACCAATCGCACAATCTTGATTAAATCCCATAGACATAAAGAAGAAACTGACATGAAAATGGAATCGACAAACAAAATGAGCTACAAATCCTCCACTACTCCGGAGCATGGTATTTAATGGATTTCTTTTTTTTTTTTCGCTGTACCAATCAAAGGCCATTAACTTGATTCATGCGCAAGCGCGCGCATTGTAACCATACGTATACTGCAGGCCGCGCAGCGACAAATCGAATATGTACTCCTCATTGAGAAATCTATAAGAAAACAATATTTATGGATGGATGGTTAAAAAGTTTCCTTCCGGAAATTTAAATCTTCGCTCGTGTGTGCCTGTGCAGTGTGCATACAGGCGAACGATTAAAGAAAGTGCAAGGTTAATCAACCTGGACGTTGAAACTTAAGGCGCAAACAAAAAGAAGTACGGCAATAGATTTGCATAGCCGGAAGATAGTTTCGGTTTCAAAAAGTCTGTGTGTGTTTGTAAGACCGTCTAAGAGATCTTTCACTTTTTGCGGACCCCCAAACGTTGACTAATGACCACACCCTCTGAGACGTTGAAGCCAAATCAAAATCACTTACAAACGTCTAAATTCTTCCAAGTATCTCGCACGCACAATCAACGCATTTCGACTCGAAATGCTATAGTAAACCACAACAATGTTTAACCATAAAATTCCCTCCATTCCCAACCTAGTATTGGCTACAAAAAAAAAACCCGGCCAATAACGAGTTTGTTGAACTTAATCGTGCACCCAAAGCACAAGTTGTTGCACAACGATCTTGTGCGCGTAGGAAATATGCGTAAACGCCAAACGATCGCATTAATTATGAAAGTGGAGTTCAATTGCAACTGTCTGATGGCGGTTGCGGTCCATATTATTCGTATATACCTTATTTGGGCGAGACGAAAAATTGCACAACGATCGCAACCACGAGACAAGAAATACGAGAAAAACAAACCTCAATCAGCGTTTTTAGATTCACTTTTACCTCCTCTTGCTCTCTGGCTGTCTAGATGTTCGAGCCGAGCCCAAAGAACTGCCTTAACCTACTTTTTGCCAGCAGACAGTCGACTGTCGAGACCGCCCTCAAGACCCGTCGCGCCCTTTTTAAATGGTTATAATGCAATTGAAGTTGGCCGATGCAATTTGTTTGACCTTCTGCGAGAGTGACTGGCTTTAAGCCGTGGGCTTCACAATGGGTGTGTATGAATGCCGAGAGTTCTTCTAACTCCACACTCTGGTGATTGTGATTGTGATTGTGTTTTTGAATAGAAAGTGACAACTTGAGCGCAGTCTTCGTAGTAACTCGAGCCGCTTCCAGGTGGTGTGTCTTTCGAACTACATATATCCAACAATCACGTATCTACGACCATAGGATATATTTAAATTCATAATGCGTATTCGGTTGCATAACAATCCGAGGCTTTACGGTCCGGCAAAGAGAAGCAAAATTTGATCTGATTTACTTTCACTTGAAACCAGTACATGACGTGCAGTTTGTTGCACACATTCGTTTTCGTGAGTTTCGTCCGCCTTCATATTGATAGAGGACTCTAACTGTAACCGGTCTATCGATCATTTGTTGATTTGGTTCAAATGCATGCATGTTGCCAACTGGTTTTCACCGTCCATTTTTTTGCTTTTATTTTTTCAGCCCAACGCATCCAACTACCAGTTCGGATTCGATGTTAAGGATGACGAATTCACCAATTACCAGAATCGCAAAGAAGTCCGTGATGGATCCGTGATCAAAGGTTCCTACTCCGTTGTTGACTCGGATGGCTTTATTCGTACAGTGAAATATACAGCCGATCCCAAGGAAGGTTTCAAGGCCGAAGTTATCCGCGAGCCAACAGATATTGTTGTTAAAATACCAACACCAGCGCCACAACAACTGCTGCGTCAACCCCAGGGTGGGCTCAAACAGCAAGAGTACACAAAGGCACAACAGTACCAACCACAGCAATTCCATCAATATCAACAATAAATAGGTATTATTGGGAAGGGGACGGTTAATTGGGGTTTGATTGATAATAAATCCTCTGGGCCTGACGTAAAATATGCGAAAATTTAGTCTGACAAAAACTTTTTGGGATGATGATGATTTTTTTTTTTACTTTTTTAATGTGTGTCAATTTAGTAATAATAAATAAATTATGAAAATTTATAGATTTAAAATAAAATTACAAATAAACAGAATGGATTTTTTTTTATTATTATTTCAAACTTAACCTTGATATGTTGGCAAATTTTCATTTAACAATAATTGCCACAGCTGCAAGGTTATTTTTATTGCTCACAAGAGATTTTTAGAACTTTTATAATGAACAGCAATTCAACGTCAACAATCACTTTAAGTAAGTGGTATAGTGACTCTGACTATCAAGTATCAATAATATTCTCGGTGAATAGATTTTATGACAGACTTCTAGAAACTACTATTTATGGTAATCAGTTCTTGGCGCCTTTAACGTCATATTGTGAAAAATAGGCTCGACAATGGTATTTTATAAACTACGTGAGTGTCAGAGGAGTCAATTTGGTTTAGTCACACGCATAAAAATAGTTATTCGGTTTAAAAAAAAGTCCATATAGCACCCTCAGTCAGAATGGCAAACAAAGGTCCTTCCATCCGTGTCAGGGAATGACTTCTTTATGCGATATACGGTCCAATGTTTATGTTGTGTTTTCTTTCATACCTTAGTCATCTATTTCCAACCACTAAGCGTTCTCCATACCTACCGCCATCATGTACGGTTTCTGCAACTGTTTCCCGATTGCTGATGTGACAGTGTGACTCCTCCGCAACAGTTCTGCGCCATATAAAAGGTGTCCCATACTTCACGCAAAATGTAATTTTGATAGAAAATACAGATTTTTAATTAGAAAGCTTAAATTTTTTATAGACTGACGCCTGAAACAACGCTTCCAAATTGTGGAAAATTTTTTTTGAAAATCATGGTTCTGTTCGAAATATATGTATCCCCCACTACGTCATTTTTACGGTCAACATAATCGTCAACTTTTGGGTGGATGGATACGTCAATAAACAAAACTGCCGTATTTGGAGTGATGATAATCCTCAAGTGTATCTTGAGACACTGTTACATCCATAAAAACTGACTGTTTAGTGTGCTTTATGTGTTGGTGGAATAATTGGTCCTTACTTCTTGAAAAACGATGCTGGCCAGAACGTTACAGTTGTGGCAACACTGTCAAGAAAATGTAAAATTTCACATGAAAGAGACAAGAATACTGACGGTGACTGCAACGGGTAGGTAGTTGGCAGTTGGTAGCTTTTAGTTCATAAGTAGTACTCGTCGCGTTAAGATATATTTTGTGAATCGTTCGTAGTTCGTAGTTAGTTATATTGATAAATAAATATTTATAACGTTTAATTGTTGTGTTTCATTTTAAAGAGGTCATCTTACACAGTCAATGGTGACCGCTATAGAGCCATGATTACTGACTTTTTCGTTCATCAATTGAACAACCATGATGTGGAGGAGCTGTGGTTTCAGCAAGACGGCGCAACATGTCACACAGCTCGTGCCACAATTGATTTATTGAAGGAAATGGCCTCCAAGATCGTGCGAATTAACGCCGCTTGACTATTTTCTGTCGTTATATGTTGAGTCGCTAGTCTACGCCGATAAGCCCGAAACGATTGACCACTTGGAGGACAATATTCGAAGCGTTATTGCCGATATACGGCCACATGTTGGAAAAAGTCATCGAAAATTGGACCTCCAGAGTCCAGATTAGACTACTACGTCCGAGCCAGCCGTGGCGTGATGCGAGGTTGTAGACCCCATTTGTTTCCTACGGCTTTTTTAACTTTTTCTGGTATGTTAGGCTTCCAGCTCAACTTTCTATCTATAATAATCTACAATAAGACCCAAATATTCAGCTTAAAATGAGAATGTCAAGCTAACACCATTTCTAGATGGATAAAATTCAATGTGTGAAATTTTATATTTCCTGGAGAAGAGGACAAGTTCAGTTTTTGTTGGTTTTACGACTAACAAACATTCTGTTTGGTCATTTTACTAACCTGTTAAAAGCGTTATGTAGAAGTTATTTTAAAGTATTTAGGTATTTTCCTGACACGACAAAAGCAATGTCGTCCACATAGGCAATCAGCAATCAGATAGGACGCCACCTTGTGGGTTTCCTGTACTGACAGATACCACACCCAGCATAGAGTTCATAATCCAGCTATTGAGCATCAGATTGATCAGTACTACAAGCGAGGTATTTATGCTGAGACACCCTGTCAGTGCATTTGCGATTGCAGATCAGTCGACGTTGTTAAAAGCGCCTTTTATGTCTAGGAGAAATGTATTTTCCAATTATTTGACAGTTTAAATTTTGTGGAGACGAAGAGTTACACTTGCCAACCGCTGTTTCTTTGGCCTAAGAAGGCACCTGACTAGTGTAAGGGCTTGTCAAGAAACATAGCGAAGAAGCATGGACGTTATAACAAAGGCGGTGAAGATCTTCTTGGTCGTTTCGAACGCAACATTTTTCGAGTAATTGTTGGTCCCGTTTGCGTTGACGGGCTTTCGAGGAGTAGATTTAACAGCGAACTCTACGAGCTGTACAGCTACATCGACCTGGTCAGAAAAGTACTTATCAGTCGACTAAGATGGCTAGGACATGTAGAGCGAATGGACACCAACGCTCCGGCCCGAATAGTCTTCGATTCCAACCCGGAGGGACAACGCAGTAGAGGAAGACCTCTCCTTCGTTGGCGCGCACAAGTCGAAGGTGACCTCAACCAACTTGAAGTGTGCAACTGGAGGCGGTTAGCCAAAGATCGGGCTAACTGGAGTGGCGTGTTGGTTGAGGCACAGGTTCACCCCGAAATGTAGCGCCATATAAGTAGGTGAGTAAGTCTTTCCACTATCGCGATAGTCAAAGTATCGAAATGGTGGGTATTTATTTATTAACCAATTTCTTTAATGAACCAGAATTTTCTCAAAACATGCGACGATATTTACTAAACGGAGCTAAGCATTTACATTGTGTCATTGTTTAAAAATTCGGTTTTACACAATTATCTAAACGTTTGAACTGCAGTGTGGACGCTAATTAAAAATGCATTCGGATACAAACGCATTTTAAAATGTGGCATCCTCCACATTTATCGATTGACTTAATAGAATATTAAAACCTTAATTGATATATTTTAACAGTTTCCAAATCAGAATTGCCAAATAAAAGTGTTTTTCTATGAAAAAAAAATATTTAAAAATACCTACATAATGTATGTAATCGGAAAACACAATTTGTGAGTTGTTTTAGTTAAATTTTATTGAAACTCTAAGATACACAATTACTATGTTTAAAACAGTTTAAGAGAATGGTTATTATATGGCTTGACAAAAAATAGCGCAGTTTATATATTACTATTTACTTTATCCACTGCCGATTCAGCTCAATAATTTGTTTCTTTTCTGACTAGATTTCACCCATATTCCCTGTCACATATTGTATAACAAAGTAAAATAAGACCTAATTTAACAATAAAATATAAATAAAGCTTTATTTTTCTCAAATTATTAATTATTATAAATGGACTTTTTTTATGAAATATAAATTATAAAAAAATAGATATTACTTCTCTGGTTTTCGATTAAAAAATAAAATAAAAATTCAAAATAAAATTCGTATTGGTTTGTTTTTTTTTTTATATAAAAGAAGATGTTGTTCCTTTTTCGAATTGAATTGTAATATTCATACAATTTATTTATTTATTTAACTTCAGGATTTCAACACATCAGTTAATTATGATAAAACATTTATTATTTACTCCACTGTATATAAATTCGTTGTTATTATTATTTTTTGTTTTAATATGTTTTCAATTTGTTAGTTGTAATTAATTAAATTGATTTTAATTTAGTAATCAGTTGTTCCTAGAACGCTGTACATCAAGCGATTGAATGATCCACTTTGGCGGATAGCATCATCGTGTGTGTTTACCACCTGGAAATGTATATAAAATCAAAATGTGAATTTGTGAATTTAATGTAAAAGGTTATTTTGAAAATAAAAGTATTCAATTAAATTATAAAACATGTTGTTTTATCAATATATTATCATGTAGAGAACTGAAATCAATTCAAGTTATGGGAAAAATGGCCAAAATAAAATGGAAGCGAAATTACACTCGAATTGCTCGATGACATTTGAGTATTTTAGCTTCTCTCCACCGCACCGTGAACCAAAAGAGGTGCTTATGTTTGCTTCAACGAAAAATTGACTGCTAGGAGTTCATGTAGAGTATGTAATGATAATGATACATTAGCTATATGAAGTGTTTTATTGAGCCTCCATCTCAGCAAAGTAAGCAAATTTTCAGCACGAATTTACAACAGCTACATAGAGTATAGAAAGTGTCAAGCAGAGTGTAGTTGTTGTAGACTCTATTTACTTTACTTTGCTGAGATAGATGTCGTTGACTAAACTTGACACATGACATTTCGGCCCTCGGGGTAAATTTAAAAAATCGATACATTTAAAATAAAGAGGCAAAACCAGATAGACTTTTTTTCCAACTTCGATGTGACACAGAATGTCGTTTTCTTTTTTTGTTGACATTTCAAATTATTGCACTTTCAGAATAAATAATTCAGAATGCACTCAAATAGATAGTATAGTATTATTTAAAATTTAGCTTTGCATACTTACATGGTACGGCGAGGCACTTGGAACTGGCGCTGGGTGTGGTGAGGAAGGTGGTTTCTAAAATGTACATTCAAAAGTAAATTAATAATTTTTTTAAACAGTAATCTTCGGAGAAAAAAATGAAAAGAATCGCATGTACATATTAGTTTTCGCTATTAATGTTTGGAGCGCTACTTATATGACAATGAAAACATATCAAAAGAGACACAACGATGCATTGCGGGACAATTTTACACATGATATTACATATATACATATAACAAATATGAAACTATACGTCAAATAATATGACAAGGATATCAAATTCAGGTTTTTTTTTATTAAAAATTTTGATTGTTTGACTACATGTGTAACGACATTTAGGCACATCGATCTTACCTTTCCCGGAACCATTCTATTGGGATGGAACACCTTTGGTTGCACTGGATGCGCTAATTCCGGCACTCTATCGCCATATCCATAATTTTCCTCTTGGATTGCTCTGTAAGTTTCACTCTTCGACGGATCAAATACAACCGTTTGCTTGTAACTATCATTTTATTGGTGTTGTTTTGTTTGTATTTTATTTTATTCGAATTCGAAGTATTCATTTCGATTTTCGAAGAGTTTTTTTTTTTTGTTCAGTTATTGTAGTCCATTGCATTTACCATCATGTTGGTTGTTTATTTGACAATATAGTTGTCGTTGTTGTTTTGTTGCAGTTAGAAGGATCAATTTTAAATATTTTATTTTTTATATATTTTGTTTGTTTGTTTTTTAATTTTGTTTCAGTTTTCATAAATGGTCAACAAAAAAGTAAAGAGAGAGAAAAACAATGTGCACAATATGTTAGAATTTTGTTTAGGTTTTAAATAAAAAAAAATTAATGTAAAAATGTAAAACAAAAAAAAAAATGTTACACAATGACTGAGAGTGTGAGAAAGAAGTAAACGAGTGCGAATTTGGATTTTCTAGTCTAAAGATAAGTTTTTTTTTGTGATGTTTTAATGTGCTAAATAAGTATTTGTAAAATTTTAAAATTGTCTATGTACATAGGAACTTTTTATCACATTTATAATTTTATGAATTGATAAATAAAACTCGATCACAATTATTATATTTTGGGCATAAATTTGTTAGCTAAAATAAATCTAAAAAAAACTACTAACAAAATTCTTAAAATACACGCCTTAGTTAAAGCATAAAATAATGCTATAGTAAATTATTTTGTAAGCCAAACGTGCATAGCATTTAAGCCTTAAATCCGTGTTTTCGGGATTTTTTGGTTTTCTTTAAATTACTTTTTAGATTAAAGTAAGTTAACAAAACGCTAGTATAAATATTAATATTCTCAGTTTTACGGGGTTTTCGGTGTTATCGAGTGCTTGTTATTTTTTTTTGTTTAAGGGATATTGTATAAGGAAAAAAAACGTAGTTTTCAGTTATTTATGTTTTAGATTAAGAAATTGATTGTCCGTTCTTTTGTTTCAGTGGTGGTGGAAGCGTTGTTGCTGTTGACGCTGAAGTCGTTGTTCTTGTTCTTGTAGTTGTTTTTGTTTTTGTTGCTCCAGGATTTTATGTTTTTGTTCCAGGAAAGATAGATCGATGAAAATTCTAATATTAATTGTGCAGCAATGTTCTTTATATTATACTTAACTACTTCTAGATATTTTATTTTCGGTTAAATAGGTAATATCGAATTTCCCCTAGATTAGCTTGTGTTATTTTTTTCTTTCTTAATGTTTTTTTTTTTTATTTTCTATAAAACAATAAAATAATGAAGAGAATTATACAATTTGTCAACGCTAGAGTTTTCCTTTTTCTGCTTCATGAGAAAAGTTGATAATATTCTTTTCTAAATTGAAAATTGTCTGTGGGATTGGAGATGCGTCCAAGCAAAATTAAAGTGCACTGACAATTATGTAATAACACATTTTGCACAAATACGAATATATAATACAAAGTTTTGACATGAATATTTTGTCAGAAATAATTGATGAAAACGTGTCTTCTCACAAGGAGCAACAAAAGCCTAAACAAGTACGCAGCATTTACAACATCAAGGTTTTTAGGTTGATCAGATGGTTTTACCCCATTAACTCAAAGAGAATTTTTTTAAATTAATTGTATTTTATAAATTCGACCAGCGCAGCGTTTATCTAAACTTATACAACTTATTCAATAAAGTGAGAATTCATTCCGCGCATTTTACCTATATTTCCTGACTAATTTAAATGTTGACTTTTCTGTCTAGGTCTAAAGAATATACAGCTGCTTAAGCTAAGTTTTAAAAAATAATTTGTTAATTAATATGCCAGTAAAAATAAAAGCCAAAAGAAAAGTATTCTCAACATCAATACCCACTAATCGTTTAATGATTTTAAGTTTTCTATGGGAGGTAGGTACCAGAACTACTTAACCGACATAGCTCACTTTCAATACCAACCTGACGACGATAAAATAAGCCATCTCACAAAATTTCATTCGCCTAGGTCGATTCGTTTAGACGCTATCGTGTTTTTAACAGGCCATGTTCGTCTGGCAAAATCGATTCAGAATTTTAACCTGATTCAGAATTATATAGGTACTTTATGGGGTCTCCGGTGACTCCTTCTTGGCGTTACAAGAGTGAAGGCAAAGTGAATATACCTTCCTGTGGAGGGTATACAAAATAATTAATTTAACCTGAATCGAATCGAGTGCAAAGTTGTTGGCGAAGTATTTTCACGGTTTCTTTAGTTTCTAGCTTAGGTAAGTAAGCCCAAATCACGAAAGTGCAATAAATTAAGAACTTTGTTTGACTTCTCGGTTGATATTTTTTTATACGCTATGTCCGATCTATGAATACCCTATTAATGAATATTATTATGATTTTACTTTCTATGGAAATATTATCTAAACTTTAAAATTTTTTGGATTTAGCCGACCTAATGTGGAAAGTAAATTTTTAAGCAAGATTGTGGGTAGGTATATTTAAATGTTATAATAAAATATAACCCTACTGGCATTTTATTCAATATTAAAACCCTTCTGATCATACCAAAATATAAAATATAGAACAGCTATATAAAATACATACATACATTTTTACGACGACGACAAAAGCACATCAATAAGTTACAAACCACTATGAACAGGAAGGACACACAAAATGGATATAACATTTCTGGGAATTTGGAAGGTTTGTTTTTTTTTACATTTTAACGAGTAAAACATGCCATGTTACAAAACTATGCCTTGTGTGTGTATATAATGTATAATGTCTATATTTTGCTTGGATGTTGGAGATATAGTGTGCATGTGCATATAAGAAATAGTTTCGTGTTTTGTATGAATTCATTGAAAATTGAGAAGCATTCCAATCGACAAAAAAGTGCCACAGCTATGAAGGCAAAAATTCTATGAGAATGATTATTTACTAGAAGATTTCTAAGATATAGAATGTTCGAGAAAAATGTGATTAAACTAAAAAAAAAGTACAAAAGAAAAACTGCTCCACTAGTCGGTGCTTTTGATTTTTTTGTTTAATAACAAGAAATCTATTCATGAAATAAAAATTATAAAAAAACTATAAATAAAATAAAAACTTAACGAAAAAGCAAAAATAAAAAAAAAATGTTATATTTTATTATTTTTACCGGTCAAGCTTTGATGGCAAGGGACGATGTAAAGGACTACTCCTTTCTCTGTCATACATTTATTAATTTATTTTTTAAGAAGAATATATTTATATATATTTAAAGAAAGAAACGAAAAAAATATACATTGTCATTAATAGTGTTCTCTAATAGTGTTTGAGATTTTGATTGCTTTTTTTATTCATTTTTCTAGCGCTTGTTTAAATACCGAAACCATAAATATTAATTTTGTAAGCTAAAAAAAATGCTACCTAAGCTCAAGCTCATAATGGCCATACAATTAATGTATAAAGCTTAAGCTTAAACATTACTAATCTAGTTGAATTGAATTTATTTTTTATATTTTTTTTTTCTTTTTTAATTTATAAGCTTTTAAAGTGGTTATGTAAACAAAATATAAATATTGACACTTACGGAACGGTTTGTCTGATTGTGTTTTCAATATTGGTATCTGAGTACAAGCCAATTGGTGAGTTGAATTGTTTGTGATAGACCTTCAAAAGTACAACACATTTTCTGTGAAAAAATTGTTCTACAGATTTCTATTTACCTACGCACCCTTCCACTGTCGGCTTCTTGGCCTACAACTTTGTGCAACATTGTGTCGGCAACGCGTTGTTTCATCAAGATATCATTATAATCATGACCAGGTGCAGCACGCACAGCTGGATTTGGGTAGTGTCTCAAGTAAGAATCTGTTGATGGAGCATCTTTCTTTACTTTGGCACCGGGCAGAACCAGTGGAGTTGTTCGGTATGGCTATAAAGAAAAAGAAAATCACATCATTTTTAGAACACAATTGAAAACAATTTTACTTTTGTATGTCATGTGAGTTTAATTTTATATATATATACACAACCTTGGACCAGAACAGACGACAAACAAAATTATTCACTTTATCTAGTTGTTGTATTCGCGCTTTTGCCAAAGCATTCTAAATATAAATTCAAATTTGTTTGTTCATTCGCCCCACCCTCTATATAATCTTAAAATAGATGATCTTTCTCTGTGTCATAAGAAAAAATCTTGGTATTTCGTATCAAATTTAAAATACATTGTTGTATGTGCCAATAAATCGAAATTAATTTAAAAATTTTATAATTTTTAAATGTACCCATTCGTTTGAATTTTTTTACAGGGTATCTATTAGTCAAGTAATTAAATGAAATATTGTACGACATAGTAAATTCCAAAATACTTAGCCGAGGTTGCAGCTATTTTTAGATGTTTACGTAATTTGAATCCTCAAATATGCTCAGGGAAAAATTCGATGTTTTCAGTTGAAACTTTGCAATTAATGGAAAAATCTAGTCATCGTTGACTGGGAGAGTTTAAATTGCGGCATTTTGCGTGTGCTGTATTTTGACAATAGCTTATATATTAATTAAATTGATTTTTTTGAATGAATTAACCCAAAAACAAATTTCCATAAAAACATTTACTAAAGTGGATCCGCAATAAACCATAGACGTAGAATCATTGTGACAATTCGTGTAAAATTATTATAGTTTATAAAGTTAACCTGCTTGGGAATTTACGGAGGTTGTCTTTAAGAACAAATCAATAAATTAGACGCTCAAAATTAAAGAAATCTGTTTATGAATTGGGGTTTGGTAAATAATATAAATTTTCTTGGAGTACCTAGTTAATAAATGCACACTCTAGCCGAAAGCCTCCGTAGCTAGCCCTGCTTTTTTTAATATTATAGATTACCTAATTTACTTGTTAATAAATACCTAATAAATAATAATAATAAATGCACACACTGCCTAATATCGAACAACGAATACGCATTGTGTGTACTCCCTAACTTGTCGGTTGTAAAATCACATCGCCCTACATTACCTACAGGCACTAATGATGACAACTGTCAAAATCATATGCTTCGCCAACAAAGGATAATAGATTTTAAGGCAAGTTGCCAACTGCTTCGCGCTTAAAACTCATTAAAAAAAAACAACTCTACCCATACCAATTCCTAGTTCTTTAGTAAATATTTATAAATATTACTTTCAATTAAAATGTCCACAGTTCGCAGATCAACAAGACTGAGTAGTGTAAGCAAAACACCAACCAGCTCGACCAACAAGTGGAGAACAAGCAAAACCATTGATACAGACGACGAAGAAATCGAAAATCGTGATATGAATTCCACCAGCAAGACGCCTAAATCGAGAAAAAAACGTGAATCCAAACGAAAGATAATAGAATCTGACGGTGAATCTTCTTCAGATGAACTAAAAGTAGTGGATGTATCGCCACCAAAACAAAGTAAACTTCGCAGATCCCCCAAAGATGATATAATTAGTCCATCGAGACTTATTGATCGCCTCAGTATTGATGGAAAGGAAAGTGACGATGAGGAGTTGAAGAAAACAGAAGAAGAAGCGGTAAGAATTAAGGAATTAAAGCGAAACAAATTCCAGAATGCACGACGTGTACTGAACAGTGCTGAGACAAACTTTTTGCCGGGTCGCGAGAAGGAACTGGTAGAGTTGCGTGAATTTCTCATTGAACATCTGGAGGATTCCAAATCCGGCAGCCTGTATGTATCTGGCCAACCTGGAACTGGCAAAACAGCTTGTCTCTCGAAGTTGTTAAAGTCTGAGGAGTTCTCAAAGAAATTCGTGAAAGTCTATATTAACTGTACATCGATTTCGACAATCGGCAGCATTTACAAAAAGATCTGTGCCGAGCTGAACCTCAAGGTGAGTGGAAGAACTGAAAAGGACCACCAAGCGGCTGTACACAAGCATCTGAGTGGCAACCACAAGATGATACTGATGGTTCTGGACGAAATTGACCAACTGTGTGGCCAAAAGCAGTCTGTACTGTATACAATCTTCGAATGGCCGTCAATAGCGAACTCCAAGCTTATCCTTATCGGCATCGCTAACAGCCTGGACTTGACTGATCGCATGCTGATGAGACTGAATTCAAAATGCGAGTTGAAACCTCGTCTCATGCACTTCTCGCCCTACAACAAGCAACAGATAGTGGACATCTTCAAGTCGCGACTGGAAGAAGCTGGGGTTTTGGATATATTCCCACCGGTCACCATTCAACTACTAGCAGCCAAAGTATCAGCGATCAGTGGCGATGTTCGACGAGCTCTAGATATCGGCCGGCGTGTAGTCGAAATTGCTGAGCAACAGAAGAAAGTCGGTGGATCACTCAACCTCACCGAATTCGGCATCAACTCAGATCCAGAACCAGAGCAGAAACCCGTCCAAGTGACTCAGGTAATCAGCGTACTCAATAAAGTTTATGGTGCTTCACAGAATCTTAACGACGACATTGAAGAATCGTTTCCTCTGCAACAAAAGATCATCCTTTGTTGTCTGATGCTAATGCTACGAAAAGAGAAGAATAAGGACATAACAATCGGGCGTCTGCACGATGTTTACAGGAGAGTGTGCTCGAAACGAAACATCCATGCTGTGGATCAGGCAGAATTTGTTGGCTGTGCAGCGCTTATCGAAACACGGGGAATAATCAGAGTCATTCGCCGCAAAGAACCTCGCCTCAACAAAGTGCAGCTGCAATGGGACGAAGAAGAAGTGAATGCAGCTCTTCAAGACAAACAACTCATAGCTTCCATTTTAGATGATACTTCATGTTTAGGACGATAGTCGAAGAAAAAATAAAGTTTTTTACATTTCGCATAGACAAAGATAATCTTCATGGGGCGTTTCTTATTTTTCAAATATTTTTCAGAAAATTCTACCAGGCCAGCGGATGATATAATATTGAATCTTGAATGGTTTGGTTATTTTTATTCTTCTCTCTAGCGAACACTAGCATTTTCCTAAGATCGGGCGGATGGCGGGATGATACGTCCGACTTGTGGTATAAATAATATTCTTTTTATTTTTCGGCATTCTTCAGCAGCTGTAGGCCGTCATCATTTTTAAAATAAACAAACAAATAAACAATTGTTATCCACGCGCCGGACATCGAGGGCGGCAGAACAGAATTAGTTCATTTAAGCCAACAAAAAAATTATAATTGCTTCGATACGGTTGACTAGCTAGAATAGAGATGGCGTTTCTTGGCATTTTATTTTGAAAATGTTGAAAGAGTTTTCAGTTTGTTCATAGATCAAGTGAATTTTCATGAAGGTCATGTAATCATTTACGTGTACGGTGGGTAATTGACATTGGGTAGGTATAGGTATCTACCTGTATAATGTATAGGTATATGGGTACGTATCAGAGGTATTACCATAATTTTATGATTAACAAATGGTTCATATAATAGAACTATGTACTATGAACAAGAATGTATTTAGCATTTTTGGAGAGGTTGGACTTGTATCATATTTTTATTTTATTAGCTACCCTAATCCCTCAACTTTTCAAACAATTATCTTCGAAAGGATAGACCCCAAGGTATAACAGTTAATGTTTAACTTAAGAGTCTTAAAAAGCGGTCTTTAATCCAGTTCACAAAGATAATTATGTACTGAAATTGCCAGCATATTGAAAAGAAGTCATTCAGAAAAGCAGAACATAGCATTGTAATTAAAAGAGCAGGGCAAGACGGATAAAAAGCTACAATCTTTGCAAAACGTGGGTTAATTTATTTTTCTACCTTTGTCATCTGAATTCATATAATTTTGCGCTCTATATAACAAAAATTTACATAAAATAATTTGTACTAGAGCTCTAACCATTTTTTCTTCTCATCTAGCGGTCAATGGGACCCGGGCATTGCAAATCGACCTCAACTGAAATCAGAAAATAATATACGAATGTTTGTGAGATGACACGACGTGTACTGAACAGTGCTGAGACAAACTTTTTGCCGGGTCGCGAGAAGGAACTGGTAGAGTTGCGTGAATTTCTCATTGAACATCTGGAGGATTCCAAATCCGGCAGCCTGTATGTATCTGGCCAACCTGGAACTGGCAAAACAGCTTGTCTCTCGAAGTTGTTAAAGTCTGAGGAGTTCTCAAAGAAATTCGTGAAAGTCTATATTAACTGTACATCGATTTCGACAATCGGCAGCATTTACAAAAAGATCTGTGCCGAGCTGAACCTCAAGGTGAGTGGAAGAACTGAAAAGGACCACCAAGCGGCTGTACACAAGCATCTGAGTGGCAACCACAAGATGATACTGATGGTTCTGGACGAAATTGACCAACTGTGTGGCCAAAAGCAGTCTGTACTGTATACAATCTTCGAATGGCCGTCAATAGCGAACTCCAAGCTTATCCTTATCGGCATCGCTAACAGCCTGGACTTGACTGATCGCATGCTGATGAGACTGAATTCAAAATGCGAGTTGAAACCTCGTCTCATGCACTTCTCGCCCTACAACAAGCAACAGATAGTGGACATCTTCAAGTCGCGACTGGAAGAAGCTGGGGTTTTGGATATATTCCCACCGGTCACCATTCAACTACTAGCAGCCAAAGTATCAGCGATCAGTGGCGATGTTCGACGAGCTCTAGATATCGGCCGGCGTGTAGTCGAAATTGCTGAGCAACAGAAGAAAGTCGGTGGATCACTCAACCTCACCGAATTCGGCATCAACTCAGATCCAGAACCAGAGCAGAAACCCGTCCAAGTGACTCAGGTAATCAGCGTACTCAATAAAGTTTATGGTGCTTCACAGAATCTTAACGACGACATTGAAGAATCGTTTCCTCTGCAACAAAAGATCATCCTTTGTTGTCTGATGCTAATGCTACGAAAAGAGAAGAATAAGGACATAACAATCGGGCGTCTGCACGATGTTTACAGGAGAGTGTGCTCGAAACGAAACATCCATGCTGTGGATCAGGCAGAATTTGTTGGCTGTGCAGCGCTTATCGAAACACGGGGAATAATCAGAGTCATTCGCCGCAAAGAACCTCGCCTCAACAAAGTGCAGCTGCAATGGGACGAAGAAGAAGTGAATGCAGCTCTTCAAGACAAACAACTCATAGCTTCCATTTTAGATGATACTTCATGTTTAGGACGATAGTCGAAGAAAAAATAAAGTTTTTTACATTTCGCATAGACAAAGATAATCTTCATGGGGCGTTTCTTATTTTTCAAATATTTTTCAGAAAATTCTACCAGGCCAGCGGATGATATAATATTGAATCTTGAATGGTTTGGTTATTTTTATTCTTCTCTCTAGCGAACACTAGCATTTTCCTAAGATCGGGCGGATGGCGGGATGATACGTCCGACTTGTGGTATAAATAATATTCTTTTTATTTTTCGGCATTCTTCAGCAGCTGTAGGCCGTCATCATTTTTAAAATAAACAAACAAATAAACAATTGTTATCCACGCGCCGGACATCGAGGGCGGCAGAACAGAATTAGTTCATTTAAGCCAACAAAAAAATTATAATTGCTTCGATACGGTTGACTAGCTAGAATAGAGATGGCGTTTCTTGGCATTTTATTTTGAAAATGTTGAAAGAGTTTTCAGTTTGTTCATAGATCAAGTGAATTTTCATGAAGGTCATGTAATCATTTACGTGTACGGTGGGTAATTGACATTGGGTAGGTATAGGTATCTACCTGTATAATGTATAGGTATATGGGTACGTATCAGAGGTATTACCATAATTTTATGATTAACAAATGGTTCATATAATAGAACTATGTACTATGAACAAGAATGTATTTAGCATTTTTGGAGAGGTTGGACTTGTATCATATTTTTATTTTATTAGCTACCCTAATCCCTCAACTTTTCAAACAATTATCTTCGAAAGGATAGACCCCAAGGTATAACAGTTAATGTTTAACTTAAGAGTCTTAAAAAGCGGTCTTTAATCCAGTTCACAAAGATAATTATGTACTGAAATTGCCAGCATATTGAAAAGAAGTCATTCAGAAAAGCAGAACATAGCATTGTAATTAAAAGAGCAGGGCAAGACGGATAAAAAGCTACAATCTTTGCAAAACGTGGGTTAATTTATTTTTCTACCTTTGTCATCTGAATTCATATAATTTTGCGCTCTATATAACAAAAATTTACATAAAATAATTTGTACTAGAGCTCTAACCATTTTTTCTTCTCATCTAGCGGTCAATGGGACCCGGGCATTGCAAATCGACCTCAACTGAAATCAGAAAATAATATACGAATGTTTGTGAGATGACAGGTCCTCAAGGAAAGGATCAACCGCATATTATAAGCACTTTAGCTTGTATCCAAAATCTACTTAAGTTCAGTCATGCTCTTGAAATGGGCCATATACATCCTACAAATACCTACTATTTCAATGTGGAATGGCGCATTGGAGATGATCCAATTAATGACTAATTCCAGCTAACGCCTGTCGGTTTATAATGTGGTGGCATTTAAAATCAGAGAAAATTCGTGTATTTTTTTGTTTTCGTTTCTAAATCCAATACTTTAATTC
The DNA here is from genome assembly GCA_955612985.1 of Cheilosia scutellata. Taxonomy (NCBI): domain Eukaryota; kingdom Metazoa; phylum Arthropoda; class Insecta; order Diptera; family Syrphidae; genus Cheilosia; species Cheilosia scutellata. Next base: position 22,728,011 of record OY015311.1, read on the forward strand.
GCATTTGTTCCGTGGTAAGTTTTAGTTCGGAAAAAAATAAATTTTCTCAGATTTTCCAATGCAAACATTATTGGAGTTGTGACTTTATCTGCTTCATCTATTCTAATATGTCACTGACTAGAAACCAACCTAATAATTATTGTCGAACACAAAACGTGTCTTCAAGAAGATGCTTTTGATTTTTATGACGCTGCAAAAGTTTATCTAATCCACACCATTGTGACGGTCGGTTAGCGATTTTTTTCCTTTGAAATAAAAACGATCCTCTCCGAGCTTTTTCACAAATATGTTTTAAAATTAAACCCCTGTCATGATTTCCGCCTGTTAACATTTAAATCAACTATACTCTATACATATATCAACAACCATTTTGCTATGAACACTTTTGTTTTTTTGGCAAACCAACCTAATATTATATCCTCTCTCTATCCAGAGATCTATCTTTGCCTTCAGTTTCGAGCATCATCGCTGGTGCCAATAAAAATAAAATAAATGAATTTTTAACGTAAACTTATTATGTTTCACAGTTCTTTGGACATGCGCACAATTGTTCGAACAAATTGGGACCGCTAGTCATATAGATAGATCATGGTTTTCGGCTAAAGGAACATTCTCGCATTCATTTTTCAAAAATGTTTACAACCACAAAAATTCCACTGTTGCTACTGTTTTCCCAAACACATTAACGACGTGTTATATAAATGTTATATAAACATTTGCAATTAAATTTATACTGGATCGAAATATGTAGTTGAGAACTCACTGACAATTTTTTTTTTTTTTTTGTTTAATTTTTTTTTTTTTCAGTTAGTAAGTAGGTTGATCCTTACTTGATACTGGATGGCTTCATTGAAGTCTGGAGCATCTCTGTAGTAGTGTGGAGTACCGTTTTTGAATTGTACATATTCCATTTTTAATTTGTTTTTGTTTTTCTTTTGACCAAAAAACGTCCTTTCAAGAAAAAATTTACAAAAAAATTATTATCACTTTGAGATCACGGTTTAAAAAAAAAAAAAAACGTTTTTTTTTTATTTATTGTAGGTATGTAATTCACAAAGTCCAAAAAATAATTACACTAAAAAGTAATAAATTCAAATTAAAGAACCTGCTAATGTAATCGTTTCTTTTTTTTTTTTTGAAATTCTTGCTGCAAGAAATTTCACTTCGAGATCGTGTGGAATTATTCACTGAAGATGATGTTAAATATACAATTTTCCGAAAGCAACTGAATATTAAATCGAATCACAAAATGTTTTGCTCGTTGTTCGGAAACAAAAAAAAATACACTTTTCTATGTATTTTTGAAAAAAAAAAATTCTGTTTTTATTACTGAATATAGGCGTTGGGGGAGGCCAAAGAGGGGGTGTTGGAACATATCACCTTCCAACAACCTACACTAATAGTGAAAAAATCATTATTGAATTTTCGTAGTATAGTATACTCATAGATATAGATATGTATTATAGCTGAGTTCTTTATATACTTGCAGGACCCATACATATGAGTCGAGAGGAAGAACCATTTTTCTTTGCTGATCAGAGTGTCAGATACACGCTATATTTTGGAAAATGAATTGTAGATAGGTATGTACATTCCTCCACTGAGAAATCGAAAGAAAAATTAGTGATCTTGACGGAGAATTTAATTGAATGCTAAACTGAAAATAGAACAAAGTACAAAAACTTGGTTCGGTAGGTATGAACTTCGATGTTGGGAATGCCCTTAAGTTCAAGAAGCCTTGGCAACAGAAAATTCATAGGTGTGCTACGAAATGTGCCTATATATGTACAATCTGTTAAATATCTCTAAACGGAAGCATCCATGTATCAAGGTTAACTTAGCTAAGCAAGGTAAACACTTAGAATGTGTTGTTGTTTGCGTCGAAAACGCTGTTTTCCAAAAAGTAACAAAAACAACCCAGCAGGGGTGCGGCGCCGCCCGACATCTTTCATAGAGGCCGTTGTGTATCGTTAGGGTGTCTGCCGTGCGCCGTTTCTAAAGTAAATATAAAACACCTTGATTTTATTTTTGTGTTTTCATGAATGCGCGAGATATTATGTTTGTCCTTGATTTTCAACGCGATAAACGACAGTGCTCATGCTTAGGTCAATCGCTTATTAGTATTTATGCTTTGGCCGCCCTTGACCCAGTATTTTGGGAAAAATATGAATTGCTAATTAATAAACAGTGTGTTGACTGCTTAGATATAATTATACTACTTATTAGATCTATTAAAGTGAATTGCCAAATGATCATTGAAATGTAGAATATACAATTGGGGCAAAGATGTATACGGACACAACTGGCAGATGGAAATATAGAATCATTTCACTATTTATTGCGTATGTAGGTAGTCATTTCGAAATTTTCTTGTATATTTTTTTTTACATATAACTTTAAATTCACACTCAAATATTTGAGCATACGTATTTAAATAGTACACACCATTCATCATCAGATCGAGGGCACTGTAAGGTGTTTTTATTTATCAATTGTTTGTGGTTTTATTTGTATTTCAAAAGTGGGTGGGTAGTCAATTATATTTTCTATAAGGTATTGCATTCCACTTCGACAAAAATATAATATGTACAAAAAATAGTAATTATTTTGAGAGGGGTTCGAATAGTGGCAAATACTTGGACGTTTGTACAACAGATCTACAAAAATAACAATCGACATTTCGAAACAATCCATTGGTCTATTCTATATCATGTATTTAATTATAATCATAATCATAGCAGCGAAAGAGTCACTAACAAAGTAATTGGATGTCCTAACGGTTCAAGCGCATTCTGGTCAATGGCAAAGGCAATCAGTACCTAATAACTTTAGTTGCTCTTCTTTTCCACCTCTAGTAAAAGAAGACGGCACGCTAGCAACTATACACCTAAAGAAAAGGCAGATCTTTTCGCTAGCATGTTTTCAGAGAATTCCTCTCTAGATTCTGCACAAATAGAGCCACCAAATACCCCGAGGGTGCAAACATTGATGGCAGAAGTGAAATTTCGGCCTCAAATAATTCAACGCATCCTTAAAGAACTAGATTGCAATAAGGCAATGGGACCCGACGGAATCCCTGCTATAGTACTCAAGAGCTGTGCACCTGAACTTACACCTGTACTATATGTAAGCTGTTTAGCATGTCGTACTCCCAGAAGACGTTTCCTTTTTGCTGGAAGACCGCTCGCATTCAACCTATTCCAAAGAAAGTAAGGAAATGTCTGCCACAAAACTATCGTCCAATAGCGTTATTTTCAATGCTTTCAAAAGTAATGGAAAAGGCAATAAATGTCAAAATAATCAAATATCTAGAAGGCCACCGATTAATAAGCGACAGGCAATACGGATTTCGGAGCCGTCGTAGTCGTTTCACTGTAGACCTGTTAAGCTACGTAACGCACTTATGGACGCACGCAATTGAACAACACGGCGAATCCAAAGCCGTAGCCTTGGACATATCAAAGGCCTTTGACCGAGTCTGGCATAGAGCCCTATTAGGCAAGTTAGCGTCTTATGGATTACCACAACAACTCTGCGGATGGATGCAAAATTTTCTTCTGGGAAGTTCGATCCAAGTTGTTGTAGATGGTGTATCATCTAAATCGTTTGCTATAAATGCAGGAGTGCCCCAAGGTTCTATTCTTTCTCCAACTCTATTTCTTCTCCATATCAACGATTTGCTTGGATCGACAAATAATAATATCTACAGCTTTGCTGAGGACAGCACTCTTATATCCTCCATCTCGAGTAGTGGGCCTGTGAATGCGGCTACATCACATAGTCAGAGATGTGAACAAATTAGTTCTCTAAATGATGATCTGGACAAAATCTTGAAGTGCTGAAAAGACAACTTGGTTGTATTTAATGCAAACAAGACACAGCTCACAACATTTTCTAGGAAAAATGCATCAACAGTCCCTCAGGTCCAAATGGATGACCATCCAATCCATCCCAAGGACTCAATGCACCTTCTAGGAGTCACAGTCAATTCAGGAATCACATGGCAGGACCACATATCGCAAGATCGGCCTCCACTAAGTTGAGCTACCTATTTAGAGCAAAGAGGTACTTTAGCCCCAAGCAACTTCTCCTTCTCTACAAAGCTCAGGTTAGACCAGGCCTGGAATATTGTTCCCATATATGGAGCTCGGCCCCAAAATATTCACTTAACCTACTTGACAGCATACAGAGACGAGCAGTTCGACTTATTGGAGACCCTTCATTCACATCGAATCTACAACCGTTGGTGCACAGAAGACAAGACGCTGACCTATGCTTATTCTATAGGTACTTCCATGGTAGATGTTCCGAGGAACTCAAAGACATTATCCCTCGAAATGCAACTTTTGGGCGCCCCACAAGACAGGCTGCTAATACTCGTGACCATACAGTACACTTGACAACCGCGAGGACATCAACTTTCCAAAACTCCTACTGTTACAGGACAAGCAAACTTTGGAACTCGCTTCCTGGGGATTTATTTCCAGAAGTATACAATTTGCAGCAATTTAAGTGCAGATCTAACATACATCTGCAAGCATCTCGGGCCGCTGTTGAAGCGTTATAGGTTCGCCTTTCCCGGGAGAAGAATTAAAAAAAAAAAACAGCACATTTACTTTATTAAAATACATAAAACAATTGAAAACATTTTAAACTAGAAAACACAAAAAATAAATTTGTATCCCTTCGGGTACGTACCAAGAAATTGTATCCTACCAACTACCATGCTATACTTGGTCAAATTAAAATTTCAGACAGTTCTAGCTGCCAAAATATGGTCAGGCAGTTGGTCTGTACCCGTACATTTTCAGTAAATTTCGTAAAATTTTAAATTTGGTGGTTCATCTCTTATATTTGCTCATTGAAAAACGACTAATATGAGATTTTTTGGGGTCGCTGATTCCGAATCTGCAATCCGTTTTACTCTATGACGTCAAGTTTTCAAAATACACACGGTGCAAGAAGGGAAAGTATTTTTGATAACTATCCCTATCTAAATTACAAAATAACGGTACAAATAGGTTACTCACGCGTAAATGTGATGAAGGCAGTCTGATTAAGTGAGTTTTTGTGAAAATTTCGTAGTAGGTACATGAATTCGGTGGGAAACGTTAAGAAATAAGCTAAAAGCTTATGTGAAAACAATACGCTTTACAAATTCTGATACTTTTAAATATGCTTTTCGTAACAGGCACATTATCAAAAAAAATATTACAAAACTTTGTTTGAAATGCAATAAATCTTTAAATACATAGGTAATGTTCTTGGATTTCCATTTTGGCAGAATTAAAAAACAATTAACTAACCCACGATGAGCCACACGTTCATTCACTGATAACGCCAACAGCATTCCTTCTATTCGCTAAGTAACCTTATGTGGTTTTCTGTGGGACAAAAAATCAATTTTTTTTTTTATCTGGATCACTTTTCATGTTCCATTAGTAACGCTCGTATCTTTTTGCGGACAGAAAAGGGGATAAATGCCCGAAATTTGGAGATTTCAAGGGATATCAAGGGGATAAGTTTTTAACTTGTTTTCGCACTGAAATTGATGAAATTTAGGAATAGAATCAACACAAAAATTAATATAAATTGTGTTTAATAAATTATTATTATTTTTAAATTACATATGATTGTCAGCCCTATTATGGCTATCAAATATCAACACGATATTTGATAATAATTGATACGTATCAACAAAATGAATGAATCGGTATTATGGTTATCAACCTATCAACATTTTTGATGAATTGTGAATTGTATTAGATTTAAGATCTATTGTGAATAGTTTTATCGATAAACTTGGTATTACGGTTATCAAAAAATTTGATATTCATCAAATTTTCTATCAACCACAAATTTCTCGTTGATACGTATCAAATATTCGGCGCATCAAATTAAAAAATGTATATCCTCGTTTTTATTGTTAAATAACGACTTTAGAGCGAAATGTCTTCGGTAGACATCCCAAATGTACTCAAACCACGAGTAGCAGCGATTTTAAAATTATTTACTCAATAAGGAAACTATCAACTGAGCGTTGGGAATAACTTTTACATTTGCATTGCACAATCAACAGTGTTGTTCGTTCTTTTGATTTGCGAAAAAAACAACTTTTGTTTATAAAAAACAACAATATTATTTAACCAACAATAGTAGTCAGCCATACAACAAAAACTAACTACAAATCAGAAACGTCAAACGTCAAAACAGAACCCATTCTCAATGAAATTTCGATAAGTATTCACAATGAGGTAAAATGTATCAATTGATACTCATAATACCAAACTATCAATGAATTGATAGATCTTATCAAGTATCAACTAATTGATATTTGATAGCCATAATAGGGCTGTGTGTTTAATAAACAACCAACGTGCCATCATCGCCGTCGTCGTCATTCGCATCTAAATCGTTTTCGATATCTCCACTTTTGGTTTTCTTCTTATATTTGTCTTCTGCAGCGATTGAACGAAGCAATTCAGACTTCGTTTTCAGAAATTTGTAGAATTCAATATGCATGAGTTGAGTACTGAATATTACATTTTACTGTGAGAATTGCTTTTAACGTTTTGATTTGCAATCGAGTTTTTTCATTGGTCCAAGACTTGGTCATCACAGAAAAGACTCGTTCCACCGATACTGTTGTTTGCGGCAAGCACAAAATGTATTCATTCCACATTTTCGTCTTGCAGATGTTTGAATATTTACAGCAGAAGTCTGCTATGGTGAAAAGAGGAGTTTATAGGATAAAAAAGGGATTTTGGAAATTTTCAGGCGATAGTTTCTTTGACTTCGTAAAAAGGAATAATCCCCTAAAAAAAGAGGATAGATACGAGCGTTACCATTGGGCAAAAAAATTAATATTTTTTTTTTTTTGATTCGGATCACATTTTGCAGATCTTGATATTTTTCAAGATTTACACATACCTACTCTTATACATATTTGAATTTGTTTTCATGTTCCATTCGCCACGAAAAATCTGAGATCTGAATTAAAAATCTGATGTGTCCAATGGTAATGGAAAACGACATTAAGGTGGCAATTATCCGTTACATACAAAGTAATTTACTTAGACCAAATAAGGTACATTGTGATACCATATAAGCAGATTCGGTTATTTCCGCTAATCTTTTGGAACCATTTGAGTTTTGGAGAAATTTCCGTATTTTACTAACATCCGTTTCGGCAATATTTGCAAGCTCCCCTAAAAAGTAATCTCCTAGAGTTTGGTTTCTATTGGAGGATAAGAAAACATTCGCTAACTACTGTCAACAAAAGAAAATGGAATAATGCAAAAATTGACGTCATATTTATTTTCCGAAGTAATTTGGGTATTGTCGAATTCAAATAAGACATCTTATAATATTCTAGTTTCAACGGGTTCACCCAACTCGAGTTTTGGGCTACGAAGGAACTTATATTCTGCTTTCTTATTAAACTAATTGATTACATATATTATGTAGGTACGTTCATTCGAAAATAGAACATTTTCAATAAAGCATTCATACTGCGTATATACAAAAACATTATATAGACTCATAGTCAAAATAATACCATAAAGCTTCAGCTATTATTAGTTTTATTTAAAGCAATAACAACATGATTAAATAAAGCATAAATTATTATTAGTAAATAAAATGAAATTTGTGGTCCTCCATAAATTTTGATAAATTTTACTATTTTTCGTCATTTTACTGTTAAATTTGCCAATATTGCACGAAATAAGCCAATATCACATGAGTTATGCAGCCTGAAAAGAACACAAGTTTGTCTACAGAATAGATTTAACAATTGAAATATGCTTTACTTTGACATCAACAAACAAGGAACATTTAAGACTGTGGACTACTGATAAGTTTTGGAAAATGAGTTGTTGTCGAAAGAAGCCTTTAGAGAGATCCGCATGGGAATGTATGAAGCTACGAAACTTCTCAATTCGACAGTAAATTGTGGATAAACGAGAGCTCTGTTCAGTCAAGTTAAAGTTCTAGACGTTAAATGTACTAAAACCGATATACAAATTTAGCAAATATGCACAGTAACAGTTTGAGTTATTTGTCTAGTATTATCTGCATATTGCACATATTTTGCTTAAATAATGAATGTGAGAATAATAAGAAATTGAAGTAGATAGATATATTTTCCAAGTCCTCTTAACAAAAAATCCACACAAATGTTTAAGGTTAGTTTCGAAATCAGTTCAGAGTGCCTATGCATATTGGATTCCAATAATTATCCAATTTTCAAATTACAATATAAATAAGCGCCAAATCATTGTAATAATAGCTAAAATCAAATTTTAATTAAATTCCCAAAAACTATTCAAATTAAATAATAATTTTGTGGTATATTTGTTGGCCAATAATGTATGGCTTCGACTAACATACTTTTAGGAGCAAAATGAAGTGTGTGCATTAAAAAGTATGCAACGTTATTAGTTTGCAAACTAAATTATGTACATTATGTAAATTGTGTATAAATACATGTAAAAACTCACTTGGTTTACAATGGCAGCTTGTTCTTCTTTCACATCCTGCTGATGATCTCTGGTTGGCATTGGGCTAAATCTTTGTGATGCCTGAGAATCTGGACGATATGGTGCAACATAACCACCAGATTCATTCAAATTCGGAAATACTGTATGAGGCAGAGTGTTCAGAGGAGAGTGCATTGCCCTGTCATATTGACCAGGTCCTGGCAAAAATGGTGATGGACCTCTAAAAATAATAATTTGCTTTATTTTTGTTACCTATGTATACATTTTGATTTTACCTATGTGGTACGGGACTAACAGGTGGAACTGCCGATGAACACCTTGAGGATTCATTGCTTAAACCCTGCGTGTATGCAATTTTGCTGTCCCTATTGAAATGAGTCATGTTTACATTGTTTTGAAAATGTACGAATAAATATTTTGAAATGTTTACCTTTGGACCACTATTCTTATGTCATTTCCTGCTGTGCGGAAGAGCATTTGTGCGTCCGAGTGACGTAAGTCTCGAGCATCGTACTCTCCAATTTTGGAAATAATATCACCACGCAGAACTTCTCCATATGCTGGACTACCCAACTGGACCTACAATAGCGAATAAAACAAAATACGAATTACATTAGATATTATTGTCAAGGTTTATATGTTTTGAACCGATTGCATCATTTTAATATTTGAGAAAATTTCCCAAATTTTTATTTTGTAAATTAACAGTGTGTGCAATATAAAACGCTGACCTTGTACATAATGGTTAAATAGATTGACAGAGGATATTGACTTAATATGGACTGCGTCGAATTCGGTGCACTTACCAACCATTATTTTTGTTTTCCCTATTTTTCATTGACCACTAATACTCTTCTAAACATTCTATACTATATGCTCGGCGAAAGTAAATTTTAGATGCTCTCCAATCTTTCTCTCAAAACATTAGCTAAAATCCTAGCTAAATTTTGACATTTGGTGCGTCGTGTCACAGAAATCAGCATTTCGTTGAAAATCTTCCAAAAATCACCGACGGAAAAAAATGTTTTATTTTCGTTGCGCTTTCTTTTTTCCTTGTCTGCTATTCATTGATTTAAAATTTTTCACTTTCAAGGGATTCCTCATCGAGGTATTCATTAAAAAAACGCATCCTTATTTACAACTCAGTAAATTTAGCTTAGCCAAATTTCGGAGAGAATTTTGTATGGGAGCTTTTTACTTTTACATGCAAAACTGGTATACTCATTTTTGGTTTTGGTATACTCACTTTTGGTTTTACATGCAAAACTGTTATACTCACTTTTGGTTTTGTTATACTCACTTCCCAAAAAAATACGTCTAATCTAAGATTTTGTATTGTCTTTTCAACTTCAAACCCACCAATTTATTTAAAATTAAAAAGAAAACAGTAATTTGTCAATATATCAGGTGACACAAACGTCAAATGAAGTCAGAGATATTATACAATAAATATAAAGACATATAAAACACACCATGGACCATTTTGCTATAGCAAAGCATTCCAGATTATCGGGTCAGATTTATTTCATTATGTAGCACGCCACATATCATATATGTGTCTCTGTCGTAATTTTGACGTCATCGTATGGTCCCAATGGATAAATACCGTGCACAAGTTCTTTTTGTGCACTTTATGTTGACGTCAGAGCCACATATATATGTGGCGTGCTACATACCGTGTAGGTACTAGCACCTTAACAAGAGTCTAACGGTTACATTTTCGATTAGACATGAAGCTACATTTCTGAGCTTTCATTGTGTTTTTAGCAGAAATAAAATGTACCTACTGACATTTTTCAATCATAAAATTGCATTCATTGAATTCTTTTTTAAAGATTTGATATTGACAATATTGAAAATTAACAAGTGGAAATATCGAAAATTTTACTGTCAGTGATTTGATTAATAGTGCTTGTCAATAACTGACAAAGAAACCACAGGACAAGTGGAAATAGCTGAATTGTCAAACAAAATGTCTCTTTGTATTTTTAATTGACAGTGAAAATTAATTGGCATCATGTATGTCAGTGAATAGACACATTTCGATATACAAAGTAGGCCTACCTTTTTACAGATTCCACCCCTTGTCGCATGAATGTGTCTTTTATAATGGATGATGGTTTAACCCTTTGAAAAATTAATTCGAAGTCAGTTCTATTCATTTCATACGCATTTAGCATTTCTTCGTCTTTTGCCTACGGCTTAAGCTTAGATTCGACCATCAAAACACAAGAAGCGAGATCAATCCATTTCTTTTTTAAAATTGTTAATTTGAATTAAAAAAAAATCTTAATTGCTTTAGATATGTACATTATGTACTTACATATGTATTTTTCACGTGCGTTCACTATTGACAAAGAGATGACAATTCCAAATTGGCAGCGCAAGTGGAACACACTTGTCAAAATTTAATTTTCATTGAACTGACAAACGATTTTTAGCTATAATAATTGACATACGTGGATATTAACTGACAGTGGTGTCGTTCAAAGACATAAATGAGAGCTGTCAAACTTTGTCAATCAACCGTCATGTGGAAACACACCTTAACAATTTATTTTTTCGTTTTGTTTAAATTGTGGGCTAATATTTTAAAAAATTAAATTTAAAAATTGGGGCCGATTTATTATTTGATGCGCTTTTTAAGAGAAAAGGCATTTATTAAACAATACATTCACGTCTTATTCATCATCAGAATCTTTTCAGTGAATACTTGAACGGTTAAATTCTAACAGCCAACGTTTGTAGTTCTAGTTCTCTTCGGAAACATTTATGTCGTTTTCGATTGGTCGTCCAGAACCGTCTGGAAGAAATCCGAACGCTTCTGAAAGCGTTCGATTGGCACACAACTGACAGTTCTTCTACTGAAAAGAAGAGAAATTTGCTTCTGGATTTGAATTCAGAATCGCGGAGAGTTCTTTCGGACGGTTCTAGACGACCAACCGAAAACGACATTAGTTTACCCCTTCGGGCCACTAAACCTCTTCGCTATTCCGTTAATTAACCAAGCGCTACCCACTTGGAAGGATGATGGGCACTACCCCACCAACTACTGAATAGTACAACAGCGGCCTAAAGTCGCCTAAAGTCAAAAATAAAAATTATACGTTTGTCATTATTTCTTATGATGACCGATTATAATAGTATGTACCTATATAATTTAAAATGCTAAATATCTATGTAACAAAAATCTGTTTTTGAATCTGATGGAACCGACGATAAACAATTCAACTGTGCGCAATTCTCTAATTTTATTCAAAACCTTATCTCAAATATAAATCTTTGATGTTCTAAAAATAACATAGAAAAAAAATTTCCTTAAAAAAAGAAGTACCTACATTTTATTTCAACAAATGATTCACAGCATGTATCCTATATAGCAGGTGAAAATGAACTATGCTAAAAATAAATCACCCTAAACTGATTAATGAATTGTTGTCTTAACACAAATGTCAAGGACGCTTGTAATTGCAATAAAATGGCGGACCATTTTGCAAATCAAATATAATATACATTATTGCAATATTACATTTAAAAAATGCATTTTTGGTCAACGAATTTCCTTGCTTTTTAATGTTCTAATGAATTTCTCCTTAAATCAATTAACACAAAAATAGATTTATTTAAACAAACATTTTGTTGCAGGAATTTTTTAAACGAACTTCAATGACAATTGACAACTGACAAGTTCAGGCTTATATTTCAAGATTTAATTTACAAACTTCTATTAGAAATTACGTTGCTATATTTGACATATGTCCATAGCAAGATAATGTTCATGTCAAAACTGAGAATATCTAATAAAAGAATACCGTAGGTACCTATGGTGTGCGTGTGCCCCCATATTGTTTATTGACATAAATCTGACTAATTGCCTAAAAACATTGCGTGCCTAAATCGCTTTGAAATGATCTGTCACAAGCACACCGACGCGACGACGAGCGAAGACCTTCATTGTTTCGCCAACTAGGCCATGGATCAGGGCATACCAAAAGGAATAATTGAAATAATTGCATTTCAAATATAGGACTACATGCACAGATTTGCATTATATTTGAATGTGTAAACAAAACGCACTCGTCTCATGTTGGATCGCATGTTTTTGCCGGAAATAGAAATGCCTCTGTGGTACAACTATAGAAGATACCTACATGTAATTATGCAGGTTCGAGATGCGGCGCGCAAAAACATTTAATTTGGTGCCAAAAAATGAAAGAAATTAAAACAATGGGATCGAGGAAACTTGGCATCGGCTGCACAAATACAGCCATCTAACACTATGTCACTGAGGATTCTTCATGCGCCTAGCCTGTTGCGAAATAATGAATGTTTGTCTCAGCAAACAATTATATCAGGTTACAATGTTGAATTTACTTTAGTTATGATGAGTGGAGTATCCAGATCACTTCCGCCCACTAAACGGATACCCCATGGAGTATCCGGTCCATCGCGCTGAAGTATAACCACGAACTCGTGCAACTTAGGGCTCATCGTATGCCCGAAAATGTATCCTTCCCGCACTTCCTCACTAAAACACTAACACTAGACACCGGATAGTCTCTGGAGGAGCGTTCCACTTTACGAATTGTCTAAAAGTCTATCGAAACAGTTGTTGCTCTCGTACTGTAATGACTTTAATAGCTGGCGGTTTTAACGATTTGTTCGTACTGAATGCTGCTGAAATACTAATTTTAAATCTACAACAAGCATTGGTTTCGATACGATACGGATTTTTGCATATCTACACTGCTGCCTCTCATTTCACACAATCTCCCTAAATTTTTTCTTCTCGTTGTCGTTGTCGAGTGCTTGCGCTATCCTTTTCAGTGGCGAATAGTTTTCGTTTTTCTACAGCTTACAGTGGTGTATGTCAATTTTTGTTGTACTTTGAGATTGTATATCTCTTGTTTTATTTTAGTTCCATCGATCATTTGCTAATTGCTTTCAGTTCAATTTGCTGTTGCTGCATTTTTGGGACATTTGGGACACCTCTATCAATCCATTTAATGAATTGGTCTACATTTTAGTTGTCATCATTAGACGACCCCTACTGTATTTTTTGTTTATTTAATTTTCGATTGAAGCAATTCTTTGCCAATTTATTTTGCGAGGAAAGAAACATCGAATCGATTGGTTTGAATGGATATATAGACAAACATTTGTATATGAGGCATACAACAAATACCGCCTTCGAATAAGATGTTGCAATCATTTTGGAAATTTTATTCGAAATATGATTATCATCTGTGGTTTTTTTATTACACGATCTATACGCTCAAGTACATAAACATTATTTTCTTGCGGAACATGATTTTATTAAGACACATCAAAAGGACGGGGGAGGATGAGCACAAACACAATCATCCCAATATGATATCACTCTTTCATCGTAAAAGTTATTTAGTTCTGCCAAGTTTTTTTAGCCTCAATTTGTTTAGATAACGACCATATTCATCAGAAAAGCGAACAAGACAAGAATATACGAACGCTACACAAATACAATTTTTGAGTGCAGAATGATTTTATTGCGCGTCATGATCGTTATTCATTTTTAGGTGAAAGTGAAAATGAAATTAAGAGATTTGAGTGTATAAGTGAATTTTGAAACATTTTGAAACATTTGAAGGAAGGAATTTCTCTATTCATCTGTCTATGTAATTTGTTTCGCTCCAATGAGTTTGTTTAGGTCTTTGGTTTCAACATAGGTCTTCTGTTGGCTTAATTTCAGAATAGAAAAACTAGAAATCTTAAATCTTTAAAAATAGTTAATGCAAAAATGTAACAAGTACGTAACTATATTACACGTCAGACTTTCGTTTGTATGATTTTTAACTTTCTCGTATACGTAGTAAGAGAAAGATATTGTTTTCGTACAAAATTTCGAACTCGAGATTTTTATCAATTCTGAACTCAAAATAGTGGGTCTCGCAATTCTGTCCGTCCGTATGACTGTCTGTTCCAACCCCTGGGGAATCTAAACTCTTGGACGGATTTGTTTCAAACTTCGTATTTAGACTTTGCGGGCATCCTAGGGATTTTTTTTTTATGCTAGCCCTAATATCAACGGTACTTCCCATATAAAAATTTTACGAAATACATAATTATTAAACAATTTTTTCGAAAACAGCTTTAACGATTTGAACCAAAATTGATAGTTGCGTTAATGTAGGCATGCTTAACATGACTGCACTGTTTTTCGCTAAAAAGTCCAGCAACGGCAACAACGATTTAAAAACGATTTAAAAAAAAAAAAAACTAATTTTTAAGGTACTATTGTCATTCTTAACTCGATAGCAAACTCAGTTTTTCTCTAAAAAGACTGCGTCCTTTGATATCCACCCAAATCCCTAATAATAGTACTTTAAAAAACTGCTCATATCTCTAAAACGCCATTTTCGATTATGATAAAAATATAACTGGCAGGTAATGCTTAAATCCATAGTAATACCATTTGTTCAGTTTTGAGCTAAACAGTTGCAAAACAGTGTTTTTTGAACCATGAATGCGTCCTTCGATGTCCACCCCAATCGCTAAAAATGGTACTTCAAAAACTGCTCAGCTCATATTTCAAAAACGCCATTTTCGATTTCGATGATAATGTAACTGCTAAATAATGTTTGGTTGGTTGGTTGGTTGAAAGTGGCTGTCGGCTAAAAACGCCAACACACTTAGACCAGCATAGGTCCATTGTGATGCCACGATGAAAGATCTAAGATCTCCCTACTAGTTGAACCATTTTGAGCTCTTTATAAAGCGTAAGAGGCTTCTGATGTCTATGCTTGTCAGATCGCCCAAGTCGTTGTAATAGAAGGCTCCTAAGTGAAGCTTCCTTCTGCGGGAGAGAGCTGGGCAGGAACAAAGAAGGTGAGAGATAGTTTCCTCCTCTTCCTCGTCCATGCAGCTTCTACAAAAGTCGTTTGCGAAGAGGCCCAGCCTTGCGGCATGTTTGCCTATCAGGCAGTGTCCAGTAATGACACCTATTGTGGTGCCGATATGCAATCTATTGAGAGAGATCAATTTCTTAGAGCGTTTCAAATCCAGCTTAGGCCAAATTTGTTTTGTCGCTAGACAAGTGGTTAAACTCGTCCACCTAAGATTTGTAAGGTAAATAATGTTTACATCTTGAAGAATACGTCGTACTCAGTTTTCACGTATCCAAAATTGTAACATTTGTCAGCATAATTTTACAAAAAACCGCTCTTCTGATCAAAATACATATTATTTAAGACAACATTAGCATTCTAAACATGATCACGTACCTACTTAGTTTTTTCTCAGAAAACTCGAATATAGTCGTTTTATGAATATTTCTCAAAAATGACTATACCCAAATCCCGACATTGAGACCCCTTCTTTTAAATAATCAAAAATGGGATTTCGAAATTCATCGCCTTGAAGGAAATGTCAGTTCGGGGTGAAATTTTAAAGTAATAAAGTGTTGTAGTTAGTACGTATGTTTATGTAGTATGTATTACATTTTCA
The DNA here is from genome assembly GCA_955612985.1 of Cheilosia scutellata. Taxonomy (NCBI): domain Eukaryota; kingdom Metazoa; phylum Arthropoda; class Insecta; order Diptera; family Syrphidae; genus Cheilosia; species Cheilosia scutellata. The sequence continues at coordinate 22,743,994 of OY015311.1, forward strand.
ATTAACAAGGGTTCAGTTACTAAACCTGAGTACATCTTCGGAAATAAATGAATTGTCAAACAAAATGTCACTTTGTCTTTAACTGACAGAGAAGATTAATTGTCATCATTTTGATATAAAAGGTAGGCCAATCTTTTTACAGGGCCCACCCCTTTTCGCATGAATGTTTCGTTTTTTATGAATGATGGTTTAAAGCTTTGCAAATTTAGTCACGAGTACGATAACTATGGCACCAAAAATTGATAACGGTTTTTTCTAGAGTGGTTAAATACAAGCACTTTTTACTATTTAGATACTATCGCACTCCGTTTAGGGGCTAGGGTGGTAAAAAATTACTTAAAATTAAAAAAAAAAAAAAATGTTGAAAAACAATGGCAACACTTACCATAAAGTACTTTAGAATTTTTGGAAGCCATGAAACTGTTCTTTGATATTATTTTTAAATCAAGATATATCTGTTATTAGTTTTTGAAAAAAATGACTTCAAATTTAAGGAAAAAAAAGGAGTATGCCGATTTTTTTCTATATTGAGAAAATAGATATGTACTTCATTTATTTTTACTGAAATCCAGATTAATGTATATCTTATGTCTTCGAGTTTTTGAGAAAATGGAAAATTACTTTTATATGTTGCTCCGCTTAGAGTAAATTTTTTTTAGAAAACAGAACCGACCGCGCCCGAATTGCTACCCTTGTACCCCTGCTTGGGGTCACTGTTGGATTATGGGATGGGTGCAAGGTTGAGTATATGCAAACTTTCTTTAAATTATATTAGTTTACCCAATGTTAGTAACATTTTTCAGCTACAGTCTCTGGCCTGAAATTTCACATTATAGACAAAATTCTGCTGATTTGCATTATAGACAAGTTAAAACCATATTCATGGCTTCAAAAAATGCTATAATACTTTGTTAGAAGTGTAGCTATTGTTTTTTTTAATATTTTATTTTCATTTTAAGTAGGTATATTTTTTTTTTGGGCGCAGTAGCGCAGTGGTTAGTGTGCTGGACTACTGTGCGAGGGATCGCAGGTTCGATCCCCGGAAAAACACAAATTACATCTTAAGGTTTTTTCTACTGCGCCACCTCTCGCGAACGTCTGACAAACATCCGAGAGTATGACTGTCCTGAAAAAGCTTCTCAATTCAGCCGTTCGGACTCGGCATAAAATTGTAGGTCCCTTCCATTCGTTCCAAAAATATAAACTCACACAAAACGAATGGTTGCGAGAAGCTAGGCCTTGGGTGTTTACTGCCTGTTGCGCCGCCTATTTATTTTTTTTTTTTTATTTTTTTTTTTAATTACACGGAGTGAGATAGACCCCCTCCCATAGTAAAAAGTGCTTGTAATTAACCCCTTTACAAAAAAACTGTTATCAGTTTTTGGTGCCACAGTTCTCGTACTCTCCCCTTACATAATGTACATAAGTGTCGACGGTTACACATACCAAACACACGAATGCCAATAATATCGAAAGCAAACTGTTTTTGTTTAAGTTTGATTATAAACTTGCATTGTTAAAATCAGAAATCAGAGAGCAAATCTGAGAATAGAATACCATAAAATTCTGACAACTGGATGACGTGCACGTGACGTTTCGAGTAGTTTTTATTCACCTAGATTGATTGGCGCATTCGGAGGGGTAACCGACAGCGACAAATCTGATCAAGAATTCTCAATTGACATTTTCGATTGAATGTGACATTCATGCCCAAAAAACACATGTGCATTCTGGACATACCGCAGTATTCCTACAAGTCTCTTAAATTAAATACATAGACTAGCTTTGAATTTTTTAAATTCAGCAGCTTATGCTGATGCATACAAGCAAACGAGAGACGGGAACTGAATTCTCCACATCTATTTCGTCTGCAGTACTGCTTGCAGTGAAGCGTCCAGAATCTCTGCACTCTGGCCAAACCAGAACAATTTACTGGTTGATTTCAAGGAAAATCTAGTCCAGAAAAATCTACTCAACTGAAAGTGACTTTTGTATACATATACCCAACATAATATTTTGTATGAATCACCACTATAATTCTCCTTATGTGTGAGTGAAGTTCTCCTGTATAATTCATGCGGATCAAAAAAGGCTTCATATTGAAAATTCTCAAAACCAACACTTCTTCTATTTACCTGAGAAATTTAAAAAATACATTAACATAATTTTGTATGAATCACCACTATAATTCTCCTTATGTGTGAGTGAAGTTCTCCTGTATAATTCATGCGGATCAAAAAAGGCTTCATATTGAAAATTCTCAAAACCAACACTTCTTCTATTTACCTGAGAAATTTAAAAAATACATTAACATAATTTTGTATGAATCACCATTATAATTCTCCTTATGTGTGAGTGAAGTTCTCCTGTATAATTCATGCGGATCAAAAAAGGCTTCATATTGAAAATTCTCAAAACCAACACTTCTTCTATTTACCTGAGAAATTTAAAAAATAGGTAAACTACCTAACTACCTAATCTAGTACATGAGGCAGTGTTACTATCTAAGAATTATATTAACACATTTGATTATTATTTTTCATGCAAAGCACATTTTTAGTTACTCCCACGATCACAACGCTACACCGGATGTGTACGTTTTTTTTAATGATGGCGTTTAAAATAAACTTTGTTGATGACATCTAAATAAGGATGATCCTTCTGAAGATACTTGAAAGATCATATTTAATGGAATAATGCCAAGCCGTAGGTCCCAATCTCATTTTAAATCCGATCTCATATCCTTAAGAAGGAATTCTGTCTCTTAAGTTATTGTGTTCTTATTATGCACACTGTATTAATTCATTAATAAATGTATGTCATTAAATGAGAACACAAGTTGTTCAATTTAAATTACAAATATTCAGGTCATTTATACTGCATCAACATTATTATAAAAAATCATCGTTTTTGTGTATAGCACATGTTCAACATAAATTTCGTGTTCACATAAAATCCTGTCTCATCTATCCCAATGTGCAATCTTACCTCGTCCAAAAAATGAACACGTTTCTTAGGTTTTCGCCAAGGAGATTCCCATTTGTGAAGGGGTGGTGCTTTCAGAAAATTATCCTTTTTACGATTATATTGCAACCTGCTCCAAGGGGGTTGATGATCGTGTGACAAAGACGACATCACTGGGTCTTTTCATTAATAAAGACGAAGAAGATGCCAAACAACAAGCGGACAATTAAAATAAATACGAAATGCTAATTGAAAATACAAAAAAAAAATAGCACAAGGTGAATCACGCACTAACGATTACGCGCACAACCCAACGCCACTGCGGTTCAATGAAAAATCACATAGACTTTGTGTTAATTTTACGATGGCAGGAAAATCTACTAAAGTGTGTTCTCAGGACGGAACCGTGCCCCTCCTCGTTATACAATCTGTATAAAAGCGAAATCCTCCGCCTCAGTACGCCAGCGTGTAAGAGAAATGGAAATCTCAAGTAAATTTTATTAAAGCGCAAACAACTCGGCGTACATACAATTGTAGGAATTTTAATTTTAAATTTAGATTCCTTCACTGACGTTCTTCAAGTGAAATCAGATAAAAGTTTTGTAAATTAAAGGCAAAAACAAAAAATAAAAACTGCAACGAAATACAGTAGATACTTGTTCCATTCGCGGTTTATTGGCAACCGCAGGGAAACAAATTACTGACAATACGTTATTGTGTATTTATTTGTTTAGTTCTGTGGGTAAATTATCCGATATTAGCCTTGATGACCTTGACTGAAAATAGTTGTAGTTGAGAATTGAGACACAAATTGCGCTCTTAAATTTTATTGGAAATACTTTTGGTTAAGTTAAACAAGCTGAAAAGAAAATATACAACCCAGCAACAGTAAAGCAAAAATGTTTTTCTACAAAACGACGACAAGATAACAAAATTATGGAAAGGATAAAAAGTAAGGACAGTGGGGCACATTTGAAAGCGGGTACATTCGAAATAAACCGAAATTTAAACTTGGTAATACTGTCTATTTAAACTTTGTCTACCTAGATTCCGCTATGAACTAGCGCTAAGTTTAAATGAAGAATAACTGAATAGCAAAGCCCTCTCTCGAACAACTAAAGTGACCCTTTTTAAGACCCTAATCATCCCAATCCTTCTCTCAGAGGCTTGGACTCTATCAAAAGCGGATGAGGTCATTCTTGGTTGTTTTGAGAGGAAAATTCTTCGAGTAATTTTCGGTCCCGTCTGCATAGACTGTGAATGGAGGAGGAGATACAACGGCGAACTGTACGAACAGAAGAGTGAAGGTCCAAACAACTAAGGTGGCTAGGTCATGTAGAGTGAAAGGACGCGAATGCTCCGGCCCGAAAGATGTTCGAATCCACACTCGAGGGACGGCGCAGTAGAGGAAGACCGGACTCAGGTGGCGCACGCAAATGGAAGGGGACCTTAACCAACTTCGCGTGCGAAACTGGAGACAGCTGGCCAAAGATCGTGCTGGTTGGAGACGCTTGTTGGTTGAGGCCCAGGTCCACCTTGCACTATAGTGCCACCTTAAGTAAGTAAGTAATACTGTCTTCTTTAATCGTCAACGACTTTCGGATATCATCTCTGTCATCGACTTGAAACAATAAAGTTAATTTATTTAATTAAAAATATACAAAGCTTGTAGTAGCTTATTTACTGCCAAAAGCAATTACAAATACTGCAGTTCAAAAGTGCCCCGCATGGGGCTGCAGACAAACTGCAAACAAGCGTATATCTACATTCGTATGAAGCGCAGCTACGTGGACAGTATGCCTTACTTCTTGGGGAAGCAAAATGACCACCAAATACGAAAACGCGTTGAACCACAAATTGAATTACTATATTTTTGTGTCTCAAGTCACAAGTCAAGTCACAGATCATTACAAAAAGCATGAAATGCACTGAATTTGTTCGTATCCAGAAATGTGAACCCCTCGAAAATGTGAACTGCCCATGCCCATCTTTTAATTAGTTCATTATCGAGGTGTATTGTATGTACTTATTTTGTATGTACTTTTCAAATTAAAATGTTTAACGGCTCACTGCAATTAGTAGGTACCTACATACCTACAACTTTCAAATATGTATTGCAGTAGCCCCAAAACTGTCATTCGGAGTTTACTCCGAATTTTCAATAGGAATTTGACAATCAGCTGTTCTTTTTTAGATCTGTCATCGAGATAAACATTTTGTATTTCCAAAAAGACAACAAAAATTGACCACGAAACAATAAATGTCCATTTTTAAAGCCAGGTAATGAAATATTCTTTTATAAAACTATCAAATGACTTTCGATAATTCCGTGCACTTAATTTCAGAGTAAAAGAGTTTGAAGATGCTCTCTCGCAAGAGGAATTGGATATTAAAAATCTGCGCAATATGTGTTTTCATGGTAATCGACTCTTAAGTATATTATCTTCTGTGTTCCAATGGGGGTGTATTCCATTTTCGTTTAAGGCATTCCCGATGTAAATGGCTTTCGAGCACTTTGCTGGAAGATATTACTAGGTTATTTGGGACCGAACAAATCTTCTTGGACTACAACACTCGCACAGAAGCGAGCTCTGTATAGGCAATTTATCGAGGAACTTGTAGTTCCGCCAGGACTAAAAGAATTGAACGAGTGTCATGATCACCCGCTGAGTGAAGGTCCTGAAAGTGCTTGGAATACATTTTTCAATGACAACGAATTTTTACTTCAAATCGACAAAGACGTTCGTCGGTTGTGTCCGGACATATCATTTTTTCAACAGGCAACTGACTATCCATGTGCCAGTGTCGTGAATAGTAAAGGAGAACGAAGACTTCATCAGCGGGTTGTTCCATCAGTGTTGAATTCAGCGAATGTTGAACGGAAAGGATTGGGCATGACAAAGGTATGTGACTGGGTGGTATTATACTTGTATGGACATAATCATGTGAACTTTTTTTTTTGCTTCCGCTGGATTCGTAGCAAGTGAGTACATATATTATTTTGGGAAATACATATATGTATTTGCGTTGTAATTATAAGTATCTTAGCATACTTACTAAGTAGACAATATGGGAAAGTATTCTATAGTTGACGTAAATTGTAAATATGAAATGTATTGCAAAGCTAGGGTTTGAAGCATTTCAATGTGGTAGCGATACTGTGGTGGCACTGTTCGCTATTATGATATTTTGGACTATCTTTTACGTCTTTGCTCTTTTCAAGCAAGAATGTGTGTTGTCATATTGATACCTTTTATTTTGAGTTTCTTAAACTTAGGGACAAAATATTTACCATTCTTTGAGGCAAAGCGCCCAAGGAAGTAGTCAGCAAGTGATGTGGCAGTGGCGTGGTGACCAAGTGTCAGGTGGAATTACTTAACCCTATATAAACAAATAAAACACGCTGATCAAAGCGGAGTAGGACTGCCGTGGTATTTTGCACAAGTTTAATTCTATGCAAGCAGCTGGTGACGACGAGGATTTTGCATTGCAACTCTGTAATTTTGTTTACCCGGGAACTAAGAACATGCTAGACGATCAAGGATTCAACACAAATGTTTAACCCTTGTAGAGGCAAATCCCTGTTTGTATGACATTGCGCAGTTCAAATCCTTTTTAAATTCAAATTTTTGTATTTTTTCTGTCAGAGAGGATGAACCCAATAGTGATTTTCTCCTGCGTTTCCTCCTGATTTTTATCATTTAGGTTAGCAAGTTGTACAAATAAAAGAGATCTTCATCCGCTGAGGACGACATTTTAATTTCACTTATGAATCGGTGGAACCATACGTTGTTTGCCACTGCAGTGCGGATTAAATAATTTTTATATCACGTCGACGCTATTCCATCGCCACGCCAAATGTTATCCACTCCTATGCCAGGCACCATTCCAATACCTCACCACTACCACACTACTTCAGTGCGCGGCTTGCCTGGGGGTCTAGCACGTAACTTGATACAATCGAGTTCAGTCGATACAATCGAGCTCTGGCAGCACCTAATTTGTCTCAATCGATTATTCTCGATTGATTATCCTCGATTGAGACAAATTAGGTGCTGCCGGAGCTCGATTGTATCGACTGAACTCGATTGTATCAAGTTACGTGCTAGACCCCCTGAGTCCCACTACGATTAGTTTCTGTATGTATTCTATAAGACTAAATTCCGTCAATATGTCCTTAGATAAGTCTCATCACGAAGCGTTCCAATGAAAACTACGAAGCAATGGAAGAGGGCCAAGAGGCCCATTGGGAAGTTGTACAGCGAATATTGTTTCTTTATGCCAAACTCAATCCCGGTCAGGGCTATGTGCAAGGAATGAACGAGATAGTGGGACCAATTTACTATGTGATGGCTTCCGATCCAGACATACAATATCGAAGTTAGTCTCCCCATCCCCAAATAAATCTCATCTGAGTCACTCATTAAACTGAATTTCCTTTCAGAATATGCCGAAGCAGATTGCTTCTTCTGCTTCACATCACTGATGGGAGAAATTCGTGATTTCTTCATTAAAACTCTAGATGATTCCGAGGGAGGTATCAAATACATGATGGCCAGGTTATCGACAATGCTCAAACAAAAGGACCCACTCATCCACGAAAGACTAAGAGAACAAGAATTACACCCACAATATTATAGCTTTAGGTAAGTTTATTACATTTTCGAGAAACACACTTCAAATCAAATATATTTGATTTTAGATGGTTGACCCTCCTATTGTCGCAAGAGTTTCCACTGCCAGATGTCGTACGAATTTGGGACTCGGTGTTCTCGGATGAAAATCGTTTCGATTTTCTCATCAAAGTATGCTGTGCAATGATAATGTAAGTCAAGCAAATCATGAGCCGTTTTCATAGTTGAAAAATGTATTCTCTTTCAGAATGTTACGTGAACAAATATTAGAGAACGATTTTGGATCGAATGTGAAACTTTTACAAAACTTTCCTCCTTATGATATTAATAGTGTTCTGTCCAGGGCCGTCTCTTTGGGTGACTAAACCATTTACACAATCCCTCGTCAATTGTACAAATTTAAATTTAGTATACCTATAACATCTAAGCAATATCGAATAAACGATTAACTAAATCTGAATTCACAACAATCCCAAGTCGTTGAACTAAAAGAAATTCTCATTTTGGCCAATTAACGCTGTAAGGTATGATTTTTGATATGCATCTACCACTTACATTATATTTTTACACTGAAACTACTAAAAAATATGTAATATATTTACTTTATAATATAAAGATTGTACTTTTTAATATGATACAAGATAATATAATGTGCTTTTAATTTTTTATAAATTTTTGTGTTTTTGTTTGCAATGTGAAATTTACCAGCATCGTCTTCCATTGATCGAGAAAAACTCACCAATCTCACCAATATAATCTGTATTAATCCCACGCAGCGTCATGACCATGATTTTTATGATGTTTATTTATTTAAATAAAGAATTATTAAGTTGCTAACCACGTTCCCCTCTCTTATCATTGGCCGCTGGAGGTCTAGCGGCATGTCATAAAATTTCACCTTTTGTCTTATGTCGATTTCCATTGGCTTTTTACCGTTATGCTCTAGAGCTTCAGCAGAAATTGTGACATTTGCTTTCTCAGGAAAATGAAGGAACAAAATGAGATGTCATGGACCGCTAGAGGTCTATCAAATATGTCGTTTTCCATTGGTTTCACTCGAGGATTCACTCATTCTGAAATCCAATGGAACAAGAAAACTGCTTCTGGGCTACTGCGCTCACGTATTGGTGAAACGTCAAAAATTACTGTATGGCTGCTGCCAGCTGGCTTGTATAAAATACATAAAATGCACTTGTGTAAGTGCTTCTCGAGTGGATTCTGACTTGAAATCGAGAAGCGAAATTCTATCCTCAGAATCAACAGAAGAGTATTTTTTGCGCCAATGGAACGGTTTCAGAAGCGATTTTCTTGATTCCGGACGCTCCCGGACGATTCTTTTTGCCCAATGGAAAACGACAATAATATACCAAATGTGGGATCAGACCGGGCAGCAGATTAAAAATTACCATTGGGGTTTCCAACACTCCATTTCTCACTACAAAAATACCAAAATTTAAAGGTTCAAATGACGTAGGTGCGCAGAACGAAAAAAACTGAACATCACCATTGCGCTATTTGTAGTATTTGTAACATGGTCATGATTTATGTTCTTCTAGTACGTTGGGATAAAAACTACCCCATTTCCAGCGATTAACTCGAGCATTGCAAGTAACTGCAAATATGCCACATCCGTCGCAGTCAGCACTCTCTCTTTCTATTTCCTTTTCCTCTTCTCTATCCTAACATATCGATCTGGTTCACCTCCTGTTATTTTCAAATTTTCAATGTCCACTCCGCTTCAAATACGTAGTTCTTATTCGCCTACATAAAAAACTAATAACATTGGGTAATTTGAAAAAAAAAAAAATAATAAAAAATTAGAGAAAAGTTGCTTTCACTTTCTTTAATTTTTTCGTATTTTCTTTACGAAGATTTTCTACTTACAAAAAGATGAAAACATTGAAATGAGTAACAGTTTTAATTTTATTTGACATTCAAAGTGTTCTCGATGTTAAAAAAACAAAAATTCTTATAATTTGACAGTTAGATGAAACGAAAAATTTAAAAAAGTATTGCTGGGTTTCCACTTGTCCATTTGAAATTGACAATTGACGTATTTTTATGCCAGCTAAAAAATTGGCAAGTGGAAATAGCGAAAAATTGATTGTCAATGAATTGACTAACATCGTTTGTCAATAAATGTCAAAGAAACCACTGGACAAGTGGAAATAGCTGAATTGTCAAACAAAATGTCACTTCGTTATTTGTTTTATGTACATTATGCCTATAGATGTATTTGCTCACACGACGCCACAATTCACAATTGGCAAAGAGATGACATATTGACAATTCTAAATTGGCAGCGCAAGTGGAAGGAGCTTACAGTGAATTGACAAACCCACTTGTCAAAATTTCATTGTCAATGAACTGACAAACGATTTTTTTCCATTAATTGACATATTAAGTGGAAATGAACTGACGGTGGTGTCGTTCAATGACATAAACGAGAGCTGGCAAACTTTATCAATCAACCGACACGTAGAAATAAACACTACAGTGTGCCGTTAAAATGTCTGCAGGGAAAATTATATGTTAAGCCAACATGAACTTAGTGCTAAAATGTTTACATACCTGATTTTGTAATGATTCTCTACCACTCGTGATGGAATATAAAACTAGGTATCTCAGCAAAAAAAAAGAAAAAAATAACTGCACTTAGTACCAACTTAATTTTTGTTTTATTAAGGAATTACAACGTAGTTCTACAATTAATATTAAAATTGTTTTATATACATACATGTTTGTTTTTTGTTTTATTTCCATTAAATAAAAGAGCTTAACGCATTCGTTTAACTTAACATTCAAATTTGAAGTCAGTAGTCTTTAATTAAAAGCACTACCCCATTTATTCCAGTTCACCCGAAATCATAGCCTAATAATAATTAAGAATAGAACTATTTATAGTATGTACTTTATTTCTAGGGTTACAAGGTTTTATTTAATTAAAATTTACAAATGAATACAATGAAGGCGTTTCTTAGGTAAAATTTCACTTGTGAGACTTAAAATACTACTAAGGTTTAACAAATTGAGACTTTATTTGAGCTGAGGTTTTAAAAAGTTTAAAGCTATAGATAGATATTTTTTTTATTTCTAAAATAGGTAACTAAAAAAGATGTAGATTGAAAATTTAGTTATTATACTTATTCCATTTTAAATTTTTGTTTGTTTAATAATTAAAAGAAAATGTTTTAATTCTTAATATTACTTTTATGTCTGATATACTTTTGAATTTAAATACGTATAATGTACTTATAAAATTTTAAAATATTAGCACAACATATTTTTAACAGTTTTTTTTTTCTCAATTATTAATTAATTTTTGTTTGTCTGTTTTTTTTTTGTTTATCCCTTGTAAGAATTTGCGAATGTAGTTAACTGTAACTGTTTTACTTTTGTATTTGTTAACAATCGTTTTAATATTTAACCTACTATCGATCATTTTATTAGTGTAATATGATTTTTTGTGGTGGGATTATTTATTTTTTTCTCTCTGTGAAGCTTTCAAAAATTGTTTATGTAATAAATATTGCTTGTTTAAACTGCTCGAATCGATAGTAAGTATGAATACTTGGGAATTTGTGGAGTTAATATTTACCTAAAATTTTAGTTTTTCAACAACATTGTGAAAACAGACGCGATTTAACTTTGAAAGTAAAGTAAAACAAGAAACATGATAGCCTCTTGGAACTTGTATTATTTAAGTCAGAAGAAAAACTAACATTGGTTTGTCATTTATTATTATTTTATTACCAATATCATAAAAAAAATGTATTTCTTAAAAATAATATTAGTACGTTGGTGTTTTCTTCAAAATGATATTTGGTATAAGATATTATTATGTCTACATCTATTTTTTTATACAAAGTGTCAAAATTAACAATTGTTTTATTATTATAGTCAGGTATTTCTAGCAAAGCCGTGCAAAATTCAGGCACATTATGACTTTCTTTCTACGCTAATTGAACTAAAAAAGTATTTGTTTAATTAATAAGAATGCAATATTGGCACGTTCCATTTTATTTGCTAAATAATAACAATATTTACAAAATATTTTAAATCAGATTTAACATTTTTTATTTATGTATAGAGCATTTTTTATATATTTTTATACATTTTATAATTTCTTCTTTTTTATTTAATAAGTAACTATTTCCTGGTCCAAGTGTTGTGTATATTATATCATTCGAAATTTCGATATGATTCCATTTTTGGTAACAATTTAAGGTACAAATACACTTTATATAATGAACAGCGAATTGTAAGTTACTTTTTTTAATGTACATACTTATTACCCATTCTTCAAAACCACTGGAGTGCTTCGTAACATAATTTCAGATCAGATTTTCACGAAGCAATTTACTGATTTTGAACCATTGGAACGGCACAAACAATGCTTAGGCGGTTGTAGTTTACTCTTATGTGCAACTTAATCTACCCTGGTCATATTCTGTCATGAAGTCTTGATTTTTAGTAAATGTTCGGATAATTGCAAAATATAGTGAAATAAAAATGTTGTTCATCTGTCACCACCATCATGCAACATGCCAAGCTCTGAAATTTCAGAACCTATGTGCTGGCCCACACACGCCTCCGCATGAAAGTCTCGTCGGGTGGGTAGATTTTGAGGTTAGTTGAAAAAGAAGCGTAGATTACACTGTAAATGCCTTTCCTTTTCTATAAAATCGACCTGTCTCGCCCGAAACGACTTTCATTGGAAGGCACGTGTGGCTAAGCATTATGGATATGATTTTCAGCACAGTATGTCTGCTCACAAAGCTATGCATTTTCTAAACGATCAAAACGCGAAACTATCCAACTATCCAACCAACTCGCTTGACATTTGTGGAATACTTTTAATGTGTACGTTCGTATTGCATTCTTTTTTGATAAATTAAACGAAATCATTCCGTTGAAATGCCGCGTAAAAGTGTTGAAAATGTTTTCAACGAAAAATTGCTTGAAGAATTTGCATTTATAAAGAAAGCGAAGTCCGCATTGTGAAGTGTGCAACACGTGTTTTAGTATTGAACATAGTGGCCGCTTTCGCTCAGACTCAAATCTCACTTTTTATAGCTTTAGCTCGGGTTCGTATGCAAAAAGAAAAGTCGCATATAAAGTCAAAAAAACACTGCAATGCATTGCAAGCTGCCTCGTCCAGCCACACACTCAAAAGATTTTTGAAAAGTTCCACTTTGGACGAAAATGATGCCCATATGATTTAGGCGCTTCATGTGATAAATTCCAATCACAGTTTTTTTTGGTAGATTACGCTTCTATAATCATTCGGAGTAGTTTCGCAATTGTCAAATTCACTTGTGCGCGAACGAAATGCGAAGCCATCGTAACCGCAGTGTTCGTACCGTACGCATTAAGAGAGCTGCGAAAATAGTTGAACGACTGTCATTTCTTCACCATATTGAGGCATTCATGTTGATAACTATGTGCTTCATTTTTTGCGGCTAAGCAGTCACGCTATTGGAATCGCATGTGTGTACCTACCCTAAATCCCCAAATGCTTTGATAACATTTTCCGAGGATCCAATGGCTAACATAGGCTGCTTTTCCTTCAATCAAGAATGAATTGATTACAAAGGCCGATACTTTTGGAAAAAGTATTTTTTAGATCACTATTTGATAATGGCCCCGTTCCATTGACCGCTAGTCGTAGTCTAGCACATAATATCCCTGATGGAGGAACGCTGGCGCAAGAGATCTAGCGGCAGCGGAAAAGTGACATTATAATCAACTAGAATTCGTATTATTTCATCTTCATGAGAGTCAAAAATGTATTTTGTTCCATAATATGCCGCATATTTATTAATACACTATAATTTAGATAAACAATTACAATGTACAATATTAATTACATAAAAGTTTCAATTTGCATTTTACACCAAATTGGAAATATTTGACTACTGCACTTTCACTCTTATTTTGACAGTTCGTTATTTTTTTCAATCTAGTTCATTTTCCCCTAGATTGAAAAATTTCCCAGAAAAGGATAATTCACAAAATGTGCTAGAGCTCTAGCGCAAGTGCTGAAATGTCAGTTTTTTTATATGGAGTTTGGCATGCCGCTAGTCATCTAGCGGTCGAACGCGGGCAATGTCTGGCCGTATTTTGACGTTGGTGAATGTGACACTTGATAAGTAAATAACCAACTGACAGGTATTTCTGAAATGTAGAGTTACAAGTTCTAATGATATGGAACATTATCAAATACATACACATTCAGTTTTTTATTCCTGAAATTTCACAACTATATTCTATTCCTACGCCTCGCCTGCCGTTCATGTATCGTGTCCACTAGGACCACAAACCACATAGAACTAGACCGCTGACTTCCGTGCACCTACCCGATTCTCCCCGGAATGAATTCCCATGTCTGTGAAATGTGAAAATCAATGGCGGCAATGATTTTCCATGCTATACCATGGGCCTAGGATTTTTCAAGTATGCGTGCGTTAATGGCGCTCCTTTGATTTTGTACAGCAAAAATATATGAAAAATCCTAAGCCCGCAGGCAGCTTGTAGGTAAAGTCCGTTATGTGGGAGGAGTCGACGGTCCGCATTCGCATTCAGATTCGACTGATTCAACTAAACTGGGCAAATTTGTGCAGTGCTGCCAAAGCATAATATATAATGGTTTTACTTAAAAACGAAAAACCTGTTTAAACCTAAAAACTAATTTTATATAATATAATAGTTTTGATATTATTATTATTCTCTTAACAATATACCTTGTTAACTATTTTGATTCTTTGTTATAAATTTATAATTTTCTTTTGAATTAGACTATACAAAATGTACATGCTTAGTAAATATTTTCTTTGTATTTTTTTTTTTTTTTTTTAATATAAGAACAATGAGTAGGTATAGGTAGGTAGGTATATTAAATATGTTTGTTTCTCTTCTTTCTTATAACAGTTTCAATTTAAATAACAATATTATAAATTTATTAGAATGGCAGATATGGCTTGAGAAAAATTGAGTCATTCGAACATTTTTTGATTAAGAAATCACATAAATTATTATTTATAAGGAGTAATCACAAAATAGTTGTGATTGTAATTGAAGCGCCATCTGGATTGACATACTGTTCGGTCTCAACTTTTGCGATGAAACTCTCGCTTTTTATAGGAATGGATTCGGATTGCAACTCCGTTGTTTCTAAAGCCGGTGGACTGCTGCTGCCCTTCATCACCTCTACAGGTGTTGTTTTCTTTTCGCCTATATGATGAGTAGCCTGCTTAGATGTTGACGGACCGGGCATGTAAATGATTCCATCATCATCATCGTCATCCTCATCGTCGGTGGCCTCTCGACGCTCGTAACTATATGTGTTCATGTAGTTTCCACCATTCTGATAGGGATTGCTTGTTGTTTTAATGTATGAGCTCCGTGAACTGATACCGCCCGCGGCACCACCCTCAATATCATGGGGATAACTATGGCTGTGATGTCCATGGTGACCATGATGTCCATGATGGTGATGATGATGATGATGCTGCTGTTGGTGTTGATTTTGATGTAAGCCACTACTGGATCCCTGAACCTGATGCCCCACAGTGAGCTGACCATGCTGTCCACTCCCACTGTGGGTAACTGATTGCTATATGTGAGAATGTGAGTGGGCCATAGAAAGTGAATAAGGGCTGAGATCCTTCTGTATATCCATGGTATCGTAGAGTGGGAACTCACAGCATAAAATGAATTTCAACGCACTCGGCACCTCGACGTACACCGACGGCGGAATGGGTATGAGCGGAGACGTTGACGCCTTGTATTTTCTATAGTCCATCAGGCTGTGAATGATTTAGAGAGTTATTTTTACAAATTGATCCAAAATTGAAAAAGTTACATTCTTACTCTTTGTATTTCTCATCAGCGGAGCGTTCTCGCAGCGGGATGCCCGAGAGGAAGAGAATGATAAATGTGGTGAAGATGGGCGAGGCTATAGCTACCCATTCAGGTCCACGAATGACATTGAGCGATACGACGAAAATGCCCCACCAAATAACCACCTCCCCAAAGTAGTTGGGATGCCTCGACATGCTCCATAGACCTTTAAATAGAAAATTGAAACAAAACCAAACGCATACATGAATAACAATGCGGATGCTGGGAGTCATTTGATTCTCTTAATTTGCACGTGCATTTCACTCTAATGAGCACAACATATGTCTGTTGTGTACACATCACATACTCGTATATGTATGTTATGTGTACGAGCTGTGAAGGTCAAACGAATTTGTACGGGTCAAGTTGTTCCATCAACGGGAACGACGCCACTCAGTCTTCTGTTGTAGAGCTCTCTGAACATAGTACGAAGAAAGAAAAATCCGTAAACAGGTAAACACGAACACTGCATAGTGCAGAAGCAGATGGCTGAAGGAGCAGGATTAAATGAGTTTTTGAATGTATCTAGCACAAACTAGTTTACATGTCATCCTCTTAAAAGGGTAGTATGCAAGGATTGATGAACACAAAGCGGTTTGAAGAACATTTGCACATTATTATATTCATCCTGCACAATTTTAGTTGTCGAATGGGAACACAAAACAAAACGGCACACATACACGAATAGAAAGTAGATACGCTGATGCTGTATCTCGGCGATCCATGTGTGGGTGAATAGTGAAAGCCTGAAGCTTGCTTTCTAAGGAGGACAGTTGACGCTCTCAGCTTTGCTGCATGATGACATTAAAATTCAATCAAAAATCGAATCGATGAAAACAGGCAGGACTGTGTGAGTCTTAATCACACAGGCCATTTCACAGTTAATTAAATTTCGAGTTCGCCTAGCAGAGAATGATGCCTGGCCGTCGCCCGTCAGCATGCCAAAGCAACAGTGTGGTGCCGTTTTTTTTTTTTTTTTTTTTTTAATTGAGGGAGCCTTTCTGTCGACAGACGAATTAAGAGTAGATGAGTAAACACGAGTGGCAGAAAGTTCATTGCGGCTTTCCAACAATTAAAAATAAATTAAATCCGAACGAAATTTGCTACAGGGAGCTGTGCAGTAATTCATTTTCTAGAAAAACAAATTACTTTAAAATTAAGTTGATTAGAGTGCTTTAAAATATAAATCCATCAATAACAAGAAATGAATGGCTATTCAATTCTACGTGCCGACAAAATGGTATTTATTTTTACTGTTTATACTTTAATTAAATAAGACAATTATGTTGAAGCTTTTAATTATAAAACGTTAAGGTTTTTGACAGCAAAAATTAGGTGCTCGCATAAAGGGCGTTACATAACCCAAAAGACGTTAATATGGCGTTAATCAGTTTATACGTATTCGCTTTATCTATAATTTTCTTTTTTTAACACAAACTTGAATAAGTTTTTAGTTATCCTCGTCGATTTAGCTGCA
This sequence comes from Cheilosia scutellata, assembly GCA_955612985.1. NCBI lineage: Eukaryota > Metazoa > Arthropoda > Insecta > Diptera > Syrphidae > Cheilosia > Cheilosia scutellata. Next base: position 22,760,971 of record OY015311.1, read on the forward strand.
CAGAATGCGTAGGTGCTTGGCTCATTGGCTTGGAAGCATTTCAACAAATGGGCGGTATTTGTAAATGGAATAAGTTATGAAGCTTCATTGAACACAACCATAATTATTGGGCGCGTAAACGCCATCAGCTTCACTGCCAAATCAGCCCACAGCGTATTTTTTGGGTTATTTACCCTTGTGTTGTTTTCAGTTGTATATACTTATGTTTGTACTTAATCGATTCGAAAGCAATCAGAACAGGGCAAGCAATGTGGAATAATAATAATAATTACAGTACAAATATTATTTTGTACACTATTTATATATGAAACTGTAAAAGCGATTTACAATGAACTTTTATACACATCCTTTAAAAAGTAAGAAAAAAGAAAAAACCTTTCACATCCTTTAAAAAGTAAGAAAAAAAAAACCTCTCCATCGATATAAGTACCAAGATCCAAGTAGGATGCAAAGAAATTTGTCGGCAGTTGAAAACATGTGTAACCCTAGAAGGCTATTGCTCGTGGCTACCCCTAAATAATCGAATCGACGAAGCTAAACTAAATTTAAATTTTGTAAACTTCCTATATTAGATAATACCTAATGAGTTTGCTACGGTTTCTGAAACATTTGTAACAATTTTTGTACAAATAGAAACAACAAATTTTCTAATCTTTAATTCTTCTGTACGTGTTTGTAACCGAACTCCTCCTAAACGCTTAGACCTTTCAATTCAATTTTTTCAATTCAATTCAATTTATTTATAAAGGACAGTACAAATAAGACATAGGTAGTCTTTTATAGTAAATTTTTTTTGGATGAGTAATCATAATAAACTTAAAATTAATTTATATAAAAGTAATGAAATAGGAGAATGAAAAATAGAAAGAAAAGAAGAAGTGGCAAAAGAAAAAGTAGTAAGAGAGAAAAAAGAAAAGAAAATTAAGGAAAATAGTTGCTGCTGTTATTATAAATTTTGTAATGCGGCATTTTTAAACTTTTTAGCTCCACAAAACGAATGGTTGCGAGAAGCTAGGCCTTGGGTGTCTACCGCCTGTTGCGCCGCCTATTTATTTATTTATTTAGATTCACAATTGGACTCGGTAGGCGGCGCTGCGATCCGATTCCACAAAATTTCAAATAATAAACAATCAACAATAAAAAAAATGTAAAAAGCAAGAATAAGGTCATGAATAAAATTTCAAATAATAAACACTAAAAAAAAGCATAAATAAAATTTAAAATAATAAAACGGCCGTAGAACAATTGACGGACAATGAAAATGTACGAGCAAGCAAAACAACGTTTGCCGGGCCCGGTAGTAAATATGTATATATTTTTTTTATTACCTATTTTTACAATTTTGACTAAAATTTAAAAATATACAAGTGAAAGTGACATCTGCAAGGGGTCATCGGTGACCAAGTTAGACTATAACGTTGCTATGTTGCCACGTTAAGAAGACACAGTAAGATTTTGATCGAGACATCGTCGAATCGACTAACATTAGCCTTCTAGGGTTAATAAATGTGAGACAATTTTTTTTACTTTGACTTGCAAGCTTTAACTGACAGAACACAATACGTAGTTTCGCTAAAGTAATAGGTTCATTCGCGTACGCGGTTTAAACCGAACGGAATCGATACCAATCGATCGCAACCGCACAAAGTCGCTATATAGCTAAATAGTTTTGTTTTGTCCAAATTGGTTATTACCTGGAAATGGCTCGAAGTAGCTCGAAGTGTATACACGTAGTTTTTGGTACATTTTCTGAGAGAATTGCGCTCAAATTTTCGAAATTGACAGATTTCCCCTGCCTTTCTAGGAAAAGTACGCGAATATATGTACCTAATGTGAAAGCGTTAGCGACTCCATTATTCTGGTTTCCTCTTAAAGAGGGAACTTGTGCGAATGCAATAACGGTAGGCTGATATTCTATTTCAACTGTTGACCTTAGGGGTATTCTATTTTGACAGCGCGCTGTCACTTTGTATTTATTTTTATTTTACAACCATTTTCAGTTAGGTACTTTTCCTTTGGGAACGAAACGCGAGCTTCGGCCAGGTGAAAATTCCCTAGATTCAGTTGTTAGTTTCTAGTTAGATTTTCAATTTTGACACTTAACACCCTCATTTTGACAAACCTCACCTCAAAACCGTGATGCTTGAGAGGATGCTCATTTGAAATCGAGATTATTCTCAGAATCAACAGAAGAGTATTTTTTGCGGCAATAGAACGGTTTCAGAAGTGAACTTTTTTATTCCGGACGATCCCGGATGCTTCTTTTTGCCCAATGGAAAACGACAATAATCTCGAATTAAGCAGGACACCACCAGTCACAAGCTTTCAAAAGTGATAATCTATAGCACCCATACTTTAGTTTAATAATTTTTTTTTGTTTTAGTTTGCATTAAATTGCAAATACTAGACTTTATGAAATCGTATGAATTTTGACGAAACTTTACTAAATCCTATGTTCTAGTACGCAACATTTCATAAAAATAAACCGAGAGGGAATTTTTTACCCAAGCAATTTCTGTTCGAAAATGTGTTCATAGGTCTGTCACATGAAACAAATAAACTGACGTTTACATGTTCCTGACTAAAAAGTGAGAGAAATCGTAGAAGTAAGATCAAACCGTATCGGATGAAGGGACGTATTGAAGTAGGGTTTCAACGCATCTATTTTATTGTTTGCCTATGCATATCTACTCACCATCATTGCAAAATTTCCCCTGATTGGCTGGATCTTGTCGAAATGAGAATTTTTGTAAATCAGCATAAGTTTCAGCTAAGAGTCCGACAACAAACATCCCTGAACCCGCGGAGTCCAAAGTTGTCATCGTTTTTGGTGCGTTTGGTTGTGAGTGTCGCGGTGAGTTTATTATTATAACCGGAAGCGATACTACATACACCCATACAGCCTGCGAAATAAAAAAAAGGAAATATGTAGGTATTGTTTAAAAAAAATAATGTTACTTTAATAAATTAAAATTAAATTTTGCAATGTTCGAGTTAAAAATAAAAACTATACAAAAATTATGTACCCGCTAGGGTACAAAGCACTATTCGACCTTAAATTAAGCGAAGTTAAATATTAACTTTCTTATTGGGTTAATGCCCTGCCCGCGTTCCATTGACAGGTAAAATTATATTAGCGACTTGTCAAACTAATCTAGATTATATAAACCAAAATGGCTTCTAAATGTGTGCTAAATGTGCAATTTTTGTATGCAGTTTGGCATTTGTTTGTCGTGAGTTTTTTTTATCTGTCAATAAACGTTAGGAAATGTGATGTGCGATTATTTATCTATATAAATAAAAATGAAATGATGTTCGTTGGTAAGGGCATCACTTGAGAACGGCCGAACCGATTTTGATGATTTATACTTTGTTGGAAAGGTATTTTCTCAGTACGGGTTTTAGAAAAAAGAAAAATTGGACAAAGGGGCGTGGCACCTCCCATACAAAAAAAAAACATTCAAAATCCTATATCTCAACAGCCACTGAATCGATTGAGTTCAAATTTACATACAATCTTAGGTATCGTCCCAGGAGTATTCCTGTGAAGATTGGTCAAAATTGGACAAAGGGGCGTGGCACCGCCCTACAAAAAACATCTTCTATGGGGTGAAACTCGATGACATTAGGTATAACTCGATAACCGTTGGGCCGATTTTCATGATTCTTTGTTTGTTCTGTTCGTATTGCTGTATTTCATATATTTACGCAGATAGGCAATTCCAGAAAATCGATTTATTCTCATTTTTCGCATTTTACGAAAGAACATTATTATCTAGGATCTATAAGCAATACAATTTCTGTGCACGGGCAAAGCCGGGCGGGTACAGCTAGTTATTTAATAATTTAATAAGCAGATCTGTTCCCACTTAAATTAAGCCTCTTTGAATGTGAGTGGCAGGTGTTAAAAATGAAAATCTGGGAGCGATCTATTGCCGTCCAATGTCAGTCCATAGATGTATGTATAATTTGTGGATGTCATACCAGCTTACAAAATATACATACATGAAGGTTTATTACGTAACCCATATCCGAGACCTCAATTTCAGTTACCTACTTAAGATTTGTTTCCTTAAAGAGTTCTCTACCGTGCTCCCGACCCGTGAAGGGTCTCTGCGTTTGACCTTTCATCACCCTTCCATCCTCTGTGATCCCTGGCACGCTGCGCTGCTTTCAATTATCTAGACCAAGCTCTCTGGCATTCGCGATGACTTGGTCTTTGAAACGGAGGTTCGACTTTCCTTGCCGTCACACATCTGGGGGCTGGAAATCGATACGAATCCTTTTAGCTGAGGCATTATTTTCTATTCGCTCGATGTACCCGAGATTCGCTCATGTAGCCGAGCCAATGCATAGTCGACGTAGGTATATGGGATTTTTAAGCTACATCCATATTTTAATACAGCTCGTCGAGTTTGCGGTTGTATCTTCTCTATTCGCCTTACTCGCACACAGAACCATCTTTAACCTTGGAAAACTAGTGCTACTTTTCACCGCATTACGAGCTGCTGCAAAATCGAGTATTCGGTAGCGGTCTGCTGTCGTTTCGTTGATTCTGGTGCCTACCAACTAATCCGCCGAAGGTGTTTTCCTTTCCTATTTTAGCATTGAATAGCATTGATGTTAGCACAATTTTAACATCATACTCCGGACAGGAGGTCATAAAGCTATCATGTTTTAAAAATTGCCTTTGACGTAGAGATCATATTGCCAGAGATAATCACATACCAGTTTGAAGTCGATGACTTTTTCCCTTAGCTGATTTTCCACGACAAATCCGCTTCCAAATACATGCAATTTTTTTATCGCAGCTGTAATAAATATGGCAATTTTTCCTTTTCATCTTATCTGATCCTATATACCTATCTATCGTACTCCTAGATCGCGGTAATAACTGCCTTTTACCGCGTGAAGTTGAAGACAGACTCTAGTTTTTGAGTAGCACCACTGTTTCGTGCATTCCAGATAGATACTCTCATAGTGGTCAATTGACGTTTCTGGTTTAGTTGTAATATGAGAAGATTCATTATCCGAGGATGGTTGTGTCTCCCCCATAAGTACATTTTTTGATATGGTTGGGAAGTTACCTCGATGGCACAACCCTCAACCGTCTTTCTAATTGTGATTTGGAATTAATAAAGTTATGAAAAGATTTATAAATTCATTCTACCAATCTACCACAAGTTCTACATACATATTTCTATGTACATTCTATTGCTGAATCATTCAAAACTGTCGCATTCTAAAGAAATTGTGCAAGGAAACAAATTTGTATTTGTCCTCGAATTCATTAATTGATTCATCAATCAAATTTTACCAAAGTACGAAAGGGAAACCTACAAAGTTTGTTTGTAGAGTTCGTCCTTGTGAAACAACAGCGAAACCATAAGTACCTCCCCATAGTATTCCAAGCAACGAAATCTCGAATTTCTCAGAATTCTATTATAGCCGTAAAAGCTTCTTAAGTGTACCTACGAAAGTATCAAATAACAATCCACGATATCTAACACTTAATACAGTCATTTAGTATATATACCTACAAAAAATCACTTCACTATTTCAAACAAAAATCAATACACATCGATGAATATTGTGGAATACGTTTGCCTTCGCTATGAAAACCCATCAATTAGGGTTTGATTACTTATCTTGACAGCGGCGAGTTGAAAACGTTTATTATTAATACTTATTGTTACTGGGTAATCGAATATTTTCAAATAGATGCAGTACAATGTGCATTGGGTTGGCTTCCGGTTACAGGTCTTTATCTGAAACCCAATAACAACTTGATGTCGCTGTGGATTCCTAAAAGTTTTACGAACATCCCCAAAGGACAATTTTCTCTATCTTAAAGGTGAATTTGCATATTAGCTCTTGAAAATTTAATCACAACTAACACAAAAGAAAATCTCTATTGTGGCGCCACACGATTTAATAAGAAAATCCTTCTCGTAATTACCTTTGCGCTCTGGGGTTAGTATGTGCATGTTTGCAATAATTGTTCGACAATGCACCTTGCCCTTCGTGCCTGTTCTCTGACCGTCTATACAAGTCGTAAGCTTATTACCAAAGTAGAAAATATTCGCAAAATCAAAGCTATTGCATGTAATTGGCCTGAATCACGAGAATTGCATGGTTGCGAAAATACGCAAAAAATACCGAAGATTAATGGAAACTTTTTCCTTATAGAGATGTGAAAATACTAGAAAACTGTTCGATGTGGGGGGGATGAACAAAATTAACTTAGAAACGAGCAAAAACTTTGTGGAACTGCCGACTATCCTTTGATGTTAGCTCATAAAGCCCTTGTGTGAAGTGTAAAAGAAAAACAAGCACGTGCAGGGTGCTCGAAAATAAAGTGCAATTCGATGACAGATAAAGTAACAAGTAGAAAATGGAACCAACATAATCACCCTTATTCCCGTTGGCGTTTGTCGTATACGACACATCTTGTAAAAACGATATTCAGATTTTTTTGTAAACTTATTTGTTAATGATTTTATTTATTTTTCTATTATTCTATTCTTTCTATTTTCTACAGTAATTTTAAGCCGTTTACAAAACACAGACTTAAAAATGAAAGGAAATATAAGTCGCTTACGATAAACGCCAATGGGAATAGGGGTGAATATTGGAAGAATTATCTGCAGATGTATATCTTTATTATCCTTTTATTTAAGGAGCTCACGGTTATTGATAAACGTTATTAAAATCAACTTTTCTAAAGAGCTTAAGCCAAGATTTCATGACATTCAGAATTAATAATTTCTTAAAACTAAATGGCAGATTCTTTCCTAGGTATTTATTTACTTTTCAACATAATTTATTATCTCGATAATTTGTGGAAATATTTAACACGATTTTTATTAATTATACCTAATGAAATGATTATTGGTCAAAGTGTTTTTTTTATACTGTTTATTTTTCTTTTGTGCCTTTATCAATCAATCGTGTAATTTTTCTTTAAATAAGGCCGTGTGTCAATTGGGCTAAATATTTATCCTCGGATAATTTTCTGACACTTTCGTGTTGGAAAACGAAATTTCAGCTTTCAAAAAATGATCCTATAGGGTAATTTGTTGACGTTTTCTTTTGCTTGAGTTTTATTATTATTTAGCCCAATTGACACACGGCCTAATTCACTCTCAAGGTAATATGTCATTTTCATATGTAACAAAATAACGTCAAATTTAAGAAATATAATTCTATGAAACCTGCGGGCCATATTGGAATTTCAAGTTATTTGGTGGTTGGTGCGAATGTGTAAGTGCGAGAGAATTTTTGACGTTACGTGACATTTGTCAATGCGAATTTCTATGAATGCAACAATACCAGCGGACGGCGGACGCCAATATAATACTTTTGAAAGAGTATAATTTAAAGTTTATTGGCAACCGGGATGCATAAATGATGGAAATAAAAGAATGCGACATTCAGCTTGAATTTTTACGTTCTCTTTTCATATTACGTAGGTATGTACCTAAATATAAAATCGAAAAAGAATTCATGACATTACATTGTGTTAACGATTCCGCAACAACTTCTTTGCATTTTCTTTTACTCTGCTCTGATATGCGTCAAAATATAGAAATAACTACATCACAATATATATAACTTCACGTTCGCAATGTTCGCATACATTTCGGAGTCGTCAAGCTGTCCAATTCGCAACAACAACAAGGAATCATCCTTAGGTAGTATCTAACGTAATCTTACGTATTTCTTTGATTTATTATAGGCAAGTATCTAACTGTAAATTTTAAGTTTAGATTCTCATCATCAGTGTACCTTATTTTTGGCAAAGAATGTCTGACAGAGCTTGCGAAATATGCGATTATGTGTTTGACATAATTATAAAACTTTCTGACAGAAAGATATATTTTTCTTACAAAATGTGACTAGTGACTTACATACAATTCAGTGCCACCCTGTCATCAAACACATAATATGCAACAAAAATGTGTTGTCCCTCGAGATAGTGCAGCGTTGACGAAGGTCGAGGTTATAGAAAGCCTATAAACATTCGACTTGTACATGTTTGAGTCATGTGCATATCACTATTTGAAGCGCTCGTTGTTTTCGAGAAGCTCATATGCGAAATGAAAGGAAGTTTCAGAGACGAGAGGGAGTAGGTATGTGAGTTTTAACGACTATTTATGCAGAATAATCTGGTACGAGCACAATCCAAATTTGTGTGTAATATTATGACCAGATTCATTGTATACATTATGTCGTACCTACTTCATCAGTTAGGTACTGGTACAAGCAGTGTTTTCTTTGTGATATTTATTTCGGAACTGTGTGTTGAGAGTATTTATGTGAATATATTGTGTATTATGCCTTAGGTATTTTTTCGGAAGTCCTAACATGAGAACAGTTTATGACATAACAAATTAAAATACATATATTATTAGATATACAAAGGAAAAGGATGAAGTAATGTTTCGCTGGGTGGCAAACAAATTATTGTTTTAAGGATTCATGCAATATTAAACGCTTCCACCAAAGGCAAGCTATACTGAGATCCCAACTCGCAATCATCTTGCCGCTGCTTGTCCCATACATTTTTTTTTAGGGTATAATGAAATGTGCAAAGATTTCATATTTCATATCAGATTTCATATTTTGGCAAGAATAGTCCAGGTAGGTCAATGCTCTAATGTTTAATTCCTTGAAATAAAAAAGGCCTTTTTGTCTAATGAATCAAAAACGTTATATCTGATTCGGTGTGTTTTCACCCTTAATAGTATATTATTGCAATTTCCAATCAATTTGGAACATGTTTCGCAAGGGTCGGATATGCCGTACAAAAGTCCAACAGCGTTCAGTCAAACTTTCTTCAGAAACTTGCGTCATCAAAAAAAAATCTCAGTTTTTCTACAACACAGAAAGAATACACATTGAAAGTATAAATTTGAAATCCATTACGTATCGCGAAAATATAATACATAGTCAGTTTCTGTAAGTATTCTATCCTTTGATTTAAAAGAAACCAACAAATGGCCCATTCTTTACTCTTTACTTTCACAACAATTCGAAGATTTCCAAGAAATAAAAGACCGGAAGTAACTACTGAACTCTCTGATTTGATGCTCCAGGGAAGAAGCAAATACTCTAACCACTACACCATGGCCACGCGCTGAAGACCACAATAGTATTTAAATAAGGCCTTAACCGCTAAAGTCTTTTTTATTCCATTTTTAAACCCGTAAACTCGTTGATTTTTCTTGAATTATGTACTTTACACCCATTTTGTTTTTATACCCTTTGCCATTACATTTGTAACGCCAAGAAGGAATCGCCGGAGACCCCATAAAGTATACGGAGTGTCCAATCGGACGTTCATTTTGACAGATTTTGTACTGAACTGATGGTTACCGATGTTCGGGATACGACTACGTGTTTCATTTAAAAGTTGGATCCTAAACGTACGGCATAATGTCCGAAAATGATTATACTGGAGTTTAGAGTATTTGGCGCTAGCGTATCGAGCCACATACCCCAACTTGACGCAATATAAACTTTGACATTTCGTTACGTACCCGTGTCCCGAATTAGCAAAACCCTAAATTACTTGTATATATATTCTGAATCACGATCACATTCTGAATCGATTTAGCAATGTCCGTCTGTCAGTCTGGCCGTCTAGCGTCCAAACGAATCGACATAAGCGAATGAAATTTTGTGAGGCGACTTCTTTTTAGGTTGGTATTGAAAATGGTCTATGTGGGTCAAGTAGTTCTGGTTCCTCCCATACAAAACCAATATTAGGCTCATGCATGTACACTGTAGATGTAGAGTACATACTAACTCGCATGGAAACATTTTGCATGACTTTTATGCAGTGGGGGGTATTACTGCATCGGCCAGGCCGATAATAACAGTTTTACTTGTATTTTAATACTAGATCATGTCCATCGGTATTTGAAAAACTTTACTGTCTAAGACCTATGTAATACAATTCCTGTGCACGGGCAAAGCCGGCGGGTACAGCTAGTTTTTTATTAAAAATGTCAGCTTCTGCAAGTAATTTTAGAAATTCTTTCCGAGTTTAAAATGTACTGTAAAATAGTCATTCTTAAGTGTATTTGGTAGTGCAAAACCAACAACAACATCAGCGAATTTCACATGCACACAGAGCATAGCAGGCAGTATTTTTTGCTGGTTAAGCCGCGGTCACGTTCTTGAAAGATTTTATGATTGTTTGAAAGAAATGAGATTATTTTTACAAAAGAATAAAAGGAAAAATCAAGTTTTATTCACAATTGGTGGATGTAACGTGGCTTTCAAAACTGATGTTTTTTGCTGATATTTGCCAACATTTCAACGATTTGAATGTAAAACTTCAAGGTGCAAACAAAACTGTCATTGTCGTGATAGATCTCATTCGCGCTTTTGAGGTTAGATTGTAAATTTTAAATCAAAGTATTATGTTTAAAACTACAAATACATATTTTTCAAACCTGAAAAAATGTAACGCCCCTTTTTGAATTTACATGAAAAGCCAGATGAAGTAAAAATAACTGAAGAGTTTTTGCCGATAGTTAATTCATAAGTCGAAGAATTTTCGTCAAGATTTTCACAATATAAAGAGTTACCGGAAACACTTAAATTTATTATGTAGGTAGCCTGATATGACATCCTTTGATAAGCTAAACTTGTCCAAATTTGATTGGTTGGAAATTGAAGAAATTGAAATGCAGCTGAACGATTTCTGGTCTAGTTCAATATGGACTCAAAATTCGTAGAAACAAGGAAAGAGCTGGAATCAATCGAGTTAGAAAAACTGTTAAGTAATACGACGATACAATTTAATGTAAACTTGGAATTCAATTCCCGATCCGACACATATAGCTGCTTGAAAAAGTTCCCGCTTGCTATATTGACAATATTTTCCTCTACCTATGCGTGTAAGTCCTTATGTTCAGAAATGAATAACATTGAAGATTTGCTTAGAAACCGTTTGTCAGATGATTCCAGTTCAGCGTGCTTAAACCTTAAAGTGACGAAATACAGCACTGATAATAAACTTCTTGGCATCGAGTTTGCAACAACAAAAGTCACACTAAAATAGTTCGTTCATTGTTTTTGTTTGTTTCTCTGTTTTCGTTAATCTGAAATTTGTTTCTTCTATTAAAATGAATTAAAAACTGTTAATTTCAAAAATTAATTAATATGTTTACAAATAAACTGCTACACAGAGTAAAATTATTTATTTTTGTTCATCAATAGAAAACTAGATCAAGACTGTGTGATGGCACGCCAAAGGCACTTCAAATTTATTTTTTTTAAATGGCACGAGCTCTAAAAAGATTCACTATCCTTGATATATGCTATTTCGTGCCTGTATACAATCAATTAGGTACAGTATTCGAGATAAGAGCACGTATACCAATGTTTTCTCTGAACAGCCAAAATACGTGCAATTGCCTATACTTATTTAAAAAGTGAATTTAGTATACAAAACCACATAAAAATACATAGGAGGTTCTTTTTCTTTCATATCAGCAATTCGATATGCAATAATTTGCAGTTCTAACAATAACAATGGCTAATCTCCACATTCAGTTTGCCGACAAAAACTACACATATTTCTTCCAAAAATGTTCAGGCCATGAATTTTACAGCCACTCTGCCACCCAGTGCCCATGGCAATGCCATAAAATACCTCAAAATTGCTTTGAAATTTCATACAAACGAATGCCAAAGAACGCAACACGTAAAGCAAAGCCCATAAAATATACATGACAGATATGGATGGTCCATTATCTCCGGTAAGGATAATGGTTTTACTGTGGCATTGTGGCGATATTTTCTCATTGCATGCACAAGACCCCAGAATCCTTTTAAAGGCACTGTTCCAATAAAAAAAAAAGTCGAACAAAATAACCCAACCCAATCCATGACAGCAAAAGCAACAGTTGAAAATATTTATTTAGTGTTAGGCTTAATTTCTGGCAAAATTACATTATATATTTTTATATAGTTACCTGAAATGTCCAAAATATCGCATATCGTATGATATTTCTTTTTGTATCCTCGAACTGTTTGTCACGACCGATTTTCACTATTCTGTAGAACAGGTATCCGGATAGCCTCGCTCCCCAGAGGCACACAAAAATGGTTACCATCAACTGTCGGCTGTCATACGACTGAAAGTACATAATATACACACAATTTATAAACAATTCGTTAATATTTTGGCCACAAAATAGAGTATAGTCATGCAATAAATAAAGGTTCAACCAGACATTTTAAATTCATTTACAAAAAAAATATGAAAAATTCGGGAGATATACAAACATACGAATTGCGCTGTAAAACCGATTTCAAAATATTTATTTTGATTTAAAATATTTTTCTTCGCTAATAGATATCGGTTGGATATTGTGTTTTGTTTATTTATAGAGTTATGAATTTGAAAATAATTTTTCTCAAAACTAATAAATTTTGAATTTATTTTGGAACTTTTGTACTGTCTATCGCGTGGTTTCGGACGTGATTTATCTGTTTACATCTGTGAGGTGAACAGATCATGGTGCGGTCAGAATAAAGAAAAATTATTTCAGTGAGCACTTATCTCAAAAGATTTTGTTTTCAACAAAGCAACTGAACTGCATACTCATCCTGTGATCTAGTTCTTAGCTTCCTTTGTCTGAATACACTGACAGAAATCCGTTAAAATCATAATAGGACAGTACAAATCAGAAATATGAGTAGACCAGCAGACGCCCGCCTTTGACAATAATTATTATTGTTTTCCTCTTTGTTTATTATTTTCTTTACTTAATCATCAAGTGCATTGATATTAGCTATGTGTGTGTGTGTGAGCACGTACGTGGGAGTTGGCACGAATTCAAACTTTGAGAGAAAGGAGCATTTAAATGTCAAAAATCTCATGAAAATCTCGGTGCACGAGACTTTTAGATGGTTGCTCAAAGCTAATGGGAATATGACGTGTGACCGATGAACTCGAACGGTATTCGACTATGACTATGAGAAACCAGAAATAGGAAAAGGCATGAATTTGCCGAATTTGCTAATTGCTATTTTTATTATATTTACGTTCTCAATTGAAAGGCGCACAATTAAAAAAATAAGACCCAACATTATTTCTCCGCATTTAATAATTACTATGACAGTTTGTAAAATACCTACTCCAATGAACTAACAATAATTTTAATTAAACAAATTCTTTAATTTTTGTCGCTTTTACAGTCTTTGGTTTTATGTCGACTGCCAATTAAATTGGTTTAACCATTTTGGGGTTCAGTTCATCTGCACAAATTAGCAAACAAAAGAAATTATTGAGAATTGGACTGAGAAAAAAAGATTTTTGAATGCACTGAGCGAAAGGTTAATTTAGTGACAAATGACAATGTAATCATCAGTCAGAGAATATTATTTATTTAATCGAGTTTTAAAAACAACTTTAGGGAAAGCGTATGGTAAAACAAGTAGCTGTAATTTTAAGGCGGTGGCCTACAGTAGGTGTCATTACTGGGCACTAGGTATGTACCTAATATAAAAAGCGCGCCGGTCGTAAGGCTAGGCCTTTTTGCAAACGAATCTGGCACAAGATGGATAGATGAAAAAAGTATTAAATTATTCCGCACCTCCTTTGTTCCTGCCCACCTCTTTCCCGTAGAAGATGATGATCTTAGATGATCTGACAAGCACAGACATTAAAAGACTCTTATGTCGTTTTCCATTGGGCAAAAAGAAGCGTCCGGTCCGGGAGGGTCCGGAATCATGGAAATATCTTCTGAAACCGTTCCATTGGCCCGAAAAATACTCTTCTGTTGATTCTGAGGAGAGAATTTCTCTTCTCGATTTGAAGTCAGAATCCACTCAAGAAGCACTTACACAAGTGCAATATATATTTTATACAAGCCAGCTGACAGCAGCCATACAAACAAAAATCCTCCGATTCGTATTCGTATGAAATCGGAGAATTTTCCGTTCCGACGGATACCTCGATAGGGCAGATATGGCTTTCAACTATTTCCCATTCCAAGAAATAATTTTCCTTGTTGATGATACACTGGAAAAACTCATCAAGTGAAATTTTGTTGTTTTTCAGATGATCGGTTAAGTCCTGTAGACGTTTTTCTTTCATCTTTTACGTTCTTTTTTTCTGGAACTAACTAACTGTTCTTTTCTCCTTTTTTTTTAAATACTTCTCCCGCGAAAGGCGAACCTATAACGCTTCAACAGCGTCCCGAGATGCTTGCAGATGTATGTTAGTTCTGCACTTAAATTGCTCCCCAGGAAGCGAGTTCCAAAGTTTGCTTGTCCTTTGGAAAGTTGATGTCCTCGCGGTTGTCAAGTGTACTGTATGGTCATGAGCATTAGCAGCCTGTCTTGTGGGGCGCCCTTTTTCGTTTTGATCATAGATTAGGCCATAGATAAGGAGGACTTTTAAAATAGATTTCTGATATGTATTAATATTTGAAGTGTGGTGACCGCGACTTGAGGCGGCGGGCGCGGGACGCGGTTCGCGGTTCGCGGCGGAGCGAAAGGCGGTTCACGTCGCAGTGCCGCTCGTGGCCGCGACCGTACTCGGCGGTAAACGCCACGCAGCGAACCGCGTCCCGCGCCCGCGCCCGCAAAAATGGAATGTTCGGACGCTGAACTGACATCATGCGGATCAAGCGGATGGAAAATAATGACATTTATTACGGCTATAGAGATTAGAGACCAAGGACAGAGCTTATTTGGATGTGAATTTGCCATACACGGCAGACCTAATCAAAAAGCTATGAGCTATAGACAGGTTAATGAACGACTTATGAAAATCCACATCAAGGCTAAATTTACCAACGCCTCCACGGAAAAAACACAGTTTTTACGAGCTCCTCGACCAAATATATGAGCAATGTCCTAAGTTTGGCATTACAATTTTGTCCTTGGTGATTTTAACGCCAAAATATGCAAGGATAGAAAAGCATACCCACAACATCATGTCTGAAAATGGTGGTTAATTGATTTTACAGGGGGGGGCGTAAAGTTATCCTAGTTGGTACGCGGTTTCCTCATCTGAATATTCATAAAGAAACATGGCTTTCACAAGATCATATAAATTGATCATGTTGCGATAGATCTAAAGGACTCCTTCAATATTATTGATGTCCAAACTTTCCGAGCGGCCAATATTGACTCGGACCACTGCCTTGTTGTAGTCAAGGTACGAATACGGATATCTCAAACGCCCTAACAACGGAGAAAGACTGACAGATTTAACTTTGATGTAGTAAGGGAATTTGACTACCTCGGCTGAGAAAACAATTGGGTCGTAAAGCCATATCCCAAAGGACTAAGGAGATTCTGTGTAAAATCGTTTCTATCATGCTCTTTGGCACTGAATCTTCGATTCGCTAAAACAGATGAAGATATCTTCCCAGTAGGTTTGAGAAAAAGATTCTTCGTAAAATGTTCCGTCCCATTTTTGTCGACGGACCCCAACCTGGAGGGACAACGCAGTAGAGGAAGACGTCGCCTTAGGTGAGGCGCACAAGTGCAAGAGGACCTCAACCAACTGGGAGTAATAATCTGATAAATCAACCACAAAACTGTAAAAAAAAACAAACAAAACAGTTTGCTCAGCAGGTAAAGCTATTTAATTTTACAATTCAATTGTCTATTTTATGAAAAGAAATGATAAAGTTGATAAATCGGCCTCCTTCCAAATATAAGAGCAATCGTTCCTATTCAGGATTGACTTGTTGAAATGTATTGATTTTCTGTGCACATCATTTTGCACATTAACTTGTGAAACTCACGTGTGAATAAGTGTCCATTTGTAGACCACAAAATATAAGTCGGTACTCAGTCGAACACAAAGAAAAGCAATTTCAAATCTTTTATACCAGGCAACGCTTAAGCGCTTAGGTATGGTCCTCCACCAGTAGTTTAATAGAGTAATTTCTTTGAACTTGAAAAGTGCACAAAATTACCCTTTTCAAGGCCACACTCTGAAGGCTATTCATTCTTTCAGCTACTACCAGAGTTAAGTTCATTGATTTTCGATACATGTTTTCCCTAGCACCCAGTAGATAAGTATATATGTATTGTATATGTAAGCATGTGTGAAAGGGCACAAAACAAGTTTAATAATAACTTAAAATTGCACACCCTGCAGTGTGGCCATATATGCAGATATTATAGAGTATAATGACAAAACAGTATTATATAGTACTCACCTTGGAGGGCCGGTCGATTTGACCCAAGTAGAATGTCAAGAGGGCTATAATTATAAAATTTACTCCACCGGCGAAATCCGTTAGCTTGTCCATGTGAAACGCAGAGTTGATCATAAAAAATATTATTTGCATTGCAGCGGTAACAATGGCGCTTATAGCGAAATGATCGACGTCCAGGATGTTTACGGCCATTTTTTGAATTATTTTTGTGTTTTATGGTTTTCATTCAACAGAAATGTTGTTTTAGCTGTTTTGTTTGTTTGTTTTCCCTAATTACAGTCCTTCAACAATAGGTAGTTTTATTTCTTTCTTTTTTTCTTACACTTTGAGTGACAGTTGTGTGGCTATTCATTCTAAAAACAAGAATCTAAATGTTTTCACTGTGCATGACATCAAATCGAAAGACACGTTAGGAACATACTACATATTCAACAAGATAGGATTATGACACACCAAGCATACTTGAAACGGCTCAAAGAACACAAAAGATAATGAATGTATGCCTGACACAATGGTGTATTAAAAAGCCATTGACAGGCGGTAAATACAAATGGGCTGGAAAACCAGCTAGCAGATATTTTCAAAGAAAAATTCAATAAACAAAACGTATTATCCAACAAACGTGTATACACCTACATAAATAGAACAACGACAATGTTGTGTTTTAAACTTGTCCTTTTCTTCAACGCAGTCATACGGAATAAATTATGTAGAAAGGTCTGAATGTCACTAGACATTTGTTTTCTATTGCTTTCTTCAACCTAACCAAAGGAAGCAGATTGACATTTGTATAAGAAAAATCATTTGAGAATTTGGAATAGCTCAGTCGATTGGAGTGAAGCTAATTTTAGGAAAACCATAGTCGAAACAATACAATTTGTTCGACATGGCTATAACAGCACCCATTTGGTGCGAGATGTGACATTTATTATTCTGTTTGCTTCCCACAATTTGTAGCTATAGGTAGGTTAGGTGACGAAATAAATTGGCATTCCGTGACGATAGCATAAAGCCAACTCAAAAATAGAGGAATACATACATTATGATGCCAAGTAAGAGTAACTAATGACTTTCCTGTCATTCTTTCAAGAACATATTCATATTCATGTCACAGTAATTGTCATTCATAATACAAACAAGTCGTGGGTGTTGTGACTTGGTAATTGAATGTCATGCTAATCCTAAATATCTTTTCCGCAATTTTGTGTGTTTGTATAGAAAGTTGACATGAAAGAGAACAAATCTTGTAGTCACTTCTTTTTTTAATATATCGAGCTGAATTGATGATACATGTAATCATTATCATTCTGATTTAATGCAAGTGAACCATTAGGCGGGAATCCAAAAATTAAAAATAGTTTTTTGAATAGGAGGTTGTTTCCAAATAACTGAAATGACAGCCGGATATATGTTACGAAATACGAAAGCGAATGACGTACAATAAAGCTAAATTATTTACAAACATTATTTTAACTAGTAAAAGATGTGTTTTTTCCTCCTGACGATGCTATTTAAATATGATAAATGCAAAGGTTCCTGGTTCGATCCCGGTTGTTCCCCTTCCTCACCTCGAGAACGTCTGACAAAAATATGAGAGTATAACTGTCTTAGAAACATTGTTGTTCACTATTGAACTGTTCGAATTTAGCATAAAATTAATTAAGGATTTTTCACCACGCGAACGTCTGATAAATATTCCAGAGAATAACGAACTGCTTTTCAATTCATCTGTTTAGACTTTGCATACAATTGTATGTCCCTTACATTCGTTACAAAAATTAATGGTTATTGGAAGCTTTTCCGACCAACCCAAACATATTATATTTTTTTTGGGATCCTTACGTTATTTAAATATGTATTTCCAAAATCCCTTATTGGTCAAATCTCTCATTTTTTTCCCCCCTTTTTCCAAAATCTCCCGGGACGAAATTCCCTATGCCAAAATCTCACACTAGCAAACTAAACTTTGCTTATATACCCAACCTTGCACCTACTCCAAGTCCTACAGTGACCACAAGCAGGGGGGTTGCAGGCCCTCCCATACGTATCTCACTTTTTAACACCATTGTTGGTGTCGCGGCGACAGAATTAATAACACCAAATCTAAATTGGGGATTTTGTCCCTGGGGATTTTCCCTTAGGGTCTTTTGGAGTAATGGATTTCGGCACAGAGGATTTTGGAAAGGGCATTTGGAAAAGGAGATTTCATCACCTACCCATTTTTTTAATGAATCAGTCGTCTAAAGCACATAGAGCGAATCGACACGAACGATTCGGCCCGAAGTTTTTTTGATTCAAATCTGTAGGTCCAGAGCAGTAGGAAAGGGACGTCAAAACTACCCACCGACTGCGATATTTTTTATTTGCCATAGCCCCGAATTCGTCACGAACAAAAACAGAAACAAATCAGGTGGTAAAGAAAAATCTGTCTAAGACAAGGCGCGCCCCGAAGCGGTGTAGAAGTGGCGTGGTGTCCAAGTGTCTTAAGCCTATGTAAACAAATGTAGACGCGCGCATCGAAGCGAAGTAGCGCCGACGTGACATTTTTCAGGTGGCGCGGTGCCAGTCTGATGCCACTTGTCTCGAACAATTTTAATTTTCGATTGGCAAGCGGGTGGTGATGACGTGGAATTATAGAGGCATACACGTATCCCTTATCGTAAAGGCATATCGTATTGTAGAGGCTGGTGATGACATGGATTTTGACAATAAAGCTGCGTATTTTTGCTTACCCGGAATCTAAAAACATGCAAGACGACGAAGAATTCAACATAGGACGACATTTTAAAAACTGATGAATCGGTGGCACCATACGTTGTTTCTGTTTGCCATTTCAGTGGCTTCACTTTCATACCACTTCGCCGCCATTCTATCGCCACACCACACCGATGACACCTTCCACTTAGTCACTACGCCACTGTCACTCCTCTGTCAAGATCTTTTTGCGTCAAATTTAAAATATTGGGCTAACAATTCTCAGAGAATGGACATTTTACTCCAAAACGTAATTATTTTTGGCAGTAAAAACTCGAAATATTCCAGAAAATTGTCTTCCATTACGTATTGCCTTTCAAAAAACACTCAAACTAAAAAAAAAAAAGTTATAACAGATATGGACATGAATGCGCAATCCTACCTTTGAACTTACTGAAATAAAAAATAAAACCTTGTCTCTTGGAAATAGGAGATAACTAGAATGATTTTATTAATAAAACAACGGATAATGGTGCCACCTGTCAACATAATATAAGATTTTCATTATTCTCTACGAAACGAAAAGGAAAACCATTAGGAGGCTAACGTTTCGATCCATTGGGAATTTTATGCAAAAGGGATTGCTGTTACAATAACCACAGTGAAAGGTATCGAGTTTCAAGTATGTATGTATATTTCAATGAATAATTCAAAACAATCCAAGAACAAAAAATTATCTTCCTTTTCCAGGTATTGCCATTAAAGCTGTGGGAATTATTAGTCTCTTTCAGTTCAGATTCAAATTTGAAAATACAGGCTCTATACCAGAGATTTAATTTTTAGATAATTGTCATAGACGAACCTACCTCGTATATGCAGGAAGTAATGATCTTTAACGGCAAATTTACTTAATTATCAACCTTCTATACTATAATGATCCCACACACTAGCAAAAAAAAAGGAATACCTATAACGCAAACGATTAACATTAATCCGATTAGTCCTATAAATGCATGTAACTATATGTAGACACTAGTTTGAGTAAAAAAAAAGAACCACCTGTTGTGCTTATACTCATTGTATTAATTGACCTTACAAGTATTTTATTGCAAATAAATATCGATTTCTATTGAACCCCTTGATAAATGGCTTCGCAAAATGTCACGAAAGTGACGGCTATGACAACCCTCACTCAAGCACCACGCCATAAATAATAAATACATATTCACCTAGCCATGTGCATCATTCTGTCATAGACACAAAGTCACACAGAATTAAAATTCTTTAAGGACGATGCGATGAAAGGCGAGGAAACAAATTTAACTCCGTTCACTCTGGCGTATGTGGAACCTAAAATCACTAATTTATATTGCTCTAACTTGAATGGGCGTTCTTCTTTGTATATCGTATCCACCTCCTTGAAAGTAATTAAAGTGACAGTTTGCTTCCGAGTAAACAACATAACAGCACATACACACACACTATAGGCAGACAGGATTCAGCATCAGCATCAGCATCCGTCGACGCTACATCGGGGTAGAGATAAAAGGTTTAAGAGCGACGAAAACTGCGGGTAGTCAAACAAATATTTTTGCTCTTGTCTGCGTATCCTTGAAATGTTGTGTACCCTAAGAAGGTTAGATGCACAATACAATATACCACATATACATAACACATATACACTCTAATCAGTGGAGCAAGGAACTGGGACCAGGGACGCAATGCAAGGCTCTCTTCTCGAATTTCTGCTTAAAACATCTTCAAGGTGATAGAAAGCCAACGGGTTCCGAGTTCCGACCAGACCCAGAAGAGCGGCGCTGAATCACTTGATGACTCTTTTTGTTTTTGTTTCGTTTTCCATACCAGTATACTCAGCTCATTGTAAGATTACACGGGTATACAAGCAATTATTTTTCAGTAGTATCCTTGCGATTCGAATGCATACATATTTTCCATTCCTTTTCTTTCGTTCTTTTTTGTACTTGTTACATATTTTTTCCACACAATTTCCGAGATGTGTTGTTCACTCTTACTTTTGTTTCAACACCTTGAGGTATTAGAATTTTGCTACGACACTTGGAGAGATATATATTGGACAGGGAAAAAAAACAATTTCAAGGATATTTTCACTATGTACACTATTATGTGCATACACTTTCTGGTTGACGACACAAATGTGAACTTATTTTACAAAGCAAGATACAAGTAACTCAAATACAAATATAAAACACTATCAGTGTTATCATTAAAATAATCCCGACACGGCGACGAAGGATAAAATTATCTGACAATCTTATATAGATGGGATGCCGGAGACACACTACTAACATAAGATGATTGTTGCAAATTATACGAAAACGTTGAAACTGAAGGACATGCCCGATCTACCCGGTCTGTTATACGTACAGTACCTCGGAATAAACTGAGCGTTCCGGGTGGCGAGAATTTTCGCCGAGGTGCTTTTCCATGACATGTTTTCTGTTATGCGCGTAGAGAGTCATTCGAACTAGTTTTGGCCTGCGTACGATGGGGAAAATGTATTGTGATTCTCTCTACCCTATACACAAGATATGTTTTTTTTTTTCTATTGTACTATACCAGATGGATTGGATTATTGTTTTGATAAACAACATTGACCATCAATTATGATATATTTAGAGGATAACCTAGGATACCTTGTGGTGACAATGGGCTTGTTTCTATTTTGTCATCAATGACAATGTTTTTTAGTATTAAGCAACTTCGAGGTATCCGCATAATAGAAAAAAATCTAGACTAGCTAGATAGATAATAAGTTAAACTATATGTAATTGAAAGCCAGACCAATATCAAATTTCGTCTTTATACACTACAGTATGTGTTTGACTTTCGACGACTTAAAAAAATCACGTGTTATGCGTTGTATCCTTTAAAGTAAGCTTGAGTTGCAAAGCAGTTGATCCTAGACATTCTCAATACATTCCCCTGTGGACCTGGGCCTCTCGACTAACAAACGCCTCTCATGTTTTCTATAGTGATGGCGAGTGGATCGTATTTCCTATGAGAGCACTCTGTCTCTGAAATGCAAATGAAATTATTGGCTCTTTCTCTGAGCTATACTTTTCCATTGGCAGTGTGAACTGTATATGTATAGTCCAGTTGGGCGTCCTTTAAGTGATAGCCGGTTTTTTGTATAGCGTCCGAAGAAATCGGTTCAAAATTTGGTCAAAATATACATTACATTACAAATGAGGTATATACATAATGAACCGATCATGATATCGCAAACTACAATTTTAATGTAGGAGAGGAGCTGATAGAGCTGTTGGGCTGCCAATCTTCTTCGTGAATTTTGAATGTTATTGCAATTATTACGGATTAATTTTGACTTTAATTTGGTGCTGTTAATAATGTGAGCTTCCCTAGCCGTGTTATCGGTTGCACTTGAAGCTCTTTTGCGTTAAGTAATTGTGAAAAAAATAATTTATTTGTTTTGGGCCACCACATGCCTTCCCATGAAAGTCGTGTCGGACGAGACAGCAGACAGGTAGATTTTAAGTGAGTAGTAAGGATTAGGCCTACTGTCGACGTAGCTGCGCTTCATACGCACGCTTTCGTCATTTTCAGCTTTTTTGCAACCAAGCATGCACTTTAACACAGCAGTATAGTGTAGTTAGCTGAGGATAATTTATTTAACACAACTTATATCCGCGATCTTAAAAAATATCGTTTTCGAAAAAATATTTTCTCAATTTAGATTGCTTTTTATGTTTGATTCGCAAATCAAAAATGATATTTTTCTCCGTATCATTTTTTACAATGTCAATTTAAAAATTATGTATGCTTTATGCCCAAAACACATGTGCAGAAATTCTGAATGCTTCACTGCATGCAGTGCTGCAGATGAAACACATGTGCAGAATTCAATTTGCAGCGGTTCCTGTCAATGAGGGGAAAAATACGTGAGTGAAACAAGGACGACAAATAATTCCCGTCTCTCTTTTCCTCGTATGCATCAGTAGCTGAATTTAAAAATGCTGCCGATGTCTACTTAATTTAATTCACTGCATTGCTATGCAGTGGATTTAGAAATAGAAACATGTTGCAGTGCTGCGGTGGCTGCAGAATTTACATTTGTTTCACCACATAAGAACATGTGTAGGTATTCTAATCCTGCTGCGCAGTGAATTCTGCACGTGTGTTTTGGGCATTAATTGTATGATTCAAATGTGAACTCTGCTTAAGAGTGTTCCACCATTTCACATCGTACCATCTGTCACCTGTAAATGTTTAACCTCAAATATTTCGTGGCGTATTTTCCTAGTCTATATTCTGAAATATAGATATTACAAATCGTTTTCACGTCTATGGCTTGTAAAAAAACACACTTTTAGCATTTTTATCATGAGATTCTTTGTAATTACAACTTATATAGCATTTACAGGAAGTAAACAAAGTGCCAGCAAACATATGATCTTGACAAAAAGCTGACAGCTCTTGCTTGTTTCTTTTTTCAAATAGACACAACCTGTCGTCGTTACGTACTTTCGTCCATTGTTTATATAGTTTTCTTTCTTATACACCCGGTAATTAGAATAGCGTAATTTCATGCTGTCTCTTCCGATGGACACCAGTTACGTAGTTCTGGCAGCTAAACCAATTTAAAAACACAATCTCAGGCATACCATCAACCTTTATGACCAAGTAAAAGTCACAAAGAACAGCGACTGCACCGGACTACAGAAAAAGAACCCAATTTATGGGTTTTGGCCTTGCGTAATATGACACTGGCTCTACGATTTGCACGCATAGCGTGTGTATCTGAATCCCGATTCATCCTACCCTCAGCACCTCAACTTTCCCGGCACTGTTCCAGGTTAGTTCGAAAAATATCTAGTATGTAATATCCACGCAATAAATCAGTTTTTAGCAGTGCCAGTCCATCCCCGAAACCAAAGCTTTCTCGAGAAGCCGTACGCAAAAATGTCAAGGTATACATGTTTACTAGATTATTCGACTACGCCAAGAACTATGACACGGTCTTGGAAAAGAACTTTCCATCCGCCGTAAAAGTGTACCGTGTTTTCTTCGATGGGGTCAAAGAATTCTTCGCAGACATGAAACGATACCTTAAAATATATCGCATAGCAAATGAATCACCCAAAGGACCCAAAGCACTGAATCGCAAAGAACTAGAACTATATATGCAAATGCCTAGAGATATGTTTAAAGTAGCGCCAGCTATAGTACTCTCATCATTGCCCATGGTAGGCTATGCCGTTTTTCCCTTAGCGTAAGTAGAGTCCACTGGAATCCGAACACATTCATATCAAACATTGTTTCAGCTATATGTACCCGAAGACATTTTTGAGTTCGCATTTCTGGACACTTGGGCAGAAGTCTGAATTCCAGCAACTTACGCTTTCCGAAAGACTAACTAACAATCGACCCGTATTCCGATACCTACAGTCTAAGCTGAAGAGTGCCAAGAATTGCGAACATCAAGAGGAACTGAAAGTCATTCTAGGGCTGCTAGGCAGTGGCTTCCATCCGTCTGTGGAGCAGGTATTGCGAGTGAAGGATATATTCGCAAACCCTCCATACAACTTTAATTCGCTCAGCTCGAAACATATCGTAAGTTGGGAGCTCTTAACTCTCGCATCGCATGCTAACTTTTTCGTTTATGTTTACAGAAACTACTAAGTCTGATGCACGGTCTGTCGGGAGCTTGGTTCAGACGCAACCGGTTGGCTGAACATGCGTTCATTGTTCATTACATGGATTTAGCTATAATGCGTGAAGGTGGCGTGCACAACATGCCACAAGAGTCCATTCGGTATGCTTGTTTCATAAGAGGTTTAAATCCAAGCAATCTCAGCAATGAAGAGATGGTCGAGTGGCTAAGGCAATGGGTGCAAGTGTCGTTGACTGTTAGGGAAGAGCATTTGAGTTTGTTCTTGCATCTTCCCATCCTACTGGGCTACAATCATCCGAATAACTGGCAAATTATATATGGCAAGCATTAATGAGTGAGGCATTGACATAAAAACATTTTGTTGTTTTGAGTTATTGGTTATAAATGTATTTAAGTACGACAAATCTGTTTTGAATTGTGTTATTCACATCTTTAGATAATAGATACTTTTCCCCATAAATTCAGATAAAGCTAGAAGCTTTTTGTCACTATCCTCGAGCATTTGCTACGTTCTAATATGCTTAACTCAACATGTGAAATGTGAGTAACGATTTGGAGTTGGAGGGCTCAAGTAAGCCGGACTTTGGTTACAATAATAATCGGACATGTTCTTTCTATATAAACGGTTGGCTGTCAGTCTATTTCTATATGACTTCGGTGGTAACTATAGATTATTGTAGAGGCAGATCATAGATAAGTCATAGTGTAACTACAGTCAGCAGAAGTGCTTTACCATTGGGTTTACCTTGAAGTGCTTAACATGTAAATAAGTGCTTTGAGCAGGTGGTGGAATGAAATCTAGCGAAGAATGATTCAGTAGTTTATATCCTAGACACCAAAACAGAGGGACAGCTACCTGCCACTCATCTTCTCCACATAGGTCGCCAATAATTGTGAAATCATAATGTCCGGTGAGGAGGTGTGAAAGTCTTCTATCTTTTTTTTTTTTTTTTGAGGAAAAGAACGAATGCCGATGGATTCATGGCTTTTTATAAACACAGTCCATCTCGAACAGTGTGGGCCTGCATGTATGCAACAACATCACAATGCAAAAAATTACAAAAAAATGCATTGACTGAACCACAATTTAAAATGGACTAAAATGGATGGATCCAACGAATAGACCTTCTTTGAGTCACAGCTAATTTGGGAACATTATGGCAAAATCACCTATCCAATATCGCAAGATCGGTGTTCTCAAAATTAAGGCCATTATTGTGATTGTCGATCAGCGATCGGCACGACAATTGTCGATTGCGTCGATTGATTTTAGCTATTCGTACGCAAAAAACTTGTTCACTTCCAAGAGAAAGCATCGACCAGACGTTTGTAATCGACTACAAGCGACTGTCAAATCGACAAATATCAATCGCAATCGACAAAGTTGTCTATCGATCGACAGTTGTCGATCAACGATCAACTATCGACACTCACAATAGGGGCCTAAGTTACATTAAGAGCAAAGAAGTACTTCAGCATGACAACATACAGAGATGACATGTGCGATCCAACACTTACATCAAATCTACAGCCCCTAGTGCAAAATAAACTAACTCAGTAGTTGTCGTATAAAAGACACAAGTTGTGAGATATTTGCGGAAAACTTATTACACAGCCGCACGGACGATTCGTCTAGAATTTGTTCGAGTAAACTTACTGACTAGGTTTCGTATGACTCTAGACTCCGGAAACCAAAACCGAAGACTCTTCTCTCAACTTTTGATGGTTGAATAAAAAAAAAACATATTTACGTTTTGTTAGGTTTTTAAAATTTATTTTAACGGCGCTTTAAAAAAAAGGTGTGACAAAAACTAGTTCAAGTTTACTTCTTGACTGTCTTCTTCTCTGCCTTTAACTTAAGGATTCTCTCGCGTCTGTCCTTCTTCAAAACACGGGTGGTACCGTCGCTCTTTGTCCTCTTCTTAAGAGTGTTGAAGGCAATGGTCAGCAGCTTGTTCCTCTGACGCTTAGCATACCTCAGCTTGAACCTGTCAAAGTCATTCAGACGGGTACGCTGAAAGAGAAAGAAAAATCCAAGTAAACACCCATTTCGTGATAAGAAATTTAAGAAAATGTAAGTTTCATTTTCTATCAGTACGGACGATTAGCTTCATTTATGTATCAGCCGGCATTTCCTATCAAGAACGTATTCATCATGGAAAAACAAACGAAACAGACTCATCCTATTAGACTAGAACTCACCTTGCAAATGTTTTGTGCTTTAGTAGACCATGCGGTCTGCTTCCACTTGGCCTTCAAGTCATTATCAACCCAAGCCTTGCGCACAATCCTGGTTGGAGCTGTGAACGGGAACTTGATGCGGAATTTGGTCAAGTGCAGGTTACTCAACCTGTATTCTTGACGGGGTACGCCAGTCAATGGTCCATCAACAAGTACCTATGAAACAGAAAATTATGTTATTCAAACTGGTCACACATTGTGTACCCAATTATTTCTAAAATATAAATCATTCAGAAATAAACGAGTAGTTAGCTTCATCTATATATCAGTCGGCAATTCCTATCAAGAAAACGTATTCATCACAGATTTTCCATTTGTGGTTTACTATACCAGACACTCTGAGGATTTCAACTTACCCTATTTTGGTCGATAACATCGACGATAGCAACTAGGCGTCCCTTCAAGGGGCCCGCAGAGCACTTGGCAATTCGGCCTGTTTGTACGAATCTTTGGAACGGCTGTAAATTAACACAATTGTAGTCATCAATAAAAGTTGTAAATCGAATTTAAATGTAATTTTGCATGGAAAATTCATTAAGCACAATAAATCAACTTTTTTTTAATTTTGGTGTACCACACTACATTGAATACAAAATGTCAACTTTGCACGCCACCATGTGTTTCTGTATTTTGGTTGATATTTTATTTCAATTGCATGAATGTATACGCGAACTTATTTAACTTATTGCATTTTAGTAAAAATAAAGTTAATTTCGTAACCTTCTATATGAATTTTCCATTTAATTTTGAGATATTTGTGAAACAGGGAAAAATTATAACTTTTCCTTACCATGGCTTACCGGAAAGAAAGAAATGCTTAAGTGTGAGTGACAGTTAATAGATGAGAAAATGGCGGTAACTGCTAGAACGTGGAATAATATGCAGGAAATGACCAGTGTTCGGAAACGCAGAGATGGCTGTGTTCAGAACAAAAAGCTGCAACATGAAAAGAGAACTCGGTGTTAGATTCCTACCTAACAACAATTTGTTTGATCGTCATTTTTGTCATTTGCGTTAAATAATTATTTACACTAATTTTATAATTTTTTTAAGCTTTCTAACCTTGAAAGTCATGTCTATGATAGGTAGATCTTCAGTGAGTAGAAGAAACTTTACGTAAAGTCACTAAATTGTAATTGTGAATAAAATTAGTTCGAACGTAACCACCTCATATATGTTGGAAAGTAATTGCTGTTTATTTTTTTAATTGTTTCCACCGCAAATAAGCCATACAAAAATATTATGTAAATAAAAAGTAAATGCTCAAGTAAATATACAAGTAAAAGTATACAATTTTCCAAAAAAGTTGAAAAAAAAAGTTCACCAAACTCCAATTTATAAACCGAGATTTCTTTAATTTCACGCTCGAAATAAGTCATTTTATTTCCTCGTCAACGCAATTAGGTTTTGCTAGAATAAAATCCAATTGCTATCGTAAAACTTCTGTTGCTCAATTCATAATACATAAAAGCATATTTTGATGTATGCATTGCATTGTGTTAGCTGCCAAAAACACTTTTGAGGCGAAGAAAGCCCGAGAGAACGACAATAAAAAAAAACAACACCTCGTAGCAACACCAACGCACAGAGGTTGGTCTTCTCCTCCGTTCTAATCACCAGTTGGCCGGGCTTGTACTCATCGCTCAGTTGGCGCAAGTGGTATATACTTGGTCAATTGACTAAAATCGAAGTGCAGGTTCACTTCCTGACAGGGGAAAGCAGAAATGTCTTCCCAAGTGGATTATATACGGAGAATTGACTGTCAGAATTCAACACGTTCTCATAAAAAATGACAGGAAAAGAGAAAACCAGCAAAATAATGAGCAATCAATATTTCCCCTCCTGGCTCGAAACAGCTCAGCGAAGGGCATGTACTGATAAAATTGTCAAAAGCAAAAAGTTGACAGATAGACGAAATAAACAAAAAATATTTTCCAACGTTTGCTCGGTTATGAGTTATACAGATATGTATTGATAGAATACAAAATTATATCAATTTAATTAAAATTGTGAATTTTCGCTGCAGTTTGAAATAGTTTTGTTTTGTTTAAATTGGTGTTTTGGGTACATTTTCCGCTCTCTGAGAGAATAGCGCTCAAATTTTCGAAATTGACAGATTTCTACTGCCTTGCTCGGAAAAGTACGCGAATAGACCTAATAATGCATAGACTGAAATTCGACAAAAATTTCCCAACAGAAATTGACAGGGTCAATCCCAAACAAGCGAGAATTGTTGTTACTCATCGCTTACTCAGAAAAACACTTTTTGTTTTTCACGAACAATCAAAAATATTTGCGGCTATTCTAAAAAAAAATCATCTGTTTGACCAATTGAAAATGCCATAGCAACGGATAATTTTTTTGACAGCTGAAAAACTCGGTTTCCATCACGAAAGTTATCTACCGCAGTTTTGCTGAACTCGCTGAATGTTTCAAAATATGTGTCTGCTTCAACTATCTAACGATTGGAATTAGTTTTCGAGGTGGTTTCATCGAAAAGTACTTCAAACGACAGGTTTTGAAACTGAAATATATATATATATGCATATATATGGGAAAACTTATCAGTTTTCTATTGTAAATGCGAAAATGCATACTCGGTGTGAATAGTGTATAATAAAAAACAAATTGATGGTATGCGTATTTTAAAAACGTTTCGTGTGAAGATCAAAATATTCGTTAATTTTATTCGGACTACCTACCGAACATACTCCTTCAATTCATTTGTGTCATGTGTAGGAGCACGTTCAAGAATCTATTTTAGTACTTATATCAAACAAATCACATCCGGTTCAGATCTAAAATGCTCTCAACACAAATGTCAAAATCTACAATAATTTTCTAGTAGTAATATTTTTCTCTGTGGGTGTCATTTGTTTTGTTCCTAATTTATTTTAATAATTTTTTTTATTTTACATATCAACATCAGTTTTAAACGTACAAAATAAGTAAACTAATTGCCATCAAGCCCACCTAACACACAAAAATAATAATAATAATATTAATAAAAAAAATGTTCCCCGTCGATCATACTACGTCTTCAAGGACAATATTCATTAATCCGAATTTTAATAAACTTCCTCCTACCCACATCAACCCAAAATTCCTGGAAGCACACAAGAAACCTTCAATACACGTTAATCCGAACTTTTTACCACAGAAACCTGTCCAAAATCAAGTAGTCCTTCCCGTACTGCCTATTCAACAAAAACAGCTGCTGCAACAACCTAATGCAACAGTTGTGCTTAAAAAAAATGTACCCCTACTGCCTAACAAAATCATATCGAAATCAAGGACGAAAATTGTAAGAATACCAATGAATGCAACACCAGCAGAATCATCTCCAGTAAAAACAACACATATAACGGCCTCTGGTCCACTAATAAAAGTTGGTCTGCGCAAGCTCATCCGGACGACGGTTTCTGAGAAACCGAAACTACAAGATCATGTGACTCCGAGTGTTGCAAGAGCAAAATATAAAGTCGATAGACGAGTGTTTACAGAAAGGAATCCCATTCGAACGAGAAAGGCATCTTTTACGGGACGTTATGCGTTACGAAGGAGTTCGGAGTCGAAGCGATCGGTGTCGAGGTTCGTTAAAAGGTATGTATGCGTCAAAAGGTCTTTTGAAAGTATGTACTAAAGGTATTTGCTTTTCAGAAATCCAGATGCCTTGAGTTTCTCAAAGATTCCGTTTACATCAGCAACCACTTCGTCAAAAAATAGGCAGCTCCAGTTACTCAATATCAACGGAGTATTGTACAAATCGACTAGGAACAAACTTGAACGGAATGATACAAAAAAGGCAACGCATGTTAAAAGCCTTCCAATTCCAAAGAAGCCAACAGGAGAACGTGCTATATTTGTTCGTGGAACCAAATATCTCCTTGACAAGACGGGATTCAATCTTACTCGTGTAGCCACAGCTCAACAGTCCTCTCAACAAAAATCGCTGAGACGTATCGACATCGGTGGCTTGACATATGTGGCAAACTCAAAGAACGTACTCGTTCGTACCGCCACCCATTTGACGCGAAACCACGTGAGTAGTGCTAAGCAGAAGAGCATCCACCTACTTTCCAGAAGATTCGTAAAAACGAACATCCCCTGTCCCATATACCGACGCGTAGGCAAGTGTGCTGCGTTCGAGAGTGGAAAATGCATGAAGGTTCACGACAAAATGCACGTCGCCATTTGTCCAAAGTAAGTAGTGATGTCCTGATCGCACACAGTCACCTGAATTTCCATTACATATAGATTCCTTCGTGGAGAGTGTATAAATGCGTCCTGTCTTCTATCGCACAATGTATCTCTGTCCAAGATGCCCGTATGTAAGTTCTTCCTTCAGGGATGCTGTGTGCGAGAAGATTGTCCATATCTGCATAAGAAACTCAGCGACAAAGCAGAGATCTGCACGGACTTCTTGAAAGGATTCTGTAAGCTCGCACAAAAGGTAAATTGTTCCGTTCTTAGTCTAGCTTGGTGTTTACATTCATTCTTTTTCGTTTCGCGTGCGATAAGTGTAACAAACGGCATGAGTTTGTGTGTCCGGACATGGAAATCAAAGGTAAATGTGAAAAGGTAAAGTGTCCCTATTGTAGGAAACAACAAATGCAGCTCACCAAAAACAGACAAAACCATCTGAAAAGGATATCATCCGTCAAAGGCGCTCCTAGTAGTAATGAATATGCAGGACAAATTCCTGTTGCAGAAACTGAAGAGCCCTCTATGGGGACACGATACTTTGCAACGGAGTCTGGTGATATAGGTGAGCGACTAAAAGTTTCAGAACCAATTGAAAGCCAAATTGAGTACGATAGCGATGGCGATGATAAAGATATCGATGATAAAGATAATGCCTCTGCCAGTGATGTACCAAAGAGAAGGCGTCCTCAATTGGGAGAGTTGCCTGCTTTTATACCATTTTCATAACATTTTTACTAGAATAAATTAAATAAGCAATACAAAACAGAAGAATAAATAAAAATCTCGAGTTGTTCAATGAGAGTTGAGCCCTCGAGAGCTCTGTGATGAAGTTAAAATTAAAGTACAAGTTATATTATTATTTTGTTGCGTGTTTTCCTTTTTTTTTTTTAATAAAATATTAAAATATGACAATTTTATCGTTTGTTTAAATATAGTGTTCAGAGCAGTCGAAAAGCTAACTATCAGCTTCATGCAGTGGAAGAGGAACCGTCAAAGTTTACTTTGTTTAGAGAGCATCAATTTTGTGCTAAGATTTTTTTTCTCCTGTATTTTGAGTAAACGAATTACATACCTCCCAAAAATCCTACGATCGATCGGATCCATGATCAACTTCCACTTTATTAGTTGAGGTCACCCTAAGTAGGTAAATAGAAGATCACGGATACTAGCTGCCAAAATAAGATTCCTGCGCTGTATTGCTGGCGAGCTGTCGTGTAAGGAACACCAGAACACGTGAGGTACTCAATATTGACCAGTTACTTCTTCGGTGGTTTGGTCACGTTAAACATATATATTTGCAATGGTTCAACGTGTACAACAAATTAAAAAAACAAGTTCGAGTAAGAATCGGATATGGCAAAGTACATAATTCACGCGCATGACAAGGGGAACATACTTATTAGAGTGGTTTTCGAATGTTCCGGATTCAAGACTCAATTTATTCTCATCTGAAGCAGCGATGGATAGAGGGTTCCGAATGACCTATTAGGTATGCAATTTTCTTTATAATAACCGTGTAGTTGCAGTGGGAGTGCGCCAGGACAAGCTTTTTAAATTTAATTTTAAAATCGTACCTAAAAGGTGGTACTAATGAGGCAACTGTAGGATAAAAGAAATCATTACAAGTTTGGTATGAAAGTTTGAAATGGTTAAAATAACCACTTTATTTTGTGAGTCATATCAGTATGGAAAACTTCACAAGTTACAATTTAAGACGGGATCATATAAATCGCGTATCATACGGAGTAATTCAATTAGACCAAATTTGGTCCATTGTGATACCACGAGCAGAGCCGGTTATTTTCGCTACCCATGGAACGACTTTGAATTCTGTTGGAATTTCCTCATTTTGCAGATTTTGTGTTTCGGCAATATCCGCAAATCTCCTTTATAGTCAGTGCAAAGGAGAATAATGAAGGTATACCCCTATTCCCGTTGGCGTTTGTCCTAAACGACTCGTATTTCACTTCGTTTTTTAGTCGATATTTGTAACTTTTTTTGAGTCAAATAAATTGAAATATTCGTGAAAACATAGAAAAGGAAATAAAATTAAAAAAAAAAATCTGAAAATCGTTTTACAATGACACGAAACATGAGTCAACGGCAACGGGAATAGCGATGATTCTTTTTACTCTTGGATAAGAAGGTTGCGACTCTACAGGCGAAATTGAATGTGAGTATGATAATAGTTTACTATGTAGTTGTTGACACCCAAGACTTTGCTGACGATGATGAAGTTTTACTATCGCCACTTCACTGGGGCCCATTGTCGGGCGCCATTTTCATGATAACAATTATTTTATAACGCACATCTGCTGTGGGCGCATTGGCTCAGTGGTTAGTGTTCAGCTGGATTACTGAGAAACGAATAGAAGGAGATTAAAAAACGCTTTCTCATGACAGTAGTTATAAATAAATAAATAATGAACGCAAATAATTATGACTCAGTTCACCACATCCTGGGTAT
This sequence comes from Cheilosia scutellata, assembly GCA_955612985.1. NCBI lineage: Eukaryota > Metazoa > Arthropoda > Insecta > Diptera > Syrphidae > Cheilosia > Cheilosia scutellata. Next base: position 22,794,455 of record OY015311.1, read on the forward strand.
ATTCTGAAATCCAATTTATTTTACTTTTTTTTTACAATAACATTGCCTAATACATATCGTCTTTATATAAATATATTGCTATACACACAGATCAAACTTATTGGTGGTGATTTTGCTTTCTTTTGTTCATATACATACATAATGGTTGTATACATACCATTTTTATTAATGCGTTTTCATTTGCTACTTAGCGCTAACGACGGAAAAATAAGCTGTTTTCTTACATTTTACACAATAATACGAGTATACATAGTCATCCTTTGCGCTTTTTATTATTTTGTTTGTTAATGTTTTAAATAAATTTTTTAAGCTTATTGTATAGAGTATTCTTTTTATGAGCTACATAATTGAGAAACAGACTTTGCGAGTGTTGTAGTACTATATGTACATAATTACAGGAGATATATGCCCCTATTATGTAAGACAACTCAACTTAGTTGAGTTGAGTTGTCTTCAATTCAACTCAACTTTCACACAACCCAAACTAACTAACAACTTATAGACAACTACTACCATCTTTGTTGTGTTTTGACAGACAACTTTTCTATCAAGGTTGTGTATTACAATACGGGCAATACCGAACTTTGAACTTTAGTTGTAGTTGTCTTACATAATAGGGGCAATAAAATGTTCCCCAAATTCAGAACGACAGATGAAATAAGTATTTACATTTTGTTCGTAATTTTCAATGGGCCTTACCAATAATAATTTTTAATCTTCAACTTAAATATTTTGACGGTCACAGTAGAAAATGATTAGTACCGCGGAATAACACCACTTAATGTCTCTTAAAGTGCTAGTACACGGTATGTAGCCCCAGGGCTTGGCTCGGGCTACTGGGGGGGGGGGTCACGGGTGGTGAACGGCCTGCAGATATGTAGGTTAGCTGCGAATAACCAATAAGCAGTCCCCGAACAAGAGCGACAGTGATGGAGGGTGTGGGGGAAAAAACACAATAGCCCTGAGAAATCTCTGCGACGAGGCGAGTAGATGCCGCCTCCAAATAAGCGTTCTATCCCAAAGGCAACGTTTTATGCGACCCGTGCCGAGGCCTGAGTGGTGTTGGGGATACAAAATCAATACAGCATCGCTAACGGAGCCTTCCAGATACCTGGTTACCTCTGGATGTAATAAATGCCCTACCACGTTAATGGGGGCTATGACGTGGTCGACATCCTTTCCCCCGTACTCGTGGGATCCAAATTAAAACAAAAACATGGAAGAAAACAAAAAAGAACAGAATAAAGAAGACAAAAAACAAAAAAAATGAAAGCTCATCGATTAACCAGGAAATTGTAGAAGACCCGTTCAGGTGGAGATCCGCGATAATGCGATCACCGCCACTGAAAATCGACAAGGCAGATGAACAGAAGAGAGATGGGAGCACCTCAATATCAGCAGAGCCAAGGAGCCCAGCACGAGACACCGGTAGGAGCGGTAAGAAGTTCATTTAGATGGATGTTACAGCAATCTGCCAAAAACTGCTCTGAATTCAGAGGAGTAGAGAGTTCGTCACAACCTGAGCCCGAAGCCGTTGAGGGAAAACATAAAGGTGCGATACTTATAGGCACTATGGAACAGGAGGTGCAGAAATGCAAAGACATATTAATGAAGATGCGAAACGCGAAGGAGAGACAGAAAAATATTAGCACGGAAGTTAAAAAAGGGCTCTCCGAGCTAGAGGAGGATAGTTTAGTTCTGCAGTCCCAGCTCCCTCTCCACAGTCCATTTTAGAACCATCGGGGAAGATGTGTTTGTCGAATTATTCTGTAATTCTATTTTGCTCTCATTCCGTTCTTGAAGGAAATCTCACAGAGCATTTTTTTTTTTTTTTTAAGCTGATTTTGGGTTTTGTGTTGTGGAGATATATCCTATCCCAGCGGGAAGGGAATATAGGATTTTGTATTCTTTCAAGCTAACTACACCAGACGCTACAATGGCCGCGTTCAATACACTTTTGCCCAGCTAGTCAACAGCCTCTGATTGGTCATTTTGCCTGCAAATGTCGACCAACAGGCATACCTTGTAGCCAAGGCGATAATCTTACTCAAGACTTTCTCCATGATTTCAATAATCGGGTCAGGAAACATTCACGATACTAATATGAATAACCAAGTCATCTGCATACGCAACAACTTTCAAGTTATCATGATCCAAAAAAAAGGTGAGAACACCTCCCTCTTCAGGTGTGCAAATGTGAAATGCATACTTGTACCGTCGACAAAGAGAGTAGGCAATTGACTCTGGTACGCAAGAACTCTCATGGATATGTTTTCCAATCGAATGAAAACATTCTCTGAACGCTGTTGTTTTGGCAACAAATAAAAATTACAATATTTCCTGCATTTCTCAGGAGAACAGGCAAGCAGAAAGTAACGTCGGCCAGACGTATTAGACGCGAATGCCGTTGGCAAGAACTGTTGGAATTTAATTTAATCAACAAGCAAGCCTCTATAGAAACGTTGTCATAATTAAAACCTATTATTCCATTCACTATAGTTCTACGAATCAAACGTGTTATTTTTCCCTCTGGAAACTATTATATTTATTTATTGGAAAATTCAGTTGTAGTTTCAACAAAGATTTGAAAAGGACTAAAAATGAAAAAACTTAAAAATAAATATAATAGGTCATGGGTTCCAGACACGAGCTCAGAAATATTGCGTTAGGTTTTATAAAGAGAATTTGTTCAGAAAAGTCTAGAAAAATATTGATTTTGCAAAACATTTAAGACCATTAACTGGAGAATCGGATTGGCCCATCTGGAAGCGAAAGATACGAGCTCTGCTCGACTACCATGAACGAGCAACGTCATAGACAAGAAGTTGGTGAAGCCAGATTCTTTAGAAGAAAATGCTACGGAAGCTCAAAGGAAACAACACAAAGAGAAGTGTGATTTGTATCGTCAGGCAAACAGCTACAAGTCTATGATTACTAGTTCAGTAACTGATGGAGTATACCAGAAAATAATGGACAAATGAAGCAGCGAAAGAAGCCATTTGGTTAAGAAGATTATTTGAAAAAATAGTGAGGTTAAAACATGTGCCTGTTCTAAGGCTAGCTGTAAGGCTAGCTCAAAATCCAGAGTTTCATCGAAGAACAAAACACATCTCTTTAAAACACTTTTTTATTCGAGAGAAGATAATCGTTAAGGAAATCTTGGAATTGAACAAGTTTCAACAGAGGAACAAGTCGCTGATATTATGACAAAGCCACTACCTAGAATTCGTTTAAAAATTTTGTGTGATCGAATGGGTCTTTCATAGACTAGGTTTAATCAATGTTTTTGTATTATGTGGCGTTATCCTTTAAAGTAACAAGGGAAAGTATTGAAGTAAAACTATAAATGTTACTTTAAAGTGAACAATCAAGTAGTTTTTAGTTTAGAATTAGATGTTTTTAAGTCTTTTCATTTTTAGTCCTTTTCAAATCTTTGTAGAAACTACAACTGAATTTTCCAATAAATAAATATAATAGAAACTTCCTTAACAATAAGAACGTTGGCACGTGATAACGGTCAACAGCGGAATAGATTTTATTTAGTTAACAAATATGTTGAATATGCGTTAGCAATAGAAACGAAATAATATGCGAAAAAACAATAACATGGACATCTGCAATCGCATAAAAAAAAAACTTATATAAATCGGCTTTAGCTTTATACAACATGCTATTGTTGTTTCCACAACGTTAAGGAGGACAACAAGAAAGCACGTAACACGTCGAGAGAGAGAGTATATTATTATTATTTCAAGCGCTTGTCCCAGCCCGCATTATGCTCATACACACACATCAAAATCTGCTTCCCAGAACACTCTATAATAATATCAAAAGAATACTATAAATGTTTGCTACAATTTGGTTCAAATGGTTCATCAAAAACCTAGCACATACTGTTTTTGTATGTTTGTTGTGTTGATATAAAATCTACATAATATTCGATGTTTTCTTATTTTTTGTTTTCTCCTCTAAAATGTGAATATATTAACACTACAATATTATATGCTGTTGCATAGAAAAAATAATAGTTTTCAATTCACAACGAAATGAACCTGTGATCAGTTAATTATGCAAAAACATAAATTTGTCCCTACAATTCTCAGGAATGCTTTTAAGAATAGAATTAAGTTTGTTAATTTTTTTTTTGCTACAGTAACAAGAAACAAGCGGTGCGCGCTATATTATCTAAACTGAATGTTGTATGCTTTTGCGCACAAACACAACACTGTTTTACATACACGTTAATCAATATCACAAGAATAATAATAAAAAAACAATAGTATAAAAAATATGAGTACACGGCGAAAGATACATAAATTAACGAAAAATGTTGTGAAATTAATACAAAACCAAGTAAAAATGTATATAATCTTGGGATTTAACCTAAAATGCACAAAAATGAGATCTTGAGAATTTCGTTCAGGAATTTTGATTCTTCTAGCAGTAATTTTGAAATAAAATTTAATAAAAATACGTCACCATGGTAAATTATAAGTGAGCAAGCTGTTTGGTGAGCGTATTTTTGTTTGTAACCGTTTTTTGTAGGATTTAGTCATGACTGCTCATTGTTGGGTAAACTTACTGCTGGTCCATAAGAGCGCGCCAACTTATTGGGCAAGAGAAATTGTGATTCTTATATGCACTTTGCATCGTATTGTTTCACTTTATCCGGTATGGCGGCCTTTTCCACAGCAACTAAGGAGCTTAACTCGTTGAGGGACTGCACGTAGACGAGTTTCCTCCAGAATTTGGAGCTAAAAAGAATATAAAATGGCAGTTACGTTTACGAAACAAGCTAAGCATTCTGAAGTATAAAATGTTGAAGTAGCTTTGAGTTAAAGACAACTGGGTGCACAATCTAAGTAGGACTTAGATACTGTATTGACTCAATAGCTAATGTCAAACTAAATTTAAGCTCATCAATTTATATAGCTGGGCGAAACAACGTTACGTGATTCATCAGCTCGTAACATACATTATCAGCAGTTTGGTCGAAATTCTTCTCTTCTCTGTTTCCGCAATCGACCAGTCTACAGATTGCATTAACGGAAACACACGAAACACAATTTACTATCAAGCGGTCAAGCGGTGTAATTTCAAAATTTAACAAATTAGGTACCAAAGCAAACGTACTCACCTTACAAAAGGTCTAGACATCCACACGATGGATTTCAGCCAAAATGTTGGATGAACCAAATACAGGTTCTTCAAGCTCTTTCTTAATCTTCGGTCTAAAAGCTGATAGCACCTAAAAAACAAATCTCTTTAATGACCGCACACTAACCAAATTAAGGCACCACTCACTTTTTAAGCCAAGGAAAGGGCGGAACATTGCGACGACTTGATCCGCCGTGCAAGTAAATCAACACATAATCCTCTGTTACCAGCTGGTCCAATGTTTTCACTACATACAGAAACAAATTGTCCATCACATAGTGGTAATCAGCGCGGGATCTATCCGGCAAATGGCAGGCACAAAACATGACTATGGCGTTATGTCCTCCAGCTTTTAGGTAACCGCCATGCGAGAGCACCCGCTTATATGGTTCAATGACCTTCATGTCTATTTCACGAGTACGTCCATCTGGTAGCGTTATTTTCTGCCAATTCCTCGAATCACGACGTTCATCCTCCGCCGAGTAAATTGGAATCGGAATTGCGGGTTGGAGATTTGTGGGCGTGTCTAGTTCGGGAAAGTCATCATCTCTATCGTCGTTTAGACCGTCAATTAGCGAACTTGAAGGGCTCAACGAAGCTAGATTGTGTTCAATATCATCGTCATCGTCGAAACTATGATTGGAGATTGAGTCCAGCGAAGACATATCATCCGAAAGTCTGTGCTCAGGAGTGGAAATATTATCAACTTTGCGAGTACTAAGAGGTTTGGGTAGAGCACGATTCGGCGTGTTGGCGATTAAAGCTACAGATTGATAATTTGCTTCGACTGCGGTCTGAAATTGAGAAATTTCTGCTTCCGATTCACTACTTACGACATCGGGACTAGGCGCACGCAGCGATGACACCTTTGTTCGGTTTTTTGGACTCAGTTTGCCAAATGAGTGGTTAGTATTAAACGAGTTCTTGGCCTCGATCAACGAAACACTGTTCGTTGTGATTCGTTTGTTTGGCGTTGTGATGACACCGATTTTCTGCTCGCTCTCAGGCACAACATCGGGGAAGTTGAAATTCTTCTTTCTATTCTGATAGTGACTGTTCTCTGAGTCAGAGTCTGTTGCTGTTGGTGACATCAGTGGGTGACTATTGGCCAGTGTAAGTTCACTACGAAGTGGACTATTGTTTTTCGGCTGAGGGTAGGGATGTTGTCCTAAACGCAAAACATTCGGTAGTGATGTATCGTTGTCCAAGAAACCATTCATATGCTCGTCTGCGGGTGTGAGTAGCGATTCCGGCAATGTTGTTTGATCGTGCAGTTGTACGATACACATTCGAGTTTGAGTTTCATTGAGATGTTCCGTGATTAAACAGCTATCCGATGTTATATTGTCGTTTATTGGAGAAACTCCAGCTGACTCTTGAGAAGTCGTAGCTTCTGATATGTCCATTTTATTGTCCGAAATTGGACTCTCCTCAAAATTTTGGCTAAATGATGCGAACATTTCGATCGATTTTGTTGTTAAATATTTGGGAGTCGATTTGTACGGAAAGAGCAAGGGCGACTCACTTCATTTGTGGGTGCTTGGGTGTTTTTTTCGTGGTCGTGTACGCTTTGAATAATATATAGAGCGTCAACTCTCCAATAAAACAAAGAATTTCAATTGCTTGTGTTTAATATTTGAGCTTTAACTTTTTTTTTCGTCACGAAAAAGGAGTACCAAATTTTGTTCTTGTATTTTCAGTTGAGCATTTCTCTTTGGTGCTGTCATCGCAAATATTGGCATGCGCACTATTCTTTGTGTGAGTGAGTTTAGGCGGTACAGTAGGCTATATGATTACAAAATTTTGTAATGTGGAAAAGACTCCATGACATTTGGGTATTCATGCAACGTCGTAATTTTACCATTTGCGTAAAATGGTAAGTTTACGACAAACGTTTCATGAACAATTTGCTGTTTGTGGTAAATGGTGGTAAACCAATCAGCTGTTTCACATGAGAGGGAACGAACGAAAACCACTTTTGTTACAATAGGCGTATTTTTTTGGGAAGTGAGTATAACAAAACCAAAAGTGAGTATAACAATTTTGTATGTAAAACCAAAAGTGAGTATAACATAACCAAAAGTGAGTATAACAGTTTTGCATGTAAAAGTAAAAGTGAGCTAGCTATAGACTCTCAAAAAAATACGCCTAATTATAAAGAGAAAATTGCACATTTTACTATTCGAAGTGTAGGATAATTAGTTAGTCCATTAAATTGTATTAAGAAAACAAGAATATTTTTGCCGCGAACGAAAACTCCCTTTGTTTGGAATTGGAAATTTCGTTATTTAATCTCATTTAAAACTTGTTTTCTTAATACAATTTGCTGGACTAACTAATTATCCTACACTTGGAATAGTAAAATGTGCAATTTCTATTTATAAATGCATCAAAAGTATTAAAAGTATTATAAATGCATGCAAAGTAATTTTTTTCTGATTTCGCGCCTTTATTTCAAGTGTGAAATGTCACAATAACCTCGTCGTAAGTTTACCATCTCGGTTTTCCACACAAATTCGCGTAGTAAGTTTACCATCTCGTCGTAAAGTGATTTTCCATACAAATTTTGACAGTTCATTTACCACGTCGTAAACTTACGACGAGTTTACGACGTTGCATGAATACCCCTAGGCGTATTTTTTTGGGAATCTATAGCTAGCTCACTTTTGCTTTTACATGCAAAACTGGTATACTCACTTTTGGTTTTGTTATACTCACTTTTGGTTTTACATGCAAAACTGGTATACTCACTTTTGGTTTTGTTATACTCACTTCCCAAAAAAATACGCCTCCTATTATTTTACACGCCAACTCCACTAGTGATCTGCCTCTCCAACTAATTAGGCCTATTCGGCAAAATCTTTTATCCATTTTTTCTGTTATTCTGTTATGAATTTCCATACAAAAATTCGAACTGTCAAAAAATCTTTTACGATCTCCAGAATTGGTATTCTGCGTGCAAAAATCTTTTATGAAATCTGTTATAAATCATAACAGAATAAAAGACAGAATTTTGTGACTTTTATCATAAAAGATTTTTATTAATTAGAAAGTTTTGAATTGAAATGGATATCTATATAATTTATCGTCAACGAAATGTTTACAAAAGAAGACTAATGTAATAATTGTGCATAAACTAGTGGGTATGTAATCGAAAATAATTTGGAAATTTGTACCTACTTTTGCTTTAATTCGCGAGGATCTCAATGTCGAGTAGCTACTTCTCCGGACGGAGCGATCCATGCTTCGGTGGTTTGGTCATGTTAAACGCATGTCCCCAACCAGGATCGCACGACGTCCTGTGGAATCCGTACCATCAACAGGCAGGCGTCCCCTAGGTAGACCCAGTATGAGATGGTTATATCAAGTTCATAATCTCTCCTCTACACCCGTATGAGGATTGCCCTTGATGATTTAGAGACGATGTCGGAGAATCGAGAGCTATGGAGGGTCCACTTGAGCAACCTATACCCGCAACCCACTTAATGGATAAGCGGACCATTGAAAATGATTGAATGAATATTTTTTGTTTAGACGAAGACACCGATCACTTTTGCTGGAACTAAGAATAAATAGTAATCCATTTGATCTTCCTAATGTATGAGTTTTATTCAGCTCTTTAGATTGGTTTGGAACAATTTACAATACACGAATACAACCATTTCATTTCAAATTCAGGTAAATTGTATTTCTAAAGATGACGATGTAAAGTTGGATATTTATTTCAAGTTTCTCACGACACTACATTTTTACGGATACAGTTCATATCAGGCTTTTTCCTAAAAAGATGTTCCATTATTTATTACACAATTATTTAGTTTGTAATAACTCAAAATATACTCTTTTCAGACTGCATTTTAATATGTTTTTTGCGTAAATTTGATCAGGTGCCTAACGTCTATGCATAAAAAAAAACTCTGCGGTTTGTTTTGACAGCTTCGTAACAGATTTTCAAGTTTCGAACTTCCATAACAGATTTTCATAAAAGTTCGAAACCCTGAATACGATTTATAAAAGATCTTTTATGGTCGAGATCTTTTATGATTCATAACAGAAAATTCATAACAGAATAACAGATTTTGCCGAATAGGCCTAAATGTCTGATACCTATCTCATACAATTTCTTTATTTCTGCGCTGGGCAAATCATGCCATGATATTTACTTTCGTATCGCAACGGCACGCAAGAGAGTTTGTAGATGACGTTTTGTGTTGTGGACCGATAAACTATTCGGCTGTTCGTTTTATTTACAACAAAAAAGCAACCATCTGTCAAAATCATGTCAGACTTCCATGTCGAGGCATAATCGCAGAGAGAGATTCAATCATACGATTAAATACGATCACAAGATATTTCATCTCCTGATAATATGTCGATTTCCATTGAGCAAGAAAAAATCAACTGTCTGTCAAATTCTTTTTCATTGGGCGGCGGTTCACACATACTTCTTTCACTAATCCCAAAACATAGTGACATTTGTAAACACAAATTTGATTAAAATATGGAAACTGAGCGTAAAAAGTGTAGAAAACGCTTTAAAATGTAGTGGCCTTTGTGGCAAAATATTTCACGAAAAGTGCGCTGGATTAAGGTTTCGTCAAACAGAACGCGTTTTTAACGCCGCGGTGAGATTATTTTACGCGGCGTTAGGATTATTTTGACGCGAGGTTCTCAACGCCGCGTTAGACGACGTCAAACAGATGTCTACCATCAAATTCTCTCAAAATGCAGTGCTACGAAATTTAGGAAAAAGAAAAAGAATTTGGGTGCACGACATAAATAAAAAAAATTAAAAGAGAGAAGAAGTCGGAAAATACGTTCTCATTTAATTCCTTTGCAATTATCTCCCATATCTCACCCTTTAAAACAATGTTTCTATTCATTTCATCACCCATATCGTAAATTTTTTACAAATTCGAATATTTTTTCCGTTTCACCTACAAAAATTACTCTCACCGCTCCGCGTCAGAGAAATAATCTGCAATTTTTCACAAGAGCGCGTTTCACCGCCGCGTTTGAACGCCGCGGTGAGTTCAACGCGGCTTTGAAAACGCGCCCTGTGTGACAGGGGATATGTACTGCAGTATATTACAACGCGGCTGTGGAACGCAGCGGTGAAACGCGGCGGTAAAACGCGCTCTGTTTGACGGAGCCTTTAGCTGACTACGATGTGCGTTCGATTCGCGAAAAAAAACCTCACCTTCATACGTTTACAACTGTTTTACGTTGCATGAACACTCCTTATTTATTTATGACTTCACAGCTTCACACATCGGGGCTGCATTCCAGGTTTGACTATTTTAACTAAATTAACAACGATTGTTTATTTAGTTACTTTTTGGAATCTGGGACAGCTATTGTTACTAATTTCATGTTGACATTTCACTTTTCATGTGGTAGTGAGTAGTTGTTGTTGGAATCCATGTTTGATTTCAAAAAAAATGAATACGTGAATCCATGACAGTTGCTTTGTTAGTATGAGTGAAATGAACCATACACTTTTGCCTCTTGTTAATTTAGTTAACTTCCCCTCCTTCGAACTGTCACAGCTTGTCAACGCTGTAGTTAAAATAGTTAACTACTGCCGAATTTGGAATGCACTCCTGGAGTTGACCTCGTGCCTGGCTGAAAAATGTTACCTACTGCTCAAGTTTCATTTTAAATGCATGGAAAATTAAAAAAAAGTAGTGTCATAGGCGCTTTATTGTCATACTTCAAATCGAAACGAGCCCATCTGACTGGCTGCCTAATGACGCGGCCCATCATTTTGACATTTGAAATAAATTTCATAGGTCTGTGAATTATTTCAAATTTCGGTAAAGTTTTTATTTAGAATAAACAAATTAAACTATGGAAACATCGAGTCAGCCTACTACGTCTGAAATAAATACAGTATTTTCGTCTTCCATGCAAAATTTACCTATTGAAATACAAAACGATCAGAAGCGACGCAGGTCTGTTTCCCTTTTTATCCCACACTGCTTTCGTGATTACTAATCATTTTATTTGTGTTTTTGCAGTTCATCTCGTTCAATAAAACGAAAAAGATTCGACGACGAGATAGTAGAGTATAGTATTGGAATTCCTCAATCGCAACAGAGTCGTTTAGGACGGCCTAGAACTCAATCTCAATCGTACGTAACAACTGTAGCCACTTTAGAAGCACCGTCATCGACTGTCGCTGTAGTACATCCACCCAGTAGTGCTACTCCTCCGCATATTGTTTCAGTGAACGCGCAAAACATACCAACTCCAGCGTTGATGTCATTTACCGGCCAACAGAGTGCAGAAAAGCGGAAGGCATTAAAAGCAGCAAAAAAATCAAAGAAACCTGGCAGACCACCAAATCAAATAGCCACGAAGGATTTAGGCAGATGGAAACCTATTGACGATCTAGCATTGATTATAGGAATTCAACAAACTAATGATTTGAGGACAGTACATCGTGGAACAAAGTTCTCTTGCAAGTTTACACTACAGGAGATGCAGGCGCGATGGTACACTCTTTTGTATGAAGAACCGATTTCAAGAATTGCAGTAGCGGCTATGCGAAATCTCCACCCAGAGTTGGTTGAAAGTGTGCAAAGCCGAGCCCTGTACACAGTGCAGGAGGAAGAGTTGTTAGGAACAGTTAAGAGCGTAAGTGGGCCATTGATTAATTTATCAACTCATAATATATTAAAACTGTATTTTGGCGACTGTAGACCGATAATCCTAGGCTGGAAACGTTCCAAGAACTTCTGGATAAGAACGCATCCATATTCTACTCTGCGAGAACAGCCAAGACCCTACAGAATCACTGGCAACTGATGAAGCAGTATCAACTACTCCCCGATCAAGTGGTGAAGCCTCTCTTCAGCGAAGACCAAGCGCTAAGTTTTTCCGACGCTGAAGATCTCATTTTAGATGCAGATTTAGTCGACAACAAAGACGATGCCGTTGAAATTGAACTTGCCTTGGCAGACCGCCGAAACAAGCGAGAAATCCGCCAGCTTGAAAACGAACTAGGTCGTTGGAACGTATTGGTTGACTCATTAACCGGAGCAGGTGTTACACCTGAGTTTGATGGTCAAACTCTGGCTGTGCTGCGCGGCCGTTTGGTTCGTTATCTAATGCGTTCCAAGGAGATCACTTTTGGGCGCGATGCCAAAGAGGTAGTGGTCGATGTCGACTTGTCACTGGAAGGGCCAGCTTGCAAGGTGTCACGCAAGCAAGGCACGATAAAACTACGCAGCAACGGGGACTTTTTCATTTCCAACGAGGGCAAGCGGCCAATTTTCATTGATGGTGTTCCATTGCTGTGCGGCAACAAGACACGGTTGGCTAACAATTGCGTAGTGGAGGTATGTCTCCTCGTGTCTAGTATGTATATTTTATTTCCTGGCTAATATTTTTATTTTACAATTTTTTCAGATTTCTGGCCTTCGCTTTGTGTTTCTAGTAAACTACGATTTGATAAATGCTATAAGACATGAGAGCGCCAAGACCACGGCTCCACTAAATTAAAGTACTGCTACTACGCATCCCTTAATGCTTCACTGTGTTTGGTTACAATAAACAAGTCTGTTGAATGATGTGGATGTTTTATTGATAATTTTTCGATTGTACTTATCGGAGGCCTTGAACTACATATATTTTGTTGTTGTTGTTAATGCATTATCAATATTTCAGCTGAGCGTTAACTTTCACTCTGTACAGTGTACGGTAGATAGTTCGCAGTTTGTTGTAGTAGGTACATAAACTAAAGACATACCTACACGGTTTGAATATTAATTGCATTTCATATGGGGGCAAGTTATTAAAATGACAGCAGCAATACCGAACACTGGTGTTGTGACTTGTGATTTAGTTTAAGACGACATTCGGTTTGCACAAGTACCTAATATGATTAAAGATTTTGGCGCGTGCAAAATGAAACAAATACCTACCTTTCTATAGTGAAACTTATAAAATACTCTTGTTTCGGCAACAGCATTTTTATAAAGTTTTCAACCGGTGGGAGTGATAAAAGTTAATAATTCCTTAAAGATTAGTTTCGGTTTCCTACGAGTGCATTCATTATAGGACCCTATCAAGAAAGACATGAGAAACGACTTATCTGCAAAAACTATTGAGTCTACGTCGTTTAAAATAAGGGTTACATTTTATATACCCGAGTACCTATGTACATACCTACAAAAAGTTTCGGTGAGCAAAGGTGATTAGTGACCCAATGGTGACCAAGTGACTAGTCTGCAACTAAACTAGCCTCACATAAATATTACTAATGTAAAGAAATATGATTAGACTTGGCATGTGAAATTCCGTTACGTAGGTACATACATACTTGCACAAAAATTGCATCTGCTGAAATGTCGCGTTCGCGTAATACCCTATCCATACATGTAAACTGTGTCAGTGTCATGTCAGTGCATAACGGCGATTGCAGAAAATAATTGCCCTTCATCAAAATAGTAAATCAGTTTTCGGATTATATAAAGAAAAATTACTTCCAGTTCAATTTGCAAGACAAAATTGCAGTATTGCACTGTCTTACCAATGAATGTCAAACGTTAGATTTTAATTTCTGTTAATTGAAAATAGTGGCCACATTCAAAAATCACTTGAATAATCGACTAGATTGAACCCTGTCCTGAACGCAAAAACAAAGTAGGTTCTTGTTATGTCACTATTGTGATTTGTTTCTACTGCTAACATATGTCTGACTGCTGTTCTACCTCCGTAACTTGAAATTTCAAACTGAGTTCTTCAATGACGTAATCAAAATGATAACTGCTATTGGTGTATTCGATTGGTAAGAAAAGGACAATTTTTTTTGCCCGGATCACTTTTAGTGTTCAATAGTGCGGGAATGAACTTATGGCCATAGGAGAATTATTTCTGAAAGTGGATGTTCGGTTCATTTTCTGTGCCATCTACGATTCTTCTTTCTACTCAATCAAGTCTACTTGTCTCCCTGGTCACTTGGACTTGAGAATTCTGAGAGGTCCAATCGAAAATACAATTTATGGCGCACATGCACGCACAAAGTTTATACACGTTCTCTTCAATACAATAAAACAGAAAATCAGAAAAAAAAAAAAAAAAACATTAAAACATAATTTATATATATATCTCCTTTTACATTAGAGCCGATAGTCTCTGCAGCTAGTGCTCTTTAATTAATATTAGCCTAATAATTTCTGTAATTATTTTGTTAATAATAAATAATAATAATAACAATAATAAGGCGTATTTTTTTGGGAAGTGAGTATAACAAAACCAAAAGTGAGTATAACAGTTTTGCATGTAAAACCAAAAGTGAGTATACCAGTATTGCATGTAAAAGTAAAAGTGAGCTAGCTATAGATTCCCAAAAAATACGCCTATAATCATGTCTAGGCATATTTTTTTGGGAATTTATAGCTAGCTCACTTTTACTTTTACATGCAAAACCGTTATACTCACTTTTGGTTATGTTATACTCACTTTTGGTTTTACATGCAAAATTGTTATACTCACTTCCCAAAAAAATACGCCTTCTATCACAGAATCCGTCGTACTCGGAATTTTGTTACGAACCACGAAAGAACTATCACAGAATCCGTCGTAGTAGAAATTTTTGCTACGAATTTCGAAGAAGAATACTAATACGAATACGAATTTCAAAATTCGTAGCAAAAAATTCGAGTAACAACGGATGCTGTGATAGTTCTTTCGGGGTTCGTAACAAAATTCCGAGTACGACGGATTCTGTGATAGACATGAATACTTTCGACATTAGGCGTATTTTTTTGGGAAGTGAGTATAACAAAACCAAAAGTGAGTATAACAATTTTGCATGTAAAACGAAAAGTGAGTATAACAAAACCGAAAGTGAGTATAACAGTTTTGCATGTAAAAGTAAAAGTGAGCTAGCTTTAGATTCCCAAAAAAATACGCCTATTGATAGTTGATAAAATAATGTCAAAAGCAAAAATTTGACAGACAGACGAAATAAAAAAAAAGTATTTTACCAAAGGTTGCTCGGTTAAGAGTTGTACGGATATTTAAAAGTGAAAATAATTCGATAGAATAATAAAATTATGTTCATAATAAATAAGCAGTTTGGAATAGTTTTGTTCTGTTCAAATTGGTGTTTAGTTGGAAGTGGCTCGAAGTAGCTCGAACTCGAAGTGTACTGTATACACGTACTTTTTGGTATATTTTCCACTCTCTGGGAGCATTATGTGCTTACAATTTTGATTTTTACTTTACTTCCTCGGAGAAGTACTCAAATAGATACAAAATTCGAAAAAAAAAAAAATATTTATGCTGAATGCAGTCATTATGTATTCGTTACCACCGTTCTGAACTGAATGGTTTTCCCTCTTGTCAACATAGGTTCCACACTTTTTGCCTTGCCACCCTCCGAAATTTTTTTTTGACAGTCGGTCTAGAAATGATGAACGGTTGCACATTTTTGTTCAGTAGTTACTAATTTTAGAATGATAAAATCAAGAAAACAATAACCCTTGAATATTAAACAAATCAATTAACTTCGGCATGTGTCTTGTGTGACTCATTTAACTCATACAGCAATGTGCGTGGTAGAAACCAAGAACTGATTTTTTTTTTGCAAGTGGAACTATTATGAACAAATCGTAGTGTGTGTCACAAGATCTGTTTTTGGGCATAGTCGGACATAACAAATTTGGAGCAAACATCTGAAGGACTTGAGCGATTAGATAAAAAAGGTAACGGCTTTTACTTGTATATTTAATTTTTTTTTTTGATTTTGCTAAGCCGTTTTGGTGTTAAAGTTTACATTATTGGGCATCCATAAATGGAAGAAAAAACAAAAACTCACCTAGCCGTGCAAAAAGCGGCTGTATACGTTCCACAAAAGGGTCTCCTTTTTTGACATTTGTGGAAAGGAGAAAAAAAATGCTTTCGCAAGTAATATTTGTAATTAATTTTTTTCAAATATCGTCTAAAAACTGTGAAACACAGACTTACTTATGCATATTAGACTTAAAAATTATTTCTAAGCCGCTGTGTTTTGTAAACATTTGTTGACCCTCAACACGAGGTTAAGAGAAATTCTTTCTCTATCCATACCGGCATCGCTGAAGTGTGTTTTTATATTGTTCAGGTAATGCAAAAAAATAGCGCGTTGAATCAATCAGTCATATTAACATTTATGTAAATTAGTCCTATTTGCTGGCCGATTTCATGTTAAATAACTTGGTGACCTATTTTTTATACGTCATTGCGAGTATTTTTAGATAACGCACTGCTATAAAATTTCTATGGTAAGGTATTATCGGCTAAAAATAACACTTCGAGTGTAGGTGGCAAAACGTGCTAAACTGTCTCGGATTTGCAATGTAAATTCGTCAATAACAATGCTAATGATTGGGGTTTTCTTGCAATGCAGCGGTTTGTTGATATTGATACAATAAAAAGTATATTATGTAGGTATTTTATTATATGTTTTGACCGTTGGAAATTCTACTTATGTCGTCTATTAACTGGACTGGAGTATTGACAATTTAAAAGTAACATTACCTTAAAATTTTGTTATACATATTGCGATCACTTTAGTCGTCAACGCCAACGTCAAGCCAATCATGTACAATTGTCATAATAATAGCTTTAGACGCAAGCTGAACTGATGGAGTGGACATTATTTTAATCGAACCATATATAAATACATATGTACATAGCTTCATTTAGGGACCGATAACAAACTTCACATTTTGATATCGTCGTTTAAAAGACCACACAATATTCCAATAAGTTGGTACAACTCCAAAAACAAGGACGCATCCTATACCTATCTCGGAACATTCTGCAGTTAGTTGTACCAACCTATTGGAATATTGTGTGGACGCTTAAAACCCTGCGTAAACAACTTCGACGATACTATCTGAGGGGCTTTGCAAGCAAATTTCATCTTTGATCAAATTTTCACACTTATACAGTTTCTTAAAAATACCCCAAAGAGTCCAAATAAATACTCACCATCTTTTCATCGGTTTCGAATTGTGTAAAATTTACAGCCCAAAACACCAGGTACGATTTTCCAAAGTCTTCTTAATTATTTGCGTATGTCGAGGAATATGAACACAGCAAAGTTTTACTGATGCTTTTGCTAGTATAAAAATGTAAATCGTTGTTTCTATGAGATGAGAATTGAGGATATAAAAGGCGTATGTCCATGTCCATGTCCCATTTGCCTTGACGTGTTTTGGAGGAGAATAGTAACATTAGGCCCATCCTAAAAATGTGTATTTTGCGTTTAAAATGGTTAAAGACGTGCGGATCGAATGGATATTAAGGTTGCAGCATAGCTATCTCCATGTGTTCTGTGTTTATAGTTATACCTCGTAGGAGTTAACATCATTGATAACTGGCAGTATGCATTAGACAAAAACACACTTTTTTCATGCCTATGTTGCTCTTAAAAATTATTTTCATTTTGCCAAAAACTGCCCAGCTTTATCGTAAGATTTCGAGAGTTTGTTTATCTCTCGTTACGGAGATAGTATTTTTTAAGCACCTGCTCAATATTCATTCCGTCTGCTGTCTGTCTTCAAGCTTCCATTGGGCTAGGTTGGTTATGCTTATGATTATGACTTATAAGTTTTGTTAGCGTAGTTGATTGATTGTTAGCGTAGTTTATACCCACATTTTTTTAACTGCTCCAACTTAATCTAACATTAATTTAGCATCGTTGCGATTGTCAGCTATGATAACAAGGGTATAAGCGAAGGTTATGTTTAAGTGCTGTGTTCGTACCCTTGAATCCATATTGTTCTCGTGGTTGGTTTTGACTGTTGTAATACTTTTATACTTTTTTTTTTGTAGAAGTTTCCTCGTCGTTTTTCAATGGTTTAATTGTGGAAGTTGTTTCATTCTTTCTGGGGTTTGTGGTGCGTTTCAGTTAAAATGAGTCGTGCTAGTTGCGGAAAAATAATCCGTGATAAATTTTACATTTCATTAAACCGATTCTTTTTTTGTAGTAAAGCGTATTTCTGATAAGCGGAATTGACGCTGTAGCAAAACTTTAGTTTTTTTTTGCATTCCAGATAAAAAAAAAGCTTTTGATTTCGAGATTTCATGACGTGTGTGACCCCATTCCCCAGTTGCCAGTAACCCTTTGGATAAAAAACAAATATGTGAAGCGTGAAATTGCAGAACAAACTTTACCATTTGACATTCAGCAGTCAAAAATGAAAACTATATACTAGAATTTAACAACAAAACCGTTGCACAATTTTTTTTTAAATGCAACTGACCCGGTCCATCTGAAAACTCACCTAAATAAGTCGCTATCTTTGTAAGTATATCTCGTTCCCCGTATAAGTAACCTCGATAACGGTTAGACGAAGGCTCACTTGTGTACCTGTAGTAAAACTTCATAAACCCTCACCGCTAGTTCACTTCAATATGAGAGCCAGTTAAAAGGCTTTTTCCGAGTATTGCTTTTTCTGCAGTGTTTTAGTTTAAAAATAGCAGACCGATTTTTCTTACATTTAAATCAGGCCATTTGCATTCCGTCAGCAAATTTTGCTGATTTCATCTTTATATCACCGTACGAAAATAAGCTTTTGCAACTAGATCCTGGTAACGTCTTGAATAAATTAATTGCATTCGATCATTAGTTATATACTCAAATATTTTGTCCAGATTAGTAACATATAAACATTTAAAGCTAAGTCATACCAGATTGATGTAACTATAAAGGCAAATGAGCTTTTCACTAATTCGCCAGTCAAACATTTCTCTCGGCTTAGACAACAACAGCAGTGCAATTGTTCAAGTTGTCCATAAACATACTTTATATCTTAATCGCGGAAATATATAGCTCGATACTGAACACCATAAAAGTCTAAACTGTGTAGGTTTTGTATCGTAAGTATGCGAGTGTCAAATAAGGACTCAAATGTTTGCGCGTTTTGTTTGTCTTTCCTTTAGAGCCCACTCAAATTTCTGATGATCTTCTACTTAAATGGTATGTTCAAAGAGTTCACCCACCCAAATACGTTGGTTGCTTTGTGTGTGAATGTAATAAATTTAGCATTAGCTATTGAATTGCTTCTGTCTTTAATTGTCTACCAAGCGGAATGTGTGTCGCGTGCAAAGGACTCCAATTACGTTTGATAATAACAAAAATTCGAATCCCCTCCCTATTCGGTCTGCAAATGTAATACGATGCGAATGTGGGTTTGAAGAACAACTGCCGGCCGTGCGTCGCTCTGCGCTAATTGTTGCAAATTTGTCGGAATGCCAATTGATTTTCGAACAACCGTCGAGACAGTATTTAACTTTATTCAATCTGCAAAATTAAAGTTTATTTAATTAAATCCATCATCTTGGTCAATTTATATTAATTTATATTGTCCAGTTTGTCGTTTGCTTAGTTTTTCTTGTGAATTGCGGTTAAGAACATAGCGAAGGTATACGCTTTCTAAATTTAACGAGCATAATACCGCCAATGCGTGTGGCTGATTGAGGAAGTCTATAGGCAATATTTTGTCGATATCAGTTCGTGCTTACATGCTAATCCTTTTAATTATTACATTTTCGTCCTTGGTTCGTTCGTGGTGGGCCAACTAACATTGAGTTGATGTACTACTGTATAAACTGTGTATGTATTATACCATTAAAAGTTTTGTCAATAAATTTCGTTCAAAAAGGTTCTCACCACTTCTCGCAATTCCGTTTTTCTCGTGTTTATTGCTTTTACTGCTGTAGCATTGGCATTGTTAGTACTACGTACATTAGCATGTATTGCATCATTACCAGCGATGAACTTGAAAAATCAAAATCAGTTATTGCGTACAGGTTGAATAGATTGGTTACTAATTTGGTTTGACTATATAATCGCGCGCTTCGAGTTTTGATTTATTTTTAAATTGTGAATTCAAATCCAAACACGGTGACACTTGTTGAAGAACGAACTAGAAATAGATACTAGGTACTCCCTTAAGTTCATTGTTGAATACTAATTTTATTGTTACAATTACAATGTGAATAAGTGAACAAATGAAAAAGGTGTCAATTAATGCCGCGGTCGCCTACTCATTAATAAATTAATACGATTCTTACAACATGTAATTTTCTTTTATAATATAAATCAATCAAAGTTTTAATGTATACACGTAAATCAATTGACAACAAATGAAATAAATTGTGATGTGACAGAATAAAAGTGTACGTTACGTTGTAGTGCAAAAAAGGAAGTTAATCGTAAGTTTATTATTTGGCAAATTGGAGAAATATAATAATAATTATGTACATGGATAAAAAAAAGGCGTTACATATTTGCACAAATGTTTAGTGAGCTTTGACATGCACCAGACTGTTTTTCCAAACAGTTGAAAACTTCGTATTTCTGTTTGCTTACCTTTTTGTATTTTTGAAAAGTGCTTAAGCAAACATGTGTGCCTTGAAGCGATGTAAAGTTTCATAAGCTCTCCTTTTCAATTCTGTAAACCCATTTGCACCTGTTTACATATATATTTCTTAGATTTCTTTACCGAGTTCGTTGTTCGTGGTTTTAATGCAATTTTCCTTTTCAACACTCTTGTGATAATTTGCAAATGTGATCGGGTCAACCACCTCAGACGCACGGTATTAATTTCGACAATTAATCAATCGAACAGACAATAAAGGCAGCGCTACGATAGCCCAAAAACTAAAATCTCTAATAACAAAATCTCAATTCTAATGGCCTTTGGCCAGGGCCACGACCACACATGCCTTCCCATGAAACTTGTAACGGGCGAGACAGATAGATTTTTCTACTCACTTAAAATCGACATGTCTCGCACAACACGACTTTCATGGGAAGGCATGTGTGGCCATTGTCTTTGAAGATAACTAAAATTGTGTCAAGCCCAGTGATGGGACTTCTACCACTTAAGTGGTATTTCTACCACTTTTTGCTCAACCCAAAATTCTACCACCCGCAAATCCAAATCTACCACTTTTTCAGATGGGAAAAAAATGGAACAATAACGCATATAATAACAAATACCTACGCACTATAGGACTTATTTTCCATCATCCACACAATAGAAACTGAGTGGTTGAATAATTTTAGATTTTTGTGCACTGGAAAATTGGTACTGGTACTGGAACTTTGGAAAAAAATCAGTGATGCTTTGTGAGGTGACGTTTATAGAGCTCAAGAAAATTTGTTCTGAATGTTTGCAAAAAATTATCTATCCTATTTTGGAGAATGATAGCATGATAGCCGCATTTATGGTACGTTTTAAAAATTTACCACTTTCTACCACTTTTTGGGTTCCCAATATACCACCTTTTGCCTACCCTCAAGTCCCAACACTGGAAGCCCTATTAAAGAGTAAAATTATACACAAAGACCTTGTCGCAAAGAGCAAACTTCAATACAGATACCTACTGCCCATGTCCAACCGAGAAGCAGTGTTGAATAATGTTAACATTACTGTTTACCTATTCTAAACATATTACAATGGAAGCGATGCCAACTCGAAAACGTTATTCAGAACCAAAAATCAGGGTTAGTTTAGGGCCAGACGAAACGACTTTAGTATATAATCTTCACTGTTTTGACGTTTTTGACAGTAAATTTTCCCAGAAAAACAGTTTTATAGCAATAATTAAATGCGTAACGCTTGAAAATAAACACAGTGCTAAAAGTGAAATTTACAGTGCTAGATCGAATGAAACAATGCTAGAATTTCACAATTAGGTTAGGTTTGGCATCGCTGAGTTTATTCCGCTTTAGTAGTAGTAGTAGTAGTATGTAGTAGTATTTATTTTTCGTTATAAAAATAATTTTACAATTTAAAATTTGAGAACATACGACAATGACATAAATGTTGTCTGTCGGGGATTTAATTTTTAAGTTTTATTGCAGTTTTAAAAGTTTAATTATTATTAAATTCTTCAATTAAAAATGTTCTGTATGCTATGTATAGCATTGCTAATATAATTCGTAAGATTGTCCCAGTTACTGAGTACTCCGTTTAACAATTCAACTACCTCGGATTATAGTAAGTACATATCTGAATTCTTTAAGAATAGGACATCTTCATATGAAATGTTGGGTATTTGTTATATAAGTGAATTATTCTATTCGCCTATCCTAATCTAACGCAAGTGGCGCTACACTCCGGGGTGGAGGTGGACTTGTTCCTCAACCATAACACGCCTCTCCATCTCCCAATACAAATTCGTTGAGGTCCCATTTTACTTGTGCGCGCCACCTAAGGCTGCTGTTATAGCTATCAGGAAAATGCATCCGTAAAAAAATTGTTTCACTTTTTTGGAGCACTTAAACTCAATCGTTGAACTCAATCTTGGTCTTAAAATGTTGCATTTGAATTATAAAACTAATTCGGCAAAAAAAATTAAGCAATTGATCTTTAAATTTTCTAAAAAAGGAATTTCTTTATTTTTCCGTACGAAAAACTTTTTCTGTTCAACTTCTCAACCAGTTTCACGAAGTATTCCACTGAATTCCTACGATATGCTATGGCTAAATGTGTCAGTTTTGTTCTGTTTCGTGTTTTTACGTATGGATTTTTCTGATGGCTATAACTGAAGCCTAAGTTTCTGTCTTTCTCTTCTGCGTTGTTTTCTGACCAAGTCGATGTCGCTGTACAGTTTGCAGAAATAGCTTATTTTATTTTGATCTTCGGTATTTGTAAATACCGTTTTAAAATCTAGGTTTATATATAACCCTTCAGTTTCCTTCGATCTATGTATCCTTTTCCAATGGTAACTTGAGTTTAATTTTGATAACAATTTCGTTCTCTTATAGTTGCATTCCGTTTGCGTGGCGTGCCTTCAGCTAAGGCTGAAATCTGCACCCAGCTTATTTAAATTTCGTACCCAAAGTAACTCCTTTTGCATCAATTTTAAAATAAGCCGTTTACTCCCATATTCGAATAGTGTTCTTCCTATGTACCTAAGGTATAGATCTAAAGTACGCAAATGCCCTTCTTCCATTCCAGTTTCCAACATAAGTCCCTAGTTGGGTGCGAAAATGGGCAACCGCAGTGTCCTTTTAACAAAAAGTCTTTGTAGTTTGTCTACTTCTTCAAAAAGTGTATGACCCCAAACTTGCGCATTTGCACACCTCTATCACACAGCTTAAAATAATGGCCATTTAGATCGTATGTAAATTAGTCTTTTAGTGAGAAAGTTGTTCCATGTCGCGTTTATGCTGTTTTTTGGCGCATAGTTTCGACTCTGTATGTTTTGTGAAGGACATTTTTGGAGTCAATTTCATCTCTAAATAACAGTAATTTGTGATAATTTTTATTTCCTCTCTTTTAAAGTACCACTTCTCTCGCCTAGCTTGTCTGTCCCATTTTTGAAAATCATGATTTCTGATTTGTTCATATTCACTTCAAGGCTCCATTTATTGCAGTATTTTTGCAATCTAATAATCAATCATCCCTTGAAGAGTTGCTTCTTCACCAGGGACTTTATTTAACTTTGCCCTTCCTTGCTCGAACTTTTTTCACCTCTTCGATTGTTATAGATCTGCATCCTCTCGAAACATTGCCGCGTACTGAATATCATTGGATGTTTGTCGAGGGTTTAACAGCGGCGAAAAATGGGAATAAATTGATTTTCTGGAATTTTCTTTCTGCCTAAACCTAAAATACAGCAATACGAACAAAACAAAAAAATATAGAAGATGTTTTTTGTATAGGAGGTGCCACGCGTCTTTGTTCAATTTTGACCAATCTTCACAGGAACACTCCTAGGCCAATGCCTAAGATTATCTGTAAATTTGAGGTCAATTGACTCGGTGGTTTTCAAGTTTTAAGTAACCGAACACAAATCATGAACATTTTTATATACAGTGAGCGTCAAAAGTAAGTGAACACTAATGCAATTTTCATTTATCTTTGGAACTTGAAAACATTTTTGACATTTGAACAAGGTACACATACGTATGTGTACGATATGTGACACTCGTGACACATACGCATATGTAGGTTTTCGACATTCCGTGCTACTCTAGCACATCCGATTTATGACAATACGCTACATAGTGTCGAGTGGTTACCTGCACGGTTCGTATGTATTTTTCAATATAATTTCAGCATTTCAGTTTGTGTCTTCTCGAGTAGTTAACACGTTATCGGATAGGTAATATATTAATTGTAATTCTTGGAATAAAAATTGTTTCAATGTAATTATTGTATTTTGTAAAACTCGCATTTCTTTCCAAGAAATAGATACTAAAATAATGTATAAATGGAAAATGTTGGAAAATAAAGTTGTTCCTTTGTTAATTTGGAATTCTCAGTTAATTTGTAGATTTTTTTATTTGTCCGCGAACGCGACGCGATAACTTAAATCCACCCAAACCCAAAGCAATAAAACAATTAGAGTACCAACATTTCTAGTGCAAGACTGCAAGCTAGCAGCGGCAACATTAGTGCACATTATATCTTATATGCACACAGAGCAATAAAACTGCGGATAGCGTCATCACAAACGAATAACCAACAGCCAACCGATATGTGCGCGCTATGCTACATGCCGTGTACTAGCACCTTAAGTAAAAAGTAGGATTCTCAGTGGAGGCATAATATATATCTTGCTTTCACGAAGAGGCTCTCTTTTCCGAATTTTTCGAGTTAGGAACGATATTCAGTTTGTTTTAAGTCCTAGTTCCAAGGCAGACATGTCTGTTGGATCTAGTGGATTGTTATAATCAGTTATTTAAACGTTCCAACATTTCTGAGTTTGATTTTAATATCATGTATGTTCTTTGTCACCTCATCTCAGTTGGCTCAAAGTCGTCAATCTAAATTACGACCAATATAACAAAGATGGTTATTGTGTTTAACTGCTTGCGACAATGGGTCTTACTAATAAAATAACCATTTTTAGTGTCGATTTCAAGTTTAAGAAGATTGTATTTTCCATAAAAATTTCGCAATTGTGAGATTCGATAAAGTCGAAACTAGAATTTTTAGTAAGGTGCTATGTATATTTCTACCTTACACCTCTACCAAAAACATAAATTCTGTTGTTAAATTTACAGTGAACTATTATCTAAGCAATCACTTTTTAAATACATAGTTAGATATAAATCTGTATGACGTTACATTTAAAGCGTTACATCTAAAAGCGTATTTAAATTGCATCACTGGCTGAACTAGGTTCACCTAGTTTGTTTTAAAGGGGAACTTCTTGAGTGAGTGGGTTAAAACGCGATAAAATCAGTGACAAGTCCTATTATCAAATTTTGGAGAACTTTAAACTATCAAACTTTAACTTTATGCCCCTATTATAGAACACTTAGTTGAGTTGAGTTGTCTTCAATTCAACTCAAATTTCACACAACCCAAACTAATGTCGTTTTCGATTGGTAGTCCAGAACCGTCCGGAAGCAATCCGAACGCTTCTGAAAGCGTTCGATTGGCACTCAAATGACAGTTCTTCTACTGAAAACAAGAGAAATTTGCTTCTGGATTTGAATTCAGAATCGCGGAGAGTTCTTCCGGACGCTTCTGGATTACCAATCGAAAACGACATAACTAACAACTTATAGACAGCCACTGCCATCTTTGTTGTGTTTTGATAGACAACTTTTATGTCAAGGTTATGTATGACAATACGGACCATACCGAATTTCGAATTACATAAAACCAAGAGACAACTCAACTGTAGTTGTAGTTGTCTTCCATAATAGGGGCACTAATCTTTGATGATGAAATGTTTCCTCCTTTCGATAACTTTGCGCATTTTGATGAAGATTTGTTTTGAGAAAAGGATTGGGATGCGATCTGCACAGCGTTAGAGAATACCCCAGCTATGTAGTAGTCCTTATACTGGTATCTACTACCTCTTAAGCCCCACAGCAGTAGAAAAAATATGCGTCAAGCACCTAGTAGTAGTCTTCATACATCAGCATTGAGAATTAACTGCAGTCGCAGTTTTATCAAAGGTTCGATTTCTTCTGCTTATTAACAGATCGCCATCAATCGGTAGTGGAGGCAGTTTTTACGTAAAACGCTGAATACCGCTTTGTATCATTGAAGATCAATGACAAGAAGAGTCTAACGGTGTAAAATCGAGCGTTCTCTGTGGTTCACGTCAGGTGACATAAGGCCGAGTTCTTGTGCGCGGCATATACATAATTGAAAGCCTCGAGCTCACTTGCTCGAGGCATACTCCCACGCACTGCGGCGATATTTTCGGCAGATCTTGCTTTTCATTGACGTACGAGTGTTGGCCGATTGGTTACTGAACTGGTCGACTCGATTTTTGCCTCCAAACGATGAATAGTTGACTGGGACTAAGGACGATCATGTAAAACGGAATTGTTGCCACAAGAAAACACACATTTTGATAATCAAGTTGCTTGGCGCTGTAACTTGCCATGGGTATTTGTCTTTAGTGTCTGAAAAATAAAAACAGGAAAATTAACGACAGATAAAACAATATGGCCGATAAGGGCTATCAAAATCTACCCGTCCCTATTGGAAAACCCTTTATTAATTTTTGAGTTGGTTTTTAAGTTCCTCTAAGATACTAAACACAAAAATTGCTTTGACAGTGATTCCTGTTTTTTTTATAAGCGGATATGCGCGATATGACTTCAAAGGCAGTATTGAAATCGACAAGAACGATTTGTAATTCTGTCCAAGCGAAAGCGATATTTATATTATTTTCAATAATTGGTGACTCACAAGTCACAACTCTCGTGATTTGAAATATAAACAAAAATTAAAATAAATTATTTCCGACGATGGTTTATTATAAACCAATTAGCAACAACCAGCAGCATTTGTTGATCGTACATGATTGATTTATCAATTTTCATTAATTTATGTTTTTTTTTTTTTTTTTTTTCAAAGGTCTCACGGCATGAGAAGACAGTTGTCTAATTGTAATTGGATATTTCAGTGAGATGTACAATAAGCAACTGCATATGAAAAGAGTTTGATTAGTAAATTTTATGTTTTAACCAAGTGGCGCTACGAAACGATGGCTCGTCACATTATGGCTGTATGTGTTGTGTGTCTGCTGTGTGCAGAGCACTTACCCTGCGAGGAACACATTGATCCGATATCGTCTGTCGCAAAGAATCTCCAATTGAATGCAAGAGTCTTCCAAACAAGCGATTTGTCCAATAACTATGCGAACACAGATTTCCAAAAAAATGAAAACAACTTGATTGATGGGAATACGTTCTACGATAAATCAAAGCGTCGTAGAAAAAGCGTTTCGACACAGGTCGAAAGAAGAAGCAAACGTCATGCAGCAGAACACACCACCAAAGCACTGGAATCTCCAGAGAGACCAGAAATCACAGAAGACTTCCTGCAGCGAATATTTACTGAATACGGTCAGGGCGATGGCACAATCAATGTGAAAGAGTTTGAACGCATGCTGAGGCGGCTTGGCCTCTATAAAATGGTGGAGGAGAAGGCGACAAACGAAACGGTGAGTTTAAGCGATGGCTATTGTCAGTAAGATTGTTTTATATTTGAATTTTTTAGTGTGCAACGGATCGTCAAGTCTTGGCCAGTATACAACCTCGTAATAATCATCATCATCATCAACATCATCAAGAAGAAGATCATCATCACAAAAAGTCAGACTACAAGTGTTCAAACTCTAAAAATCCTCCCTGCGAAGAGTCAGCACAGGATTTCCTCAGTTCGGATGACTTGGTTAACCTGTGTCCGGTGCTGTTGTATCAGTTGGCTTCGCAAGTGACCCTAGAGCGGGCAGGCTGTCTAAATAGTTCGCTTCTGTTCGATGTGGACCAAAGCCATACTGTGGAGGTCGAAGAGAATGAGTTAATATACGGTGAGTGTGCAAAACGTCAGTTATCGATAAGTTTCACTCCAAACACATCTTGTTCAACATTACAGTGTGGGCGTATGCCTTCATCTCCGTGCTGGCATGTGGACTGCTCGGATTGATCGGCGTTGCGATCATCCCATTCATGGACTCCAGATATTACAAACACATTATACAGTATCTTGTGTCGCTGGCCGTGGGTACCATGACAGGTGATGCTCTCTTGCATTTGTTGCCACACGTAAGAACATCCTTATCCACCGAAGAGAAGATTTGTTTCTAATTGCATTCCAATGTAGTCTCTTGCAGGACAATCCGAGTCGAATATGGTATACAAAGGTCTGACGTGCATGGGAGGTATCATATTTTTCTATATAACAGAGCATGGTCTCACAATGATATCAGAGTGGCGCAAGAGTAAGGCCAAGAAGGAGAAACAAACGTCGCGGGCGAAGGTTGTTCGCGATCCGGACTCGTCAATTAATAATTCTGTGGCCGGCGATAAGCTTTGTAAATCAAAGTACAGTTCCTATCCGTATTGTTACGATGAGATTGCCATGGACACGAAGAACGATGTTTGGCTACATTTGCCCCATCCTGAGGGCAATGACATAGCAACCGATAAGAACAACAGTAGCAGTCGAGATACTGGCGATGCTAATGAAACGGCTCAGAGTCTTTTGTCGCAGAATTACACACCCATTTCGGATATGAACCACAGAATTCCGGATAGTAACACGATATCAACTAATCTGGATGACACATCTCTTGCAGACGGCGCAACAGGTGGTAGTTGTGGCAAAGATAAGCCTCTTGTGCGCAACGATACAGTGACTGTGATACTTAGGGAGCACGAGTCATCGCACCACGGGCACTCGCACAAGCATGGACACGTTCATTCACCTCCCGAATCGTTGAGTGCGGTTGCGTGGATGATCATAATGGGCGATGGATTGCATAACTTTACTGATGGAATGGCAATTGGTAAGTTTTGAAAAAGCTCCATAATACTGTTGTGTATAGTCTTCGCAATGTTGATGAATCACACACTTGTTCGCTATTTTTATCGTTTTTACACATTCCATGCCCGAAGCTAATCTACACGCACAAGTGGCACAACAAAAGGCAATTGTGCTCTTTCATTTGTTATCGTTATGACTTCATGAGTTACCCACCGGTGATTATTATAGTATAGTTCATATCAAGCTTGGAGAATGGGTTTGAATTTAAATTTGCCTGCGATATGTGTGTGGGTAACCTTGGAGGCACTTTGGAATTGTTTATCTCCGAAAATGGTGTTTGTAGAGTAGGTAATGGATAATTAGGCGGTCGAAATGGAATTTTTATTCAGATGAAATAAGCTTATTTGTTTACTGGCGGGATAGATCGATGAAAAAATTAATCGTACGTTACCTTACTATGTCGTTGTCCATAGGTTTCAGTTGGGAATTCACTCCTTCTGAAATTCAATGGAACCAGAACACTGCTTCTGGTCGAATATACATCATGCTGGTTTGTATAAAATACATAAATAGAACTTGTAAAAGTGCTTCTTGATTCTTAATTAAAATCGAGAAGCGAAATCTTCTCAGCAGCATCAGAAGATTTTTTTATGCCAATGATAGCTGCCGCTGTTGACTTTATGAACAGATATTTTTTTAGTTGACATGGTTATGTTTTCTCAACGAGTTGATGTACAGTTTACTCGAATATTTTGGCATTATTATCCATTCGCTCAAAGCCGATAGAGTCGACGTGTCTTGTCGTTTTGGACTGCATTCACGTCTTGTTACAGCGCGTAGAGTACGCATATCATAGCTCTTCTCCATTATTCCTCTTCCTCCTATTTATATTTATTTTAAAGGAGTCCATTGTCAGCTTTATTTTTCTGATTTCCGTTCAACACTCGTCGCCATCAAACAAAACCGTAAGAACAGTGTTTCTGAAAAGCATGATTTTTTTTTAAATTTATCGGCCTTGCCAAACAGTAGTCCCCATACGTTAGTATAGCTATGTCCAAATTGAACCACGTATTTTATAGCGTTGCGTCACACATCTGGATCAGTTTTGCCGCGGTCCGGAACTCGACCGTCGCCATATATGTCCCCTGATGATGAATATTATAATTTGTGGCTTTGAATTCGATGATAAGGTTATTGTTGTCGACATGAAAAACGTTTTGAAACGTTCACGCAGTACGATGGTTGGATTTTAAATAGGTACTTGCAAGACCTCACAAGAAATCGCTTTTTTATGGAGTCTATGGAGCTGATAGTCTGCTCATACTTCATGCTGCTTCATTTCACCCTTAATTGGTTGATTATTTAGTTTAGTGTATGCGCCCTCAACCATGTCCTTCACCAAAAGAATGAATGAACAAAAGAAAACTATAATCACTTTTAACAATGTCCCTTTTCTTCATCTTCAGGTGCCGCTTTTGCTGAAAACATCGCCGGTGGATGCTCAACATCCTTGGCAGTGTTCTGCCATGAATTGCCCCATGAACTGGGAGACTTTGCTATCTTAATCAAAGCGGGAATGTCGGTTAAATCGGCCGTGTACTATAACCTCCTTACAGGCGTACTGAGTTTCATTGGTATGATTTTCGGAATAATATTCGGGCAGTCACACGAAGCCGCCCAATGGATGTTCGCCGCCGCTGCTGGTCTCTTCATTTACATAGCGTTGGTTGATATGGTGAGTTGGTTAAAATTGTTCAGTATCCCACATTAAATACGCATGTCCTTTCTTTAGATGCCTGAACTATCAGCAGCTCACAAATCACTGGAGCAATTTGTATTGCAAATATTCGGAATGTCGACTGGTGTCCTACTAATGTTACTGATAGCTGTGAACGAAAACCGCCTAATGACAATGTTCTCACCCAGTCCGGACGCAGGAATAGGTCACAATCATTAGAGTAGATAGTAAGGTGAAGACATACCCAAGTCAGTGGATTTTGTTTGGCACACACCCGTGTTTTGTCTACTTAACTATAGAGTAAGATAATCGAAAGGATATCCCAATTCAGCGTGAACACAAACAGACATAATATTGAGTGTATAATATAAGCATATATTTTCGCTACATTAACTGTTAGAATATTAAATATTATTATCTAGTAGAGAGCATTCTGTTCTCATTTATGTATTTATTTTATATCTGATAAATAACAACATGATGATCTTTCCAGCAATTTGCTTTGCAACCTAGAACAAAACAATGTATGTACTTCTGAATAACACTGTCCTCTGCATTTTAATACAGAACATAGTAAAAGGCTCGTACTTAACCAAATCTGCAGATATTCATAAAACGATACACAACTTAAACTCGTTTAATTTGTAAATATAGATACGAAAACATGCAACACTGGCAAACTTTTTGATATTCGTTTGCTCTTTCACTCGAATGCATTTTAATTTTGATAGTTTATAGGGTGTTCTCTCAGAATGACAAATACGATAGCTTAATCAATTTAGTATGTACAAATTGTTAAAATACTTGAATTTAATTTCGTTTGTTTTCGCCAGATCATTGTATTATACCACAGGGCAGCTTCTTTTCAATTATTTTGAAAAGTCTCTTTTTTTTTTAGCTAATAAGCTTGAACTTATTATTGATTTAGTCTGTAAGTTTTGTTGGATGAAATAAAGGTCATGAGGTTTCTTTTAACAAATGTTTTTTATTTTTTTTATTTTTGCTTTTCGTTCAAACACTTTGTATTCCTACTGAATGTGTGTCATATACTTGCAATAATCCTAATCTATATCAAAGCAGAAGAACCTATTTGTTTAAAAGAAACATGTGTTCTAAAAAATAGTTTCTCTTCCTCAAAGTAAGTGAAAATGAACACATTGTGTGTCATTATTGTCTTGATATAAAAACAAAAATATAGATCCTCACTAGTGAAACTAGATACTGTTTGTACTTTAGAAAAGAACAAGTATTTTCTTAATATTAACTATTTTGTTTGTTTTTAAACTAATCTATAGACGATAAGGGAGTTTTTACTACAATTGTGATCATCTGAAAAGTTTATATTATTTTTGTTTTGTGAACAAGGTGCAAGTTATATCACCTATGCAGCACGTGTCAGTCTTTAGAAACTAAGTAAACATTTTGTAAACGAAATCATCCGAGATAATAAACGAATAAATCTGTCTTAAGTGTAATGTTGGCAAAAAAAAAAAATCAAACAAATTTCTATTCACTGCAATCAATGAACTCAATTTTGCTTTGGATCATATACTAATCAGTGTATAGCTGATAGTTCGATATAGTCATTATCTGGGCTTTACAGTGTTGTAAATAAGGAAACATTGACGCTGGTACAATCTATATGAGCTTTATCAGTACTTGACATAAACAGGATGTATGCGTCGATAAGCTAAACTAATCATATTGCATAAGTGTAGAACAATCTCTTTACTTAGCTTGTTAATAATTCGGGATTTTTATTCCAGATTTTTTAGGTAGAATTTGAGAGATTGTTTTTCATTGACTCGAAATGGATTTTAGTTTTACACTGATAGGAGTGCTGATTGTGATATAAATATAATACAGAACGTACTATAGACCAGAAATGTTCGTGAAAGCTTTACTTTTTAATGCGAGTACCTTAAGGTCTACATACAACCGCAAGCATACCTCGAGAGACGCCCCGACAAACACTAAATATGCCTGAAAGGTGCCTCAAAAAACCTCCCGAAAAATGTAAAAAAAAACCGATAATTGCCCGAGGTATTTGAGAAGATCGCCGATGGAAGTCTTTTAAGGTTTATTCTTAAGGCTTAACTACATTCGGCACAAAGTAAAGTAGGTACTTGCACGAACATGTTTTTTCCCTTTTCACACCATTCCAAATCAGTATTTTTCTCTCAACTTTTCACCCTCCGGACAGTCAAAGACGCCCAAAGAAGACGCCATGAGATCCGCCCCAAAAAATGACTTAAAAGAGCGCTTGAATATGTCACAAGAATGCTCGAAAATCTTCGTGAAATAAAATAACAAATAACATTCCGAAAAAGGCTTAAACAAATTACGAGAAAATGCCCTAAAAACGCCCAGCAGAACTAATAAAATGTTTTTAGCAGAGATTCTGTTTAGCTCGTCTTTAGTAAATTACTTTAGTAATAAGTAATTCACTTAGATATTACCATTACTTAACAAAAAATTAAAATCAATCACTTATTTTACCCTGTTATTTTTCAACCATATATATATTCGAATTCAGTTTAAAAATCAGTTGTCGAAATAACCTTCCACATTCGCATCCGCAATTCTGACATTGGTTCAAGAATCAGCTAGTTATTTCTTCACCCTGTACTTCCCTCATAAAAGTCTCCAAAACCGTATTCTCCAATAAATGTGGTGATAGCATAGACCCCTTTTACACGCAGAATTTTTTCACTCATGACTCTTCTTAATTCTCTTTTGGGCACTTATGGTGCATTTATACGTTCAGTGTTTTCACTTTAGTGCCTTGATTGTCAAATTGTCTTTGTTTCCTTTTTTCTCATTCGTCGCTCGCGGCGCAGACCGCATACAGTTCGAAAATAGAGCAAATGCAGACGTCTATCGCGACTGAGTACGGTTTGAGAATAAAGCAACGCTGAAAATAACGAAAGAGAGCGAAAGAGAATACAAGAATCGGATGGGAATTCGCGGCCCATCAGTGTTCGGCTATCCCCTGCACTTTTCATCCCCTTTACCTACACATTCTCGACACTAAAGTGAAAACACTCAGCGTGTAAAAGGGGTCATAGCAGTGTGCATGGCAGAAGTAGGGAGGGTAGTGCGCATTACCTATATTTCTATTAATTGCCACGGTCAATTGGGCTAAATAATTATCCTCGGATAATTTTAATTTTCAACTGTCAAAAAATTGTACTGCCCGGGAGCAGGATAATGAATTATCAAATTGACTAATTAATACCGTGAAATTCTTTTTTAAGATTGTAGTTTGGTGGACTTTTCTTTCAACACTAGGCGTATTTTTTTGGGAAGTGAGTATAACAAAACCAAAAGTGAGTATAACAGTTTTGCATGTAAAACCAAAAGTGAGTATACCAAAACCAAAAGTGAGTATAACAGTTTTGCATGTAAAAGTTAAAGTGAGCTAGCTATAGATTCTCAAAAAAATACGCCTACTTTCATAATTGTCAGAAATAATTATCCGAGGATAAATTATTTAGCCCAATTGATACATGACTTTAAATTGAGTATGGTGAATATACTCGCTCGATAAGAAACCACTGGACACTGTTCCTAGGTACCGTTCCTACGTCTGAATGAGATGCGAGGCGAAATAATTTCTAAAAACCAAATTAACGGTTGTTTCATCTTTTAACTACCACAAGATGTCACAAGATGCCAGAAGCTACGATAAAATGTGAAACAATTTTGTGGTTTATGTCCCAACTCGGTTGAATTTATTATTATAACCCCAACCAACTTCGGCTCAATTACATTATCACGCTGTCAAAAAATGGCTGTCACCGGTTTGACGTTACGTTCCTCTAGTTTTTCATTATTTTCGTTAATTTTATTAATTTTCTCACAAAATAAAGTATCGGGAAATGTGAATAATCAACCCACAGGAGTGCATCGTCGTTTTGAATACAAATATTCATTTAAACCCCCGTATTTAGCGCAAAGAGATGGAACTGTTCCCTTCTGGGAGTACGGTGGAAGTAAGTAACACGTCAGATGATAATGCATCTCGTTCCAACCATTGCTAATTACAATGCGAGTGAATGGAAAGAAACGATGTTGCGTATCTTTTAAAAATATTGACACGCGTACGATTTCTTTTTTTTCGAAAAAAACTTGATTCGTATCAAGCCGAATGTCCAAAAGCCAATCTCATCAATTACCCAACTCTTTGCAATTTCAGATGCCATAGCCAGTGCCGAAAGTGTACGTGTAGCACCCTCGTTGCGCTCCCAAAAGGGTGCAATTTGGACAAAATCAAAGACAAACTTTGACTGGTGGGATGTTGAAATAGTCTTCCGGGTAACAGGTCGTGGCCGCATCGGTGCCGATGGTTTGGCTTTCTGGTATACACAAGACAAAGGCGACTATAACGGACAAGTCTTTGGCTCTTCAGACAGATGGAATGGTCTGGGATTGTTTTTCGATTCATTCGACAACGATAACAAACACAATAATCCCTACATTATGGCTGTGGTGAATGATGGAACAAAACAGTTTGACCACCAAAATGATGGCACAACACAGTTGCTGTCGGGTTGTTTGCGCGATTTTAGAAACAAGCCTTTTCCGACACGTGCTCGCATTGAGTACTACAATAACGTTCTGACTGTGCTCTTCCACAATGGCATGACGAACAACAATGATGATTACGAGATGTGTCTGCGAGCTGATGGAGTGCAGCTACCGAAGAACGGTTACTTTGGGGTGTCTGCAGCAACAGGTGGGCTTGCTGATGATCATGACGTCTTCCATTTCCTCACATCTTCGTTGCACGCACCTGGTCAGTTTACCCAGCCATCGGGCTTACCCGAAGGCTCTGAGCAGCTGACTCAGGAGTTCAAGGAGTACCAAGACAAGCTGGAGAAGCAGAAGCAAGAGTATCGTAAGGACCATCCTGATGAGGTAAGTCGGATCCGGCATTGCCTCTTCATGAGTAAAACGTCTACTCTTTTCTAGCCCAAGCACGATGAAGAATGGGAGGAGTTCTACGAGTCGGAAAACCAACGTGAGCTGCGCCAGATCTGGCAGGGACAGAGTCAAATTGGTGAAACACTTCGCGAGCTGTCGAGAAAAATGGATGAAGTCATTGGAAGACAAGAGAACACACTTTCGTTGGTGTCACGTGGCTTAAATGTACAAGCGCCTGCTGTTGGTCAACAACAACAAGCTCCTGCAATGCAGGGTGTCCCGACAACTGGAGCCATTACCCGCACAGAGGTTGATATGTTGTTGA
The DNA here is from genome assembly GCA_955612985.1 of Cheilosia scutellata. Classification (NCBI taxonomy): domain Eukaryota; kingdom Metazoa; phylum Arthropoda; class Insecta; order Diptera; family Syrphidae; genus Cheilosia; species Cheilosia scutellata. The sequence goes on from OY015311.1 coordinate 22,830,360, forward strand.
ACAACCAGCATATGCTCGTGAACACAATAAGAGAAATTAGGACTATCGTCGGGGACATAAACTCTCGAGCGGATACCATTATTACAAATCAGGCTAAAGCTCCAACAGCATCGATTCAGAGTGCTTCTGGCTATGACATTCAGTCAGTTGTTGCCGAAATGCGCGATGGCTTAAACCAAGTCAAGCAAGGAATGGCCCATGTCGGCCAAAAGTAAGTAGCAACTCTTACGTTATCTGATCAATACCTGCAGTCATTTCCTTTTTAGATTGAGCTCTCCAAATGCATTACCACAGGCTGCGTGTCCAACTGGAAACTGTGTAGGCGTGACCCTCTTCCTCAGCGTGACGGTTGTCCAACTGTTGTTGGTGTTCCTCTACAACATCTTCAAGTAAGTGGCGGTAGTCTATCCATTATTGATTTCGTTTTCATAACGACTCTTCTTCTTTCAGAAGTCGAAGTGAAGCTCAGGCGAAAAAATTCTACTAGGCCAAACAAATTGACAGGATCTACTTACTAGTTTTTATACTTTTCTCAATGCAAGCAACAACCCGATATACGAAACTAGAGGCGAAATAGAAAAGATCCTTCTTTCTGCAGACATAGTATCCGAAATCAGTTAATTATTATAAGTCAAGTTGGTACATAGCACGCGGGAGTCAACAAGTAGGTCAACTCAATTGAAATTAATTTCGAAGGAACTGTTTATGGGTGTGCAGTGCAACTCGTCATTCCATAAAATAAAGTAAAACCGTCGTTGTAGATGTACACCTACACAGTTGTTAGTTTTCTTCCTAGTTCTACTTCTACGTTTAGTACTTTTTTTTTCTTTTTTTTTTCTTTTTTTGTGTAAAACAATTGTAATTAGCTGTCTTTAGAAGAAAAAGAGTAACTTTAGGGCTTAATACAATACAATAAATATAATGCAGCAGCTAATGTGATTTTAAATTAGAGCCTGCATAAAAGTGCATTAGAAAACAAATTTACTTTTTTTTTCTTTGAGAAATACAATTGTTAATTTGAAAGCTAAATGAACAACTCATCTATATTCTTTTTTTACCTACTTTCTAATTTAATTTATAATTTCTTTTGTTATTCGATATAAAAAAAACAATTTTTTTTACAAACACATGTGAGTGTCTTTTAATTGGTGGTCCGGAAATTCATTCTCACGTAACTGCGAACTGTGATAGCTTGGCACGATCAATTAATTTTCCATTATGTATTATTATTTAAATAATAATATTTTCGGAACACAGGCAGGTTTTTGCTGATAAGGTGTAGATGTGGACTGGTCCAAACCACTTGACGACAGAACAATTATGAAATCCGGTTTTTCTCGTAGCAGACTTTATATTTCCCAAAAGATAGTTTATTGAGGTCAAGGGTATGTGACGTTTGTGTATTGCAAATAGTATGTACGATCAGACAGTTCCACAAATGTATGTTAATAAAATGAACTCTGTGAGAAAATTCTTATATTATTATTAGAATTTTATTAAATGGGTTAATATAAATGCAGATTAATAATAGAGTAGCACTAGACACCAGGGTTTACGGCCATTGTGAGGAAATTCTAATCGTAAGAGATGTTTAAAAACAAATAAAATATTTCCGAAAAAAAGTTATATGGTGTTTGCTAACATTATATGTATTCAAATTTCAAGAACCGATTGGAAAAAATGATCGTCTCCATTTAGAGATGAGTGTTTTCATTCATGTACATATTTGGATGGCGGCGAAGGGGTTTTGGTTGTATAAGCTATTTGGTTCATTGTAGAAGATGTAGTTTATTACACTTTCGATCTGTTCTGAATTATATTGTAGTGTGGATTGAAAAGTACTACTTATTGACCACAACGCCATCTAATGGAAAGTAGACGAACTTATTCAACGGAACTTTGAAACTTCGAATCTTCCAAACTCAACGAATGGTGAATGGTCTAAAACGAAACTAGTACATTCTCGATTGTTCCGGTTGGAGTATAGAATATTCGAGAAGCTTTAGTGGGGAGTATAAAAAGGGTTGCGAAATCCGACGAGAGGACAGTTTATCTTTAAACCGTGTAAAGCAAAGTTCGAATTGTATCGGTAGTGATTTCAAATAAGTGGAAAAGATTGTAATAAGTGGAAAAGATTGAAATAAGCGGAAAAGTTGATTTTAAGTGATATTGTCTTGTAATAAAAGTGATTTATTAAAGTTTAGTAAACAGAATAGTGTTTTATCTTTTCGAATCCCAGCCGAATGTAACATTGGTGTCAGAAGTGGGATAAAACGTATTCTGTGCGAAGTGTTGTGAAAAAAAAACAGTGAATTAAAAAAAAAAAAAAAAAAAAAAAAAAAAAAAAAAAAAAGTGAATTACCTAATTTGTGGCAGTAGAAAAACAAGACTAAATAAAGTGAAGTGAAATTGAATTCTGTGCTAAGTGTAGTAAAGATTTAAAAAAAAAAAAAAAAAAAAAAAAAAGTGAAATAGTAAATATGGTTCGCACATTGGCATTACTTCAACTCAGCATACCTCAGTTAAAAACTGAGCTGGAAAAACGGAATCTCTCCACTGCTGGGGGAAAAAGTGACCTCATACTTCGTCTGCAGGAAGCTGTCGAAAGCGAGGGAGAAGATCCAAAATCCATGCTATTCGAAGTGACAGAAGAACAAGTAGCACAAGTAAGTACAGGCTCTGACATGGCCGCTATGATGGCATTACTTCTTTCCAAGTTCGAAGAACAGAAGAATTCTATGGAATCTAAGTTCGCGGAACAGAAGAATTCTCTAGAAGAACAGAAGAATTCTATCGAATCTAAGTTCGCTGAACAAAAGAATTCTATTGAATCTAAATTCGCAGAACAAAAGAGTTCTCTAGACGAACAAAAGAATTCTCTAGAAGAACAAAAGAATTCTCTAGAAGAACAAAAGAATTCTCTAGAAGAACAGAAGAATTCTATTGTCGCTGCACAAAAAGATTCCGTGGAAGAATTTAAGAATGTTCTAGAAGTAAAATTCGACGCGATTGATAACAAGTTAAACCTGCATGAGACAAAATTTGACGAAATGAGTCAAAAATTACAAAAACATGATACAAACTTCGAGAACTTAGCAAGAGAGCATGAGACAAACTTCGAGAACCTAGCTAGAGAACTGGACAAAGTCAAGAAACAGAAAGCCCGAGAATATTCTGCTGATTGCCCTAGAAGGAAGGAGATGCAACCGCCTGTTTTCGATGGTCAAACATCATGGCCAATTTATAAGCGGCAGTTCGAAGCAGCTGCAATGACCAACAGCTGGGACGACGAGGAAAAGTCCATCGCACTAACGCTAGCACTACGAGGCACAGCTGCAGAGTTGCTTCAAACTATTTCTGAAGAAAAGCAACGCAATTACGACGCATTGGTGAAGGCTATCGAAATGCGCTTTGGTGATGACCACATGCAGCAAGTATACAGGGTGCAACTGCGCAGTAGAATCCAGAAGCGGGGAGAAACGCTCCAGCAGTTGCAAGCGGATATCGAACGGCTGGCGCATTTGTCGTATCCCAACGCCGGCGAGGATGTCATCAACGAAATGGCTGTAGAGGCGTTTATCCAAGCCATAGAGGACCGACAACTGCAAATGGCTGTACGAATGGCTGGAAAGAAAACTCTCCCTGAGGCACTGGCATTTGCCCTGACCATGAAAGCTGCTGACCAAGCATCACAAGGGTTTCACCGTGTGAGAGAGATGACAACCGTCGAATGCTCGTGCCAAAGGGCAAACGTCGTAGAACAGAACAGCGCTCGCAGGGGACCGATTCGTTGCTGGAACTGTAACAAAATTGGACATCTACAGCGACAATGCAGAGCTCCACCCAGACACAATAGTTGTCCGTACTGCAGCGCTAGGAGTCGTAATGAAGGGGCATCTGAGCGTCCAGCGGATGACTCTCCTCAAAATCATCAGTCGGGAAACGTGCAGAAGTTGGTTTCTAGAATCGACGCCCCCAGGACCACAATTCAAGTTTCTCAAACCAAACGAGGTAACAAGAGTTTAACAGTGGAAGCCCATATCGGCCAGAAAATGTATGTAGCCACCATCGACACCGGTGCCACCGCTTCCATTATAAGGAGGGATATCGTTCGCCAATCATGGCTGCACAACACCAGCAGCTACTGTCTAAAAACAGCAACTGGAGCAACAGCAAAGGTGTATGGAGAAGTACTGCTAACAATAAATCTTGCGGGATTAGTCTTCTCCCATACCTTCCTAGTGGCCGATATATGTGACGAATGCATCATCGGAATCGACTTTATGAAGGCACATGATGTAGTACTGGACATCGGCTTGCAAGTACTAAAGTACAGGAACGTCGAGATTCCCATGATTTACGGGAACGAGCATGTCACAGCTCTAAGGACAGTCATGAGTGAAGACGAAATATTACCACCTTCTTCAGAAACACTTATTTGGACAAAACTGGAAGGTGATCCTGGGAGCCACCGATTCTACCTAGTTGAGCCAGATCCAGAAAATCATTATCAAAACTACGTCGTTGGAAAGATGCTTGTAGAACCTAAAAACAACATGGTTCCCGTACGAGTCCTAAATGTCGAACATAGCAGCCTGAAACTAAAGCAAGGGGAAGTGGTCGGTAAGTGCGTACCAATTACTGCGGTCACAAAATTATCCAATGAGGGTCCTACCAAACCTCTTACATCCACGGAAATGGCAGAGATAAAAAGGAGTATATTTGGACAGTGTGAGTTGAATCAGGAGCAGCAAGAAATGGCGGGGGAACTAATCAACGAGTTCGCTGATATATTTGCTTCGAAGAGCGGCGAGTATGGTCGGACACATCTCGTACAACACCGAATCGACACAGGAGACGCAAGACCTATTCGTCAGCCTCCCAGACGACTACCATTGGCTAAGCAGACGGAGGTTGCAGAAATGGTGTCGACGATGGAAAAGGAAGGACTGATTGAAAGTTCGAAAAGTCCATGGGCGTCACCGGTTGTACTGGTTAAGAAGAAAGACGGCAGCACGAGATTCTGTGTCGACTATCGTCAGCTGAACAACGTCACCAAAAAGGATAGCTACCCTCTGCCAAGGATTGACGATACCCTGGATACACTATCCGGCGCTAAATGGTTTTCCACCATTGATTTAAAGAGTGGCTACTGGCAAGTGCAGATCCATCCCGAAGACCGCGAGAAAACAGCTTTTACAGCAGGAAACGGGCTCTGGCAATTCACAGTAATGCCATTTGGACTGTGCAATGCTCCAGCCACCTTTGAACGGCTAATGGAGCGGGTTTTGCTGGGACTAACGTGGAAAACCTGTTTGGTGTACCTGGACGACGTCATCGTGGTGGGAAAAACGTTTGAAGAACATCGAGACAACTTGAAGGAAGTGTTCCAGAGACTGCGAGGCGCGCAATTGAAGCTGAACCCGAAAAAGTGTGCTCTTTTTAGACCAGAAGTAAAATATCTCGGACACATCATCTCTTCCGAAGGAGTCAGGACTGATCCAGAGAAAGTCGAAGCAGTGAAAAACTGGCCGGTTCCCAAAGACAAACATCAACTGAGGAGCTTCCTGGGACTTGCGACCTACTACAGACGGTTCGTGAAGGACTTTGCCGGGATTGCGAAGAGCTTGCATCAACTGACGGAAAAGGGAAAACAATTTAAATGGTCAGGTGAGTGCGAAAAGAGCTTTGAAAAACTAAAGCAGCAACTGTGTGACGCCCCCATACTAGCGTACCCCACTCCTGGAAAAACATTTATTGTGGACGCAGACGCTAGTAATGTGGGAGTTGGAGCCGTCCTTTCGCAAGTGCATGATGGTGAAGAGAAAGTAGTTTCCTACTTCAGTAAAGTTCTCTCCAAGCCAGAAAGGAACTACTGTGTGACCAGACGGGAACTTCTCGCTTTAGTCCTGGCGACAAAACACTTCCACAAGTACCTTTATGGGAGCAAATTTATTCTTCGCACCGATCATGCGTCTTTAAAGTGGTTGCTGCAGTTTAAGAATCCTGAGGGACAAGTCGCGAGGTGGATCGAACGGCTGCAGATGTATGACTACGAGATACACCATCGAAAGGGAACTCTTCACTCTAATGCAGATGCTCTCTCACGCCGGCCTTGCAAAGCCGATTGCAAACATTGCGTGCGTCAGGAGGGAAAAGATGCCGTTTCAGTACAAAGGCTGAGAGCTCAGCCCATGCACGGCTGGAGTGCGAGAGAGATCCGGGAGGCTCAAAGGGAAGATCCGGATATCGAGCCGATTCTCGCCTGGAAGGAGCATGAGGGAAAACCAGACTGGCAGGAGATATCCAATAGGAGCCCCGAGCTGAAGGCATACTGGGCGCAATGGGACTCTCTTCATGTGGAGGACGGCATTTTGAGAAGAAGATGGGAAAGCTCTGATGGAAAGTCGTTCGTGATGCAGATTATTGTTCCCAGGTCGAAAGTAAGTGAAGTACTAAAGGAACTGCACGATGGAGTATCTGGAGGCCACTTGGGAATAAATAAGACGCTCGAAAAGGTGCGAGAGCGTTTTTACTGGGTCCACTCAAGGGATGATGTAGAAAACTGGTGCAGAAAGTGCGTAACGTGTGCGGCCAGCAAAGGCCCGAGAGTGAAAACTCAAGGCAAAATGCACCAATACAATGCTGGAGCCCCTTTCGAAAGAATTGCTGTTGATATTGCCGGACCGTTTCCTGAAACGATTAACGGAAATCGTTACATCCTCGTGGTTATGGACTACTTCAGTAAGTGGCCAGAAGCATTTGCTATCCCTAACCAAGAAGCCAAAACCGTTATAGAGCAGATTGTTTTCAACTGGGTGAGCAGATTTGGTGTACCACTGGAATTGCACTCGGACCAAGGCCGAAACTTCGAGTCCAGGATTTTTCAAGGAGTATGCCAGTTACTTGGGATTAAAAAGACGAGAACAACGCCGCTCCATCCACAATCAGATGGGATGGTAGAACGCTTCAACAGAACCTTGAATGAACACCTATCTAAGGTTGTAGGCGACGACCAGAGGGATTGGGATAAACAGATTCCAATGTTTCTACTAGCCTATCGCAATGCTGTGCATAATACTACGGGGCATACACCATCTGAAATCCTGTTTGGTCGAACAGTCCGGCTACCTAGTGAGTTGATGTTCGGATCTCCCACTGAGGAACCCAAGGATGAGGACGATTATGTTGCGGACCTCAGAGAAACCATCAGGGACGTGCATCGAAAAACTAGGGATAAGATCAAGATAGCCAGCGACCGCATGAAGACGAGGTACGATGCCAAAGCAACAACTACAGGATTCGAGGAAGGAGATCTGGTATGGCTGTACAATCCCCATAGAAGAAAAGGTATGTCGCCTAAGTTGCAACAAGATTGGGAGGGGCCCTATAAAGTAGTCAAGCGAATCAACGACGTGGTCTATCGAATCCAACGAGGAAGAGGTAAACTTAAAGTTGTCCATGTGGATCGTCTTCACCGTTACATTGGGGAAAATGTTGACGCATTTGTTCGGGACGAACAAGTTTAAGAGGGGGATATTGTAGTGTGGATTGAAAAGTACTACTTATTGACCACAACGCCATCTAATGGAAAGTAGACGAACTTATTCAACGGAACTTTGAAACTTCGAATCTTCCAAACTCAACGAATGGTGAATGGTCTAAAACGAAACTAGTACATTCTCGATTGTTCCGGTTGGAGTATAGAATATTCGAGAAGCTTTAGTGGGGAGTATAAAAAGGGTTGCGAAATCCGACGAGAGGACAGTTTATCTTTAAACCGTGTAAAGCAAAGTTCGAATTGTATCGGTAGTGATTTCAAATAAGTGGAAAAGATTGTAATAAGTGGAAAAGATTGAAATAAGCGGAAAAGTTGATTTTAAGTGATATTGTCTTGTAATAAAAGTGATTTATTAAAGTTTAGTAAACAGAATAGTGTTTTATCTTTTCGAATCCCAGCCGAATGTAACAATATTATATGAAAATAAAAAATAGTTGGTCTAAGAAAGCTGTGTTTCAAAAGTTTTAAAACACCAAATTGCCGCATTCGTGAGCGATCAAAACGTTTTAAGATTATCGTATCGATGCAAAACAACACAGATTCTGTCAATGCCAAGTAGTATTCGCTCACGGATGCGGTCCTCAGGTGCCAAATCTCTGCAAATAGTACAAGGCTCATTTTTCATTACGACATTCTCATACACCGACGTTATATTTTGTTATAATCCGCCGTTATTAATATTTTTATTCATTCACCCAATAGACGTTGTCCTGTCCAAATAAAAAAAAAGATTTCTTTGTTGGTCGTTTTGGGACTTTGTGAACAGCTATTGGAAATGTATAAACAAATAGTAAAAACGAAGAAAAAACGTCAACCAAACGAATATCAAAATGTTTTATTTATATGTCATTGTTTTGATTGTTTGCTTGAACATCACTGCCATTTCGTTCATTGCAATGCCTTCTGATACACGACATTTCGTGTTTTGTTGTCTACCGCGTTTTTTTTTATATGGGAGGTGCCACGCCCCCTTTCGTCCAATTTTAACCAATCTTCACAGAAAAAGTCCGGGGCCAATACCTAAGGTTGTCTACAAATTTGAGCTCAATCTGTTCGGTGGTTTTCGGAGACATAAGATTTTGAGTGTTTTTGTTTTGTATGGGAGGAGCCACGCCCCTTTGTCCAATTTCGACCAATCTCCACTCATGGGCTAATACCTAAGATTCTGGGAAGTGGCCAGAAAAATGATGGGCAGTCCACTCAATTTGTTAAAATTATTGTAGTTAGTACCTCCTGGTGGCGGTATTTTCGGGACGGAACTGTCACCAAAAGTAGTGTGACGGATTGTCTTTTGGTAAGAGACGAAGGGGAAGCGTAACAGAAGACTGTCCCGTTTATATTCTTTGACAATTTGGCCCCAAAGAGAGCGACTGGTGCGGAGCAGAAGAGCTTGATTGAAGCAATTCATCCTATACTGCTTGGTACCAAAAAGGAGTCGGGTTGCGGGTACATATTTGGAACAATCTGTTCTACTGTTTGATTTCGAAAAGGTTATAGCTTGTCTTCGGGAAAGACCGAGAGTAAGCGAAACAGTCCGTGAGGAGAGACTGGTTCAGAGCAAAAATGTGTGATCGAAGCAATCTACCCTACTGCTTAACACCGAAGAGGGTAAGGGTTAGTATTTGTTCAATAGGTGTTGCGTGTTGATGTTTCAATAAAGCCAGTTGGACTTCGTAACGATCTTACTGATAGAGCAGCGGTGGCCATGGTGTAGTAGTTAGAGTCATTGCCTGTGACCCTAGCGGCGTTGGTTCGAGCCCCGGAGGGGGACAGCAGTACTCTGCCACCGACCATAAAGAGAAACGAATAATATCAGAGTTTCTCCACCACTACACCAAAAAAGGGGTTTCTGCTTGGTAGTACAATGAACCGAGATTCGTCTGAGTGCTCCAGGATTTGAAATCCAAAAAACAAAAAAAAAAAAAAAAAAAAATATTAATAATACTGATAAAGCAAATGTCGCTTCGAGACACGTCACGAAATTAGCCCTTAAAGGAGTCTTACGCAAAGTGGTAAGAGCTGCATAGGTGCAAAGGAGGTGAAGGTACCTATATTTAGTTTCTGTAAATTTTACCAACCATTCGTAAAAAAATTCAACGAAATATGTAACGGCATACCTATACCTCGATTTTTCAGCGTCTTATACAACTTGCTCCTCTTCTGCAGTATTAGTAGAAGCAACTTAGTTTAAAAAACTGGGGTGGGATTCTGTAAAAAACGAAACGAAAACCGCTTTCGTTTTCACTAAACCTGTCTCTATCATATCTGCGGCAATAGACAGAGACTGCCTTTGTCGAAACGATATCGTTGGATCGTTTTCATTTTACATTAATCTGGCCCCTGGTGTTAGTGTAGTTTGAGAAGGATTTCTCCGTGCCACACTCAGGTCAATACAGACCCATTGTGATGCCCGTAGGGGAAAGAGGTTGTCCCTTACCCATTATAACCCTGTATTCAAATAACTTACTGTGCTGCTACCTACAAACCATCTTGTTGATTTCATTATCTTGTCTATTGATGTGCTGGAAAGCTCGTCTAGTTCACTGACATACGAAATGGGTTGTATCCTCAAGAGCTCCCTCATCACCTCAGCCTCTACAGAGTTCTGCTTCCGTTAAGCCCATTTTCTTCATATGGTACTGCAGAGTGTTGTGCCCCGTTATGAAATATGATACCTACGAGGGTGGATAGGGATTTCCTATCCTTCCGTATTATATTCTCGGTTTTGGTTTCGTTGAAGGACGCAAGCACATAAGGACATAAGCACTAGGTGAAGACTGAATACATTCTGGCAAAATCTTTCGCCGAACTTTATTCATGTTAGAATGTGTTACATCTATACAGGAGTCGGCTACGTTTCTAATAGCCTGGTGAATATTATAGGTACTTCTGCCAAATTTACTTTATTCATGTTTGTTTTTCTTCGTTTTTCCAGAGCATGAATAATCTGTTTAAAAGTTAGTAGTATTCGGAGAAAGAAAAAATACTTCAACATTTTCATCAATATCGTCAAGACAGTGAGGATGGCCGGGAGCATTGTCAAGGATAAGAAGAGAGAGAGAGAGAGAGAGAGAGAGATCGGAGAGATTATTTCTAGAGCAGTATACTTTATCCGCTGGACAAAATTCATATTTGAACCAATCAGTAAACATTTATAAAGTTAACTAAGCTTTTTTATTGGATTTCCCAATCACCGGCAGAGTATTTTTGTCTAAGTTTTGTAAAGCCTTTAGGTTAAGAGAATTGTGTATTAACAGAGGCTTATGTTTAAAGTCGCCGACAGCATTTCCAGTAGAAGTGTCAACCTATCTTTTGCCGTCCTATAACCAGGAACTGCGCTTACATCTTTCGAAACAAAATTTTCGTTTTGGCAATCGTTTCCAGTACAACTTCGTTTCGTCCGTATTAAAGACTTGGTTAGGAATATATTGCCCTTCTTCAATTATTGCTTTCAGTTTACTTGAAAACAAAGCTGCTGCTTCAATGTCTGCACTTGTGGATTACCCACTTAACTTAATATTATGAAGATCATACCTATTTTTAAATTTGTCAAACCATCCTCGGCTATAGCTTTAAAAGTACAATGTCAGCTCCTGCTGAAGGGCTTTATTACAACTTACTGGCATCTAATTTTATGTTACGCATACGCATAGTCGAGTGGGGAAGTCCTATATGAACGTGGGATGTCGGTAACTCGATGTAGGTACATAGTAAATTTCACTACTTCCGGAAGCCATTTAGTTTTACAGGAAAGCAAAGTTCACATGTTTCTTCAAAACAATAGGTACAACGTTTTTCGCATTTTTAAGTGAACGTTGCGTTGGTGCCGATTAATATGATTATAAAAAACTTTGGTGTCCTTGCTAGACTTGTTTCAACTCAATTGGTTACCCGTTACCACATTTGTTTGTTTTCATAGACGCTAGTGCACAGTGGAAGCTTAAATTTAAGTTTAGCTGAACCTGGACTTAAGTTTAAATTTGAAGTTCAACTCGTCCGGTTTCACAATGTAATCTGAACTTCAGTTCAACTCAGTTTAACTAAATTTAATGAATAGAAATTGGCAGTATTGTACAGTAGGTACTTAGCTTTTATATGACTTTCCAAAATCGTTCCTTGTCTTTTCTTTTAAAGAACACGCAAAAAAACTTCAAATATTTGTGTTTTTGATAATCGGCGTCTTTCAAATTGAAATGACACTGTGTCAAGTGATCTGAGGTTTAAACGGCAGAATACTGTCGTTTAACTTATGTCGTTTTCGGTTGGTCATCCAGAAGCGTCCGGAAGAACTCTCCGCGATTCTGAATTCAAATCCAGAAGCAAATTTCTCTTCTTTTCAGTAGAATAACTGTCAGTTGAGTGCCAATCGAACGCTTTCAGAAGCGTTCGGATTGCTTCCGGACGCTTCTGGATTACCAATCGAAAACGACATTAAACTACAGAATGAGTTCTTTTCAAGATTTAAATGAAACTGTGAAACCGAGTTAATAGCTGAACTGAAGTTTAAACTAAAAGCGTAGTTTAAACTTCCACTGCTAAATTGGCGGTTACAATCTCTGGAGGGTAATCTACTAACGTCAAACCAAGGAGGACCTCTTAAAGCGAGAAATCTTATTTTGGGTATATTCAAGTCTTAAAATATGAAAATTGTATGGAACGGCACATATTTTGAGAAAGACGGAAGGTAGGCCATCGGGGCCAGGAGTAAAGCTAGGTTTAATTGCAATCCAATTAGCACGCATTCTTTAAAGATTTCAAAGTTGTTAAAAATAGTTGTGGGACATTCGCCCAGGTAGCAAAAGAATTCTTTGTCTATACAATTGAGTTAATAAAATAATAACTCTTGCCAATACTGTTGGCTGTTATGAGAATGCAACTTTTAGAGCCCCTCTCCCTCGAACAACCAGAGAAAATATTTACAAAATCTTGATAATCCTAGTCCTGCTCTATGGATGTGAACGATGGACTCTTTCAACAGTTGATGAAGATAGCCTTGGTCGTTTTAAAGAATAAATGCTTCCGACGATATTTGGTCCCATTTGAATTGACGGGTTTTGGAGAAGACGGTTCAAGGACGTACTAAACGAGTTGTATATCGATATCGATGGAGTTAAAAAGTGCGCATTGGGCGTTTGAGATGACTGGAGCATGTAGAGTACATGGGCATCAAAGCTTCGGCCCGTAGAGTCATTGATTCTAACCCATAAGTTCAAAATATTAGAGAAAGGCATCACATTGGGCAGAGACCACAAGAGAAAAACACTGGAGACAGTTGGCCAAGGATCTATGTACATAATTCGAGAGGTTTGAGAGGGTTAGTTGAAGCCCTAAGATTTCCCAAACTGTAGCGCAGCCTAAAATCAGAAAAAGTTATATCTAAAATAAACAAAATACACTATACGAAACTTTTATTAATTAATTAAAAAGCAAGCTAGACATGCTCGAGTGCAATTTATTACATTTTAACTCATTAGTAAGTTAGGGAAATGTATAGATGAATAAAACTCTTTGTATTGTAAATGGCGCCCAATGCAGGGCCTCGTAATACATACACATATTTTAGCTGCTTCGTTCTAGAAGTAAATTAATTACTTACTATGTACTTTATTATTAATTCATAGTGTGTTTTTGTTTTAAGAAAGGATAGGTACCTTCTTATCTTTCAATTCATATCCATATCGTCCTTGTGTAACTTGTGAACTTCTTACATATTTATATTTGATTCTTTATAAATCACATTCTTGTTTATGCCATTGCCAAGATATACATTAATTTGTTATATTCATTATAGAGTTCCAGAAGCAGCCTCCAGTCCTTTTCTATGCTTGAGTAATTTTATAGTTAAACTTGCTTCTTTTATTATTATTTTTTTTCCTTCACATCGAATGTGTCTAACATCTATAGTAAGAAAAGAACGAAGGCAGCAAAAATAACAGAATAACAGGATAAGAGAGTAAATAAAATAATAAAAAGAAAGTTTCAAAGTGTCATTACTCAGCTATGGAACATCTATTCAGAATTTCTTCCCCATAAAATTTATCTGCAGAGCCATATATATCTGCATTTTTATAACCACTTTATCTAGATCATGACTACCGAATAGTGTAAAAGACAAGAGTGGCGCCGACTTGTCGCATAAGCTTGCCAAAATACATGATTCGTCGACGTAGTCGTGTCTCCTCATCGTCCAATCTGGGTGGCTGGTTATATACTGTGGATTTGCTGACATATACACTTCTATATCACTGGTGGGTAGGTATAGACATACCCTTCGTTTATGTACTAGTATTAGTATACCAGGGTTTTCCCGCAAAGAGGATATTTTTATTGCCAGACCTATGGCTGCTGTGTGGAAAGGAATCAACCAATCCGAGGTTGTGTTGTATCCAAAATGGCTCCAATTATGGTGTGGGAGGAATGGGTGGATGGCAAAGAATCGTCGCAATGGAGAAAAAAATTATAAAAACGATGAGAAGGTGCGTGGTTAGTTGTTGGAGATAAGTTTTTATTATTGATTTTGAAAGGTCAATCCAAGGGTATTCTCATGTTTTTCTTTTTCTTATTAATAAAGTTTAATTGATATAAGGGTGGGAGTTATAAGAAACAAAGAAAATGTGTGCATGCTTCGTTATTCAAAGGACTGTGCAAAAATGTTCATTTCCTACGATTCAGGATGATTTTACGAAAGTAAGTACCTATACACAATTAGAAATTATTGAAAAATATTAGAAAAATTTGTTTGTTTTTAAACAAATTCGTATATTAGTTGTTTAATTTGATGCTATATAAAGTTCTTTGAGATAACTCTATTTTTCTACATTTTTAAAGCTCTGGAATCAAATTAGACAGATAACGGTCTCGATTATAAGGTCAAAAGTGCAGAAAAAAAAAAGAAAAATGAAACTGAATATTAGTTGGCAGTCATCTCTAGATCTCTATGACCGTTTGACGACATAGTACCTACGTAGCCACATAAGATTACCGATCCACCCACATGAGTCACGGTTTACAAATTTTTCTTCGGCATTCTGGCATTCTTTTCCTGAGATCCATGGAACTCAAATGAACTCTTGACAGTCCATAAAACTCGAATTCAGAATCTCGGAGGCTTATTGAAACATTCGTTCGCTAACTTAAACTACTATTATTTGTTCTTAGTAATTTTCTGACAAGATTATGCTCAAAATTAGATTTTTATTTGAAACTCGATCTTTTTTGTGTCAAAGCATTGTAAATATGTCAGCATTGTAAAGTCAAGTAGAATCTATAGCACGCAATTACAACAACTATATAGAGTCTCGAAGCTGTCAACAAGAAAGGACACCCAGCACCTACGTATGTAGGACAGAACGTCACCATAGACCGAGGGGCAAGTAATCAGTATTTTTGCGTTGACCTAGACTACAGAATACAGAAAAATACACGGAATACTGTATTCAATTCTGTGATTACATATGAATACTTGTGAATACGTATGAATACATGGGATTACATGTGAATACGCGTAAATACACTTGAATACGCCAGAATACCTGTGAATACATGTGACTACACTTGAATACATACGAATACATTTAAATACAAATGGACGAAATTTGAATACACTTGTATTGAAATCTTCATTTTCTAACCATGCATTTCGATTATTTATTATCCGTTCGTCAAGCTATTTAGTTAATGCAGAAGATCGTTTATCAATCGTCAGTAAAACTTGATGTGACATGTCCATGTGTGGCATACAGAAAGTCTAAGTTCAAAGTGATTCAAATTACATTGATTACAATTTGTATTTTGATTATTGATGTTAAGCCCCAACGCCATTAGGTATGTACATACATATATTAGATGGGAATGGGACCATCCTCACACTAGATCCCAACAAAAAATATACTTACGGCCCTAGCTATCGAGGTATCCGTTCGGAAGAAAATCCGAAACGTCAGTCCACAAAATGTTCTTAAGGAAGTGCCCGCCTTCTGCCTGTTTACGCAGTAACCAAAATTCCACTCTTCTTTGCGCATCTCCTGGTACTAAGTCCTGTTCACCTGATCACCGGTGTTAAATGGAAAGAGTTTAATCTATTACTCTGTAGAGTTCTGTGAATCCTGGGTCTGGGAAGTTCCAACTGCACAGCTAGTCTGCGAACCTGACTGAAGGCTGAACTTCCGCAGCACGCAAAATCTCACACTCAACTTCTGCCGCCGCTGCATCTAAACTTCGTTCCCTTTTATTTGGAGGAGCTGACACGGTATCAACAAAGCGCTGATACGTATCAGCGTATACCCGACTACATGGTGTTCTGCGTTTTGGGTATCAATCGACTTTTCACGAATATAATTTATATCTACTTCATGGGGTCTCCGGTGACTCCTTCTTGGCATTACAAATGTAATGATAAAGTGATTATATTTATTTAAACAACAAACTTGCGCTACTAAATTATCTTTTCGAAATGTACAAAACAATTTTTATACCCTCCACATCCACAGGAAGGCATATTCACCGGAGACCCCATAAAGTATATATATTCTGAAACAGGATCACATTCTGAATCAATTTAGCCGTGTCCGTCTGTCTGTTGAAAACACGATAGCGTCCAAACGAACCGACCTAGGCAATTAAAATTTGGTAAGAGTACTAATTTTTACCGTCGTCAGGTTGGTATTGAAAATGGGCTATATCGGTCGAGTAGTTCTGGTACCTCACATAGAAAACCAGTGTTAGTCCCATTTGTTGCGTACGTACTAACTCACATGTCTAATATTTTGCATGACTTGTATGCAATGGAGGGTATCAACGCATCGACCAGTCCGATGACTTGTTGTACCTATTATATACGGAGAATTGACTGTCAGAATTCTAACTATTCAAACAATCACTTAAAAGGAGTCTGATGATGAATTAGTGGTGTAGTTCGAAATAGCTATCATTCCTACCAAAGTGACTGTGTCTACGAGTTGTTGTTAATGTAATTCTCTCAAACAATAATTCATAGTATACCTATCAGGGGTAAGGTAGAGTAAGTCTATCTTACCTCTGGTACATATAATAGCTTACAAGTTATAGCGTTTAAAGTGGTTACACCTTCAAATTAGAGGTCACCAGCTTTGATGGGCTAACGGGAAATATGGTAAGAATAGCCCCCACATACAATTTTTTTTTTCGGCGGAACTTCAGGAATCGCGGCTTAAAGGATTATACTGCTTATCTGGGACATCCTGTATAAGGAAACAACAACGACAAGCATATTACGTCAATGCAAGTGCAATAATAATACGAACCCATCATAGTTCTGACGTCATTGCAATCTTGATAAAGAGCAATAAAAATAAATATGTGAATACGTGACTACACTAAAAATACGTTAGCTACACGCGTTGAATACAGGTGAATACGCGAGAATACATGTGAATACACGTGAATACACTTGAATACCTTGTGAATACGCGTGAATACCCGTGAATACGAGTGAATACACGTAAATACATATGAATACGTGTGAATGCATGGGAATACGTTTGAATACACTGTGATTCACAATGAATACGTACAGAAAAGTTCCTTGAATACACTGATTACTTGCCCCTCGCCATAGACAGATATAATTTTAAGGTGGTTAGGGTCTTTGTCTACGAATGTTCCGCTATGGACAATGTCTTGCAAAACACTGTCTCTTTGAGCTATGCTAAGAAGACAACTAAGTAGCAAAGCCCTCTCTCGTACAACTAAAGTGACCGTTTTTAAGACCCTTATCATCCCAGTTCTTCTCTATGGTGCAGAGGCATGGACTCTATCAAAAGCGGATGGACGGTTATATCCTTGGCTGATTCGAGAGGAAAATTCTTCGAGTAATTTTCGGTCCCGTCTGCTTAGATGGTGAATATAGGAGGATATATAAAGACGAACTGTACGGGCTGTACAGCGACATAGAATATCGACATCGAAGGCATAGCTGGCTAAAGATCGTGATGGCTGGAGACGCTTGTTGGTTGAGGTCCAGACCCTCTCCGGACTCCCCAGCTATAGCTGCTTCCGATTCGATAGAGTCCATATGCTTCTGCACCATACAGCAGGACCGGAATGATTAGGGTCTTATAGGTAATATCTCATTGGTTCTATGAGAGAGGGCTTTACTTCTTAGATGACTTCTTAGCCCGAAGAAACAGCGATTGGCAAGAGTTATTCTTCGTTTGATCTCTGCACTGATATTATTTTGCGAGGTGATAGTAGAGCCCAGCTAGACAAAGTCTTTAACTACTTCGAAATTGTATCGTGACATTTTGTCCGAGTCGTCGATGCTGAATCACCTTTCTCGTTGACAGACCCATCTTCGCCGCCTCTGTTCGGTAGGAATGCCTAATCGTGACATGGCTTTGTGTAACTAGTCCCTATTACGCTACCATAGGCGACTACAAAGTCGATAAAAGGATGGTGTGTATCGATCTGAGATTCGGGTTTTTTCTAAGATCTGTCGGAGTGTGAAAATTTGGTCGATGATAGACTTTCCTTGCCAAAAATTGAAATGATATGGGCCGATCAGGTTGTTGGCGAAAGGTTTTAAACGTTCACATAATATACAGCCGACAATATATTACAGTGGGGGGCACAAGTATTTTGACAAAACTAAAGTTAATTCTGCTCATAATTTGAAACGTACTTCATGTAAATTTAGGCACCAATGGAAAGGTCATTTAAATTCCGTTTGAATGATACAAAACTTTCCTTAACCCATTAGGTACCTATTTAAAAATTTTAGAATTTAGAATTTTTGTGAATGTCTACTTTTTTTACTTTTATCCTCGGTCCAAAATAAGAAATGTTTTGATGCAAAAAGTTTCTTCAAACAATTCTATTAGTGACTGCAAAAAAAAATTTTCGAAAACCTCTTCGCTAATATTTTTTATGATTTTTTCAAAATTGCTAAAAATGACTATTTTAGCCAATTTTTCCTCCTTTTCATACAAAATTTTTCTGAGATCATCCCATTCAAAAAATCATAAAAAATATTAGCGAAGAGATTTTTGAAAATTTTTTTTGCAGTCACTATTAGAATTGTTTGAAGAAACTTTTTGCATCAAAACATTTTTTTTTGACGGAGGATAAAAGTCAAAAAAGTAGACTTTTACAAAAGTTCTAAATTGTCAATGGCTACTTAATTTTAATGACCTTTCCATTGATGCCAAAATTTACATGAAGTAAGTTCAAATTATGAGCAGAATTAACTTTAGTTTTGTCAAAATACTTATGCCGGCCACTGTATATGCGACACTCAGGAGACTTATTTCTCTGTAGTTGGCGCAGTTCAGAGCATCTCTTTTCTTGTGGATGGGGCATACGATGCTAAGGTTCCATTCGTTGGGTATGCTTTCGGCCGACCAGATTTTATATATGATTTGGTTCATGCTCCTTACCAACTCATCTCCCGATGCTTTGAAAAGCTCGGCCGGTAACCATCCGCTATCCTTACTTCATGTAGTTCGGGTGGACAGAATTGTTGGCTATCATCGTCCAGACTGAATGGGTCATTCTGCCCCTCAGCGGTTTGTTGATCGTCTCCGCCGTTTAGAGTCCGACATGAGAATCTTAAGAGAGTTCCTAAACTAAGCTGTTCGTAAATTCGGCATAAAATTGTAGGTTCCTTATATTTGTCAAAAAAATAAAAAAACGTATAGATAAGCGAATAGTTGTGGGAAGCTAGGTCTATGGACTACATGAGCACTAGCTAATAATTATTTTCAATGCCCGACGCTCATTGCAACGCTCTTTATATACGCTGCGTTCTAAATTCATTATACAAATTATTTACGCCCGCAATAATTGTGAAATGGACCTAGACCGCGTGGTATAATTTCTTCTTTTGATTGCTGTCTAAATACACGCGGCTATAATGCACGGATTGAGGGTATAACTGCGCATGCCAAATTAGTCAATTATCCCACACATTTTTGGAAATATCATACTATTCCTATACGGACCTTTTGCGTATCAACTATTTATTTAACCATATTATTTACTAATATGCATATGTACCGTGCACATAGTTCATACGCCGCTTCCAAAAGCACAACGTGCGTTCTATTGACTTAGGAGCTGAAGCCAAATGGTCACAGATTTCGTCGGGAGTTGTGGATTTAGACCCAGAAATCATCTTCTCAGACGAGGCGCATATTTTTGGCTTTGTTAATAAACAGAGCCAATTAACTAGCAGTAATTGATGCGAGAACAAACCTACAAATATATTAAATGCATTACGAAAAACGCACTGTATGGTGCTATTTCTGGCATGTCGGGGTCACACGGCAACGTTTCAAAGCTTCCGATTGTGAAAAACACAAATAACCGGACGAGTTGAACTTCAAATTTAGTTCAAATTCAGGTTCAGCAGAACTTTATTTTAAACTTCCACTGTGAAACTGGGGGTAAGATATTTTTCGAAAGTTATTATGTATTCCTGAGCAAGTGCTGATTTTTATACATAAAGTTGTAGTAATAATGTCGGACAAACACAGAGAATGTGCTCGGAGGATTCTTCATTCTTCTGTCTCCGGACACAAATTCATTTTGTTAAGATGATATCTCAAGCCACAATATGGCCTGTGAGAAAGCCAACCAGCTTTCTAATACTTTCCTTATTTAGATTGAGGATGTCCTTGTAGGAGTAAAACTTAATCAGTCTTTTGGATTATTTAAAACCCGGGGAATTTTCCCAGTGGTTTAGACGAATTTGTTTTTCCCAATCGTTAATTAGCCCTAATTTAGCATATTGACTCTGCATAAAGGTTCTGGTCCATAGAACGCGGATTCATATCCAGCCCTAGCTAGTTGGTCCGCCTATGCGTTGCCCGCAATACCTTTGATGGCCATTAGGTAAGGTACCCATCTAAGTTTAACCGTATTGTGTTTGGATAGGGCTTGCAGGGCATCGTAGCAGCACTACTGTTTTTGAGTCCATTAATTGTATTGGACGATAGGGCTTGTAAAGCCGCTTGACTATATAAGAAGATTTGTATTTTATCGCCTTTAATTCCCTTTTTGTAGTTTAAAACGGCGCAGATCTTAATGGCAAGGACTTCTGCCAGGAAAACCGTAGTATCGAGGGTTTGGTTTTAGGACCAAAGACACCAACACTGACTCCAGTTCAGATTCCATATTCGATCCGTCGGTATACGTATAATTGCTAGATGAAAGGCTTTGACGTTTAACGTTGTGATTATGTAAAATATCATCATTCCCATCTGTTTCACAGAAGTTTTCTTTACGCTGTCAATTGGTTGTTACCTCTTCTCATTTTACACTATGCGTGTTTTCTTGAGCATCTACCTCAATAATGTAAAATTTAGTAGAATTTTCAGCACGACAACTACACTGCTTGGCACTTTCGAAGTTTCCAAACTCTATGCAGTTGTTGTAATTGTGTACTCAATAAATTCAAAAATGTAATCAATTATTTCTATATGCATACTCATACACTATAGGTTTGAATATTTCTTCTTGTTGATTTATCCGCGTCAATTCCATTAAGTACAAGCCATTAGACTAATAAATACACTTCCAATGCAACGGTCCATGTAACAAGTATGGTGTTTATTGTCAAAAACCAAAGTATCTCACAACAATGTTGACATTGTGTGAAAGCTAGTAAATGCATTAACTGATTAAATTAATAAACGGTGCGGTAGGATTTGTACCCTGTCTAACACGCTTAACACTTTTCAGCACCCAAAGGAGGGTGATACATATAATATTTCGAATAGCATCATAAATTCGAATTTATTTGTATGACTGTTACTTCAAAATGGCCATACATATTAACGACTTTATGGCTTGGTGCATACATTTTGTGCGTTTATATATTTTATTATATTGAATAATTTATTTAAGCATAGACATTCATGTTTATTGGATGACAGAATTTTTGCAAACTTAATCTTTCACTTCACTAACTTAAACCGTTCGTACACCCATTCGTATAAATACGAGTATCATTTTACCAAACAGTATTTATGTTATTGCGGTTCGGGCGAAGGGAAGAAAAAACCGAAACAGGGGATTATGTCTGGAGTCAGTATTCACCCTCAAATCTGTTTTATCCTTATCCTGTTTACGAGAATGTATACAAGTATGTTAGGACAATAATTCATGAACATTTTTATTTCGATGATTAATGGTATGTCTAAAATGTTTGCAGAGTTTTCTTGGGTTGGTCATGTATTTGGTATGTTTGTGCAGAGCGTCTTAAAAGTCAAAGTTTTACTTAAGGGTGTCATTTATTGAAAAATATTGGAAAAACCCGATCTAATCAACACACAATACAAAAACAAAGCTTCTCATCTGCCTTAGGGCCGGTTTGTTCATCTTTGTTCATTTTAACCACAGAATCCATACATTTTCACCAAGGATTAATTCAAACAACTGAATTGACAAATAAACGGGAAACCTGGAACGATTTGTCGCAAATCTACGGTTTGGTGACCAAAGTCAAAAGTAAGTGAACAAACGCTTTTGGGTTACCATAGATATTTAATCATGGGTTAAACTAAATCTATGATAACCTAACCGCAGATTTAACCAGCTCTGAACAGACCGGCCCTTAGTGTGTTTGTTCGACAAATCTCGGAAGTCTCTAAAATCGATGACTCATTATTATCTCTAAATTAGTGTAGTGTAAACTTGGTCTAAAATTATCAAAAAAAACCCAAAAGTTATCAAGTTCATCTATAAAACTCCATCTCCAAGTTTTGTAGAAATTCCATTCACGATAGAAATCTAACAAAATTATACACGCCATTGGGATTTTGTTCTGGCGTACATGTGCCGACAATATAAAATGTCAAAACATTATTTATCCTTTAAGTTCAGACTCAATTGAGTTTCAAATTGTCCTTCTTATCAAGATCTACGTCATCTTGATATGCCGCTGACACATTCGGAACGACAGAATATTTATTTATTTTTAATTTTTTTCCCATTGCACCACTTATCTCTGCGAATATATCCTTATCTTCGCATCGTTCACAAAGGATGCTAAATGCAACCCATAAATACATAGAACTTTTTTTAACAGTTCCGCCTGAATTAATGAACTCGAAGTTGAATGCTTTTGGGGTGAGCACTTGTGCACATTAACCAAGGATGACAGTAGAGATACACAAAACAAAATTCGTCGCCAAAATAGTTAAAGTGGTAATAAATTATCCCATCGAGGGCGTCTTTAGGGTAATGCGTAGTTTAGCAACATCATCCCAACTAATACTCGTACATGGGTGTTGAAAAAATTCTATGATTGAATTGGAACATGCTTGATTGAACTTTAACGACAACATAGGCCGGGTGAAAGAAGAAGAACAACAACAACAACCACCGAACATTTGACATGGCTAGAAGATAGACCAGAAACCCCAAACAAAAACAACTTTAGTTATGGATGGTTCGACGAAAGTTGGAATAGATTTATAGCAGGGGTGAGACAAATGTTGTGAAGAATGCGTATTTTTAATGTGTTTGCATGTTTGCTGTGCTAAAATATCTGTCCCTAAAATAAATGACAATTTTTGTGATTGCTCACTTTGCGTTAGATTGCAATAGAGCGCGAGCTCTCGCATGGAGTGGTGGTGTATTGATGAGATGTCTTTTGTTCAGCTTGGGTATAGGACTATGCCCTTTTGACAGCCTCATATACATAAATTTTGTTATTTTCAGGCGGTTTTTTTTTCTACTGTAATATGCGATAAGGGTGTTTCTATATTTATTACGATTTGTGGCTGCATTTGATATTTATTCAAATTCATATGACTATAGTACAAATTTATGAATTAATACATTTCGCTATTAGTGGTAAAGATTTAGAAAACTTTTTTTTTATTTTTGAATGTTATTAAAAATTAATTCACCAATATGTCCGTCAAATTTGTAGACTGAAGCTAATGCATTATAAGCTAAGCACTAATCTTAACTCAATAAGAAAATGTACAGATCCTGTTATAGCTTACGCTTAGGCAGGAGGGGCAATTTAAATAACAAAATTAGTAAAAAAGGATGGCACCATGGCAGCACTTGCAATAAAGGGCTGAGGTTTACAATATAGGAAATCGTCTTTGCACTTATCTACAATTATTATTTTTAGTTAAAATGGTTTATTCTAAGATATACTGTGTAAACATTTTAAAGAGGAAATTTGGTTTTTTTTGTATACAGGTGGGGCAAGTAGTACAAGTTTCTTTTTAAAAAATGCAATAAATAGAACAAAATTACAATTTTTTCCATTTATTATGGCTTTATTAGTAAGAGCAAACATTTCCATTAATAATGGAACACAACGTCGTTCAAGCCTTTGCAGTAACGCATTCTGTCGGTGCCGTGACATAAGGCCAAGCGTCATAAGGCCAAATCTCGAAATTTGGCGGACGGGCGGACGGGACGCGACGGCGCGTTCGTCGCGGGCTAGAGAGATCGCGGTGAACGCGCCGCCCGGCCCCCGCGACGATAAAACAGTTAATTTTAATCTATTAACATAGTAATTTATATATCCACAGGTATTTCCATTCTTGTTTGTCTTCTTGGATAAGAAGTCAAAGAAGAGTTAGTTACACATAACTATGCAGTTTGAAAAACAGTATTTTAATTTTAAATACAAAATAACTTAAGAAATGTAATTTTAAGAAAAATTAAATAACTCCTAACAACATTGAGTGAAGTAGCTCTTAATCAGGATTTTTTTCATTCATATGAATTTACGATTTATTTCATGATGAAACAATTCCTAACACTAACATGCAATAAGTGAAAATTTGGCGTTATGTCACATTCCCGATTTGGTCTTATGACGCTTTATCAACGTGTTATAATGCCAAATGCCAGAATTTGGCCTTATATCACTTTCGAAAAGCGACATAAAGCCAAATTTTGAGATTTGGCCTTATTACGCTTGGCCTTATGTCACGGCACCATTCTGTCACTCAATTTTCCAAGACCTTGTTGATGGTTTCGGGCTGTAGCTCACTGATTGCTTGGATGATATTGGCCGTAAATGCTTGAATCGTTTCCGTATTGTTGGCATAACATCGGTCCTTTACGGTTCCCCAAAAAAAAAAAAGTCCAAAGGGATCAAATCGCAGCTCCAAGGCGGCCAATTGACATCGCCAAGACGGCTGATAACACGATTTGGGAATTTGGTGCGCAAAAGATCGATTGTAGCATGGGATGTGTGGTATGGCGCGCTATCCTGCATGAACCAGAGGTCGTCCATGTCTTCAATTTCAGTATAAAAAAGTCGGTTAACATGGCTCTCCTACCGTTGACCGAAACGTTGTTCCCAAACTCATTTTCGAAGAAAAATGGTCCAATGATGCCACCACTCCACAATCCGCTACAGCAGCCACATTCTCGTCTGTGCGCACCGTACAAAGACGGGGACCAAGAGTGTTGTCCACTATCATGCCAGTCTCACGAGCTTTATTGGTGGGTGTATCATTTAGGCTTCTTAGACTTCTTTTCAAAAAACGCACTGTTTGGGCTACACACACAGCACTCACTTTGGAAATAAGTTTTCCATATTTCCCAACGTTGTTCAAGCGTAAAACGACTCATTTTGTTCCGCGGAGGTATGATACAGACTTTCTGTCAAGATTTCGAGCGGAAAACAGCTGTCAGTGTCAAAATAACATATGATTTAAAAATAAATCACTAGATGGCCCACCCTTTATGTCAAATAACCCTCCTATACTGTGCATGCATACCCAAACTCGCACACGTACCTACTCCAACTGACTTTTGGTCAAGCAGAAGAACGGATTGATTCAACCACCAGTCTCTCTCTCCTTCAGTTATGGACTGTCGGAGGCAATAGATAGGGGAGACTCCTACGGTTACCCTCCGTCCCTACCCAAAGACAAACCGCCACCATCAGGAGATGAGTAATTCAAACATTTTTAACCAACTGAGTTGATTGTTTCAGCCATCAATATGACCTCCTAGCAAAGTAAGATGCACGGAGATACCTATCTTTAAAAGAAATTCGCCAGGTAGCAATAGAGTTCCCACCTGTAATGTCCGGCGCATAATTTTTCTGGCCACTTTCGCCCCCTTTTGTGGTTTCACAATGGACCTACAAATTTGGTCTAAGAGCGTCCTGTTTTGGGACACCCACCTAACCTAGATCACCTAGATCATGTTCCATTGGGCAAAAGAATAAACCGTTTTATTGATCCGGATCACTTTTTACAGATCTCGATATTTTTCGAGATATACACATCGTATTCTAAATAATACCAATATACCTCGCACAGCTGTTTCACGTCATTCCACATTTTTGTTTTCAATACAAAATTACGAAAAGCCTCGTGAAAAGCAATTATTCACAACAAAAACGTAAATAATGGACATGGACTTAATTTTGGAACATTTACTATCATCTTCGTCATCTTCTTCTTCTTCCTCGTCATTTCTGTGGATTTCGATTCTTATTCGTCGATATGATTATCCACATTAAGCATGTAGTTTGTTTCCATCGACAAACGAAAACAATTTGCAAAGCTGATGATGACAAAAGCAGATCAATCTGCGTTCATTTTCCATGTGCCACGAAATTTCTGAGATCTGAAATAAAAATCTGATGTGCCGCATGGAAAATCATATTACTTATGTACCCTACTGCCCGAGATCCCGAATTCGGCCACCGCCGCCGTATAGAGCTCGATGTTTTGATGAACACTATCATATATGCGGCTTTGAAGTCGATGAACAGGTGGTGAGTCTCAACCTGAAATTAGTTAGTCTTTGTCTCAGTGTGAAAATTTAGTATTATAGTCCATCTATATTATAGTATGCCGATTAGTGTCTTGCAGAACGGTTTGAGAGGTTCACACAATACGTTGGATAGGATCTTATGCGACTACATTAGGCGGGGATGCTTGTAAGTGCAAGGCATGGTTCACATTCTTTGTAGAAAGGGCATATGGAACCGATTGTCATCGGGTATGTTTTCTTCCACCAATACTTGGTTGATGATTTGGTGCGTGCGTCCTTCAAAAGCATTCCCACTGTATTTGAAGAGCTCTGCTGGTAGTCCCTCAGAACCTACGGCCTTGTTGTTATTTTTTATCGTTAAGCCAACTTCGTGGGGGCAGTAGCGCAGTGGTTAGTGTGCTGGACTACTGTGCGAGGGATCCCAGGTTCGATCCCCGGAAAAACACAAATTACATCTTAAGGTTTTTTCTACTGCGCCACCTCTCGCGAACGTCTGACAAACATCCGAGAGTATGACTGTCCTGAAAAAGCTTCTCAATTCAGCCGTTCGGACTCGGCATAAAATTGTAGGTCCCTTCCATTCGTTCCAAAAATAGAAACTCACACAAAAACGAATGGTTGCGAGAAGCTAGGCCTTGGGTGTCTACCGCCTGTCGCGCCGCCTATTTATTTATTTAAGCCAACTTCTTACAAACTCGTTGGTGGAACATGGTTTTTCATTGGCTGGATATGTGGTTTCTTCTTACCCTATCACTCTCACTATACAATGCCGTTAACAGCTGCTGAAAATGCTGCTTAAATATCTACTATCCCGTGCTTCGGTGACTATGTATCCTTCGCAGTTTCGGAGAACATGTATTCCGATCTTGAAGACAGCAGTCAGTTTCTTAGCCTTCTTGTAAAATCTCCGGATCTTGTTTCGATCTCGGGACTCTTCAATCTACCTAAGCTGAGAGACTGTGAAGGTTTACTTCTTTCTACGCAGAATCTTCTCTCTTCTACTACTCTACTCTCTTTCCTCGCCGTTCTTGTTTTCGTGTGTGCATCTTCTGACACCATTCTGGTAGCTGAATGCACTCTGGCTATACTTCAGACTTCAGGTGTGCTAGTGCTAAGGTGTCCATCGTCGAATTTCTTCTTCTAGGCAGTTCGCAGTATCTTCTCCTTAGACCTTGGACAGTCGAGCTCTGAATTTAGCCACAACAAAAAAACTGTCACGATCGACGTTTGCACAATGGCACCTCGGAATAGGTTCGTTCGGGTACTTTTTTGCAAACGTAAAATTATTAAAACTTTGCTAAGAAACTGTGCGAATGCGACCACGTACTGAGTAAATTGAAAAAAATGAGAGAGAAATCCATTTCCCCTCTTTTCATTTTTTCGTAATTTTCTACTCGCGGAATTTCGACTTACTGAAAAATGAAAAAATGAAAACTGTCATCTAAGTGGCAGTTTGAAAAATAAAACTCTTTTTATTTTCGTCTTCAACGATGTCGGAGGAAGAAATTGTAATTGAATGTTCTCCTAGAACATATCAGCGCATTCAAAATGGTAGGTTTAATAGGTATTTTAGCTTATAAAAAATTCAAATCCAACTTATTTTATAGATTCTGCCGTTAACGTTTATTTTTTGAATGTCGAAATGACATTTCTTAAACTTTTTGTAAGAAAACCGGTCAGGTACTTCTCTGGAAATTGAGAGATTTCTCTCCCGATTTTTGAGATTTGACATTTTTCATTTTTCTACGCGGAAAGTACACGAACGAACCTAATGAGTGCTCGTCGAGGATGTTGGATGCGAGCCAGGTTACTGTGTGGATCCTTAGCCTTTGGAAGCCTAGTGATACTTTATCACCGTGCTATACATACTAGCTGCTCCTGTTGCAAAATCGATTATTCGGTAGCTGTTATTTGTTTTCTTTTCGTGAATTCTGATGCGCAATCCCTATGGAGCGTATGGATGTCAAAGTTGTGCTCGGGAACTTCAATGCTTAAGTCGGAAAGGAAAGCATCGTGGCGGATAGATGCTACACGTATACCACATAATACCCCGAATGGAGGAACGACCCCCTAGAGCTCTAGCGCTTGCTGACGTTGAGTCGACTAATGGAACAATTGATCACTAGAAGATCAACGACACTTCGAAATTCCGTCAAAATAAATATGAAATAAATTATCATACAGAAAAAATAGTTAGAGCTTAGCGAAGATTTATATACAATGGAGTTTACAAGACTCTTTGAGTGATTTTCGGGCCCGTTTGCTTTGACAGGACTTGTAGATGAATTTTTAACAGCGAACTCTACGAGATGTACAGCGACATCGTCTTGGTCATATAAATGCCAATCAATCGACTCCAGCTGACTCGCCTTTGGTGGCGTTTAGGAGGATTTCAACCAACTGGGAGAAGCGTATTGGTTGTGGCACAGGCCCAGGTCCACAAACCACATGGATTGTTTGTGCCCAAACGAGCAGATTATATTTTTGAAGAATTGCTTTAAACTCACTTTATCTCTACGTTATTTCTAGTATGTTTCTCAGCATTGAAGAAATTGAAGTGTATTATAATTCTAGAACATTTTTCTCTTGTAAATTTTAAATAACATTTTGCGATTCATATAAGCACATGCATATATTTTGTATTATCCCCTTTTTCTTAACATTTCTTTCCGCCTGCAAACGTTTATTTATGTCCCATAGTAGAAGTAATACATTATTCCCACAGAAATAAAAATAACACATTTCCGTTTTCTTACAAAAATTTGCCTTTTCCTGTTAAAAAAAAAATCATCGTCATTTCCTGCAAGCTCGTCCCAACAAAGCCATTGAAAAGTTTGTAGATATCCTAAGAAAAACATGCATCAAGCAGAGCAAGAAACCCTTATACAATAAATCATTAAATGATAGTCATTGGTCCATATCAACCATGGGATGTTCCTTGTTTTTGAATCTCCCCAAAAATCCATTTCGAAAAAAACTGTAACTCATACCGTTTGCAGGAAGTAATGGTTACATCCATGCATCGGAAGTCGAAATATCCTTACAAAGTGAATTGAATTAATATCAATAGATCGCCCGTCGTCATCCGCATCCGCACTATCGAAATCGAACTCGATTCACCCTCGACGCGACGGCTACGGGGTGAAACCTAATTTCGATAAAATTGTATATCAGCCACTATCCCTTTCAAATCTTACAACTATTGACAGTTGACTCTTTGCCGATCAACTTCATTGCTCCCATTGTCCTTTGTAACACATATCCGTAGCCGTACGGCCATCGGCCATTCGGGATGGTATAGCAAGCATGGAGAATTGCGTTAGTTCCGGTTTTTGCACGCATTACTAGTGAACTGGTTCGGCTTGAAAGATTTATTGCGAGCCAGTACTTCCCAGGATTTCTCAAATTTTCAACTTAAGACACTTTGGCCTTCAAGTGACCATTGATTCTAATGATGACACAGCACGCAGTGATAATTTATGGACTATTGTAGTCCTTCGTATTCGGCATCCAACTCCTCGAACAGGTTTAATGAAATCCCACTCTACAAATATGAATAGTAAACTCAAAATTATTATAATTGATGTTCTTTCCGGTTCAGTGTTAATTTATTGTCTTTCGTAATACACCCTTGAGAGGAGTTTCTTTCTTTGGGTATACAAACTGCAACGCCATATCTTCCGCATGCCTGACTTAGTCAGCCCTAGAGATTCGGTTTGACAAAAACACTTGACAATATAATATCATTTGCCATTAAAACGAACATTAAATAACGGCTCGTCACCGGAATAATCCGCATCTTGAATTTCTGGGGTTGAAACCACAATCATTTTGATGTCTTACTTCGGATTTGGACTGGGTTTTTTTTTGCTGTTGAATTTCGAGAATGCCACATAAATCGACATGAAATGGTTATGAGGATGCACATGGATCGGTTTAAAAACTTAAATTATTATGCAGCGTCACTCAACATCCTTGGACCATTAACCATAAAACGGTTAAGGGTGGAATTTTAACGACAACGAGTATACGAAGAACCGTATCGTTAATGGTCACAAAATTTCAACACAACACTTGTTTTGGGATTTTTAATTGAAGACAATTTCATTATTAAACTATATAAAAGCGAGAGACGATTCGAATGATAAATGAAAGAGGGTGTAAAACGGTTTGCATAACAAGGGCGAACTTAATCGCCGAGGAGGGCGAAACTTCATACAGTCAACATTTTTAAATTGTCCAGATCGAGGACCTAGGGTGCACGGCGAGTACTTTCTACAAATGGGGGTTTTGTAAATTATAATTAACGACCACGCCAGAGTCGAAAGCAATGTAAAAAATATGTTCAAAATCTGAAATCTGTTGTTAAAAAAATGCGTCTAGCGATTTATGTTAAACAAGGTCGCAGACTGCGATGAGTGTGAATCACAATTTGTGGACATACTTTTATTCCAGCAAAATATGTGATAAACAGTAACCCTGCAGGATAATGTAGTCAATAGTGGGATGAGCGCGTTCTTCTAGGCGAATTTCGTCAAAAAATAATCACTCTGAGTTAACTATACGAATTTATTGTTTTTCAATCCAGTTGATATAATTTTTGAGGTTAATAAACTAACTGTAGTGTCGGTAGTAAGTAGCTTTAGTTATTTTATTAAGTGGAATGTGCTATACATTCATTTATTTTTAAGCTGTAATAAGCCATAGCAATAGCTCTATATATATTTTTTAAATTATTTTCAAAAAGTCAACTAAAAGTAGGTTTTGACACAGTTTCTGTAGAGTGTCAAATCCTCCTTCATCAGTTAAAAGCAAACACTTAATTAAATCTGAATTATATGGGTGATGTTGGTTTAATTGCAGAAAACTTTTTTCATAAACTTTTCTCACAGTCAATTTTTATTTAATCAGTGGTGTCAAAAAAATAAATGCCAAAATCGGCATTCAGAAGCGAATTAACTCTGAATTAAATTGTTCAATGATACAAATCGAGGCATATACCTACAATTGTTATTTTATTATTTCATTGCTAAATTTTGTATGTATGTATATAGTTAGGTTTTGTGCATTAACACAAAAAAAAATCAGTGTTTTCCATATTTTAACAAATTTCCGAAAAAATATGATCATGACATCTGCGTAATACTATTTGCTTAAATCATAATGTCGTTCTTATCTCATGCACACAACATTGCAGAGAAAAATGTCAGAAATAATCAAATATTTCTACCAAATGAATAATGTTATAAGAATTGCTAGGCTTATTGCCTTAATTCATTGATTAGCTATTAATTTTTTAAGTCTTAATTAAAATGACATTTTCGAATTTGACGTGAGTTAGCTAAGACACTGCTAATTAATGGATTATTGGAATCTAATGAATAAGGCTGAAAGCGTTTATAATAAACACTTTTTAAGTATTATTCAGAATGTGAACAAGACAAGTTCGTTGCCATACACTACACAATCAAATATTACTGACTGATTTTCTTACATAGATATTGAAACAAAAAATTGATTTATTGATCTTGACACAACCAAATATTTTTTTGTTTTAGTTTTTTAAATATATACTTACAAAACCTCCTTTCGAAGCTGTCAAATACTTTTTCATTGAGGGTTTTAGAGGAACGTTGAATAATATCGAAACCTGAGACATACAACCGAAATATACCAGTTTATACCACTTTTATTTTTATTCAGAATTCGTGTAATTTACTTTGCTTTCTTTTATTTTGCTGAGATAGGTGTTTGTAAGTGACAACACAGAATCCTTGCAGCTAAATATAAAGCTAATGTAAGTATAATTTCGCATAATTCACTCCAGTTAATTTGGATATCCATTCCCTAGAAGTTTGCATAATCGTCCTCTGTGCATTCGCATATGTATATAATATGTATGCATTCTACATAAGTACATATTCGCATTTTGTTCTTCCATGTGGGTTTTAGCGAATTGTCGATTGTTCTTGTAATTTGTTACCCTATGACTGAAAGGTAATTGAGGGGAGTGAGGGGAGCCAGAGTATAGTAGAATATAGACACTTTTAGTGAGCGGCTATTAGAAGATACCAAATATTCCGGTTTTTAGGTCTCTGTCACAATATGTCATTCTGAAGTGTTTTGCTGAGCATTCGTCTACTTTACTTTGCTGATCTGTTTAAGTCAAACCTATTGATTTTATTGTGTTATAGATTTGAAACATAAGATTTATTGGAATAATTGTTTACAATTTTGGCAAGTTCGTTGACCTACATATGGATACAAATCAGAACGAATCAAAAGTGTGCCCAATATATCGGTTGCAATAATTTGGCATATAGATACCTAACATAATCTACATTTTCTTAAATTCATTTTTAAAATCCTACTCACACCTACCAAAATGTTATTATTCAAGAAAAGAAAACATTTTAATAGGTACAACACCTCAAAGTTTCCAAACACCTCCCACTTTACTTCCCAGATCAACCACCAGATGTCAAATACGTCTGTCCAATCGATGACATATCTCAGGGCGTATGTATTTTTTCTATCAAATGACGAGTGCGTCAAATAAGTGTTTATTTTTTTAGTTTATTTTTCAAGTTTTCCCTACAAATTAAAAATCAAATATCCGTAAGTAGTAATAATTAACAATGTGCTGAAACAGTGATAGTTGAAAATACCCCAAAAAACCTATGTTCAAGTGACTTCTTTGAGTTCAAATCCATCATCTGCTTCGAATTCTGCCCACACTCCGCCATCTTTGGAGATGTCGATATTGAAAAATAAAAATATATTTTCAGTGTAAATTTCGTGTATTTACGATAGTTCTCTAGCGTTAAAGTGTTCAATTATATGTTCTAAACATTTCACCAACAATTGAGATACAGTGCAATTTTATGCCACTTAGGTGACATACATTCCAGTCGAACCGGAAATTTATTCCATATAAGGGACGATATTTTCTTCCTATAGAAGTGTGGATGCAGCGTATTGTATAAAGTATAAACAAGAATTCTTTATCGTTTGCCACTCAATAAATATGCTGTGCAATATTTGGAATAAGTCTAATCTAAACGAGTTTGCAACGAACGAAGAAGAACTGATAGTATAGTGCTCCTCCTCGTATTGGATAAGATATGTTCTTGTTGTTGTTGGTGTGGTCATAAAATAGTACACAATAAAAGTTGGATCTCTGAGACAACTCGAAATTAATGTACCTAGTTTTTTTTTTTAATTTGTGCTGATTTCTTGGGTGAGACCGAAAGTTAGGTCATACACGTTCATATTAATCAAAACGCTATATTATTTTGCATTGCGTGTAGTGTACATAAAATTACCTCATAATTTTATTTTTAGGGAGCAGATTTCCGTTTATACCGTAACGAGGGCAGAGGCAGAGGGGTTTTTGATGATTGCCCTCTATTGATTTCATATCAAAGTGGCTTCACATAATCTGAAGTGCTCCATTTATATGTATTGAGCATTAAAACCTCTTTAAAAATGTTTTAATGGAAGGCTCTATGCTGTACGTAATCTTTTTAAAGATAAACTACCGCAATGTTTACTTTTACTTGGGTTTCATAGCATACAGACACAGCAAAGGCACCCATCACTCATTCAAAGAAAACTATACTCTTGCTTCTCGGCAAGGTTACACTGAACGAATTTTTTATTGACTCACGCGAATTATGTTTGTTTTCATTTTAGCTGCTGAAAAGAGAGATAAAGAGCAAATAATATTTATAATCTGCTTACACAATTTACTGAAGCTTCTATGCTGATATGCTTCTAATAATCAGATTTCTGGCGCTATATAAGTTGGTAGTCTTAAAATTGCTTGTTTCCAGGTGGCTGTGTGATCAAGCTACATTTTGGTTTGGATGGTTTCGTCAGCAGTAAAAAAATGATTAACTACTGATCCTCAATGTAGTTGGTCGCGATATTCAAAAATAAACACATCCAAAACTAAGAGTGGAAACACATTGAGTAGTTTCACTGAACCTGAGGATGGCATATCAGCTGATGGCTCAGTAGTCCAGCACAGGATTCACTGCGTGATAATCGGTTAAGTATCGTGTGCTAAAAGAGAGCATCAAGAGCTTTAGAAATCTATTTCTCCTAAAAATCTGACAAGACTTTTATTGCACTATGCAAAGCGCCCTTGAAAACCAGATACGAACTGTAAACTTAACTCAATACGCATTACTCACTTGACGAGCTGTATTGTGCAGACCAACGACAATAACAATAAACTTATTAAACGATTTACATTAGAGCCGATAGTCTCTGCAGCTAGTGCTCTTTAATTAATATTAGCCTAATAATTTCTGTAATTATTTTGTTAATAATAAATAATAATAATAATAATAAACGATTTTAATGTTGGAAAACACATAAATTGTTACATTTAAGTGTGTGGCACAAATCATGAGTTCACATTGCTTGATGTAGTATCGTCTAGCCACACGCAGGTTTCTGTTTTCTATTAAAGACTACTTTTCCGCAACTGTTGATCGTAGCATTTATATCATTGCTCGCAAGAAGATACTTGTTCCTTCTAGGTGACCTCTCTTCCTTATTTTTACAAGTGCTGGTTTTGACGTGGTGGGCAGCACACCTACTCTCTCTCGCTCGAAGGAGAGATGTAAACCGTTTTTATGTTGTTTGTTCCTTGTTCTGTCTGCGATCCAATCAGGCAACCCACTGACGAAAGCGTTATGCCTTTAACATGCCTATAGAAAAGCAAAAGCCAAATCTTTGAAGGTACCTATCTCAAGTTATTTAGTTCCACAGATGATTTAAATGAAAAACTATCGCGGCCAGTCCTCGAAAAAGAAGCGCCCAAATTCATCATCATCATCATCATCATCATCAGCGCCCAAATTCATGGTTGTAAAATCACCAATATTGTCGGTGGATCAGTAGCCCCTTCATTGACTGTACAACGCGTTCCCTCTAAAATCCTCAAACCATTCATCGTTATTTAAATTTAAATATATGCTTATCGTGACACTTTTCAATACGACAGCAGTGCAGTTTTTTTTTTAATTTATTTAGGTATTTTGCAAAAAAAAAAAAAAACTCCTAACAATGACAACTCAGAGAAAAATAAGAGAAAAAAAGTATCGCCTCGACTCGACCACTTCTGGCCAGTTTACCATTGCCACTCGCGCTATTCGCTAATCATTACGCTCCACACACTCCAACTCGCTATAATGATGATGAAAGTTCGTCATAACAAAAAAAGCAAACCGTAGCAAAGCAACATATTTTTTTTTTGTTTTCATATGTTTTTGTGTGTTTTATTCATCACAAAGCAAAACGAGAACCTATTCACCGCCACCACACAAATTTGTGCTCGGTTTTTCGAAAAGTGAGAGAATTATATTCGTTTAGTCGACCCGAAGACTTCCACTCCTCGACGTGTGTGCGTGTAAATTTTTATAACAAACATTTGATTTGCTTCGAGAAACCACATACAGGACTCTCGTTCGATTGCATCCAAAAAAAGAATAGCTCCTCGTACTAAATGTTTACAAAACGCAGTGTCTCTCGATAGTAAACAATTGAAGAAATAGACTGAACTAGTGGATTATAACAGATATTCTGACGCAGGCGTGAAAATTTGAAAAGAAAAAAAAAAAAAAAACTTTCAACCGTAGGGAGGGTGTGCTGCTATTTGGAATACCAATACCATACAATTCGAAAAGAGAAAAATCCATCTCGTCTGTGATAGTGCCAAGAAAAAATTAATTTATTGATTTTATTTTATTTCCAAAGCAAATTTTATTTCGAAATTCCTTAATTGGTGTACAATTGTACATGTGCTGTGCATAAGAGTGTGCAAGTGGAATGTGTGTTTGTTAAACTTCATCATCGCATCTGCGGAATATTGAACGAGTCCCCGCACTCACTACTGGTATGTGCATACATCGAATCTTTTATACTTTTATATTCGTATGGCATTCGTATAAATTGTTGAATGACACCTAAACGAATAATATAATTGCTGCTATTGGGTTCCATTTCAGATTTAAATATTGTTGTAGTTCTGTTTATTAATACTCTTTGTGGAACACAAGTGGGTGGGTCATTTTCGAAAAACCAATTTTGTACAGAGTATCTATCGTTGCTATATCTAATGCCGAACGTGGGCTGTGCATCCGTTGTTTAACTGGTATTTAGTGGAGCCGACTCTAAAATTACAAGCAACCTGTTCTTCGATTGCATTACGAGGCGGAGAACATACGTAATACGACGTACCGCATAATAATAATTGTAACAATCACGCTTCAAGAAATCTCCAATCGCACCAGATTTGGAGAACGCACGACTCACATGTAAATTGTGATGATTAAGTGAAATTCCACAGAAGCTTTTGTTATGCTCGAAAATTAGTCATTGTATACATTGCACACTCACATAGAGGGCTAGGGAAATACTTGGGTCTCGGTCATCTTGATACTTTTTCTTTACGTTGCTCTTGTCGTCGTCGTCGTCGTCGTTCTACTTCTAGTTAATTTAATTCAATTACGTCAGAGTGAGCAGAGCGCGTCTGTGGATTAACATTTTTTCTGCTGAATATCTTTCGGTTTGATATTTATTTTATTTATCCCACTGACTAATATTGTGCTTGTTGTATTTATGTCCTGCGGACGGATGATCTGTTAAGCTCTTTTTTTCTGATTATATCTCGCCTGAGAGGTACATTTTTTTTGTGCTACGAAAAAACGACAAAAAAAAAACAAGAAACAATATCAAAACATCAAAATTACCATATAGCCACCACACACCGATAAAAATAGACGTCAAGGTAAACAAATAGGTATAAGACAACACGGCGTATCTAAAACTGACGGCGACTGACGAGTGATTCATTTGGCTGCCGATTGAATTGGTAGAATTTGGCAGCAAATCATATCCAATAGGTAACACAAATAATACATTTATTATAGGTAGGTTGTCGCTACGATTTTATTTATCTCTTTGATCTAACACAGTTGGCGCCTTATCAAAGTGTTTATAGTTTCCGTGGAGAAGATTTGAATTTTTCATTAGATCTCGCATAAGTTTGTTGAAAATTAATATTTTATTTGAGATTTACATCATGGCTATAGTCGCACTGAAGGTTTGGGGAGCGGGTTTGAGGCGCGCGTTTGGGGGAGAAGTGCAAGATAAATCTCACGTGCAATGATTTCATGCCAAAGTTATAAAAATAGCTATAATGGCTGTGTCTGGTTAGTCATGGTCTAAGTGAGTTTTGTATAAACTTTCGATTTGCCAAACACTTGCAATTTTCTGTCTATAGCTTTACATTATTTATTCAGCTTATTTTGAATTTCTATTGTATAAACCTGAATGAAATTTATTTCGGTGCACAATCATGAGTAACAATTCTGACCATGATGAGGTAATGAATCAATATCGGCAATTGTTGCTTCGTTACTTTCTTTGTTGTTGTGCGGAGAGCCGCCAAAAATGTCAGACACAAATATACTGGTCCTTTTGTATAATAAGGCAAAGAACCACTGCAACTTCTAATAGACAACATTTAAGTATATTAAGGGGACATAAGATGTCAACATTCATCTCAAAGGCACCGTAAGTTTATTATATCTACCACCGGAAACGAGTATTGAGATGTCACATATTCATGTGACGCGGAATTCAGACAAACTTTGTAAAGCTTCACTCACATGAGACGCCAATTGCAAAAAGGCGAAAAGAGTTGAGATAGCATTAAGCGTAACTTCGCTACAGTCTTAAATATACTATTTATATACATAATAGGTACATATGCAATACATACTTCATCGCTACCGCTGCTTCATCATTAGACCCGTCATTAATAAACAAATTTGGGCAAGTCAATTAAGCAGAAAGCGACAGACAGCGTACATAAATATTAGGTTATAATGAAAATGATATAGCTACCGTAGAACTCTTGGAATATGTACCTACGAAATGTGCCCATTATCAACCTGCCCAAAAACACCAATATTAAGCTCTGTCTAGTTGTGGAGCCATCGGTGAAGATTGGATTACAACTCCTCGCTACGTCAGCTGGTGTATCCGTAAGGTAAGGATGGTTGATTAATATTCTCGCTGTGTTATTAGAACTTTAACAAGAAGGATGATCTTCCGTATACATATTGTGTCAAAACATCTATAACAGCGCATCAGACGTGCTAAGCAAGTCCGAGACAACCCATTAATTAATACACATAAGAGGGAGAGCCTATACTGGTGGACTACACTGAGCGAGGAGTCCCAGGTACAGCCCCCCGGACACAATTTACACTTTTAGGGTTTTCTCCACTGTATCACCTCTCGCCAATGTCTAAAAAACATAGGTTAGTACTAGTAATTCAATTGTCCACAGTAATCACATCTATTCAGCCCTGCGGAAATTATTGGCCCCTTTCAAACATGTCAAAAATAAATAAATTCGTCTGATGTCGCAGATACAGGCCGCCCAGGCCCAATACTTTAATTAATGAGTTGAAAAGAAAATGTTTTCCCAAGGCAGTTCGTCTCAAAATTACGCCAAATGTATGGTATAAATCTGACGGCAGTAGTTTTCTTGCAACCTTAGAGAGGTAGTTGATTTCCGAGACCCAGTGCATTTTCTCCCAAAATTGGGTTGAAATTTATATAAAAAAGTTGCTGTAAGCCGGATGCTTTGCCCATGCCTATGATTTCTATTGATTAAATAATGAAGAAATAATAAAAATTCATACATATTTTACAACTTTAGCTCCCATAAGTGTCGAGAAATAGCGTTTGCAGTATTTTTTTGTACGGGAAGGCTCAATCATGTCTTTAGTTGGTCAACAAAACATAATCTCGTTAGTTTTATAGTTTTGCGAGGAATTTTTATATCCATACCACATTTTCTTTACCACCCAATAAAGGTCTATTTATCAAATTTCAAGGCTAAAAAAAAACAAAAAATAAATAGTTGGCGCAATAGGCGTGTTCCTAGTTTCCTAGCTAGGCCTAGCTTCTCGCAACCATTCGTTTGTGTGAGTTTTCAAGGCTAACTCTGGTATAAATGTCAAGATTATAGTGTAATTTTCAGATTTGTTCCGAGCCATCTATCAGAAAACTTTTCACTTCATAAGAAATATATTCAGCTAAATCGAGGAAAAGCTTTTGCACGCCTCTTTGTCCAATTTTGACCAAAGTTAAAAGCAACACTCCCAGGCCAATCTATCTAATCTATATTGTCTGGAAACTTGAGCTGAATCGTTTTGGTGGTTTTCGATAAAGTATTTAATGCCGTTTTTTTTTTAAATTTTGAAATCGAATACAACCGATTGAAGGCGCGACTGACTGACGCGACGCCCCATCGGTCTAATTTTTGATTAACCCATTATTCTCTGGTGAACAAATGTTGAGCAACCACAACTAAGCTCAAACGTTGGTAAATGTACTTAATTATTTAGGTGGCGCTACAGTCCGGGGTGGACCTGGGCCTCAACCAGTACCCCTTTCCAGTTAGTACGATATTTGGCTAACTGTCTCCAGTTGCGCACTCCAAGTTGGTTGAGGTACCCTTCCACTTGCGCGCGCCACCTAAGGCAAGGTATTTTTCTGTTGTCTCGCGTTTTCCCTCCGGGTTGGAATCGAAGATTCTTCGAGCCAGAGCGTTTGTGTCCATTCGCTCTACATGTTCCAGCCATCTTGGACGACTGATGCGTACTTTTCTGACGAGGTCGATGTCGCTGTACAGCTCATAGAGTTCGCTGTTAAATCTTCTCCTCCAAAGTCCGTCAACGCAAACGGGTCCGAAAATCACTCGAAGAATTTTGCGTTCGAAGCAACCAAGGAGATCATCAACCGCCTTTGATAACGTCCATGATTCTGCGCCATAAAGCAGGACTGGGATGATGACGGTCTTATATAGAGTCTCCTTGCTGTTTCTCGACAATTCCTTAGTAATCAATTGCCTACTTAGGCCGAAGTAACAAAGGTTGGAAAGTGTAATTTTTCGCTTGATTTCTGATGTGATGTCATTCTCAGAGTTAATAGCGCAGCCTAGTAAGACGAAGCCCCTAACAACCTCAAAGTTGAAGCTGTCTATCGTGACGTTCTGTCCGATTCGTCGATGCTGTGTGTCATTTCTCCTTGTCCTTGTAATATTTTTTTTAATAAATACGTCAATTTCTAGTAAACTATACTTTTGAACACCGAATGCAGTTCTGATGTCGAAGTTCCTTTCTGTACATATTTTGTTTTGTTCTCATTCACTCTTCCTGTTATGCCACTGTCTGTAGCTACATATAATTATTTCACAAAATATTGTTCCTCTGTTGAATTACATCAATATAATGCATATAATCTGAGTTGATTCATAATTAACGCGCTATTTGTGGCATCATACTATTTATAGCGTTTTTCAATCTTGGAACTATGGACTATTACCCATCGTGCTTCCGGTGAAAAATAATGTGTCATCGACTACAACTACATAATAAATTATGTCGGAATTTTGATGTTCAGGCAGATAGTATGTTAATTATTATGTTATGCACTCTTGAATCTTTTCTATTCGTCATACACTCATACCATGTGCTCATTTAAAACACAGGGCGCTTAACTATTTAAAAGACCTTGCATACGTCACAGTTGAGTTTAAGAGAACCGCTACACGCATACATAATTTCGCGAAATGTTCGCCAAGCCGTGATCTTTCTCTGAATTATAGATTCCATGCCATGTGACTTTAAATTTTGACCGAGTATAATCGTTAGTGAGTACGATAAACGAGTTCCTTATGTCAGAATGTCACACACTCAAACTAAGCCTTATTCCGACAAAAGTCAAAAGCAACATTGAGGTGCATTTATACTTTATCGACGTCTTCGTTCTGTCGGACAATGAAATATCGAGATATAAAACAGCCAACACATTTACCAATCCTTGCCAGTGCCCACTATACATTCCAAATACTGCAAACATTGGAAATAGGCTCAGCCCAACACCTCCCCACACACGTCATATAATATTGGCGCCAGACAGACGGGTTCCAGGATTTTCATAGAATTTACAAAAAAATCACATCTCTACATAGAGTAACTACGAATATGTGACAAAACCCGGTTGTCTTTGATCAAGAGAAATCGGTGCCAATTCCTTCTTCACCTCGCATTACTTTGCACAAGTAAAATGTATTTCTCCTTCGAAGCTTCCTTCGCTCCATACACATTTTTTCAAATAAAACTAAATTCCTACATAAAGCTTTGCTACACAAATAGTACAAGAGTAAAACGTAAGTGATGCATTTCAAATTGAAATTGAAATTGAAACTGAAACACAATCCATGCTCGAGTACTGGCTAAGTACTAAGTCAATTGTTTGCCCCTTTTCCATCTAATGAGCAACATTAAAAAAAATAATACAAATTAATAAAGAACCAACTAAAGTGTATTATCTAATGTATGAGATACATTTTAATGAAATAGTACAGTTGTTGTGATGTCGCGTATGTGAATAGAGGTTGTTAAGAGATTTACAATAATTGGCTTCACTGTACTTTGAAGAAGATACTCATCTTAACGAAGGCATTGTGTGTGGTTTTCTAAGTAATCACGTGACAAAGAAGTAGCAACCCCTGTGCGTGTTACAGATGGTTCATTTTCTTATGTAAATAGAACAGAAAAAACATAATATCTGATTTTGTGAAAATTGCGTAGTCGTATAAGTTTAATATTGCAGTGTCAAAAAAATAAATTGACGCTACACATGCAGCTGCTGTGTTATGATTTCAACAGAGAGTACCTTACATTTTTGTGTTGAGGGTTTAACTGGGCAACGTTATCAAACAGTTGACAAGTAGCTCCCAATTGCAATTAAAAGCGATTGTCACTTAGTTCACACAAATGGCGCCCAACACGAGGTGGTTTTTTTTTCAACGAATGTCATCAACGTTTTGTGTGCGTCACTACTCATTTTGTCAGATGAACACCAACTGTTTGCTTTTGACATACCGTCATGGTTTGGTTAATTGGAATAGAGTCCAATGGGACATAAAATATGAGAAGAATATTGAGAAAAGGCAACATGCCAGCTAATTTTCTCCAATTCCTCGCCTTTTCTGGCCGTTCCTAGAAAGCCACATTATTTTCAATGCAATTTTATTACTATATACGAATTATATTGACACCATCAGCAAAGTGAAACAACTCGTCACTCGTAAGTCTTATGGATAAAATTAATAAGCTATGAAAGTTATATAAATATACTCAATGGGCCTTACCAATAATTATTTTTAGTCTTCAACTTAAATATTTTGACGGTCAAAATGGATAATTTTATATGGAAATGTTCGTCATTGTGACTTCGTACAAGTTAGTCTGGGCACTAAAAATGATTATAAGTACGGCGGAATGAAACTTATAATTGCAGTCCTTACATTTTGCAATTGTGACTTATCTCTTTTGACAATATGAAGCATTTTCGCATTCCAATTTACATTTGTGTAAACAACATGAAACTTGTCGTTTGTTTCGAACATCTCTCAATTAAAAAAAAAAAGCTAAAGTTATTGCGCGGTACTAATAATCATTTTTAGTCTCCAGACTTTTACGAAATCACAATAGCAAAAATTGTCACAAAAAATGTTCTATTGTGATAGGCAACATATTTAAGTTGGAGGTTAAAAATGGTTAATGGTAAGGCCCATGTTTTCGTACGAAATTTTGCTGTCTTGTTTGTGGCTTCTCATGTCTAATTCGTAGACGTGGTTGTGGGTCCAGTGGGTAGTGTAGTGGACTACTGATCAATGGTCTCAGTTTAGATCCCCAGAAAAACACAAATTGTTTGTCTTAAGGTTTTTTTTTTATAACTCACGAGTAAGCTTCTCAATCCAGTAAGTTTTTGCTATTTTTGGGTCGAATGGAAGGGAACTACACACATAGGTGTGTTTTATGGAACACCTATCGCAATAAAGCAAAGTAAATTAGACGTATGCTAAATAAAACAGTTCAGAGTATTGCGGGATTTAGGATAAAGTGGGTAAAACTGGTATATTTTTGTTGTATGTGTCGGCTTTGGTTCTCCTAGTACAATTTCGCTTT
Organism: Cheilosia scutellata; assembly: GCA_955612985.1. Taxonomy (NCBI): domain Eukaryota; kingdom Metazoa; phylum Arthropoda; class Insecta; order Diptera; family Syrphidae; genus Cheilosia; species Cheilosia scutellata. The sequence continues at coordinate 22,873,734 of OY015311.1, forward strand.
AAAAGAATGGCACTGAAAGCAGTTGATCCAGTAGAGTCATAAACCATCTACCAGACTGGTGAACATGTACTATAGACTGTCAAGTGACTTCCTCTTGGGAAGGTTACTTCCTCACCTATGGACTTCCTCACCTATAGTACGAGTCTCGAAAGTGACATGCATATTGTAGTTGTTGCAATTACGTGCAAGTTTCTACTTTACTTTGCTGGGACTAATTCACATAAGAGCGACCAACTACTTACAAACAAACGAATATTCGCAAGATTTGACAGTTCGTTTGCATTAAGGCCGTGTGTCAATTGGGCTGAATAATTATCCTCGGATAATTTTCTGACACCTATGAAAGTGTTGAAAGAGAAGTTCGCCAAACTCAAATCATTTATCGAAAGATTTTACGCTATTAATTGATTGAAATTCAGTACATTATTTTTTCTTCAACATTCTAGCAAAACTCAAGCAAAAGAAAATGTCAAAAAATTAGGCTATAGGAAAGATGACGTTAATACCATGGTTTATAAGTGTATACGGTCTTTGTAGGTGTATTGGTTCATGAGTTATAGGGGCGTGGCACCTCCCATACAAAAAATGCATTCAAAATGTTATATCTCGAAAACCACCTATTCGATAGAGTTCAAATTTACATACAGTCACGTATTGGCCCAGGAGTATTCCTGTGATGATAGGTCAAAATTGGACAAAGAGGCGTGGCACCGCCCATACAACAAAAACATTAAAAATCCTTTATTTCGAAAACCACCGAATCGATTGAGTTACAATTTTTGGACAAACTTAGGTGTTGGCCTGGGAGTGTTCAGTTTTCTTCGACAGTCATGGGAACCAACGTTCTTAAAATTTGTAACATTGATATGCATTGTCCTGATAGACAAGAATACTATCTAGGCAATACGATTCCTGGACACATAAAAAATGTAGTGTACAGAGCATTACAATATAATAATGGTCTTTCGTAAAATGCGAGAAATGAGAATAAATCAATTTGCTGGAATTTTCTTTCTGCTGAAAGACAGCAATACGAACAAAACAAAAAAAGAATCATGAAAATCGGCCCAGTGGTTATCGAGATATAACGTCATCGAGTTTCACCCCATAGAAGATGTTTTTTTGTATAGGAGGTATAAGATTTTGAATGTTATTCTTTGTATGGGCGGTGTCACGCCCCTTTGTCCAATATTGACCAATCTTCACAAAAACCATACATAGACCAATACCAAAGATGTTTGAAAGTTTGGTTAGAACTGCCCAAACTCTCTGAGCATAACCCTAATGATTTTCTGAGTTTTTCTGAGGGAAGTATCCTCTGTTCAAAGACCGCTTTCTTATGCAATAAAATAACACGCTTTTCTCCGAGTTATTTGGTGAATTTTGTAAATATCTTTTAAAAAATAAACTAACTGATGTGTTTATAAAGTTTATAAACAAGTCGCTAAGTGAGAAATCAAGTGTTTTGAGTCTTGGCTATGATCTTCCTAAATACGTTTGAAGAAATGTTTAGTAGTAGATGAATTTGGTGAACCTCCACAAAAACCTCGAATGCTCGATTTAAACACTCATTTCAATAACCTTTATGTAGAAATAAAGAACAATATTATAAGGCAAGATATAAATCACGTTTACACGCAATTATTTTTTTGGATTTATTCAACAAATCGAAATATGAAAGTTTTGCTTGTCCTGTACTCTTTCTGTTACAGGACAAGCAAACTTTGGAACTCGCTTCCTGGGGATATATTTCCAGAAGTATACAATTTGCAGCAATTTAAGTGCATAACTAACATTCATCTGCAAGCATCTCGGGGCGCTGTTGAAGCGTTATAGGTTCGCCTTTCCCGAGAGAAGTATTTAAAAAAAAAACCAGTAAGACAATTATCTTCGACTATGCCGAAGCTCAAATACCCGGTACTATATTAGGCGTATTTTTTGGGAAGTGAGTATAACAAAATCAAAAGTGAGTATAACCGTTTTGCATGTAAAACCAAAAGTGGGTATAACAAAACCAAAAGTGAGTATACCAGTTTTGCATGTAAAAGTAAAAGTGAACTAGCTATAGATTTCCAAAAAATACGCCTATTATTGTAAAATAAAAAAATATTTTAGTATTAAAAAATTATATATTTGTATGGGAGGTATGGGTAGTTTTTATTCGATCAAGCTCTTTTTTTGTCAAAAAATTTTAAATATTATTAAAACAATACGTGCAAAGTTTAAACTTGCTATCTTTACTGTAGCTATTTAAATTTAATTTTTAACATAAAAAGCTATATAAATCTGATACTTTTGTATGGGAGGTAGTAGTAGTTTTCATCCGATCTTGCTCATCTTCGAACTTAGCCTCAGTCTGGTGGATAAAAGCTTACGTACCAAATTTCAAGTCGATAGCTCTTAAATTACGGCCGTAATCGTGCGGACAGACAGACAGACGGACAGACAGACGGACAGACAGACGGACATCGCTAGATCGACTAAGAAAGTGATGCTGATCAATAATATATATAGTTTGTCATACCTACAACGCCTCCTTATGGGCGTTACAAATGGAATGACAAAGTGAATATACCCTCACCACAGTGTGGTACCGGGTATAAAAAGATGAAAAAATAACTTCATTAATTTAATTTCTTCCTGGGGTCTCATCGCGTAACTTTTCGGACGATCATCGTCTCGACGATTGAACAAAACGACGTCGTTTTAAGTTAGCTTCATGTAACAACACAATCGCGTCGTTCAATCGAATCGTCCATCGTTTTCGTTTTGAACAGTTTGAGCAGGGCTGTAAACAAACTGTGACAACTGGAAACCAATAAAAATATAATTTGTGTGTGTTGTTGTCTTTTATGTGGAAATGTATGTATAGGTAAAAAGGTAAACATTTTTCGTTGCAGCAAAAATTTTATTGATAGGGGTTGTAAAATAAGAGAAAATTGGTGAATGCATTTTTCAAAAACCATTTAATGAATGCAATTCTATGATTGTGTACTCCAACAAGGGTGTGATGTGAACTTTCTAGTGTACCAATTTTGATTAACTAAAATGAAGAAAATGGATATTTTTTCTATATTTTTACATTTCACCACACTAATGCAAAATGGAGTGTACTATTTGTCGAAATTATGAAAAATTTGATTGAAGTAATATTCTTTAACATTTGTTTTGCTTTTAAAAACCCTAAATGGAAACAAAATATAGTAAAAACGATGAAACGATTGCCAAAGAGCCATCGTTCAATCGAATCGTTTCGACGACGCTACTTGACAGTTAAATTGTTTACGTGAAGCAACAAGAAACGATGATCATTCAATCGTTTCGACGATCATCGTTTTTTGGTTGTTACACGAAGTAGCAGCATCGTCGAGACGACGTCGTTGGATCGTTTTAGCCTTACGCGATGAGACCCCTGGAGTTTTCGATTTTATGGCTTTAAACAATTATTTAAAGCAGCGGTTCCCAATCTTTTTTGGTCGCGGAGCACTTTTCAGGAGATAAATTGCTCGCGGAGCACTTCGCTGTCCGTACCCCATTTTTCGCAGTCGCAGTTATGGAAAAGGCAGTAATTTTATTAAATTGAAGAAATAAGTAAAACTTATGTGACTTTTTTGTTTATAAATCGTTTGGTTGTAGTGGTCTTTAAGTCCAAATGAAACAGTATTTTTTGTTCACTGCATTTCGGACATGACATCATCATACAAATATAGATCCACTTCTTCACCTGATAATGTCCATACACATGGACGACCTTAATGAGCAAAATATACTGTAGGTAATATTTCTATTAGAAATAGTCTCCAAAAGAACGAGTGGTTATCGGTTTAAATAAGTAAAGATAAAATATTTTTAACATTTTAATAAATATTTAAATTTAGTAGGTAGGTACCTAGATATTTTAACAAAATAATTCAAAACCCTTTTAACTCATATTCCAGTCGGTCACAGAATAACAAAAACTTTAGGGTTCCAGTTTCCAAAACTTATAAAAAAAATGCCAATATTTAGTCTTTATTTTTTTAAAATGGATTTAAAATCTTTCCTGAAAATAATGGTGGTAGATACGATGTAGTGTTCCAGACCTGGTTAATATTTTCGAAAAGCTCTTCATCATCTCTTGATTTTTATGCTTTTAAAGCTCTTGCGACGTCGGGCAACTAGTTCTTTATTGTCGGGACTTTGCGTGGGCCAATCCAAAACATAATATTGATATCCGTAAGCCTTTGCTTCACTACGGCGGAGTATTCTAAGGATCGTTGTCGTGTTGGAAATCATGTATGACATGTATGGAAAAAAAGGATTTTCTCTAATATGCTCTTACAAGCGTGTTGATAAAGGGTCGACCCTTATACGAACTAATGGACCAACACCGAACTAAGCACCGCAGACCATTACTTTCCCTCCTTCATGCTTTATGGTCTGAAGCGTGTACTTTGGGTGCAATTCTTTGTTGAAGAACGTCTTACATACATTTTTCTGTCGGATCCAAATAAATTAAAATAAATATACAATTTCCAAAATTTCAATTATATTTGGAAGTGGCATATGACGTTTTTCTGAAATATGCATCCACAAAAATGTTGTTCTACTAAACGGCGAAGTAAGGTCCTGGGCGAGACTACTTAATGGATTTTAGGATCAACAGTCTCCCTAACTTTTATGGATATCGAAATTGGCTGGCTTTACTTGTCCGACAAATCTAAGTGTCTTCCTTTAGAGAAGTTTGCATCCAATCTCCCTTTCTTCTCTTTTTTGCTTAGAAACTTGAATTGCGCCTAAAACAAGCTTCGTAGAACACAAATCAACCAAAATCTTTTTGCTATCAACGGCATTGATTCGTTTCTATAGTTCTGTAGTACACGATTTATATCTTTACCCATTTTTGTATTGTGTAGGTAATCAATACACGTGAACAAAATGACAAAGTTGTAGAAGTACAAAATTGACCAGCCTAGCGGAATTTTCATATTTTTTCGCATCTTTCCGCGGAGCACTTAGATATTCATGGCGGAGCACCACTTTGGGAAACTCGGATTTAAAGGTTTTGTATACCTACTACATCTTCCTTTCGACATTTTGATATTTTTCGACTTGCCATTTAAAATTATTCACGCCACGCCACTGATGTATATACCTAGATTTATAAAGATTCTAATGTTCTCCTTAAAATTATCATCATTTAAGTTCCATTCCACAGAATCAATTCCTTTGTTAGTTACACACATTTACACTAGTGTGTTTATAGGTTTGTTTTGATTTAACGTCTACCTCAGCAAACCAAAGTAAAGTAGACAAATCCTTAGTAAATCTATTTACAGTGACTTGCTCCCAATCAGCCTGAAGGTCTGCAAGGAATTGCGATACATATCCCACGATGTCTACTTACGCATTTGGAATTTACTTGATTTGAGTTAATCGCTTAAGGTGCTGTTTGACTGTTCACGTAGACGTTATAATTTCTATTACAGTTAGACGCCTGGAAAATGGTTCAGTAGTCTGCCAGTCGGTGACTGGCTGATACTTTTAAGAAGACTCCTGATACTCTTCAGACAGTCGTAAATTTGATTTCTTTAAATTTAAACAGATGCGTTGCTAGCGTCGAAAATAAACGAAATCTATTAGATCAATTAATCTTGACTACATTATAGAAAATGGAATCACCACGTTGATTCTGGGTAAATTGAAGTTACATAAGAAGAAAAAACGGATAAGTTCTAAATTGTGCGAACGAGCGATTTAATAAGTACTAATTGTGTAGGTAGGTGGGAGATTTTGCCATAGGGGATTTAGTCCCGGGAGATTTTAGAAAAGGAGATTAAAAAAATTAAAGATTATGTCCAATAAGGGATTTGGGAAAAAAAGATAACGTAGGGACCCCTGATAGTAATTGTGTTTTGCGGGGATCGAACATGGGACACCTAGCACCGTAGTGCTAACTTTGGACGATAATACATAACGTGACCGTCAATCAAAAGAAAATCCCTAGCATTGATCTTGCGAAAGTTGACATTTTACCACTTTCTTCAACCACGTGATTTTTCTGTAAATATGTTGCACTTATAAATATTTCTTGTGAAATAATTTTGTATGTAAACACAAGAGAAATACTAGAAATAAGACACCGGTGCAGTATTTACCATCTTATTAAGTGATTAATATCTATAGACGTAATACCCTATTCACACCAACCCGCAAACATAGTTTTCGTCAAAAAAGTTTAGAAAACTCGTGGATGCATTCACACCGAACACCAACTCGTTTTCGTTTGACGTTTCAATATTAGCTGTGAAACTAGCTATGCAATTTTTGTGGCGACTAGACTTTTATTTTAGTTACTAAACTTCGCTCGTATTGACATAATCACCCCTATTGTCGTCGTCGTTTACGACTCTAAAAAAAAACGACACGACTGTTTGGTATTGGCGACTGAAAGTAAACGACTTTTGTCGCGGTGACGATCGACAAATGGCGTCTGAAATGTCAAAAAATGTGGATTGTATTTTTCGACGACGATCGTCGGTAGATATTACGTGAGGCGTTTTGTGACGACGTTTGTCGTGGAAATGATACATTTCTGTCGTCGACAATTTTGCGGACGACTTTGTGATAATTTGTTAAAAAAAAGTATGTGTACTTAATTTTTAATTAACAAAAAGACAATTATAGTTATTTTGCAGAATGTAGAGAACAAATAAAAGGCAATTTCTACATTTAGTAAGCGAAATGCAGGAAAATATTCCTTTGGCAAAATCATACACGAAGGCCTAACAAAAGTGAGGTTAATCGGCAATGGGACGACATAGCCTTATCTCTGAATTGTCTTGGACCACCTTCGACTTCGATAGTCTTCTAAAATACATTTAAAATCTGAAAATAATTGTTATTAACACAATGTATGCAATTTAAATTATTTCTACCACCCACTTATGGATTGGATTTGGTTCGAATTTCCTTCCTTAACTTTACCAGTACTTTTTTCTGGTTTTCTTCTTCGACACTGCTTTCAAAAAACATGTCACACTATTCATTTTTGATTTGTTTTATTAAATAATTAACCAAGTCACAAACAAAACACCAGACCAAATATAAATTCGTCGACTGAAATGTCAAATCCCATGTGTCATAGTTTGTGGAATGTATGTGGGATGTGAGAGTTCAGAGAGTCGAGTCGTTTCAGTTACGCAATACCAAATTCCAAACGACTCGACACGACAAACGTCGCCAGTCGTTTGCGACAGACGACGACGACAATATGGGTGAATATACAAACAAAATTATTTAAGCTACTTGATAATCGTTAACTTATGGTAAAATGCATAAAATAATTAACATAAACAACAATCAAAATCAAAACATCTGAAAATACCATTTAGTTCTGGCAGGTAGTGCTGCCGTTCTAAAATTATAGAAAAAACTGAATAATTTGCTCTTTATGGTGCAAAGATAACAAGAGATTCCACAATTGTAAACAAAAAACTAGAAGAAACGACAGCACTGAGAGAGAGAGAGTTATCCTGTCAGCAGTTTTGCTGAGCTCGCTGAATGTTGCCAAAGGTATGTCTGCTTCAACAACCCAACGATTGTACTCGTTTTCGTGGCGTTTTCATGGAAAACGACCTCAAACAACTCGTTTTGAAAACTGCAATATGTATGGGAAAACTTCTGGTTTCGATGAAGTTTTCGACTGTTTTCGCGAAAACCCAGTTTTCGGCTTGGTGTGAATAGGGTATAAACGCATTATTTACAAAAAATTGAATATCTTATCGTCGACAGTCTGATAATTTAATTCACACCGACAAAGCCTTAAGAAGGCAAATTACGAATAGTCTGTGTATGTGATTGAAGTAAATTTAATTCATTTACGAGGTCTTTAAACTTTTGAATGTCAACGACGATCAGTGCGGTTCTTGAAGAAATTTTAAATTGGGAGTAATATGTACATCCTTTTGTGTTTTATTTGGATTTGAAGTAAGGCAAGAGTTAGTAAATAAAGTCGCTCTTGCTCTGATCCGTGGGTCAGTGGTTAGTGTGCTGGACTACTGTGCGAGGGTCCCAGGTTCGATCCCCGAAAAAAAAAAAACAAATTATGTATATATTATATAAACTCACACAAACGAATGGTTGCGAGAAGCTAGGCCTAGGCGCCTAGGATGTCTACTCTACACGCCTCTTGCCCCAACTATTTATTTATTTATCTTAAGCGAATTGATGTGAAATTTCAAAAATATAAACTTGCTTGAAGTTGTTGGCATTAATATCTACGTTATGCAAGGTACTTAAGCTCTTGTTTCTGGTCTTTTAAAAGAAGATCACCAATCGAGACACCGACACCAAAAATGAAAAACTTTTGATTTCACGCTCTGACACCAAAATCGGTGTGCGCACCAGCCCACACACAGCACACATTTCCGTACACCGACACCGGTGCAGACACAAGTGTTGTGTCTATGGGCCGCTTTAGGGCTACATGCACATACAGTGATGGCAAGGATTTAGAAACCTTTATAATTACCTTTAAAATATAATGCCTTTAAAATTATAAGGAAAATACAGAGTTGCCACTATTTTTCAAAATAAATTTCCCTGACTTTCCCTGATTTTCCCTGACCAATTTTCAAGTTTTCCCTGACCAAAATTTATACATTTATCAAACAAAAAAAAATTTGTCAATTATGTAATATCTTTTTTATAAGAAAAGGGATATTAGAATCTATACAGGGTGTTTCAGTTAAGCGGTATAATCCTTTAAGGGTAAATTCCTGAAGTTTTGCAGAACAAAAAATTGTATGGCAGGGGGGGTCTATTCTCACCCTATTTCCCGGTATAGCCCATCAAAGTAGGTGACCTCTAATTTGGAGGTGTTAGTGTTACCACTTAATACGCTATAACTTCTAAACTATTATGGCTACAAAAATAGTTTTGTACATTTTGAAAAGACAATTTAGTAGCGCATACAAGCCTTAAGCAGATGTAGCCTTCGGTTACATCTGGGCAGCTACAAAAAAGTTATCGCTCCTTAAACTCCAAATTTTGAAAATTTTTGTTACACTTTTTTACTTAAAATGCCTTTTTCTCAAAATTTTGACTTTATAAATTTTTTTTTATTATGAAATTTTTATACTTCAGAAATTTTCTAAAAACTATGTGAAGAAACTTTCACAGATGGGCTATTTTTTTTGTTCAGCCTTCAAAAAAAACTTGTAGGATAACAATATAGTGACTTTGTATGGCCAGAGCAGTGCCTATTTTGAGAGATAGGAGAATTAGCTACTCAAATAGAGAATGTGCCACATTTGGGAAGAATAGAAGGAAAGTACAATTTTATGCCAAATTCGATAGCTGAATTGAGAAGCTTACTCAGGACAGCTGTTCTTTCGGGTGTTTGTAAGACGTTTGAAAAATTTAGTGCAGCAGAAAATACCTTAAGTTTATACCTTGTGTTCATTCGTCCCGAAAACTAAAAACTCACACAAACGAACGTTTGTGAGAAGCTAGGCCTAGGGTGCCTATGGACGATGGACGTGTTGCACCAATTATCGGTGTATCTGTTTATTTAAATTGTGTTTTGCGGAGGGTTGAACCTAAGACCCTTGCTCAATAGTTCAGTGCACTAACTAAGGAAACACTGCGCCCCACATTAGGTCGAAGTCGTTGATCTGGGTTTTTATTGGCTTTGACCCAGACAAAGGGGTCACTGACAATTCTAGTCAAGGACAAATCCGCTAAGTACACGGCTGCCATTTAGTTGAAATGTTTCAAGAAACATGATTGCAACTTCAAATATAAACTAATTTGCAGAATTTCAGTTTGAATAACGCCTTGTGATATTAAATTTATAAGAAAGTTTTACTTTTGTGACATATAATAATTATGAAGAGAATTCAATTCTTAAAAGTAAAAAAAAAAAATCTGTGCGCAGTATTTTTTTTAATTTTTTTCGATCGAATCGATGAGTTTAACGAGCCACCTGAACGCAAAAAAGTGTTTCCAGAGTTTAGGGGCCTTCCTCAGAGTTAGGTTCTAAAATTCAAATATTTTGAAAGTACTTTTTGGATAGAACTTGAATTAGCAATTATCACTTTCTAAATAAATAAAAGACAAAACTAATTTCTCACTTTCGGCCTTTCGTTCTGACACTAGCCATCGAAAGTATAATGTTCCGAAAAACACTTTTATTTGTACAGACACAAAATTTACCAAAATTTTAAATTACTTTTTTTACTGGTATTTTTTTAAACAACATTTTGTTAAAATAAAAATAAAGGAAACAAATTTTCCCTGACTGCTTCCTAAATTTCCCTGACTTTCCCTGACATTCCCTGACCAAATTGCGTTCCCTGACTTTCCCTGACTTTCCAGTCGAGTGGCAACCATGAAATATTATATCAAGAAAAAATCCGGAATGTTTTTGGCAGCACTGTACATATTTGTACAGCTCAAAAAGTTCGCGATTGTATCTCCTTTTTGCTCAAAAAATTGGCTTAAGAATTCACATGATAAGAGAGATCCTACCCGAAATCCCGTGCAAATATTGTAGGTATATATTTTATAAATTTGTTTGAAGGGAATAATCTTATTCCCGTCGGCTTTTTCAATCGTATATTTGTTGAATTAATAATTCAGAAGAGCTACTTTCAAATTGCGCATTGTACATCGGATACTCACATAAATCTATCATATGCGTCTTTGTAGTCGTTGACAAGGTAGGTAGTCTCCACTTGATATTCATTGGTTTCTTCCAGGATTTACTACAGTGTAAACATTTGGTTTATGGCCAATCTGTAGCACTGAAATGCATACTGGTGAATGGGTCGGTGTTGAGCTGATAGTCTTTCACACAAACTTGGTTTATGGTTTGATGGATGCGCCCTACCAAAAGATTGTGTAAAACGAGTAACAACGTTACTCGCTAATATTGTAGTCGAATTTCGATGAATTAATAAGGGTATTCATGCAACGTCGTAAGTTTACCATTTGCGTAAAATGGTAAGTTTACGACAAACGTTTCATGAACGCCCCAATTTGCTGTTTGTGGTAAATGGTGGTAAACCAATCAGCTGTTTCACATGAGAGGGAACGAACGAATTGATAAAATGCAAACAAACCACTTTTGATACAATTATAAATAGAAATTGCACATTTTACTATTTCAAGTGTAGGATAATTAGTTAATTAGTTAATTAGTTAGTCCATCAAATTGCATTAAGAAAACAAGTTTTAAAAGGGTTTAAATAACGAAATTTACATTACCAATATTTTTGCCGCGAACGAAAACTCCCTTTGTTTGGAATTGGAAATTTCGTCATTTAACCTCTTTTAAAACTTGTTTTCTTAATACAATTTGATGGACTAACTAATTATCCTACACTTGAAATAGTAAAATGTGCAATTTCTATTTATAAATGCATCAAAAGTATTATAAATTCATGCAAAGTAATTTTTATCTGATTTCGCGCTTTTATTTCAAGTGTGAAATGTCATAATAACCTCGTCGTAAGTTTACCATCTCGGTTTTCCACACAAATTCGCGTAGTAAGTTTACCATCTCGTCGTAAATGATTTTCCATACAAATTTTGACAGTTCATTTACCACGTCGTAAACTTACGACGTTTACGACGAGTTTACGACGTTGCATGAATACCCCTATTGTTTGGTAGAACAATTTGAAATCATTGGAATTTTAGTATTTTCGAACAATTCATCATTGTGATGCCAGATTTTGGGACATTTTTGGTTGTAATATTGAGTTGTCAGCATCATTTTGTGAATCGGTCCACATTTAGTAGAAATCGACCAACAAATTTAAGACAACTATAAGACAGGAAAAAAACCCTTTGCTTGATTTAAAAAAGAGAATCTGGCTTTTGCAATGCCAATATTAGAAATAATTCTTTTATAATTAAGGTTAGAAAACCAAATAATTTTAAATACATACGCGACAATGAACCACGAATTCCCCTCCGCTTGACAATGTGGCCGTTTTTACAAGTTTGTGTTACAAAAAATTGTATTTCATTGATTGAGAAGTTGTATGTAAGTATTTTTCTTTAAATACGTGGGAAATAAAAGGGAAATTTTATGTTTTTTCATGGGAATTTTCCCATTAAAAGTCTGGCAGTACTTATTTCTTTTATAGGCAGTTGCTCAAAATGAAGAACGTAACTAGTGCTAGATGATTCGAATGTGTAGTTGAATTATTCAAAATAGAAAACGAACTTCAAAATTATGGTTCACTATGGAAATTCCTATTCCATTGTTAGTTGTTACAAAGTTTAGACATTGACTCAGACATTAAACTTCAACTATTTATTGTCTCTTTACTTGTAAACCGTGTTTTTCAACCCTCCCTCTTGTTTTTAATTACAGAATTTGATATTGAAACGAACGAAACACACATACGAACGCTAAGGTCCTAATCTGTCCCTACTAAAAGGTATGTATACACACGATCTTCCATCACCCACATAATTAAATTAAATTTAAGCAGTTTTCTGCTTAATCCATGTATTATTGGCTGATTCTTTTTGAGCACCAGCACGTTTTTAGTTGTCCCCAGGAAAATGATAGTGGCCTCCTAGAAAAGCTTTCACCCACCCCCCCCCCATCTAGAAATATGTGCGCTTGTATCTGTGCCTGTAATGCAAAAAATATATTCATACTGGCAAAACCGAGTGGCGCCACGATGTCGCGACAATTAAGATGCTATGGCGCGCCTTGATGTGTTTTTTTTTTCAGCATCCTAGCGATGGAAACAGCCAACAAAACCCCCTGTAACCAATGTAAAAATGTTTTTTCCTTTGATTTAGCATTACACACACATACTTGTTCTGATATTTCATTTTGTGGTTTTTGCATTGCAACTCCATCTCCATCCACTTTCGAATATAGTGGGAGCGTAGTTAAAGGCGACATCATTTTTCTTTTAATATGTATGCGTAGTTATGTGACTAAAGTATGATGCTGGAGATAAAGAATATCATTCCTAGACAAAAAGGGATTTTTTTTGGGAACTTTGTAGCCTTTTGACTTTGACTTCTATGTCTGTAGGTACATAAGTTGTACATAAGTAATACTCTATTGAACACATACCGCTCACAGCATGGCATTTTGTTCAATCATAGTGATCATTGTAAATGATAAAAAAGGAAATCACAGCATGTAAGGGTGAAGCAAACCATTTCTTCCTATTCCTAAGAAGTTCTAAAAAAAAATCTGCATGCCATATCAGCTGCTCTATTACTATTTCCACTATACATAATAATCCCGCTGCTAACTCTCTTCTACGCTATAAATTGCCTGGCCACAGGGGTGGGTGTGAGTGGTGGTTGTGCTATTTGTGTAGCTTTCCCTTCATTTCGTATCTCACTCGCTCCAGATAGAAGGGTTTTTGTTTTTCTCCTCTTCACAACCACCGAATGGGGAATTGCCGACCACCCGAGTCTGCAAATTTCGTTACACGACGCGCGCATTTTTAGAATAAGGATTATGCGTGCACAACAGAAAGAAATGGCTATATACTGTGGTGCTGGAATCATAGTCGAACTATGTGACCGGGATGAAAATGAAATCATACAACTTCGATGTCATACTTTTAGTGAATCATTCTAGGCCTAACCGCAGATCAGGAAGGACATCTACTCCTGGATCCTTCCTTGCCTAGAACACACAGAATATAGTTTTATTTTTAAACAGTTTTGTGATACTTGTAAATAGTTTTAAAGTATTTTCTGTTTTCCCTCTTTTAGTTACAAGTTTTTGTATTTACTTTTATTTTGTCAAATAAGTGCCTTAGTGAAAAAAAACAACTAGCTTTGAGTTTAAAAGTGCCTTAGTAAAAACGACTCTCAGAACGTTGAAAAAAAAATTTATAAATAAATGTTTTAATTCACAATTGTGCCTCATAAAGTTGTTAAGTTTTTATTGAATTTCCTTATTTTTACATAAAAAAAACAAAACGTGTCGTCGTCACCCAGTGCCTAAACAATTGTTTTTTTTTTTATAAACTATTGTTGAAATTGTATATATTTTTTGTTAAACGTTATAAATATTTATATACATAACATATACAATACTGTTAGCAAGTAGATTTAATTTATGTTTTTCGTCGAACAAAAGTGCCTTATTTGTTATTCCTATAACAACGTGTAGGAAATTGTTTTATAAAAAGTAAGTTTTCATATATTTGTAAAAGGTTTAAATGTTGTTTTTTTGAATTGTGGGTTAAATTTGAGCTTTGAGCTGAAAGTTTAATAACAATTTTTCTCGTATATGTAATAGGTAATTTGTTTTCCGGCAGATCTTGTAATTTCTAGCCATCCATCACCTTTTGGTTGAAATACTTGATTTAACTATTTCAAAATTTGAGCAGTTCAAGTAATACCACGGAAACTCACTGTTTTTGATTTTTCATTTCACTCGTTTAACGCATTCCAGCTTTTGAACTATGTATACATAAAATGCGATATTTCTGATTTTAGTATGTAACAACGGTCCACTGTCAAAATGTCGTTTAAAACCCAATGACCGATCGTTTGGGACCTTTTTCCAATCACCGAATTTGTGGCTAATTTAAAAAAAATCTTATGATAGACAAATTTTGTTTTATTAAGGTCAATTATAGGATTATTTTTATGAACTGCAGTTATTTTAAAAATGTATAACTCTAGAGAAAACGTGGTTAAATTTATAAATCCTCAAGCAAAGTTGGGAAGACGTTCTCATTTTTGTAGTTTTATGAAGCCTGTTCAAATATTGTTAAAACGATGATAGATTTTAATATGAATTAATAATTCTATAATGATCTGATCTTAATTGTGTAGTCACATGAAAACCCAGTCTTTGGCATCGTAGTCTTACAGATCTATTGGTAAATTACATTCAATTTATCTAACCTGTAAAATGAAACTATTTTTGTGTCTAGAGTACTGACTCACACAGCGCTGCTGTCTTAATAATTGTAAGAGCCTATGAATACACGGTTTGCGGTATTGTAGTTTTACGGATCCACTGGTAAATTAAAACAATTGTTCACTTTGATTTCTTGCAATTAACTTCTTTGTAGTGTTCCATTGGTAATGTGTTTTGGCAATAGCTAATAATACCACGATAATCAAATACAACTTACAGCTTTTCAACTATAAATAGGTAGATATACGATATGTAATATTTTGAAACCATTTGTGTAACTGTGGGATAAAGCTAAAGTTGGTGTTGTTCAAAGATCAGCCTTTTACCCGGTGAGTACCTACAGTTCAAACGTATTGCAATAAATTATGTTGGGCTACATTAGGGAGTCCGTCAAAGGAACACTCATATTTTTCGAACGCTCAGACCAAGAATCCTATAACTATCAATTGTTATAACCACTTTCCCCAATTTTTGTTCTTTTACACACAAAACCAAACATTACAAACGATTAGAACATAAATGACCCTTCGTCAAGAGTGAAAGGCTACCTCGACCAAACAATCATTCGAATAATTAGATCGACTCGATGGACACAATAAAACGTCAAGTTTAGACATCTTTCATTTTCACTTTTGCCTTATTTCCAGAACAAAACAATTTATTTGTCGCATTGTGTAAATAAAATTAACTACAACATAATCACCCCTATTCCCGTTGGCGTTTGTTACAAGCACCTAAAAAACGAAGTGAAATACGAGTCGTTTACGACAAACGCCAACGGGAATAGGTTTGAAAACATAGAATATTTTATTTAAAAATCCAATGCCGATCAAACCAGTTAGTGGCTAATATGTTTCTGGGTCTATATCTATCACTAAGTCTGAGCCTACTTAGAAATCACTTAGAGTTGTCATCTGTCGATTCGTTGTAAAAGACCGTATTCGACAACGTTTTTAAGCGGTTATCCACGACACTAATGATTTTTAGTTGTCATAGACTGTAACAATTAAAAACGCTTTGTGTCGAACAATCTACGAACGACTTTCAAATTACACAACACCATCATCGTGTACGACAAACGACAACGGGAATAAGGGTGAATAACAGACTGTCGGCCAGAACATTTGTACTCACGCAGTGTTGGAATTTCGAAGAAAATAACAATTTTCTAAACAGCAGTATTTTTTTACAAGCTGGATAACCGTGATCGGTTTCGTCAGTCTTACGTTTAGATAATATTGTCTATTTCTTCCGTTTTTTGTGGTGGTTTTTGCCATTTGCTCTTGACGGTCATTAAAAATGTTTGCCCACATCCTCGCTCGTCTATACCTTTGCAGTTTGAAAGAACTCCTACAACTGTATATCGTAACAAATATCTATGTAAATGTATTGTAACAAAGATAAATGCATTTTAAAAATGTCATCTTTCCGCAAAATGCTTAAACTTTTGCAACCTTATCTTCCGGAAACTCAATCAATGAAAATAAGGAAATGAGACTTTTTCAACAATTCCCAGTTTCCTTTTTTTTTTAAAGCATGTGACGGTACCGAACTAAATGTACAACAATCGGCAGGGAATACAAAAAAAATTGGAGCTGCTAATGCTAAAAAGTGCTAACTTTATATGTCGGACCGGACTTGATATCGTTCAGTGCGTTCTTTCGGGTCGTATCGGAAAGTTATTGCGTTTCGAAAGACTTCTTAGAAAACAAATTACAAAAAAGGATGAAGATGTGTATCACAAAAGAACCTAAAGGTCTGTTTGCTAGTCTTGATTGTACTGAAAACAAAGTCCTTTAGTTTGACCTCACATACTCCAAAATCTAACCCAGCTAATGACACATCCATCGCAGTATCCATAGCGTTCGCCTCTAATTTCTTAACCGTTGCCTGACTTCTAGAATCCATCTCCATTGCGAAATTTGAACCCGATTTCGTGCGACACTAACAAGCTGGCTAATAAATAAAAACTCCATTAGCCTCACAGTGTGTGGTATTATGGTTTCGCTCAGCATACACCCAAGAGGGGGGTTGTACTCACTAGCTTGATGGGCATGGTATGGGGGAATCTGTCTTATTGTTATCAGCGTTCTCTTATTAAGTCGATTAATTTCGTCTTTAATACATAAACTTTGAAATGATGATGGACTTTTATTTGTTGCTTTTTTTTTGTTTTCGTATTTCAAAGCAAGTAGAAAGAAAATTAGTAAAGTCATTTTAAGTTAATATACATTGACAGCAAGAGACTACATTAATCAAGCGGCAGGGGCTGTTTTAGCTTATTTTTATTATTATTATTATTATAGGAGGAGATTTGTTTTTAACTTGTAATCAAATTGATATAGAAAGCGGGATAGTAATTTTTTCAATTAATTATGTGGCGTTTGTTGACGGATAGTGAGGGGTGTTAAATTACAACTACATATAACGTTTGTATAGTGCATAGAGTTTTAGAGGTTGGATGACGACTGATAAAGAGATATGCTTTTTGCACATCTTAAGCAATGTTGATAAATCAGTGCTTTCGGTTTAAATATTCAACCTTTATAGGATTAAGTGCGCTTGCTTAATCTTTAGTCAAAGATAGTCGATAATACGCTTTAGGTTAGTCATAGCCATAAGCTTTGAAATGTTATTAATTCTTAATTTAATGTAATTTCTCATTGGCTTAAGTTAGATTACTCCCTTGCAATACTATGGCGAAAATGGTTAGTCGGCGAGTTTATGCTTCTCTTGCAGTTCTCCAGATTTTCCGATTAAATAATGGGATTATTATTTTGACTCATTGACATAGTCTGATAAACAGTTGTAGTAGTTGCGTTCGAATTTAATTTGTTCATGATCGCGATGACTATATTATTAAAAATCCCAGATTTATGTGAATATTTAAATATATATTGTAATGTTGTATAAATGTAGCATTACCTACAGTAAGCAGTTTTCTGGCAATTTGAATTTTCTTTACTTACCGCGTTCATTTTGGACACAGTTCAAGTTCTGTAAGTTCAGAAAATCATTTTTATCGTATTGTATTGTATCGGTTTGACAGACTGGTTTCATATCTATTTGCCTTCATCTGAAATGTCAAAGCATAGTCAAATGTGCCCAATTCACTCTGACGTTTACTGGTGAAAGTATTGTGGTTTTTACTAATGTCATTTTCGATTGGTCGTCCAGAACCGTCCGGAAATACTCTCCGCGATTCTATATTCAAATCCAGAAGCAAAATTCTCTTCTTTTCAGGAGAAGAACTGTCAGTTAAGTGCCAATCGAACGCTTTCAGAAGCGTTTGGATTGCTTCTGGGCGGTTCTGGACGACCAATGGAAAACGGCATAAGTTACTATTCGAGAAAATTTCTGAAAATGTTTTGTTCAGAGCAATTTCAGAATTGTTCCAATTAAAGGCCCCAACCCAAAGAATCTGTGGCTTCAATTTGGTCGACGTTTACAACTGAAATTCAGATAGAATACTCGCTTATAGAGATTATCTTACATACTTTCTCATTGCCTGTCCATTAAAAATGACAGTTAATAAGCGCAATTCTTTATTTTCATCCTAAAGAAATGTTTTAGCTGGTGAACTCGGTGGGTATGTAGTACAGTCACATTCCGTGTTCTACAAGTTTCGACTCCTATAGGACTTTTTTAAATGTTACTCCATTGGAAACAGAACCGCAGGTATCATTCCGGTGGTTGCGATTGCGCGGGGCAATCATGTGCTCCAGTTTTTACACGAAAATATCATAAATTTGAGTCGACATTTGACACATAGTGTGGTTCAGACTAGTTTAATATCGATTACCATTATTATTTTTTTCACATTTGAGTTTCATTATTCTGGTTCAAATGTGGATCTTCTGTCTAAGCATTAAGTTGGTTTAAATAGTTTCTCACTATATTTTTATATCTGATGTATTCTAAGGGTAAAATTTTCGAGCTTTTGCAAAAGTTCAGTTGACTATTAACATACGAATGATTCACTCGATCAAATATTTTGTCAATACGAATGCATTCAATGAAAAAAAAGAGGAAGCAATCAATCATCAACATTCTTCTCTTACAGGCGCCACTTTCTCAAAAGTCCCATTCTTCTGCCTCCTCAGATTTCTAAAAAACAAAAAAAAAAAAAAAACACCCTCTTAACAACCGAATTACCGTCAAAAGTTTAATGACTAGTGTAACCCCTATACCGATACACCAACACTCCACTTGTTAAAGCCCTATTTAGCATGACCTACAAACAAAAAAAAAAAGAGTAAATGAACCATTTTCCCATTTCCACAGGCAGTGGGTGGCAAATCCATTGAATTCCGAAAGACACTTTATGTACGAAATAAAAAAAACAAAATCCTTGGCACCACATTGTCGGGCGCCTAACGAACGCCAATACATAATCTTTTATGTGGCGCCAAATGACTATCACCTCGACTCGAGAAGAAAAAACCCATCCCTGTGTGGGTGTCCTTGATATCGCATATTCGCATCCTTGCAGTGGTGAGTAAAGCTTTATTTCTTGCACTTAATGCTGAACCATTTCTCTGTTTGATCATTTGAAGTTTTAACAACCGTTTTGAAAATATCCCCTTGCAGACAAATCCATTAATTTCAACCCCTTTGCAACGAAAAGTCCTTTGGGATTTTTTGCCAACTCGCGCATGCTCTCTAGCAACATTCGATTTATCGTCGAAACCTACCTACCCCTTAGTTTTATACCAATCACATTGCTCGCCCTTTTTGCCATTGCAGGCGCTCAGCAGAGGACAACCACCCCTATTAAAGGACACATTTCGCTTCGCGCAGCATCCGGCTTGTACCATCTCAACGACAGTCGATTTCAGCAACTATGCATTCAGTTCTTCTTCGAATTTCGTTAAGCGTGGTTGTCTCCTAATCAAAAATAAAAAAAAAATCCAAGAAACATATTAGTGAACAGTGAGTGCCAGTGTGTTCCATTCTATAGTTTGTCTGTGAAAAAGTGAGTGTCTACGGCAAGGATTTGGGTCCAAAAACTACTCTTCACTGAATAAATATGAATTTTGTTATTCGATATGGCCCTTACCCTTATCATATTGTACTCCCTTATTGTTTACAAAAAAAAGGTTTTTTTCTTTGCCTTTTCATTCGTTTCTTCATTCAAACAGCTTTTAAGATCTCACAATTTGCTCTTGTGATATCGATTGGCTTTGGCGCTGTTTTTTCTACTGTTGTTGTAAAACAGATAAAAAAAATCAATTAGGGAGTAACATCAGCCTATTGTATGTACATTTGTGTCTGATTTTAAGATGAGTGATACGGATACCCAAACCACTTACCTAGGATAGTATGTGTACCTAACCGTCTCGTAAGGGTGGTGTTGGCTTTGAATCTTTCTTATTCCATTCAAAGGGGGTATTATACAAAGAGATGAATCTTTGAGGGGTGGGTTTCTCTTCTGTGTGTGAGTGTGTGTATGAGAAAATTTATCAAACACATTCAAAAAAATATAAATTAAATAAATTTTCTTAACCTAACATTTTTCTTTTTTCTCTATTTGCAGTGCCTTTCAGATATATAAACAATGTCGACGCTGTCTTTACGCATAAGTTTAGAAGGTGGCCGCGTAACAAAGACCATTCAATTCCAGCCAAATACGACAGTATTTGATGCGTGCAAAATAATTCGTGATAAATTTGCTGACGCTGTACAAGGACAGCGTAAGTATACGTTTTGAAAGTTTCTTCAATTTTTGTTTGTCAAATCCAATTGGTAATTTGGTTCAGTTGGGGTTTCGTTAAGTCGCTTTCTGTCAAATGGAGAGGATAATCTTCTGTTTCGAAAAGAAGGGAGAAAGTGACGTGAGATATGGATTTCTTAGAGGATAACCATTTTCAGTTTCACATTTTGCAAACAATTATATGGAAAATCTAGTTTTCAAATATCCAATGTACTTATGTGGTAATTGTTCATTTGCGTGCACCATTTGAAGCTAACCTAATCCAAGAATGAGATTCGTAAAACAGGGTAGGGCCAAACTATAAGATTTAAAGTAAAACACAATTTCATTCATTTCAAGCAGTTAAATCGGCAAATCCTCATGCTCTTAGTAGGTTGTATCCCAGCAGCAAGTTTATTCAAAGGAATGTAATTTCTTACGGGTAATCTTTATCCGGATTTGTACGACTTTATTCAGTTAGTGATAGAAGGCTTCGCTGGATAAAGTACATACATATTTGTAAGTGACTTCACATTATGGGAATTTTATTTTTGAATCTATTGAATCGGTGCAAGAAATCCGTATATGAACTGAAATCGAAATAAAAAATTACAGATTCGGTCGGAAAGTAGTTCTTTCCATCTTGAAGACGACGGAGCGGCGCAGTCTGAAGATTTATTTAGCCTTATTACTATAGCCCCTATCTTATCCGGCCCCCCTGTAATTCGACATGCAACTACCTCAATTACATATTGATATATAATTATCTGATATGTTTGATTTTTATAACTTTATAGGTACTCCTCTTCAAAACATTCCGCACTACACCACATATTTTCTTTTGAGTTAAATTCGTATCCTACATACGACATATCCAAACCCCTACAAGTTACTATTTATCTTTAATTTCTTTCCATTCCATTTGAATAAGAAACGAGGCCTTTATATTTCATGAATAACTTTAACCTCTCTCACCAACGCTCTTTTACAGCAAGTGAATATGGATTATTTTTGTCTGACGAACAAAATCAACAGGGTGTGTGGTTGGAAGCTGGACGCACCCTAGGATACTACATCTTGCACAATCTAGATGTACTGGAATACCGTCGCAAACTGCGAACTCTTCGCGTACGAATGTTGGATGGTGCTGTCAAGACGATTCTAGTCGACGACTCTCAACCTGTGTCACAGCTCATGGTTGTTATTTGTACGAAAATCGGTATAACCAATCACGAGGAGTACGGCCTAGTGCGAGAGGAGTCTGAATCACAGAATGAAAACCTGCCAGACAATAAATTCGGAACGCTGACATTGAAGAGGAAATTCACCGAAAAGGATCGCGATGCTAAAATGGAGAGTTTACGTAAAAAACTGAAGACCGATGATGAAAGTGAGTGATCTTTTTATATACATTCTAAGCGAATTGTTCTGATGAAGGGAATTTATAATTTTTATTTTAGTCAATTGGGTTGATGTTGGTAAAACTCTTCGTGAGCAAGGCATTGATGAATCCGAAACGGTTTTGCTGCGGCGAAAGTTCTTCTTCTCCGATCAGAACATCGATTCAAGAGATCCAGTGCAGCTGAACCTTTTGTATGTGCAGGCCAGAGATGCCATTCTGGATGGCACTCATCCAGTTACACAAGATAAAGGTATGAAGAGAGTTTCTGGTTTCATGGCTTTTGGCTAACTTGGGTATTTTTTATTGTAGCTTGTGAATTTGCTGGTATTCAAGTTCACATTCAGTTTGGGCCACACAATGAATTGAAACATAAACCAGGGTTTTTAGAGTGAGTATAATTTGTTCGTCAATTTGATAACTCGTTAGAGGACACCCGTTCTATTAACGAAATATCATGTCATTGTTTCAGCTTGAAAGACTTCCTTCCCCAGTCCTATGTGCGTGTCAAAGGTATCGAGAAAAAAGTCTTTGCCGAACATCGCAACCATGTCGAGCTGTCTGAAATCGATGCCAAGGTTTTGTACACGAAAACAGCTCGTGAACTACCCACATATGGTGTCACATTTTTCTTGGTCAAAGAAAAAATGACTGGCAAGAATAAGCTGGTGCCCCGCCTGCTTGGCGTCACCAAGGATTCCGTCCTTCGTTTGGACGAGCGAACAAAAGAAATTCTGGTTACCTGGCCACTGACAACGGTGCGAAGATGGGGTGCTTCCCCCAATACGTTCACCCTCGACTTTGGTGATTACGCCAATCAGTATTATTCTGTGCAAACAACTGAAGCCGAACAGATAGTCCAACTCATTGCTGGCTATATCGATATCATTATCAAGAAGAAACAAACAAAAGATCATTTTGGTATCGAAGGTGATGAGGGGTCCACTATGGTTGAAGAATCGGTCGCTCCTTCAAAGTAAGTTTTTTGACAAATAACTTTTCATTGGTGGATTGGCTTATGATGAGTTTTGTACTTTCAGAGCAACATTCCTACAGCACGAAACCAGTAGAGTGGGTAAAGTCAATACGGAATCATTAGCTCAGCCGGGCGTAATGCGCGCCTATGACGGTATGTATACACTCGTCATATGTCTGACAGTAATTTGGTTGTAAATATTGAGCTTTTTGTTTATTTGTTTTGCCTATTTTGTTATATAATTTGTTTTCTTTTATTTTTCATATTATTTTCGACTCTATTTTGTATATTATGATTGAAATAAATCTTCTTCACCGAAATACCGCAGGCGAAAAGCCATATACACAAGGTGAAATGCAATCCATGCAATATGGTGCATTTGTTGGGCAGGTTAATCTTGCTCATCAGCCGCCAACGGTGAGTTTAACTCTATTATTTTTTTCTATATTATATATATTTAGTCTAAAATTGTCGATGGAAGGGATAGATCTGTTGATGAAGAAAATGCTAGCTGTTAGGAGCTGATTTGGAATTTTTTTTCTCACTCACTTGGTTAGAAACATAAACATATAGCACAATGCAAGCAGTTAAAAAAACACATTTATCACTTCAGTCGTTCGGAATTGTAACAATGTAAATGTCATTCATTCTTATTATAGAGTCCAATTTCAAACTGTAAATAATTATGAGCAGAAGTCCCCTAGAATATAGACTGCGCGTTGAACTCTTTCATTTTACTCTAAACCATTTTCATTTCAACTTTAGATCGATTTTAAGAAACTTCAGCTTTCAGTTCATATAGCCTTTTCCGACTTAAAGCATTTTGGTAAATGAAAAGATTTGAAAAATTCGTTCAAGTATTGTATGATGTTGATAAAGAAGTAGCATGGAAGTGGTTCTCCCTGTCTAAACCATTTCTTTTAAACTAAATGTCTGGGTAAGGTCGTTTCTCCGTGACTGTGAGTGCTACCATCTTCGGTACATACATAATATGTAACTTGAGTACTGGCTGACGAAGTGAGTTAACGTTTTGCAGGTGGGTAATTATTTCATGGGGCACTTACCCAAAACAAGTAGAAAAACGAGGACGACTTGTCATTTTCTAGATTGCATCACAAACACGCGCAAGAAAAGTTCAAACTTTCTGAGTTTGAGAACTTTTGCTTTGCATAGTTGCGTAGATTTACAGCAGTCGTCGCCAGAATTATTTTATCTATCGCCAGAAAACTAGTGGCTTACCTAACGTTTGCCATAATATTCACGTGTTCATGCCTGAAATTGAAGTACATATATAGTTGGTGCCAACTCTATTCACATGCATCTCAACAGATCTATAACTAAATTCCAATTTCATCGTCACTAGTATTGCAACGCATTCAAGACAACACAAAATCGCATACAGCATTTCTCGCCACTTTAAAGTAGTTATTTGCATTCTTTAGAGATTTTTTTTATTTGCAATAATAAGAGCACATAATTCCGCACACACACTCTATGAATAGAAATTAAAAAAAAAATCAAAAACAAATTAAATTCAGCGGTTAAAATATAAATATTTAAATATTTATCTCCATTCATTCCTTGCTGCTGGCCTCGTCGGTTGAATAAATAGTACGTCATGGTATAACTTAGCTCAACCCTTTAACGACCATTGATTGAGCTGTTCTACATTAACTTTTGATTTTCTTTAGTTTGTTAGTTTTTCGGTTTTTTTGTTTGTCCTTGCGCAAACTCTTGGTCTTTTAAGGGTTTTTTTGCGACGAACCTTTGGATTATAATAGTTTTTTTTTTTTCGACTCCTTACAGACAAAAGAAATTCGCATCAGTTCGGTGAATCTGACAGAACCTCAACGGGCTCTGTTGACTTATATCACCGCCGGTCAGGATATTTTGTCGCGAGCCGATGAAGACCTTAAGACAAAGGTAGGATATGAGTGTTTTAATTTCGTTGATCATTTTCTGAATGGTTTTGTACTGTTTCCAGGCTTCTATCCAAGAATTGGGTACAGATAAACGTTCAATCGAATGGCGTGAGAATACATTGGACACATCGAAACAAGCCGTAACCAGTCACATGTCTTCGATGAGTGCTGCCACAGCTGCCATCATCACGGCAACGCAACCGGATGAAGTTGACACTGAGACGATATCGGCATCTGTGTCGCAAATTGCACAGACCATTCCCGAGGTGACAAAAGAGGTTCGTTTGATTGCGGCGCTGATGGAAGATGACAGTGGCGGTGATCGCTTGTTAGAGGCTGCACGTAACTTGTGCAGTGCTTTTAGCGATTTGTTGAAGGCGGCAGAGCCGGAGAATAAGGAACCACCACAGAATTTGATAAATGCGGCCAGTCGTGTTGGAGAGGCCACCACTCATGTTTTGAGTACGATCGAGGAAGAGCCTCCGGAAGACACTGATTTGCAAGATATGCTTTTGGCATTGGCTAAAGCAGTGGCCAATACTACTGCGGCGCTTGTAATGCGTGCGAAATCGATTGCATCGAATTGTGAGGACGAGGAGACCCGCAACAAGGTCATTGGAGCAGCGAGTCAATGCGCTCTGGCTACTAGTCAGCTGGTGGCCTGTACCAAAGTTATAGCGCCAACATTGCATAACGCTGATTGCAGAGAACAGATCGAGTTGGCGGCGAGAAATGTAGCCAAGGCGGTGAATAACTTGTGCGAAGTATGCAATGAAGCTACGGAAGATCAGAAACTGAAGGGAGATTTGCTTAACGCCGCCAGGGATGTATCTCGTAGTTTGGCCGATCTGCTGGACCATGTCAAGTTGAGTGCGCGCGAACATGCTAATCGTCTGTCGCAGGAGATGACTCCTGTGGAGAGTGTAATCATTGGAACCGACATTCTAGTATCCTCCACAGACCCACAGGAGATGGTTCGCCATGCGAAGGTATTGGGTCAAGCGACCGCCCAGTTGATTCAGAGTATCAAGGGCGAGGCGGAGCAGCAGCAGGACTCTGAACTGCAAAGACGACTGCTCGCGGCTGCTAAGCAATTGGCTGACGCTACTGCCAAGCTGGTGGAAGCTGCTCGTCTTTGTGCCGGCAATCCCCACGATTCTGACAATCAAGAGAATCTGAGAAGGGCGGCCGAGGAACTGCGTGAGATTACCACCACGAAGGCCAACACTCCGGCTATGAAGCGAGGTTTAATCAATCGATTGGACTACTGTTCTAAGCAAGCTGCTACAGCTGCCACTCAGTGCATTTCCGCGGCACAAAATGCCGTGCAACACAGTGACGATCAGCAGACTAAGCAGTCATTGCTGCTGGATTGTAAGCGAGCAGCTGATACCATTCCTAGGTTGGTTACATCGCTTAAAACATCCAGGACCACCCCGGATGATGCAAACGCGCAGTTGAATCTAATTGAAGCTGCGGAGCAGTTCATCGAGCCTGCAATACAATTGTCGAGCTCGGCACGTGCCTTACAGCCGACGGTGAATGACATACCATCGGCGCAGCAGCTTTCAAAGAGCGCCTTGCATTTGGGCCAGACTGTACATGAGTTGAATTCCGCGGCACAGCGAGCACGAGAGGCATGTGGTGGACAAGAGCTTGAGTCAGCTCTGGATGCTGTTAAGAATTTAAGGAACGTTTTGGACGACACAAGGAATGCCGCCCAGACAGGGTCTCTTCGTCCGCTACCAGGTGAGACAGTAGAAAACACAGCACAACAGCTAAGTAAGTCGGCTAAGAACGTTGGAATGGCGTTGAGTCAGCTTCTGTCAGCGGTTTCTCACGGTCAACGGATGTATGCCGGTGTTGCTGGTCGCGATACCGCACTGGCCTTGGGCGATTTTACCAAAAGTGTTCATGGAGTTGCTGCGACAACAAATAACCCAACTGTAATCGATTCAGCTGATGAGGTAATCCTCAATTCAGTCCGTTTGATCGAGGAGGCCCAGAAAACCTTGCAAAACATCGGCGAGCCAGGTGCTCTCACTCAAGCCGGACGGGAGGTTACGGGTGCACTATCAAAGACGCTTGATTGCATTCCCGGACAGAGGGAGGTGGACAACGCCTTGAAGAATGTTAGCGAATTGAGTGAGATCCTTTCAATGAACGAATTTCCACCGACTACTCGCAACTACAACCAGCTTCAGACGGAACTCAAGCATGTGGCCGAAAGTCTTAGCTCATCGGGTGGTCAAATTGTCCATTCGTACGCCAGTCCAGCTCAGTTGGCCAGCTCCAGCCAGGTATTTGCAAATAATTACAAGGATCTCCTGTCAGTGGCGATGGAAATGGCTGGACAGACAAAAGATGACGCTGTTCGGTCGCAGATGATGGATTGCCTACGGCATGTGTCCACGCAATCGTGTTCGCTGCTTTCAACCGCCAAGACAACGGCTGGTGATCCAGGGCAACCCAATTCGAAGAATCTCCTGAATGCCGCTGCTAGGAGTGTCATGGAGAGCATAAATCAGCTGGTGGATGTTAGTACATCGTCTGCTCCAGGTCAGAAAGAGTGCGACAACGCAATGCGGAACATAGAGTCGTTGAGGGTCTTGCTGGAGTATCCACACGAGGCGATCACAGATCAGGGTTACTTTGAGTGCGTGGAGACGGCGACTGGAAAGTCCAGGAACCTCGGATATGCCATTTCGGAGATGATCAACAACGCAAAGCAGTCCAATCATGTAGATTTCGGGCAATCTGTGAACAATGTCTCGGAGTCTATCCATGGCTTAATCGAGTCGTCTGCACAGGCCGCGTACCTCATCGGAGTTTCGCATCCAAGCAGTGTCGCGGGACGTCCGGGAATAATCGACCAAGCTCAATTGAACTGGGCATACCAAGGAATCGTTCAATTCTGTGACATTGTCAGCAGTCCAAAATCGACGAAACAACAGAAGATTTCAGCTCTTACCGGAGTAGCCAAGCACACCAGCTATCTTTGTTCTATTTGTCGACAAGCCAGCATGAATACCAACAATCCTGTTGCCAAAAACGAATTCATCGTGGGAGCCAAGCATGTAGCGGGAGCCACATCAAATTTAGTCGAGGAAGTCAAGGGAATCGAGGATGACCACTCTGTGCCATCACGTCAACGGTTTGTCGAGCCGCTATTGGACGCGGTGAAGGCTGTTCGTCAGTACGCCTCAAGTCCGGAGTTCGTTCCCGTGCCAGCTAAGATCTCAGCAGAGGGACGCAAGGCTCAGGAGCCAGTACTGAATGCCGGGCGCGGTGTTATCGATGGTGTTGTTGAAATGGTGAAGGCCGCCAAATCCCTAGCACTGTCTCCAGATGATCCACCCGTATGGCAACAGCTCTCGATGCACAGCACTAAAGTGTCTGAGAGTGTTAAGCGTCTTGTTGATAACATTCGCGAGAAGGCACCTGGTCAGGCCCAGTGTGACCAAGTGTTACACACTCTCGGAACTTGCACCCGTGAGTTGGATAGTTGTGGGCTGGCGGTTAACGCTCAGGGACTTGCCCAGCGAAGGGACAACAACTTGCAGGGCTTTAGTAGTCAAACTCTGAACGCTGCTGCTGAATTACGCGACAAACTAGAACCCATTCGTATAGCTGGAAAGAACAATGCCGAGAAGCTAGGCCATGCCGTTGGAGAAATCTCCCGCTACGTGGTGCCAATGGTGAATGGCGCAATTGGTGCTTGCACCCACATTGTGCACTCAAGCCAACAAATGAGTTTAATCAACCAAACTAAATCGGTTGTGGAAAGCGCAACTCAACTGGTGCAGGCAGCTAAGGAGTCGGCCGGAAATCCACGTGCTACCCACGCTCATCCTCGTTTAGACGAATCGATTGAGAACACCCAGGAGGCCATTCAAGAACTCACACAGACAGTGGAGAAGATTTCCACTGAAAGCGGCGTTGTCACCGGCCTAATGGAGCAAGTCAACCGCGCCATCACTCGTCTCACGGATAAGCGGCAGAGCTTGCTGAATGCCTCGTTCAGCGATACGTTTGTAGACTACCAAACCAGGATGGTGCAGAGCGCTAAAGAGATCGCTCGCCTGGCCAACGAAATGAATGCCAAGGCTGGCTTCGATACCAGCAAACTGCCTCCACTCGGCGTGGACATGGCACACCATTATACCCAGATAACACAGGATTCTGTGGGTGCTTCGACCACGACGACTTCACCAGAGGTAGCGATGCGCATTCGATCGACTGTCATCGATTTGGGTCGTTCAGTCGGCCAAATCATTCAATCCACTGCCGGGGTACGACCCAATGATCCCTCTGGACAGAATGACATTTCTCGCAACGCACGAGATGTTTCGGAGAAAGTAGCTCAAGTTTTAGCCGCCCTACAGGCGGGTTCGCGCGGTACTCAGGCCTGTATAAATGCCGCCCATACCGTGTCAGGAATAATCGGCGACTTGGACACCACAATTATGTTCGCAACTGCGGGTACTCTCCAATCGGACGGAGATGGTGCATTCGCCGACCACCGTGAGCACATCCTACAAACTGCCAAGGCGCTAGTCGAGGACACAAAGGTACTGGTGGCTGGTGCCGCCGGCACTCAAGACCAACTGGCATCCGCTGCTCAAAATGCTGTTACCACTATATGTAAGCTAACATTTGATTTAACCACTATGATTGGTTTTATTGAGATTCTTCCTTTTTCCAGTACAACTGGCGGAAGCAGTTAAACGTGGAGCCTGCTCGTTGGGGGCTGCCCAACCCGATTCACAGGTAATGGTAATAAATGCTGTTAAGGATGTCGCCTCTGCTTTAGGTGATCTGATTAACGCCACGAAGCTAGCGTCGGGCAAACCGATTCACGATCCAACTATGGAGGGTTTGAAGGAGAGCGCAAAGGTAAGTGTTTGTTTTTTAACTTGATGCATTGTTTTTGAAAATTCATTCCATTCAATCATTGGAGTATCAGTTGAAATTCGCTTCTTCTTACTACATACATACTCGTACATACATAGATGTTGTTTAACCGTGAAAGTCATATAACAGACTTGCAAATCATATAACAAAACAGATGATTATTTATAAATATTTTTATTGGTATTTGGTTTTTTTTTTTTTATTTATTAATAACCAACATAACTTGATTGACTGTGACAAGTTGTGTAGTTGTGGGTGGATGTGAAGTGCTGACAGATTCATGGAAAGAATTTATACACGATGGCATTAGATGGCACTAGTTTTAGACATAGGTTCAGACAGAAATACTCTGCCACGGATCATAGAGGAAAACAAGTATTACATGATGATAATGTTGTTCGTATTAGGGTCATTGTTGCACGTGCTGTGTAACATTTGTGTCACTATATTATTGAAGTGAAATAAAAATAGTTTGCTAACATGTAATAGAAAGGTTCCATAGGTTTGCTGGGTGCAAATCAAAAATCTCCCTCTACACGCAGGTGGCATTACACGAAGAACGTTCGATAATAGTATTATGGAGGACTTTCGATAATAATACAGAAAGCATGGTTTTTCGGCGAAATTTTGATTTATTACTACGCATTTTATTTTAATCTCGATACGTTTTTTTTAAGCCGTCGAAATACATAATACGGTTTGTGAAACTCTGCCAATTAGGCCTTTGTTGCGGCAATAACCTCTTCAGCGAAAGCCCCGAAATATTTCATTAGACTAGCAGACCTTGGTACTTAAAAGAATACTTCTTTATTTGATGCGAATTTTATCCCCAAAGCGAAGACACCTTCGTGTTTGGAAAACAAATAAATTTGATACACATTATCTCTTGCGAATAAAAAAAATCTTTCCATGACCTTTTCCGCTGACGGAACTGTCTTTGCCATTCGCCACCAGAAATCCATTGTTTTGACGGTCCCGTTTATAGCTATCAGTAAAATGCAACCGAGAAAATATATATATTTTTTATTTTTTTTTTTTTTTTTGAGCACTTGAACTTAATCGTTGAACTCAATCTTGGTCTTAAAATGTTGCTTTTGAATTATAAAGTCAGTTCATCTACAAAAAATAAGCAATTGATCTACAACTTTTCTAGAAAACGAATTTATTCATTTTTCCGTACGAAAACCTTTTTCTGTTCAACTTGTCAATAATTTTCACGAAGTATTCCACTGAATTTCTATGCTCTATGCTATGGTATGTGTCAGTTCTGTTCTGTTTCGTGTTTTTACGGATGGACTTTTCTGATGGCTATGACTATGATCGACGCCTAATATGACCAGGTCCACTCTCGCAAAGTCTTAAGACGTGAAATGATTTATCTCGTTGGTTTTATTGTTTATAACTATTGGAAATGTGAAATGACTACCGGTTGACAGACTCTACGAACTACGAGTGCGTTCCAATGAGTTGTCATATCCTCCCTACCGAATCTTTTTAACTCCATAGGTAGTTAAGTTACATTTAGCAGTCTTGTTGTATCAAATATACTCGTATTACTCGTTATTCCATGGATTCGCCTTGATCGCACTTCACAAAACCCCCTCAATCATAATAAATACCATTTGTTACAGACAATCATATCGTTCATAAGTTTATTAATAAATTTGTAAGACTGCTTCTTTAACAAACTCCTAACTTCATTTAAAAATGGAGGGGAAACTGACAAATCGATTAGTGAATATTAGTCGCTGTTTTACCCTTTTATTCACAGTTGTTATAAATAAATTCATTTATCTAGTATTAAATTAATTAACTTAACTTGTAATGGATATGGCACTTAATATCACAAATGCGCTACTTAGACAAGCTGACAATGTATCGATTCACAAATCAATATTCATATTCCACATACTTAATAACTGTTCTAAAAAAAATGTACCATTCACACTCTCTAGCCCTAAGCATACTAGTTCATAAAATCAAAGCCACTATTTTGCTCGCCTATATAAACATAAATATTTTGTTAATAAGATGCATCCCCGGATTTATTGCTCGCTATCGATGTTGTAATTGCATATATGAATTTCTATTTATCCTACTCTAGTGTAGAACACGAATCAAAATTTATAAACTGGCAGAACGCTCAAAACTGCATAAAATAAAAATTCCTTTAACCAACGAAATAACGAGAGGACCAAATGTTGTTTTTATATATTACCTAATACTAAAGATTGCACATTATCGCATCCCCCTGGTGTCGCTGGCTGTCCTCTATATTACTCTTTCTCTCTCTCTATCTGTGTATTAAACCGAACTCCAAAGATATCCAGATCTCCTGTGTACTAAAGTAAAAAAACAAAAACAAATATGTATATTGTTCTCTTGTTTTCCTTTCCAAACAGATGCTTAGGGATGTGTGCCTCTCTGGCACTAACAGTAGCAAGCGTGCATCCATGGATTATTAAATGATAACTCTACTCATGAAAAAACAAAACAAACAAAATTTAACGAAATGCAAAATTGGCTAATATTTTATTCTATGCAACTTAATTATGCATTTTATTAGATAAATCGAACTTTTTCTTTTTGAATAATTGTATGTCCGTATTATAGTACTAAGTTGTGTTAAGCTTGTAACTCTTTGCATTTGTAAGGGAAGTAGGTGATGTTTTGTTCGGTTTTTGGTTAAAACATAATCTTTTTGTTTTAGTTTTATTGCTCCCCTTGCATAGTTTTAGCATTTCCCATATTTTGTTGCATCAGCATTTAAATTTTGTGGTCTAAATTTATTTTGAAAATATTTTACAAAATTTCCCGAGGTTTTTTAATATACAATTTGGTACAATTTAGATTAGTACCATGCGTTACCTTATATTTAAAAATTACGAAAGCACACTAATATCTGTCAAAACCTGTGGTATTGAAATACCTAATTATTCACCCTTATTCCCGTTGGCGTTTGTCGTATACGACTCATGTGTCGTGTCGTTGTATAAATGGTATTCCAATTTTTTCGAAGTTTTTTGTTAACGATTTTGCTTTGTTCACTGTAATTTCAAATCGTTTGTCTCAAAAAAGTTACAAACACTGACTTAAAACGAAATGAAATATTAGGCATTTACGACAAACGCCAATGGGAATAAGCACTTCTTGCTATGGGTTTTGTTTTTCAAATTCAAAGACTCAAGTCGTGGATCATTGTTGCTAGGTGTTACTCTGACAAATTATTCGCTGCAAATAGTGAATCGTCAAGTAATTAATCCCATGTTTAAGTAAGGCTAGATGCGATTTCCGTCGCTTTACTAACTTTCAATGTGTCATGTCTTGGGCGCTAAAGGATAGACTAGAATCGAGTGGCTTCTGCTGTGTCGTGTCGCGCTGTCAAAATTATATAGGTTAACGCATCGGTTAACTTGCGCAGAGGTGAACAATGATGAGCAAACGCAAAAATTGCAAAAGGCGTACCATGCCCAATTCCCATGTCACCATTAATATTAGAAAACACGATAACCACCATCGTGCCGCAATTTATGTTTCTTAACTTCAATGAAATACCTTGGGGTTTGTGCTTGTTTCCTTAGATGACAAAGTGTTGGTTTCAAAAAATATTTTTGAATATTGAAATTTGAATCAATTACGCTTGGAAGTACAGTTCCTTCAATAAATACGATTTGGTTCGTTGGTTGTAAACCTAACAGGCTTTATAAAAGATCCGCTCAAAAACCTTTGGATGTTCAAGGCTACGGCTGTATAGTTGCCATGTTCTTTGATTGCCTGCGTCCATAAGTGGGTTATAGTTGCAAGTTTTAGGGCACAATTTTTTAGTTCTATGGCTGGAGTTCCGTCGGATCCCGTTGCCAGCTCTTTAAGCAGATGTTGAATTGCTCGTAGTCGAAATGTTACAACCGTCATAGATGATTCTTAGAGAATATTGTAGCAAAAATATTAGCATGGCTATTGTTTTGTATTGGTGGTTAGTTCATTTCTTTCATTAGTGGTGGAAAGGAAGAGCAACTGAAATTTGAGCTTAGCTCCAGAGACCAGAATTCGCGTGAACTATTAGATTAGTCAATAAAGTTAGTGACTCTGCAACTTCTATAGTTTCGTTACATCTATTTTTGAAACTTACAAAATTATAAATTTGTTGTTTGGATGGGCATGACCCCCATTGCGTAAGAATTATTTTTCTCTGCAGTTGTTTGCTTCCATTCTTTGTTGAACCAGGGTTTTCTTATAGCTGGTTTTTAGGAATATCAAGTTCCATATGCAGTAAAATTAATTCGGTTATAGTTTCCTCGCATAGATTTATGTCAGTTTCCCTAAAACACATATCAGCCCAGCCTATGGCAATGCTGTAACTCATCCCAATTAGAACTGCTATAATTTCCAAATCTACGATGGCGATCCTGGTTGTTTGCGTTATTGGTCTACACTGTACAGAATGGATAGCTGATTTTAGAACATGCGGAGACTTTTATTTCTTAACTATTTGCCTATGTTGTGAGAAATACATCGAGAACGTACCCAAAACTTCTCGTATTGTCTGGAATTCGCGTAAGTTCGGCTAAAAGCTGAGTAAGATTACATCAAATGACAAAGTTTTCCGTTTGTTTCCTTGCCTTGTCACTTCTATTAGAATATCCTAGCCAATTCATGGTGTGCGCATTGAAGTCACCGAGAATCTGGAACTAGTCAATCCTATCGGATAATGCATGGAATAATGAGGCCGGATCGTTATCGCTGCCGAACGGTAAAGTCGTCAATTTAGTAGAACTTTGAGGGACGATCTTTTGAGCCATATAATGTCAAGATCATCAGATTCCATCTCATATTTTTTCCATCACAATGTTGAAACTCTATGAAACGGCAAACAATGCAGACAAATTTAACGTGTTTATCATGTAACCGTTTGATAAATTTTACGCACCGTTTATTAATACGTCTGGTTTAAGCAAAATCATATTTTTCATTGAAAAAAATCTCAACATAACAAAAAGGTGAAAAGAAAATTATTTTCAGCTTTATACATCTCTCTGTGTGCAACGTAGTATGGGAAATGCTAACCTTATAGAATTCCAATCCGAAAATCACCACTCTTTAGCGTTTAGCTGCACCTACTTCTCAAAGTATTATCCATAAACATTATACGTCTTATTTTATAATCATCCACTCATTTATAAATATATATCTATAGTAATTTTCATTTTACTTGCAAGTGCCATAACCAGTTTCTTTTCATCTTTAAACAAACTTTTTGATATATTAACGAGAAAAATGTAATATCACTTGAAGAATAGACAACAAATAAAATGTAAAAGAAGTTGTTTCATTTGCTCACTTCTCTATAAAATTACTACATCATCGCTCACTTCCAAATTATTGCACTGTGCTCTTCAATGAATCTACAAACAAACAAAATTCTATACTTCATCGTTTTACCCTCTATTTCCGTGTAATTTCCTTAGGTTATGGTTTTAAATGTATCGTCACTGTTGAAAACAGTAAAAGCCGTCGAGGATGAACACACCCGAGGAACACGAGCTATGGAGGCCACCACCGAAGCTATTTCACAGGAAATTCGAGTAAGATTGCGCAAAATAATGCAATGAGGTGAATATTTTATTTTTATTTTATTTTCCTTGTAGGCAATGCAAGCACCACCACCACCCGGAACACCACAGTGTTCGCCAGAAGACCTAATTCGTGTTACGAAGAATGTGACTCTCGCGACAGCCAAGGCAGTAGCTGCGGGAGCTTCCAATTTGCAAGCGGATATAGTAGCAGCCGCCAATTTAGGTAGACGTGCGATATCGGAAATGCTTTTGGTTTGCCGTACAGTTGCATGGAATTGTGCTGAGACAACAGAGCTCCGTCAAAGGACATTGGAAGCTGGCGCAGCGGTGGGTGAATCGTACAGAGAACTTCTGAACGGAATCCTTCGTAACTGCTCGGCTGACGAGCGAATGCATTTGTCGAGGCGGGTGGCCAAGTGTGTCACTGATCTTGTGGCAATGGCTAGGCTTTTAAAGGGATCTGATTGGATTGATCCAGAGGATCCGACAGTAATCGCAGAGAACGAGTTGCTGGGTGCGGCTGCTTCTATTGATGCCGCTGCCAAGAAACTGGCCAGCTTGAGACCACGACGACAGCCTGATGTTAAGGTAAACCAAAAATCTTTCACGCTTGTCTAATATACATAATAATAACAACAACTGTATTGTGGTGAATGTTTTTAACAAATTTACTAAGTTTATGTGGTGATGGGTGCTATAACAAAAAGAAAAAAAAATATGGAATGCTTTAACAAAGATAGTTCCAGTCAGATATGTTTGATATTCTTGGTTGTAATTAAATATTCACCCAGGAATCAAACATATTATTACTGTGATTATTAACATTCTTCTGCTTTTCTAACTAAACATGCCTGTAACATACTTTTAACTTTTCCATAACCAAGGTGCTTTGCAATGCAAAAAGCCATAGAATCCCTCTAATTCGGTGTTGTTTCTGTGTGTATTACAGCTTGAACTCGATGAGAACATGAAGTTCGACGAAATGATTCTGGAGGCCGCTAAGGGCATCATGGCAGCATCGTCTGCCTTGGTGCGAGCCGCCAACGCGGCTCAGAGGGAGCTCATCGACCAGGGTAAGGTGGCTCGCACTCCGCTTACATCATCGGACGACGGACAATGGTCTGAGGGTTTGATTTCCGCGGCGAGGTTAGTAGCAGCTGCAACTCACAGTCTCGTAGAGGCTGCCCAGAACTTGGTTCGTGGTGTGGGCACAGAAGTCATGTTGATATCGACAGCAAAGCAAGTGGCAGCATCCACTGCTCAGCTATTGATTGCCTGCAAGGTCAAATCGAATCCAAACTCAGAAGCGG
This sequence comes from Cheilosia scutellata, assembly GCA_955612985.1. Lineage (NCBI taxonomy): Eukaryota > Metazoa > Arthropoda > Insecta > Diptera > Syrphidae > Cheilosia > Cheilosia scutellata. The sequence goes on from OY015311.1 coordinate 22,910,428, forward strand.
GCAGGAGATTACAGGCCGCTGGAAATGCTGTTATCAAGTCAACAGACAATTTGGTTCGCGCAGCTCAACAGGGTCTCGATGCAGAGGAGGAGCACACGCTGAAGATCAATACGAGCATGGTCGATGGAATGGCACAAGAAATCAACGCGCGATCGGACGTTCTTCGTATGGAGAAACAGCTCGAGGAAGCACGCACCAAATTGATTCGTATCCGACAGGCGAGGTCAAGGAAAAACAATCAGGGATTCACCACGGATGAGAGCGACTCAGAGTACCACACGGCGACATATGGTAGCTTGCAAAGTCAAAGCAATGTAAGAGTTTAAAAATGCATTCTTTTTAATCAAGTAGTATACGTCTAACAACTTTTTTTTCAATTAACTCTAACAGACACTTAACCGGTCAGGGTATACTGATACACCAACATCTCCGAGCTACTATCAATCTGCCAAATCACATTATACTTTCCAACAAACTCCCCAACACTTTCACCATCCGGAAGCGGTGTCACCCACATTTAACCAAAGTGAAAACTTTCCACCCCCACCACCACCACTTCAGTCAGCCACAACAACAACAACCAATACCACATATAGGCCTAACCCCAAGCTAACAGCTAATGCGATTCCACGTCCCTATCCGGGGGCGAGAATTGCCTCACCAGTCAGTCCATCGCCCATTAATAGTCAATCTTTTGAAACTCTAACCTCTGCGTCGACATTGAAAAATGCCTACGTCGACAAAATGCCACCACCACCTTCGCCAAAGAAGCCCTCCAGTAACTTGGAAGCATGTGTCAAGGACCTGCACGACAAGACCTTCGGGCAGGGTGGCATTGTACAGATAACCGGTGCATATAATCCTGGACAGAACTATGAAGGTTACACTTCAAGGTGAGTCAAAATAAAGCTAAGCCCCTTAAGTCTTCAAGGTACTAACCATGTGCACATTTTCTAGGTACGAAACAAGGAAATACGAGGAAAGCGGCGATGTCAAGCCACTGGAAGCCGGCTTGTCCCAAATCACTTTGAATTCCGATGGCGGCAAGATCTCGCTTGTCGACGAAGGATCACAGCGTCTATCCTCAATGACACAGCGTGTCATGGAGCGGAAAACCTTTACAACAACCACAGAGTCGCGGTCAGAGAAGAAGACCGAGCAACACAGTTTTCGACTAGAGTAGTGAAAAGTTTTTGTATAAGTTCGGAGTTGTTTGACGAGCCTTTTATAATTAAAAAAAGTATACAATCATAAATAATATATAAACCATTTAGCTTTTAACCATAATTAACTAGAGAAAAAAAAACAAACAATTATTCACCAAGTGCCAGACAACTAGCCCCCATTTCGCCCCCTTTTTTAACACATAATTCCAACATTATTGGTTACTACTACCACTTTTAGAATAAATCTATATTCTTCTATTTATCCAAAAATTTTAACTAAAAACCACCACAAGTGCTTTGAATAACAAGAAACGTAAAAAAAATTAGATGTAACAAAAAAAAATTACCAAATTTTATTCGAATTTGATTTTAATGATTTTTTTCTACTAGGATGTATTTGGATGTATGAAATTGATTTGCCAACAAGTTGCCAAGCATTGACGTATTTTAATTGTTCTCTTTTTTCTTTAATAATTTGTTTACAAGAAATAATTTTACTTTAACTAGGGGAATTAACCAAAAAAAAAAGCTTTTAGTGTTTTTTTTATTATATAATTATGAGAGATAATTTGCAGTAATGCAGAATTAACATGTATTTTTTTTTTTAAATTGTATGTACATATATAATTTATATACACATATATTTTTATTATTTTCAAGAATAAATAAAAGTTTATCTAACCAAAATTCGGTGTATTGTTTGTATTAAGTGTTAGCTGTGCGATGTTGTTAGCGTCCATCGATAGCGGTCAATGTCCACATGGAATTAATTTAGATTTTACCATTTGTGCTTGAGTTCTAGCCGAGTTCCCTCAAATGAAAATGTTTCAATCAATCAATCAATGTTTCAATTATTCAAATGACGAGCTGTCAATTGATTGAAAAAAATCATATATCGTGGATATTGAGTTTCACTTCACCTATTCGATTCCCTTTCACTTTCTACTGCTATCGCGATTCGTGAAATCCGCCGGAAACGTTCCTTATCGACATGTTTTTGGGAAAGGTAGTTTCACTGTCAAACAACTGTCTTTTACTTGTCAATAAAACTTTGTGTAGCTACATTCTTCGGAGGCAAATGAAAAAAGTTTCTCTTACAAATTATTTAAATGGCAATGGATGTGAAAGCTCTATTTTTGCAAGCAGAAGAAGAACACGATTAGTGGTGTTCCGAGAGAAGAATACGAAATAGGTTAAAAGGAGCAGGGATGACTTCATGGAACTTCCGGATGAAATTTATGTTTTTAAAAAGATTATTTTTTAATTTTAATAAAGTTTAATATTGCACAGATTTATTAAAAATTGTGGGCTTAATGAAGAAGCTTTTTTATTTGTACTTCAACAAATGAAAAGGGCTTCAAATACAAAATCCATTTCACGATACAATGGAATTCAGGCCCCTATTGTGAATGTCGATAATTGATTGTTGGCAGATCTTGGCAGTGAAAAAATGTTGTGCGTACGAATAGCTAAAATCAATCAACGCAATCGACAATTGTGACGATCGCTGATCGACAACCACAATAAAGGCCTCATTCACACTATCTATTGATTTGATATACTATACATGGACTGCTAGCAGCCAATTTTTCGTTGAAGCAAACATAAGCACTAGTGCCTTTGGTGTACGGTGGAGAGAAGCGAAAACACTCAAATGTCATCGAGCAATTCGTGCGATTTTGTTTGAGTGCTGAGTATGCCATCTGGTGTAGAAAGTTCGAAATAATTTGAATAAATCGTTATTTTGCGCAGTTGCAATGTTTCTACAATGGATGGCACTGTATTCTATGTAAAAAATAGCAATAGCGCGCAGAGGTTTCATACTTTCACCGCACTGAGCCAAAATGGCTAGTGCTTATTCCTCGCAGGTTTCACTAGCAGTCCATGGATAATATGTCAATGACACGGCGCACAGTGTGTTATTTCAGACATCTAGCGGAACTTTATTTGTTTCGCGATTGAAAATATTGTTTTTTTTTATATTTATCTGTTCAATTACGTTATATATGTATTTCTGTAAGGTTTTTCAGAGTTTTGCTAATTATTTATTTAATAATTCTAAGTACATATACCTACGAAAAAAAAAAACAAATTACAATTGAAAATAGTAAAAAAATAAGCGAAATTTACTATTAAATTGTAATGACTATAGTTACAATTAAAATTGTAAATTTTACGCAGAAAATTGTAAATATTACAATTTTTTTCTGTGAGTGTAGCAGTGGCGTGGCGTCCATATAACCCGATTCCTACCGGGTTACCTTTTAAAAGTTTCAGTTCAGCTACACAACAATGTTTACTTAAAAACGAGCAACATAAAACCCACGGGATAAACTTAATAATATGTATCTATTCATCTGCGCAAGCTACTACCCCGTCCCCACCAACTTAATTGAGCATTATACACACGGAAACACACACCCTTCGCCATCATTATCATTAGTATTAGAGAACTGCCCACACTCTCTGAGCATAGCCCAAAGCTAAAATAACCCGAAATATGTCGGGTTATAAAATCTCTCAGTGGATAGAACAAATTTGTCTCCTTTCTCTTTTGTACACTTGCGATTATCTGAGTTTGATCCTCTCTGTTCAACGCCCGCTTTCTTATGCAAAAAAATAACACGCTTTTCTTCGGGTTATTTGGTGGGTTTTGTGTGTATCTTTTACCGCTGCGCTGTGGTGTAATTGAGTATATCTGGAAAATAACCGCCGACATATTTGGTGAATTTGAATTGTGTGTGTATCTCCTATCGCTGCGCTGTCGCTGTGATGTAGTCATAGTCAGTTCCTTTTTTACCTAACGATTTTCTGAAGGGAGTATCCTCTGTTCAAAGGCCGCTTTCTTATGCAATAGAATAACACGCTTTTCTCCTAGTTATTTGGTGAATTTTGTAAGTATCTTTTAAAAAATAAACAAACTGATGTGTTTATAAAGTTTATAAACAAGTCGCTAAGTGAGAAATCAAGTGTTTTGAGTCTTGGCTGGCTATGATCTTCGTAGGTACCTAAATACGTTTGAAGAGATGTTTCAAAGATTAAGTAGATGATTTTGCTGGACCTCCACAAAACTCCACAAAAATTATTTTTTTGATTTATTGAACAAATCGAAATATGAAAGTTGTGCACTATTGAATCAAGATGAAAAAATATCTTCATTAATTTAGTTTCTTCCTGGAGTTTTCGATTTTATAACTAAGGTTTTGTAGGTTTTGTATGCCTACCACATCTTCCCTTTGACATTTTGATATTTTTCGACTTCGACTTACCATTTAAAATTATTCACGCCACGCCACTGGAGTGTAGGCCTATGCAAAACAAAAAAATTTGTATGGGGTGAGCACTCAAGAGCAAAATCTGTGAATGGATTCTGACAAATAAAACATAGGAGAACATTTTAAGCACTATTACACGAGGGATACATGTGGATACATTTTTAAAACGCTTCACAAAATCACTAAACACAAAAAAAAAATCCTGGCGTAAGGCCTCCAAACAAAACGAAGATTTCTTCACTTTTTTAAGTTCACAGAAAATTCTTACTTACCTTGAAAACTTAGAATATACCAAAGAATAATAAAAAAATTATATTTCGTGCACTAACTGCTTATTGCAATAAACACAGAACGGTCAATTGGACACGAAAAATGCAACAAACTATCAAAAAATAATTTTGCTCAAGTTAAGCTTCTGTTTGAGATGTCAGACAACGGTAAATAACGTTTTAATTTTTTTTTGTTTTTAGCATGTTATTGTCTGATGTTTTACCTTTCATATCATACCAAAATATTATCATTTGGCCGACTTTGAATTTTGCATAAAATTCCGCTAGATCTGTGAAATAACACACTGTGCGGCGCTGCGAAATTAAGCCCAAGGAAATAAGGCCCAAAACACAAAATGAAATAAGGCCCCAAAAATTGGGCAATTTTCATAACGAAATAAAGCCCAATTTATTATGTGGAAATAAAGCCCAAAAAATGAAATTACACCCAAAAACAAAAATGAAATAAGGCCCCAATGTATGTATATTTTAATTTTTTCAAATTTTAAACAAATGAAAATATGCTCAAATATCTTAAATACCTAAACACATTCATTGTATCTTCTACAATTTGTCTACGATAAGGACATTGGAAATTCGATAAACCTTTACCAATAGCTTCAGCTAGCAGTTTTAGGTTGCATTCAGTGCAATCGTCCTTTATTTTATTAATGGCTTATAATTCCTTATATGCCGCTTCATCAGGCAGATGGTTGTGTTTAACATAATTTTTTGAATGTACACCAACCAGGGATGATAATGCTGAACCCAAAAAAAGTAGCAAATTGCCCGAAAAAACGAAGTAGATTTACAAAAAATGAAGCAGACATTTGGCGAAATGCTCAAAATGATAAAGTTAGGTCTTCAATGGGATAATGGGATCTATAGATGGATGTGTAGTGTGACAGAAGCACATAAATGATATTCTATAGTGCATTACATGTCACATTTTCTTCCTGATATTTATATTTCGTTGCTTTTTTCGTCGTTGTTGGTGTATTTAGAGTCATATTGATCAATAATGTCTATTTTAAATGATATTTTGAACGGCGCAGGGACATAAGTCCCCGGGACATAAGTCCCAAATTTTATTTTTGGGGCTTATGTCCCAACTAAGTGGGACATAAGTCCCAATTTCGATTTGGGACTTATGTCCCACCTCATCGGGACATAAGTCCCAACATTTTTTTGTCGAAAATGGGACATAACTCCCAAATTTTCGGAGAGATAATATTTAGCAAAATATTGCGGATTTCCATTGGGCATCCAACAAACAAACTTCACAAGTAAACAAAAGATTTGTTTTTAATTATCTACTGGCGAAATGGACATATAAATTAATTTTTATTTACCATTGCTTCTTCGTTTATCTTTGCAAAACAGATATGTACTACACGTAACTCATCTTAGCTTAGTCCCACTTCGGTGTGGGTTTCCTTTCATGTTTTAAATGCACTTCTTGTCCAGTTTTAAATATCTGCAAGGCAAGCAGACTATTTCAAATGGTAGAGGTCCTGGCACAGTGCACAATAGGAGCGATCAAGTTGTGCATGTAAATAAACCAAAGGCGTAGCCAAGAAACGATGCGAAGGGGATGATCGATTTTCAATGAACATAAATGCGTAGCCGAAAAAAATTTTGAGCAAGGGAGGATCGATTTGGGGTGTGAAAATTAAAAATTCGCGCGAATTTTTTTCGGCTACGCCTTTAGATTCTTCCCACGCAAAAGTTTATCCCTCATAATATGGCGGGGTGGTGTGTGCTAGAAATTACCACCTACAATAGTCGATGATGAGTCAGAAACTTCAGAAAATCTTTCTTCAATTAAAATCTATATACCTTACAGCTAACACAAAATCTATATACACAGTTAATAATTGCCTGCATCCACAGGATGGATAAACATTAAATATGCTATCAATTAAATAATGTCGTTCTGATTAAGGCAATGTTTCAATTTACTCAACGATTTTAGATGCCCGGAATATGTTCCATCCAAATTGGGCTTCTAAAATCGTGTTTTTGTAAAAAGATTTTTGCTTATCCATGCCGTAGTTTAACAAAACATTTTCGTTTGCAAATGATTCATTTATATCCAAAAGACTTCGTGGCGGTATTGGTTTGCATCACTTTTCGCAAACTGCTGGCAACTGTATTTTAGTTGTAAATATAAGTGATGCTTAAAACTATACCAAGACAATAGAGCCAAACACCTATTTTATACTGGTTAGATATATTTATTTATTGCGTGATGCTCTTTGTGAATTATCTAAGCTTATCTAAAGAAATAGGTTGAGTGGGACATAAGTCCCAAAAAAAATGTATAGGACTTATGTCCCGATGGGGTGGGACATAAGTCCCAAATCGAAATTGGGACGTATGTCCCACTTAATTTGGACTCAATTATTGGGACTTATGTCCCAATTAAGTGGGACATACGTCCCTGCGCCATTTTGAAAATAACCGAACTTATCACTCGTTAACTGATCACTAATGTTAATGGTAATGGTAACTAATGGTAAAAGACAAATCTCCTTTTTTTTATATATTTAGTTTTATACCTTTTCCAGTTTGACTATATTTTCTCGAATGATATTCTATTTTTCTATTTTCATCAGGCTAGATTTGGTGGTACTTGATCATATTAATTTCATCAATTTTACAAGTTGATTTCTTAAAAGTAGAATACTTTCTTGGGTTTCAGAAAAATAACATCTTGGGTCTTATTTCATTATCGAAAGTTGAGGCCTTATTTCATAATGAAAAAGCACCCAAATACGAAAAATGAAATTAGGGCCAAAAAAATGAAATTACACCCAAAATATATCATATTTTTGTTGTTATTGTATTGTGAGCATAATTTTGGGGCCTTATTTCATTTTGTTTTTTGGGCCTTATTTCCTTGGGCTTAATTTCGCAGCGCCCAATGACACTACAGATAGGGGGAACTGTTCACTTTGTCGATTTGACGATGACGATACCCAAATATTTGAAGTTCGTCGAAATAGGGGCCTCGATCTGTGAAGCTGTAATGTGATGCTTGCTTTCACCATTTCCCGATAGTTGTTAAAACTTAAGGTAGAGTTAAGGACAGTCTACCTCGGCTTAAATTCGATTATGACATATGAAGGAAACTAGGCAAGAGGAATAATCGTCGAAGCGTCATAAATCGACTGAATTAGGAAACAGTTCTTTTAATAGGTAATCTAACAAAGTATTTGCTCCACCCCATTTTGATTTTAGCTTCGGTCAGACCTACACCGAAATAAAACAAGAAACTTTTGCAATGTTTAAAATGTGTACAAATTACATACATTAAATGCAAAATATATTTATTTCTATTTCGTTTCAAGCCTTACAGTAAGATGTAGATAAATGCACTTTTACAGCCTTAAGAGTAGTGTAACATAATTTGCAACAACAAAAATTAATTTCGTGCCACTATTCCGCTTAGGCATACTCCTTATTCAATTCCCTTCCAATCAACCAACGCCTGATTTCCGAAGTACCAGCACCTATCTCATAGAGTTTTGCATCTCTCATGATTCGTCCAGTGGGGTATTCATTGATGTAACCATTTCCGCCAAGAATCTGAATAGCATCCAAAGCAACTTGAGTAGCCTTTTCGGCGCAGTACAAGATGACACCAGCACAATCCTTAGCGCTCTTATGGCCTAAATCTGTGGCTCGAGCAACGCTGTACAAGTACGAACGGCACGCACTCAGTGTCGTGTACATATCGGCCATCTTTCCCTGTATCAATTGGAATTCGCCAATAAGCTGATTTTTTTGTTTCCTCTGATGGGCATAATCGAAAGATATATCACATGCGGCCTGCATAAGGCCAACTGGACCCGCAGCCAATACAAGACGTTCAAAGTCCAAGCCCGACATCAACACGTAGACACCTTTATTAACTGCGCCCAACACATTCTTAGCGGGCACTTTCAAATCTTGGAAAACCAATTCACAAGTACTGCTGCCACGCATACCAAGTTTGTCTAACTTTTGGGCTACACTGAAGCCTTCCGAAGCGGTTTCAATTATGAACGCAGTTATCGAATGTTTGTCAGCACTACCTATAAATGGACGGAGTAAGTTCCATCTTTAGAATTGTGATTGTAAGTCTCTTACCAGTTCCAGTTTTAGCGTAAACAATCAAGACATCAGCATCCGAACCGTTTGTGATCCAGAACTTTGTGCCATTCAACACGTAATAGTCGCCCTTTTTCTCGGCACGCAATTTCATTGAGACCACGTCACTACCAGAGCCAGGCTCAGACATGGCCAACCCTCCAATGTGTTCTCCACTGCAGAGTTTTGGCAAATATTTCTGCTTTTGTTCAAGAGTTCCGTTCTTTGTTAACTGATTGATACAAAGATTCGAATGTGCTCCATAGGACAAAGCCACACCACCAGCAGCTCTAATACCAAATTTTAAAAAGTGTTCGAGTTACTATTCTAAGTTCTTCTCGCAAGGAACAACATGTCTTACAGTTAATTCCAACATCACAGAAGCAAAATGAAATTGATGAAAGTTTAAACGAAATGATTAGCATGGGATATCGCAATTGGACATTTACCTAGAGATTTCTTCCATAATAATACAATGGTCGAGGTATGATCCACCGGTGCCTCCGAATTCTGGATCAGCTGTAATTCCGTGAAAACCTAAAGCTCCCATTTTCTGCCAGAACGCTCGCAGATCCCTGAAAGTTCCAAGACATTTTCATTACCTCAATGAAAGATCACAAATAAGGCGGTAGGTACTTACTTAAAGTTGTCATTTTTGTCGATCTCCTGTGCGAAAGGAGCCAGCTCCTTTTGAAAGAAGTTGAACGCTGTTTCTCTGAGCTGGAATTCAAACATTGGATTTTGATAATTATTTGCTAGTTTTCTTTTAAATGTATGTATTGTTTCTTTTAAATGTAATGCCATTCAAGTAAGCGGGTAGGCATGGTGAGTAATTTTTACGACTTTGACAAATCTTTTTGCAACAATCAAATAGTAGAAATGGATTCTTTCTTACAGTACAGATGGTAATCATTTGTTGACGTAGGTAATGATTATGAGTATCCTCAATATTAAACTCCAAAAACAGCGACATAGGTACATAGATAAGTGACAGAACTACACCTGTTTAATAGATCATGTGCTCTTGATCATCTATTCTATAGCGTAGAGTATGCATATGGCAAATACGAGGGCAAATATGTAGATCAATTATGGAAAATTGTACCAGCTGTAGGTACATACTATACGTACATAGTTAAGGTATTACCTATTACTCCATTGCCCAAGAAAGATTTAGGCCGACAAAGTATAATTTATAAATAATAACTTCAACAAAATTGTATACGGGTACAATTTTAGCTCAAGAAAATTAGAATATTATGCGAATTAGTACATACATATATAATATGCTATGTATGTACTGGATTCGCTGATAGTGCTATCAAAACCGGACCGATATTTCTGCTCATAAATAACTTGTTTTGAAAAATGCACATGTAAGTTCAAGCCCCTGACACACCCCCACTTTATGGCCATATAAATAGCGATGCATAGTAATTAAATAACTTAAACTTACCCTTTGCTTATCCTCGTCCAGTCCATAAATTTTGTCGCTGACGGGGTAGTATGTCATTGATCTTTGCGCTAGAACTCCTTGTAGTCCATTTCTGGACACCAATTTGCCAATAATATTAGAGCAAACACGAGCTGCCATTCTGTTTTTTTTTTTTTTGATTATTGCTATTTAAATGCAGACAACACTTTACGTTTTTCGATTAGAGAGATTGCGGAACAGGTTCCCCTAAAATTATCTAATAATTAAATGTCATGTCAACGTAATTGTAGTAGATTTGTGGATTCTTAAAATTTTCCTTTCAGGGTTGTTATACGGAAACGGAGGTGTCTGCCATCTATATCATTATGTCCGTTGCAGGTAAATAGAAATTCGAATTCCTCAAACTGAATAATGTTTTTTATTTAAAAAGTTTTATAATTACATTTATTCCATTTTAGCTTCAAAACTCTTCGAATATTACGAAAATAAAATAGAAAAAAACGTAACAATCACATAAAATAAATGCCAAGAGCATATCCAAAGTGTGAAATGTGCATGGATAGGCTCTTTAAACGTATCTATATCCTTTGAGGATACTTGATAGGCGCATGTCTGGTAAATTGGTGAAAAGCACAACCTACGTATACGGTATGTGGCATTTAATTTTCCCCTAAGCACCCTCGATTTTCTACTGTTTATATTCACTTTTATTGACGTAGAGTGCTGGTGTCATCATAGAGAGATGCATTTTTTCCTTCGTCCAACGTGTGGGAGTCATTAATCCGACAAACCGGAATATGGTACACAATTTCCAGATATCCCAGCTTGTAAAATAAGTTTATTTCGAATCAAGTGCTTTCATAAAAATGTTTGGTGAATTATTTTCATATTTTTCGGTGAAAATTCGTCGAGTAACAAGTAAGTTTTCAAGAATACATTTTATTCAAGTACGTATTTGCCATTATAATGAAGTCAATCAATCAAGAAAATATGATATAAATGTCCTGTGCATTGTGCTCTTAATGAATAAAAGCATTCGGAATATTGAGCATTTTTTCGTTGGTTGTTTTTTTTTTAGCTCCAAAAATCAATAACATTAACAATAGGTTATACTTATCACTTGACATAACATGACAGAGGAGGACGCTTGCTAAGTTATCGTGACATAGTTGCTAGAATAGGTTTTTCTTTGGTTGATTACAATGGTGTTGTTTAAGTTATGAAGGAAAAGGACACATTTATGTTGAGGGCTTACAAACAGACATTTCCCAGTTGCGTGATGTTTTAACCAAATGAAATGGTTTTGTGAGTTTTTTCTGGCGGTAAAATAATTGGCTTGATTATACGAAATACTCAACGTTTTTGTAAGTGTCCTACAACATTTCATCCCGGTCAAAGTCTCTTTTCAGTATGTGTTTAATTAGTTTCTATTGGATACGCTCAATATCTACATATATAGATAGCGATTAACAAACGGAAAGTATCATTCATTTGGGTTTATCTAAATTTAAAACAGTCTTGACATTACAAAAAGGCATATTATATGCATATATATGTGTAGTAAATTTCGTGTGCGAGGGGTATGCATAGACTTAGGTATGGGTACCTACTCGCTATTTATTGCGTTTAAGTATTGGCTAATGCATTGTGAACATAATGTACAAGTGCATATGCAGAGTTGCCAACATTATAATTAAAGAAAATTGTGGGGAAAAACGAAGTTTATAGAGTGGTCTTCTTTGTTATTCGCCATGTATAAAAAGGGATAACAAAACAGAATAACCGGAGAGTGTGTGTTAAGTGATTTGCAGTAGGAGGAAAATAATTGTAAAAGGATTTTTAATGATGCATTCGTCTTGCAATGGGACTTTTCCAAGAATATTAAAATGTATGTCGTTGCTATAGTAACCTGTTCGACCTATATATTCTGTTATTAATCCAAACCTTGCACAAGACTGAATTGTCACGCAAACACTACTTATCGTAATGTATTAGAAAAAAAGCTTAGTTCGAAGGTGATTTTGAGGACAGATATGGAGAATTTGTCCGGTAATAAGCAACACAATAACAACAACACGGAAATAGACAGAACAATAAATTAAATGTTTTTGTATGAAGGTATCTCTACATAAAAACTACAGCGTGTTTAGTAAGAAAAGCAATTTACATAGTCTTTATGTTGTTTCTTCTACACGAACATACATTAATCATATAGAGACATAAAAAAACACAAATCAGTATGATGTCGTTTGAACTAAAACGAAATTAGTTCTGTTGAAATTAGTTGTGCTGTTGTCATTTTTAATCGGGCTTCAGTACCCGCGATGGGTAGGTATTCTCTATGTGTGTAAGTTTTGCAACTCACAATATGGCGAATACTACTATTATTATTTTTTTCACTCATTTATCTTAAATGCACTCTTAATAGTCTTATATGGTTTTCCATAGGATACCTATATAACATTTTTATTTCGGATTTGTGCGCTATTTGACAGCACCATAATGAGCTGGATAAGATATAAATCTTCTATGGTCTCAGGCTCATTGGGAGTTGAGCATGCTACCATTTGCTAACTTACCACTAACCTCACATTTTTTTCTGATAATTACATTTTTAAAGTACCTACCTGGAAAAAATAATCAAGATGGAAATAAAGTCCAAAAAAGAATTTACAGTTGAATTCATATTACTAACATATTATTACCCATTACTGGAGCCATGCAAGCCAAAAATGTTGTCAAAGAGGTACCCACCGATGGGAAATGTGTCCTATAGAGATAGAGATTTTGTTCCGATTTTTTTTAAACAAATTGTAAGCATCCAAAGGTCAAGTACATAATCCATTAGACCCTTAATGCGCATTCTATTTCCAATCAAATCTAAATTTCGCGTTTATTTTTATTTACCTTATACTATGTCGTGACTTAGTGGTAGATGTTCCGATGAACTCAAGGACATTATCCCTCGAAATGCAACTTTTGGGCGCCCCACAAGACTGGCTGCTAATGCTTATGACCATACACATACAGTAGGTACACTTGACAACCGCGAGGACATCAACTTTCCAAAACTCCTTCTGTTGCAGGACAAGCAAACTTTGGAACTCGCTTCCTGGGGATATATTTCCAGAAGACTACAATTTGCAGCAATTT